>BSBK01005460.1:2357500-2977848 GCA_027943335.1 Chamaecyparis obtusa
CTTCCATGGAACAAATTTTACAATATGTTTCTGGTTCTGAGAGATTCTCACTCCTAGATGGGTATTCTGGTTATAATAAGATTTTAGTCAAAGAATCTGATCAGTTTAAAATAGCTTTTACAACTAAATGGGGTACAATGGCTTATAGAAGACTGCCATTTGGGTTATCAAATCCCGGGGCTACTTCTCAGAAAGAAATGGACATGGATTTCAACAACTTAATGTATAAATTAATTCTAGTGTATTTAGATGATGTGACAATTTACAGCAAGGTTGCAAACTAGCACATTGATCATTTGAGACAAATTTTATAGAGGTGTAGAGAGTTTGGGATTTCCCTTAACCCAAAGAAATCTATTTTTGCAGTTCATGAGGGTAAACTTCTAGGATATCAGGTGTCTAAGGAAGGTACAATAATAGATCCTAAGAGAATTCATGCAATTCCGGAAATTTCATTGCCTAAACACAAGAAAGGATTGTAGAGTTTCATTGGGAGAATAAATTTTGTGAGAAGGTTTATCCCTGATATTGCAAACCTGTTGAAACCATTGACTGTTATGCTTAAAAAGGATGTCCCTTTCAGTTAGACTGATGAGGGAAAGAAGAATTTTGAATTGATAAAATAGGCTTTGTCTTCAACCCCTACTCTTGTTAATCCTAATTTTACTAAAGACTTTATTCTATATGCTTATGGTGGTTTTGATACTATTTTAGCAATGCCGGTTCAAAAAAATGAAGAAAAACAGGAGTAGCCAGTTTCTTTTTTCAGCAAAGGTATGGATGATTATGAGAAAAGGTACAATTATGTTGAAAAGCATGTGCTAGCTGTTATTAAAGCTTTGAAGAAGTTTAAGCATTTGATTGCCAGGAATAAAGTACATTTGATGGTTGCACATCCTAGTATTAAAGAGTTTTTGTTGAACAAGGATGTTAATGAAAAGAGGGCTGATTGGACAATGAGAGTTATGGAGTATGATGTACAGATTCATGTGACTAAGCTGATTAGAGGTAAAGGCCTTTGTGCTCAAATGCCAGAAGAGGAAGAACTAGCTAATACTACTAAAGAGTCTAAACCTTTTCAAGGTGATGTTGTATTGTTTATTGATCCTACAATCTGGTTATCTGATATGACCAAATTCTTGCAGACTGGACAATGTCCAAGCAATCTTAACAAAGAAAAGAGGAGATACTACAAGTTACAATCTATTCCCTATGTTCTCATTGATGGTATACTTTATAGGAAGGATTTTTCTAGAATGTTTCTTAAATGTATTGATTTAGTAGATCAAATCAGAATTTTATCTAAATTTCATGATGGATCATGTGGAGGACATTTCAGTCCTAAAACTATAGCCTAGAAAATACTAAGGGAAGGCTATTATTGGCCTGATCTATTTAAGGATGCTTATTCTCGGGCCATAAGGTGTCAGAAATCAGCTATGTTTACAGGTAAACAAAAGTTGGCAGCATTGCCATTAAAACCAATTGTGGTAGATCAACCATTCAACAAGTGGGGAATGGACTTTATAGGTCTTATAAATCCTAATTCTAGGGCTGGTCATAAATGGATTTTAACTGCTACTAATTATTTTACGAGATGGACTGAGGCCATTGCATTAAAAGAGGCTACTGGACCTGCTGTGTTAAAGTTTTATGAAGACATTGTAACCAATTTTGGAGTTCCTTAATCAATTATCTCAGATAATGCCATGACTTTTATTGGTTTAGCTATTACAGAATGGGCTATGAAAAATAGGATTTATTTAAATACTTCTTCTAACTATTATCCTCAGGGTAATGGTCTTGCAGAATCTATTAATAAAAATCTGATCAAAATTATCAAAAAGACTTTGCAAGAGAATACAAGAGATTGACATTCTAAATTGAAGGTAGCCTTATGGCTGGATAGGATTACACCTAAACAGGTAATTGGGAATTCTCCTTATGTCCTAGTTTATGGTAAAGAGGCCAGATTGCTAGTTTCTATTGAATTTCTAGCATTACAGCTGACTGATCAGATGTTGCTATTTGAAGAGGAAGATCCTCTTAAACTAAGGTATGTTGATTTATTACAACTTGAAGAAGAGAGAAAGAAAGCATTAGAAACTATGGAGCTAAAGCAAACACATACTAAAAGGTCATTTGATAGGAAAGCTAAGCACAAAAAATTCAAAGAAGGTGATCTAGTACTCAAGTGGGATGTATTAAAGAGCAGGCCAGGGCAACATGACAAGTTTGATAATTTTTGGTCAGGCCCTTTTGTTATAACAGCCTGTAAAGAGAACAATGCTTTTCAGTTGTCCACAACTAAAGGAGAAGATTTGCAAATTCTAGTTAATGGAATACACCTCAAGCTTTGCTTTGAGGGTTAGGATAGGTCCAGTTTTTAGTTTAATAAGTGACGTCCAAGCACTAGGTCTCTAGGTTGCATTGAGTCTAGTTTAGGTGCTGTTTTGTTTCAGTTTTCCTAACTCTGTTGCCCTATGATAAGTCTCAGGTCATGTGTAGCAGACAGACATCTAGCAGAAGTTGCCAAAATTGTTACTTAAAATTACAACATACAACACAACAAGCATAAATAGGAAAAGGTTGCACATTTGTTTATCAAATTAACACTACCTTGTAGGTTTTGTTAGTTTACATTTTGTTATTGCATTCATTCTTAATGTCATTATTGTACTCTAAGTATTGATCACTGTTCCAAAGATTTCAAAAATCATAAATGATCATTACATTGTGCACTCAAACTAAATGTAGTATACAAATGTCTTTCCATGTTTCATATTTCATATCAATAAGTAGAGTACATTTGCAAAATTGAAAGAAAAGATTGAAGTATGGAATAGGGGTCCCATGCATTACCTTTGTGTTGGTTTGAGTCAGCTCGTTATCTACTAAGTCTTAGGTCCCAAGGTCTTCAAAATCCGTGTCTTCATCTACATTTAGGTTTTTAGGGCTCATATCTGCATAAGAGGGAGAAAATGTAGTTAGATCCTGTTGGATCTAAGCAATGCATAAGAAACAAATAACATACTGTAACAATCAAGTTTTCAAATATGCACATCAATCTGGAAAAATCAAATGCAATAAAGAAATATACACTAACACTCACTGCAAGGTAGTATTAAAGGGACTTGTTTATATAAACATGAAACCTTTTACTATTTATGATCATTCTGGTGTATGTTGTTCTTTTTATTAACCAGGTATCTGAATTAAAGGGACTTAGTATTTTCAAACTGAGAAACCTTTTTTAGATGATGCAGTGTTTTGATAGATTAGTGAACATAATGGTCTGAATATTGATTGACATAATTATTTATTATGTTCACTAATCTAATCATGTTTAAATGATGTTGTTTGGAAGCTTAATGAATTATTATGCAGAAGAAATTTGACTAGTTTTCACATTCAGTCATAAGGAAAAGATGCAGATCAAGCTGGAATTTCAAGATAAATTGCTATAGGAAGTGCCAATGTTGCAAATATTCAAAGTTCAAGTTATAGAATGCAGTTATGAATACTGGTACAATATGTCTGTTGGTGTCCAAAATGACGCTTATGCTCTAATAGGCTATCAGTATACCCTCAGATAGATTTTAGGGGTGGTTAGCTCCAAAATGTAATGAGGTCTTAGGATAACTGGACCAACTCTAGGGACAAGACTGCCCTCTTCTGCTTCTGGCTCTGCAAAACCAAGGCGGGTGCACCTAACCCAATATAAACTATACTTCACACACCAAAGACTGGGTTTGAATAACAGATAAATGGATAGCAAGAAAGTACTGAATGTTAACCACACACTCATTGACTCTCCATTGCTATGGGTAGAACCACACAACCAAATACTAAAAACTTAAGGATGGTTCTTAATTTTATGTGTTTGAGTTATAACAACCTCAATCAGGATATATCAACAAAGAAATACTTATCTAGGCCAGTGCCTCATCCATTGGGCAAGGTTTCTTGGACATACTACACACACACACCAGAATGTATCTGAGATTCAAAGCCATAAACACATTTACAATCTCCTCTACTACTTACAAAATATCCCCACATAGACAAGAGATAAATGTAGGTCCCATCTGAAGCATCATTTAATCTAATACTGGATTAGAACTCAAGAATGAAGACCTATACATAAATTGTTATGCAGTGAACTGGAAAGTTCAAAATTCATCTACGTTGACACAAGGGAGAGATGAGAATCATGTGCCTACATTAAGTATGAAGAATCCTCAAATGTATACAATCCATCCAAAGGAACCTTGCTTGCAAACTACAGCTTAGACCTGTAACTTTCTTTCAAATTGTCAAAAAAATCCAAACAAGTCATTACAATTTAGACTGAGAAGAGGACTCACAACCCAAAAGTTTGAATACCTAACTCCCAATGCCCTCGAAAATGATCACAAAAATCCCTTTATACCAGGGTTACAAAGCAAGCATAATGATCACTTCCAACTCAAAAATTCAAAATCACCTAATCCCACCGAGAAATTAACACAGACATGACAAGGGTCAAGCCACAACATGCAAGCTCAAACAGTCTAATCAACCAGTTGCAAACACTTCTCGAGCCAAGATTGTAATCATTCCTCACAGTACAAATCCCTCTGCAATCAACCGTCAAGCACCTTGGACCACACTGCAAATGGCAAACCAATCGCTTCTCACCAAATAGGGTCATTTCTGCATTGAATTCCATAAAAATGGTACCCTCTGTCGCTGGAAACTCTCAGAAACTTGAATCTCAACGGTTATCATGCATTTCACGGGCTTCATGTTCCTTAACCATTTTCCCTCAGTTGCGCAATCGCGCGGTCACAACTTGACTGCCACAGGAAAATGGGTTTCGTCTTATGCCTGGTCGCATGATCGCATAGCACGAAGACGGGCTATGCGAACATGCAACCACCCTCACCCCTTTATCTTGCTACAACCACCACCGTGACAACAGTTGTTGCATGATCGCATAGCCAGGAGATGGGCTATGCGAACATGCGACAACCCGCGAACCATCACCCTGCCGGTTGGCACGTCACCGCTGAATGTCAAACACGCTCGGGCACTGAAGACACGGGCCCCGCTGAGAAAAACTACATCACCGATGCAGCCAACCAATGAGTAGAAGGCACGTCGGTAAGACTGGCATCGTGGGCCCACCTTAGAACTCCGCAACTGCGATGTCCAACGGTTAGTCGCATGATCGCATAGCTCAGAGACGGGCTATGCGAACATGCGACAACCTGCAAACCGTAACTGCCAGCATAACCGCCACCGCTACCAACACAAAATGTTAGTCGCATGATCGCATAGCCTTGAAAAAGGCTATGCAAACATATGACTAACCACTACTTACCACGCCTCAACCCTGCCAACAACCACCACGCCTCAGACCTAGGCCCACCTAATGCCACATGTCATGCCACCATTCGCTGCATCCAATAGAACACTGCCACCTCAGCAACTGAAAGACGCCCCATCACCACTTGCCACCAGGCCCCAGGGACACATGTTAATCAGTCGCATGATCGCATAGCCTAAAGACTGGGCTATGCGATCATGCGATAGCCAACCACAGGCTGCCACATCACCGCCAGTGGGACCACCAAACTGCAACCACCACCACTCTACCGATGGGCCCCATACGCAAGGAAGAAGCCTTGTCACATGGTCACGTGTCAAAAATTCCTGACATGTGATCATGCGACAACCAATAAGAACATGCGCCCCCGCCTCCCTTCTGACACTGGGCCCACAAGACAAATCTGTCAGCATCCAATCGGACGGTGGGCGCATGATCGCATGGGGTTAGAATATTCCATGCGATCACACGCCCACCGTAGATCTTAAAACTCTGACACCGGGCCCCGCTAACATGAAATCCAACTCATCACCACGTGGACCAATCGAAAATGAGCACCTCAGCACTGTCTGACACGTAGACCCAGCTCGACCCACGACATGCTCACACAGGAAAATTTGACAGCTGTCGCAAAAGTGTATAGGTTAAACATCGTGCATCTTCACCATGCAAACAAGCGACAACCATCGATTCTATTTGAACTTTAACCACACTAGGCAATGGGAAGAACTGGGACCCACCATCAAATCGCACCTGCGCAGTTAAGACCGAGGTTGAAAACACACAAAGTTTTCGGCACCAAAAGAAAAGTGCACAAAGGCTGGAAGGCAAAGGTAAAAAACAACGAGGGTTTTCTGCAAAAGATCAAAAATATATAGGATTAACGACAGACCGAAAGGTAGCAGGGAAGCTGAAAACATCATGAGTTTTCAAAAACACTGTGGATTTTCGACACTGTGGCAGATTTTAAAATTGTTTCCCGCAGACCTCAAAACTTGAAAAACTCCATGGGCTTTGTGAATTAGGAGATGCGATCTGGACTGGAGCTAGGTGACACAATAAAGAGCACAAGGCAGGAGCGCACACCATTAAACACTAAGGATTTTCATCGCAAGTCAAAACTGTGATTGCAGGCACGGCAGGACAACAAAACAAAGACTGCAGAGAATAGGCCATTTTCACAAGATTTTGCAATGACTGGAAAATGAACTAACAATGTCCTTGCTATTTCAAAGGTATAGTTTCAAGTAATATCACTGTTGTTGCTGATTACAGAAGGAATGCTTCATAATTATGCCATAAAGTTATAAAATGTTTTTAGTTTGTATTTAGTGAGTGTCACGAGCCCGTGCTTGAACTTCATTAAATAACATTCTGATATTTTTGAGTGTCACGAGCCCATGCTCGAACTTCATTAACAATAAACAAACATTTTATCTTGTTGCATTTCTCATATTCAAAGTTCGGATTCAGCATTAAAATAGAAAAAGGACTCTGTTCAAACATGCTAAAATGTATCAGTGAGTTCAAGGATGTTCTCTGTTTTTAACATTGAATTCAAAATTTAGAATGACTATTTGCATGTATCAATTGAAAAGTTGAAATGAAATGATTGAAGGTAACTGTGCTTATAAGAATAGTAAGTAAAATGAATTGGTGCACTGGTATTCATAATATTACAATGATGCTATGTTGTAAAATAGAGATGTAGATGTACATAAGATGAAAGCAAAAGAAATATCACAAGAAGGAATGCACTTATCTACTTTGAACTAAGTGACTGTTATTCTTGGACGTCTTTTAGTCATATTTTTAGCCAGCTCCCAAAGTCTATGAAGCTTATGACTAAAAGATGTCATAGCAAAAATGAATACATCTACTATATTTTTTAGTCATAAGCTCACGATTTTGGTGAAATAACTAGAAAAGAGCTCATATGGTGGAATGCAGATCAATAATTTTCAGACATCTTGGAAAGCATCTGAAACTATGGCTGGGATCTATTAATTCATGCCAAGTTTCACACATCTCAGCCATAGTTTAGACTATAACCAAAAAGTGACCGAAGGAATTTCATGCTCAGTCATAGTGCATTGTCAAACACAGATTTACCCATATCAGCAGGGTCAAACAAATTTTGATGCTATATTCTATGGTCACAGTTTAAGTACAAACTGTGAAAAGCATATAAAAGAGGAGTTTTGTTAACTCACTTTTATATACAGATTGTTCTTAGTTATTCATCGAAGTGGAAACTAGTCGAAGAAAAGTGAGTTAGCCGGATTCATGTTCTTATCAACTCACGGTTTCACAATGTTCTTGTTGGAGATTTGCTGGTAGGCTAGTACTGACTTTATGTTTGTCATTGATGACAACATATGGAAAGTAGCATGCGTAGAAGTCTTATGCAGTAAGCTTTCAAAATATGTAGCATGGACATGATATCAACATGATATCATGGGCATAGAGGTTAACTATTAGTACAGACAATTATATCGCAGCTTGTGTCAACAATGTTCCTGACAGAGTAACAGGTAGTGTTCTATGTATGGTTGTCCGTATAGTTATCATGGAGCCTTGTGCACTTGGATATATGTTTAAGACATATTAGTGATGTTTCAATCATGGACACATAGTCTGATATTTAGTAGAAGTGAAGATATGCAGTCGCTATTCGCTAGTAGCAGTTTCCAGTGTTTATTCAAAAGAGCCAATAGAGATTTTATTGGTTCTTGAGTTGCACCTATCTTTAGGGTATGCACCCTTGGAGTTAAGCTTAGAGGAGAGTTATTGATGTTTGGTTAAGAGTGCATGAGTTAATTTAGCTTGTGGAGAAAGATCTAGTTGTTTTGGTAGAGCCGATAGTGTGTAGTGTGCATATACAATTATCTTGTTGGATAAGTCCCAGAATGTGTTGCGTGCATAGTAGAGCCGCCAAAATGTTTATCAAAGTTTGTTATGGTTTCTCTAATATGATTTCAAGGTGGTTCTAATAGGCAAACTTGATTATATCATTTAGAGAAAAGATATTTATAGGCAGTCATTTGTGATTTCTTGAGTGTGGTTCATAGTTGATTAAGAAGAGAAGAGCAGAGTGTGCGAAGTATTGAGCCATCAGAAGAAGGTCTATGTGACCAAGTAAAGTACTTGTGCTATATATTGGAACTGATCCAGACAAGTCAAAGCACAGTTCACCAAGATCTAGATATAGTGTGTATCTGTTATTCAGAAGGTTGTAGCCTTCGCCCCTTTGAGCAGTGAACTCTCAGACAGTGCGTCCTCTCCCCTAACAGGGACAATTGTAAAAGACTCCTAACAGGGTCCAACCCTTGACCAGGTCTACTATACTAAACATATTGTAAAGAAACTCCTAATAGGGTTAAGGATCTTCTAACAAGGATCATAATACACTAGTGCAGAATATTAGTGGGTGTCAATTCCCACCGGGGTTTTTACCTATTTGGGTTTCCCCATAACCAAAATATTGTATTGTGTTCAAGTTTTCTTTCATTGTGTTTATGATTTATATTTAAGTATACTTAATTGGATAAAGAATTGAAACTTGTAGATAATTGATTCACCCCCCCTCTCAGTTATCTCTTGGGACTATTCCTAACAGTTCTGTCACATTCACATGTCAAAGAATGGAGGCCGAGTTTAGCGAGTGCACTGTCGACATAATGAAAGGGTTCATGTTAGTAAAATGGTGAAATAATAACTTCTTGTTTTAATTTGCAGTGAGAAAGTATCAGGTATTTACTAGTCAAAGCCCCATGAAGACACAGTTCTAAGATTTACGACAGTATGCAAACTTTGGGTTGTATCCCATAAATGCCGAGTGGTCGCCGAGTTCAAAGAGCCAAGTTCCTCATAAGTTGCGGCTTATAAATGAAGACAAAAGAGTTCGGACTGGCACTAGGCCATGATTTATGAGGATTAACCAATGATAGCTCTCAATCTTGTGTATTAAATGAAGAGGAGTCCTATAGAAAGCCGAACCATAAGTTATGGTTTGTATAAAAAACCCAGCTAAGTTGAGCTTTATGAACAAAGATTAAACAAAGTCACAAGTCGTGATTTTCATAATAAAGTCTCAAGCTTACGGCTTATTCAAAATAAACTATAGTCGCATAAATATGACTTATAAACTTGTAAACAGTTTCACAAGTCACGGTTTGTTCAAGAATGTGAAACTTAATGAAAATGTCATGACTTGTGTAGTCACAAGCCATGACTTATGGAAAACAAGGAGAGTGTTTCTTCCAGGTTTGAAAAATAAAGGCCAAAAGCTGTATATTCAAATAGACAAAGCTCAATCACAGTGAGGGCTAAATAATGATAGCATCAGTCATCGAAAAAGAGACACAGTGCCTTACCTTAATTTGAGGCCGAGAATACCCTATTGTTCAAAACCATGCTTGAGAGTGAAGGCACAATGAGCAATAGAAATAGAATGAACTCCAGTCAAATACTAGTAAGCTCGACATAGATGCCCACTAGTGAAGGATCAATAGAAAGCTCGAGTATCTTTAGTATTTCAGAAAGATTCATTAAAGTTTCTTCAAAATTAAGCTAGGGTTTGCAGTTTTTTCTTCCTAGTTCTTCTTAGTGAAGACATAAACACAAGTCTCGAGAAGAAAAATAAACATAACAATTTTAGAATCCGCCAAGCAATGGCATTCAATGCCTTTACTGCAAGTGTCTTTTTAGCAGTTTTTGAAATTGCAAAAGTGCCACCTCATCTCTCTTCCTTCGAAACTTGTGCAAGTGGGTCGAGTTTATTATTCCCCTCTTAGCACTTGTTTACATTTAGTATTTTTTTTAGAGGTTAGGGTATGTATTGATTATTGAAATTTTATTTCAATTTTCAAATTTTTAAAAATTTTGGCAATTTTTAAAAATTTTGGCAATTTTTGTAAAAGGATTTCAATCCTTATTATAAGCCATTATTTTGGGTATTTAGCATGGAGAGTTGACATAGGCTAATTTTTGGCCAAAATTGGGCATTTTGGGAAGGCTTGAATTTTCGGATTTGAGCTTAGGGCAGGCTATAAGGTGGATTTGGAGAGTGAATTTTAGGGGTTGTGAGTTTTGGGAGAGAGGTTAATAGAGAACACATTGTTCCTATTTTTCTTTGAAGCCATTTTTGTAATCTGATTATCAGTTTTTGTGAGAAATAAAACAAATGCTCATTGGCTCATATATTTTGTTGTGAGATTCAAAGATCCCGATTTCATCTTTCTGTATAAGTGTTTGTCTTTCAATTGTAATCCAAAAGAAGTGAATGCTTGTTTATTCCTTCTTAAGGTGATCAATTTATACTTAAACCTTGTATGGGAAAGGTATGTTGTTAACCATTTAGCTATTTGTGGTGTAACCCTAATAGTAAAGTCTGTTACCTATATGTTGAGTAGAGATCTGAAGAGTTAAACTTTTGGTCTATGATTTTGAGCTATTATTTTATCATTCCAGCAAAGTCTGAACTTATTTTGGTGTATCATCCCACATTCATTTTAGTTTTAAAAGTTCTTTCTATCCCTTTCCTTATCAAATTTTCAATCAGGTGGTGATATTTCATACTTAATAGGAACCTGCCTAGAATTCAGAGATTCCTCTTCATTCATAGTCTACCCATAACTAGAAGAGGTTTCCATTGTCAGGATAGAATTGTCATGTAGCCTTAATGCCTGAGTTAGGGTAACAATTCTAAACCTGAACATGAAGATTATTGATTAGAACTGTCTCTGTATCGGCTACAATTAAAGGCCTCCTTTCCTTAGTTGTAGGTTTGAGTGCAGGTACATGATTGGGATAACAAAGACTCTTCCTACCCATAGCTTCCACTTCTTGTGGTTCACCACAACCATCTATGCCGACATTCATTAATTGCAGAATTATCGCATCCATTTCCTCATAGCTAAGAGGTACCTCTTTTTCCTGCATACCTCTCAGATACACTCGAATGGATATACCTGATAGCAGTGCTTTATTGTAATCCTCAGCTTTTTGAATACAGAGTTTCAAGATCTTAGCATATACATCCACGTTAGGAGCATCATTCCCACTTTTATCATTTAAAGAAATAGCAGTACCAATTGTAAAGGCAACATCTCCGGTTGGTATTTTCGTGACATAACCTATGGTAAACTTACCATACTCAAACTTAGTATTATATGCATACTTCATTAACAGCTACAGTACTGCCAATGCTATCATTTCATAATCAGCGCATTGGAGGTAAGGCGCTTTAAATCCAACTTCAACTATTCTCAATCCTACATATGGATCCATGTATTTTTCCCAATCGATTAATAGCTTTAAACGGTTCAAATAAGCATCGAACATGGAATAAGTGTTGTAATTAATTTGATCCTTTAAAAGTGCAAGCTGTAGTTACAAACGATAGACTCCCAACTCTTGAGAAGTGATTGAAATTCATTCCACTTCTCAGCATGACGCCTCCCAGCATGCGTAGGCAGAGCTTCACCACACATAGTATATACATATTTATTGTAACAACTCACAATATCATTAATCTTTAGATCCCATTTTGACTTATCGTTGACACTCAAATCCTTTGGCACCAAAGATATTAGAATAGATCTAAGAGACATGCCAGTAATAGGCTCATTCACCCTGTGAGAGTTCATCGGATATGGATCATTCAACAAATCTCCAGTTGTTGGTTGGATCAGATTCATTCGAATAACTGCATTGATTATTTGAAGTGGAGAACCCATGTCAATAAACACTTTGGTATAGATTGTAGGAACCGCAACAGCGGAAATAGATGTTGTTATGAAATTATCGTGTACCGTGTATACTGGTGCTTCCATTAAATTCAATTGCTCCACCACTTTCATAGCTATAAAGGAATCTTTCTGATGAATAAAGTTGATGCAGGTAGATACTTGAGTCTTGTGCTTATCCCTAATCGAGGTAGGCACTCAGATAGTAGCCAACCGTCTCTTCATGCACATCCTATCATAAAGCCATATATCTGCTTTATTGCTATGCATATAATCCTGGACAGTGGTGAAGTACATAATACTATAGATCATAGGTTGATCCAAGGCTGAACAAAACCGACCTATTAGGTTAATCAACTTCATTAAATTGGCTATATCTGGATATTTATTGATCTAGAATTCATGGCAAAGTTTAGCGATGTGATAGTAATCCTTTGGCCTTAGCAATGGACCATAAGCCTCACGAATATCACTAGCCATGGTTATAACCGTCTTACCATATATTAATGGCATAAAGAGTTGTTTGACGATATTTATCGTTAACCGAGATTCTATGATAGCATACTTACTATCCAATCTTGAATGCAAGAACTCCAGAAGTTCATCTTTCAAACACTAATACAAATATTGGATATCCCTTTCAGGAGATAGAATAAGATTTGTTCGCCTACCCATTTCAACATTAAGCAATAGGTAACTCATGATTTGATAAGCACTAGTGGATGCATCTTGAGTCACTGGAATCCTATTCAAACCACGAATTCTATCGATATCAGTAACTCTTTCGTTAGACAAAACCTTGGCTATGAACGTAAATGGATCACTAGCTTTCTGTGCTAAGTGAATTAAACTGTTGTCCGATTCAATCATTTGTTCACAGTTTTCTCTATACCATCTATAAGAATTATTGAATGATGAGAGATTTTGATACTTAAAGGCAGCAGCACAAGCTAATTTATTTCTGAGAGACATCTCATCACGCTTGGTTAGTTCGGGTGCTTGGGCGTCAGAGGCAAATATGATCAAACTTCTGGCCAAATCCCACTCATGAAAATGCAATACACTGGATCAGTAGATTCTACCACAAAAGTCCATGAATGGTGGCAAATAGACTTTATAGCCGGCGTATGCACTCGCCAGAGTTAATACGAAATCTTCATACCTAGCTTGCTGCACCCGCTTAAGTAATTTTGTTAATAGAAGGTTACAGGTACACACCTCCGTCACAACTTCGTCATTGAAGTAACAGAGCCTCAATAGGTCAGAAGCATATGGTAGATTCACCTTCGCTAGACTTCTATTAATGAGAATACCCACATCTTCTAATTCCTCACAATTGTCCATAATGAATGACAATATATTAGAGTTGATCTCGAAGACTTGAGAGTGAAGTGTATTCAATACCTCACACAGAGGCCTTGGAGAATTAAACTTGATATAGAAATGGCTATAGTTACGAGAAGTGAATAGATGAAATCTATTAGAGATGTCTCCCGTTAGTCCACTTAAGTACCCCCCTTCTATATCAGCTGACGTGGAAGGTACATCTACCTTATATTTCCAAGGTAACAATTTGTAAACCATGGGAAGATTTAGTTTAATAGGAAGGATACTTAAGTCAAAACTGTATATGGCATAACAATTTAGTATATAACCCTTAATCTTAGAAATAGGTACTACTGGCGTATAGCTTGCTTTAGTTTTCAAGGTAATCAATTCTCTTTCAACCAAGAAATCTACCAAGCCGACCCCGATAGCATAATGACTCCTAGTCATTTTGCTTCTTTTCTTTCTATCTAGGTTGAAAGATAATTTAACATCGTCCTTACTCACTTTCTTCATACCCATATTAACAGCTTGAACTCGTATAGTAGAATCAATCTGTTGGATCAAAGTAGATACCCTAACTATGGATAAATCCCGTACACAGTTGAAAACTGATCCTAGTACATGATTAATGATAGCTTCCAGTGTATATTTACCAAATACCTGAATAGATCTTAAATCCATTTCTGATAGGCCACAGTTATTCTAAAGATAAAGCTTAGCACTAATCAGATCTTGACGAATTAATAGTTTGATCAAGCTTGGATAAGTTTTAAACACACTCTTTTCATCAAAATGAATAGTAAGATCTTCGATCTGTTTCTGTAAATCAAACAACTCATCCTGGCTCAAATATTCACCGTTCTATTTCATTGATTTCGATTGGACAAGTAATTTGATAAATTCATGCTGATACATAGTAACATTAGACATCTTTCTATCTCTAGTGATAGACTCAATCTTTGAATAGAAATTCTTCCAGAACAAATCAATAGTTAGTTCCTTACAGTCAGAATATCCACTAGAGTAACTTCGAATACAAACATACAAATCAAATCTCCTTAGTACCTTACTGTCAGAATATCCACTAGAGTAACTTCGAATACAACTATATACATCAAATCTCGGACAATCAATCATAAAGTAATTACTATGATAAAGCTCACCAAAGACGAAAACGCAGCCTTCAACAAGCTGCGGGCGGTTTTTAAAGTAGGCCAGCAAAATTTTATGAGAGAAAGAATAGTCATGGTCAAATATTTATTTATATAAAAAGGGGGATGAAGAGGGCATTCTACTAATTGTAGAGAGAGCCCTGCTATTGGGATAGATAGGGGAGTGGCATCCTCAAGTCTGTAGCGAAGGATGCTCTTCCTTCCTTCCTTTAGGTTCCGTTTGTTTGTGGGAAGATGGCATGAATTGGAAGTGGATAACCAGGTTTTGACCTGAATCCACTGTTTGGAACGCTCATTTTCAAAATTGGGTTATACCATCAAAATTCGAATATACCATCAAAATGGGCATATCCATCTTCGCACCGAAGAGGGGGAATTCAAAATTATAACCCAGTTTTGGCATTTTATGAATCCCATTTTAATTTATGTCGGGTCCGTGGTCTTCTTGGAATCCATTTTGGGGTTTTCGACTGCATTCATGTTTTACCACCTCATCTCTACAGGGTTTTCGAAGGATTTTCCGTTTTACATTTCGTCTGCCTCAGCTCTGCAGGGTCTTCAGAGGGGTTTTCCTACAATAGGTATGGGTGCTTCCTCTTTCATTTCATCCACCTCAGTTTGTTCCCTTTTGCGTTCGAAGTGCATTTCATAATGCCTTGATGACATGCATTCTTTTGCTCACTGCTTTATTTCACTGTTTGTTCAATGCTTATATTTCATGCCTTGATGACATTACATGGCTGGGCTTTCTCAATTGTGATGCATTAATTTATTTAGCTCATCACTCTCTTTTTCATCAGTCTTCGCCCCATCCAAATTAGTATGTAAAATGTGGAAGTTTAGCCGAGGCATAGGGACTGCTGAAATGCTTCCATCTTGTGCTTGGAAGAAGTGTGTTCAACATATAATATTTCTTGACAATCCCTGTACTTTGGTAAATAGTGCATTTTTTGGTATTGGTATGCGAGAATGTATATGCCGCGCTCTGCATCGCCAGCATTCAAAGCATGTTTATTGAATGAATGGTGCTTCCCTTTAACTATTTGTTTACTACTTACATCTACCATTGAAACATTATTTCAGGTGCCTTGGGAGAGTTTATTGAATGAATGGTGGTCACTTTGGATTCAAAGCGCATATGCATTGTGTATTTTTGTAACACATCTCATTTCTTCCTGAGCAATACCCTGCTACTAATTTGAATGAGCCCATGTATGTGGGGGATTATTTGATCGAGTCACCAAAATAGAAATGGTTGTGAGTGCCCTTCTCACGCCCACAAACTACCATTCCAGATCTTGTATTTCTCATTGTCGGTCTCCCTTGCATTCTTTTTCTTCATACTCCTCATTGTCATATATACACAAGTGCTTGTTATGGAAACAAGCTAACAAAGGACAACAAGCTAATAGCCCTCGGCTCCGCCAAAACAAAGGCCTACAAAATTTCCTCCTTTTAGAATGTCAACTATACATCCTCACAGGCGTGACTCAAAATCTATATTTGGAATTCAGTAATTATTGAGGGTTATAGACACTTATATAGTCTTATGTGTCCCTTTGAAACAGTGCTTGTTATGGAAAGAGTCAGTTAGGCAAAGTAACACCAGCCATTCTACTTTGTTACCCATTAAGGATCAATCTACAGATGTATATACTCATACACTAGGCTCCCCCACATACATGGGCTCGTTCAAATAATCCCCCCTTTACAAATACTTCAAAATCCCCAGGGTCTTTATAATGGACTAAAATAGTGCATAGAATTATTGATTATGTGGGTGATGTAAATCTAGCTAATCATCCCAGTTGGTTGCAACTTTTTTATTCTATTCAAAGAGACATAGACAGGAATTGGAGTAATGTCAGCCCAACCCTTCATTTATATATATATTTCATTGGTAGACACATCTGATTAAGATAAGTGCCATTCCATCCATAGTTATGACCTTGTCTGGTTTTGGGGTGGATTGGAAATGGCACTTATCTTAATTAGATGGGTTTGCCAATGAAATTATGCCAATGAAGAGTAATTTTTGTTTAGATAAGTTTACCCAATGTTTGAAATCTCGGAAGTGGTTCAGGGCCATGTTTATAGAACTTACCATGTTTTATATGGTAGATCTGAAACTATTAGTGATGAAGAGATGTATTGAACAATGTACTGTCCTTTACATAATCCAAGCTTTAATTAGTATTTTGGACTTTGTATCTGCCATTTTACTATCAAACTGAGTTGTCCTTAAGTATGCTCCTTGGAATGCTGGTGGATACTAGGTATCCTTTGATGGCTTCTGCAATTAGCTTGGTTTGTCATTTTAACTGCTCCATCATAGGTCTGACTCTAGTCACTGATCTCCTAGACTATTTCTTTTATACCTTTCCCTCAAACTGTGAGATAGGGTGTCCCAACACACAAACATTGTCTTCTTATTTGCTCCATCGTGTGACCCTTATCTTCTTTGTTTAGTTACAATTACTGAATTCCAAGGGTAAGATTTGGATTTGGGCATGGAGGATAATAATTTATTTGCAACACCTGACCATGATTCCCAAATTTTGTATTTAAATAATCAGCATCTAGCCCTAGAGCTTTAGAAATTGCAGCTAGAAGTCTCAAACAAAGTGATCTCATCTGTTTAGCATACTTCCCTGCACACTCTCTATAAAAATGGAGAAAAGAGTTATGCTCTCCTTTTAATTGGTAGTGAAATCTTTGTTAGGGTTTGCATTTTCTTTATGTATCTAGTATTAATTATAGTGGGTGATTATGAAGTGTATCTGAAATGTTTATGTAAAAAATTTACAAATTTACACAATCAAATTTAAAAATATTTCAGAATCATGGAGGATTGCAAAAAATTAAGATAATAGAATATAGTCTGATACATTTTAATAAGATAATAGAATATTGTCTGATATGTTACACAATCTAAAATATTAATATAAAAATCATCAAATTTAGAAACATTTCAGATTTATATAAAGAACTTTAGGTTAGATGTCTACAATAATTCATCTGTAGATGGCACAACCAAAATTGGACAACATATACACTCAAACATGATCAAATTCAGAAACATTTCAGATTTATATAAAGAACTTTAGGTTAGATGTCTATAGTAATTCATCTGTAGATGGCACAACCAACATTGGACAACATATACACTCAAACATGTAAAACATCATCTGGGTTTTAAATAGGGCTCTCCACTATGAAATGTCCTGTTATTATTACATTATATGTATTATTATTACCTATAGGCTGCAGGTTTTTCTGGCCAAGAGTCAATGACCTCCTCCAAAGGATGGCATGAATGTCTGAAACTGTCCTTCTAGTTCAGGACTTTTTCTTTGGTGACATTGAAGCTCGTATAAAGCCTAACAGCCTGACCTAAATCCTCTGTATACAAGCAGGCTCTGTCTCCCATCGACATTTCATAAACTCTCTGGCAGTATCCATCATGCCCTTCATCACAGATTCTTGTACTCCATGGTTCACAATCTGAATTTTCAGTCATATCATTGGTATCAAACAAAATCTAAATAGGTTTTTGAATGAAAATTATATATAAATGGAAGTCATTTATCCTTCAGGTTTCCATGGAAGTCATTGTCTCCGTAGCTTTAACTGCTATATCATTTTTCTTGGACAGTATTCCCTATATCTTATTTGCTCTATCATACACCCTTTTTCATGTATTTTCTTGAGTGAACTATAACTTTTCTCTTCTTATAATCAGTAAATCACTTGCAAATTTGTCTCTGCTCTTGCTCTTTGAACATAATACTGGTCCCACGACTCATTGAAGGATTTCTCATGTATGTCCTTGACTACCGAACATAGTCACCATATTTCTCATTAGAGTGCCATCATTATGGTTAATTGTCACAATAGGTACAATAGGCTTTCATTTCATTGAGTTTCATAGCCTATCACATTTTCACTGTTCTTGTGTGAAAGTTTTAGAACCAATTCTAGGACTTCTCTGTATTCGTGAGACCTTGTTCTAGCTTCCAAAAGCCTCAATTGACAGTCATAGAAAATATTTTCATTAAGCCTACCTGCTGACCTTTATCATAAATTTTCCTCATGATTGCAATATTTCATTTGAGCCTCCCTTTAGAAATGCCAAACTGTACCCTATAAATAAACCCTGCAACCATCCTTGTATCAGAGTCCTTTCATGGATTGTCATATTTGTTTAAGCCTGCCACTTCTTATGAAGAAAAACACTGATTGTGGGTCTTCTTTTTAATCTCTTTGGCTGATAAACTAATGCTCTTAATAATGACATTCTAGTGCTCTATGACTTTAAACTATGTATGACTTTCATCTCACAAAACAACACAGTACAATAATTATAATTACTCATAAGATAATATCAAATAGCTCTTAAAGATCAAGAAATCGTGTACTCATCCCACCTCAAAATGATGATTATTTTCCCATTGATATGGACCACATTGAAAACCTTGTAACTTCATGAAATGACCCCATCAATACTTCGAAAGGGTAAACCTAACATTCTCATCAACCGAATGAGTTCACTGAGTAAAATCCTTTTAATCCAACATACAATTTTTTTCCACCGTAGTGACTACAAAACCACAATAGAATGATTGCCAATGTGTTAATCTAGGTCAAAATTCAATGGGTCGTGTTTTAATGAAGTTGTTCTCCATTACATGGCTTGGTGATTATATGCCCACTAGACCAAACCCACTTTCCACCATTGAATGTTGTTGGTAGACAACTCAGGCAGACTGCTATCTGCTCTTGTACAATAGGCATGATGGGCATGACATATTCACCTGCCACCAACAATCATTTACAATAAAAAAAAATTGCCCAGAGTCCTATATCAATGACAAAAATAACTGTTGTTTGATTGAATATGAGTTTCCTTAGTTCAAAGGTAATATTCTATCCATATATTGAATTCTTTTATATGGTAAGTTTCATAACAACAATCATCCATAGAAATAAACATCATGACTAAGAGGAAGGTAGAGAGTTACCTTATTAATTTCTTAGAACTCCACTGTCAACTACTGCAGCATGTTACTTAATTGATGATTTTAATTCGAAGAGATTGGCTGGTTAGAAAAATAAAACATCAACAACATGCTACCAATATCTCCTCGTTGAAATCATTGTGTTTGTCCACATTTTAGGCCATTGATGGATCCTATTAAGAATGTTGACGTTCTAGGATGGGTAGTTGTGGAGACCACATATTCTTGTCTTGTCACAACTCTTATTGCTTGTGTTGCCATAGCCACAGTAGTGGTGGCCCGAGAAGGCAATGCACAAATGGGTAAATGAAAAAGAAAAGGAAATTCTTTTTATAGAATGGTTATTCATTCCAACGATGTGGATTGTCATGATCAGATTCACATGAGTAGGGGAGCCTTCTTTCATCTAGCTACTAGCCTAAGGCTGAAAGGAAACTTGTGATGTTCCTCCACACCGTTGGCCACAATTTGAGGAACTGCAAGATTGCCCACAACTTTGGGCACTCAGGAGAGACAATCAGCTGATACTTCCACAAGGTGTTGAGGGATATCTTAGGACTCCACAAGGATTGCTTTCTACCACCTAGTCCAAACACTCCTCCTGAAATTAGTGGGAACGAACGTTTTGATCCATTCTTCAAGATAATTGTTGTGTTGTTACAAATTTCTTGTATGGATTTTTATCCTTATCATATTATTGGTTGACCTTAGAATTTATGATTGTATCATATTGTATAGGATTGTGTTGGAGCTATCGATGGAACCCATATACTAGTCACCGTTGATGTCGACATGCAGGGTAAATATCATGATAGAAAAGGCAACCTATCGCAAAATGTTATGGGTGCGTGTTCCTTCGATCATAAGTTTTAGTACTGCCTTGCTAGTTGGGAAGGGTCTGTCGCGGATAGTCATGTTCTAGCTTCAGCTTTGTCAAGAGAAGATCCTCTTGTTGTTCCCCCCGGTAAGCCAAATCATAGTTTAATATACTCAAGGGTATAATCAATGTTTCATGTTTTAATAATATGCTTTATTTATGTAGGAAAATATTTTCTAGTGGATGCTGGATATCCCAATGCACCTGGATTTCTTGCTCCTTATCGGTGTACACGCTACCACCTAAAGGAGTTTTCAAGAGAGAATCCAATAAACTCTCGAGAAAAGTTGTTCAACCATCGACAGTCCTCTCTTAGAAACTTAGTAGAGTGTATATTTGGTATTCTCAAGCAGCGTTTTCCAATCCTGAGGCATGCCATGTCTTATCCTATCATGACACAAGCCCATATTGTATTAGCATGTTGCATACTACAAAACTACATTACGTTAGAGGATGACATTCCATCAGAAATTATCACCGAAGAGGAAGATGATCGTGATGGGGTAGATGTACCAATTCTGGAGACATATGGGTTGTCTCAGCATGATAGAGACCAGTGGGCACAGTTCTAAGATGATATAGAAAGTAGAATGTGGGAAGAGTACAGATCCCGAGAATAGTTGTTCTTGTATGAGTCAAGACTACATGATGGTTTCCTTTTTCTTCTCTTTTTATCTGCAAGTATTGGACTTGTATGGGTCAATGTGTTTTATTTGAGTAAACTGATGTATGAAGATACTTTGATATACATGATGGTTTCTTTTTTCTTCTCTTTCTATTTGCAAGTATTGGACTTGTATGGGTCAATGTGTTTTATTTGAGTAAACTGATGTATGAAGATACTTTGATATACATGATGGTTTCCTTTTTCTTCTCTTTCTATCTGCAAGTATTGGACTTGTATGGGTCAATGTGTTTTATTTGAGTAAACTGATGTATGAAGATACTTTGATATACATGATGGTTTCTTTTTTCTTCTCTTTCTATCTGCAAGTATTGGACTTGTATGGGTCAATGTGTTTTATTTGAGTAAATTGATGTATGAAGATACTTTGATACCATTAACAACAATTTGTATACACAGTATGGCATACACATAATTATTGATGAACATGGATGAAATTGGTAACATGAGCCAGATATCTCCTTCCTCGAAGAAGATAATGTGGACAAAGGAAATGGAACACAAGTTTCTAGACTTGCTCCTCGAGCAAGTACAACTAGGCAAAAAATGTGACGAAGGGTTCAAAAAAGAAGCGTGGTTTGCAATTGAGAGGTGGTTCAACGCTAATATGAACCTCAATCTATCCAAGGACAACTTCAAAAATAAGTTGAAAACTTGGAAGCTTGGCTATAGAGTGATGAAAGAGCTAAGGAATACAAGTGGTTTAGCTTGGAACAAGGCAACTCAGTGCATGGATGCTGAGGATAGAGTGTGGGATGAGCTTCTGAAGGTAGGGTGATCTCTCTACTATTTTGATGGAAATAATATTGCCTTCTTTTAAATTTAATAATGAAAGACAAAGAACCTAATCCATTTATTTATGCCAACATGTAGAGAAGAGAGTTCAAAAATGCCAAAGTGTATAAGAGGCAACCCTTCTAGTACTTCAATGAATTGGGTGCAATTGTGGGTAATGACATTACTAAAGGTAATGTAGCTACCACGGCCCTTGAGACTGAAGAAGGGAACCCTATGGAAGAGCCAATCAATGTACATGATGAAGAGGACCTTGGTTTCAATATACATCTTGATAGTGTTGTTGATTTGGACGAAGACCCTTATCATTCCACTCAGTCCACTGCAACAACAAGTACTAGAGGGACTCCTACATCATCAGTCAGAAAGGTGGGAAAGAGGAGGAAGGCAAGTATGGCTACTTCCTTGGATTCCATGTGTGAAACAATGAAGAAAATAAAAGAGGGCATGAGCAATGTTCACCTTGTCAAAATTGATGAATCTGCTCATGACAATGCTTTGACGGATGCATATAACGCTCTCAAATCCATCCCTAGATTGAGTCGAGGTGTATTCTTGAGGCCGGTATACAAAACCTTCATGAGTGAATGTGAAAGAGCCAAATGGTTCTTGTTGATGACTGAGGATGAGAGAGTGGATTGGATTGTAGCCACATATGGTGATTTATAGTTATTTTCTACATACTTTATCACGAGTTGAAATATTATCATACTTGTTCACATACACTGATACAATTGTATCTTTGTTGATGATTGTTTATGGTTGATGATTGTTTATAAAACATAGTTTTTGTTTATCAAATATATTATGACATAATGAAATGTAAATTGGTTTATCCACTGATTGGACTGTATGCCAGTGGCAGTGTAGAAACAAATGGGCAGTCACTGGGGTGTATTTAAAAGGACATCTAATTCTGTACTATTGTGTGATTTTAAATGTGTTGGAAGCCTATAAAAGGCTATAAAACTGACATGATGCTATACTCAATGTTATAGACAAAAGATGACACTTGTAATTTCATCAAATCTATAATTGCTATTCTATTCAAATCTTTAATTTATCATTGCTATTCTCTTTATATATATTCATGTGTTTTCCATTTTTTCCTGAATTAGAACTTCTTAGAAAAATACTCCCTCTCCCAATTCCATCTACTCAATCACTGGGTACTACTTGTTCAAAGGATACCTGGTTGTCCTGAGGCATTCCCCCACTTTCTGGTCAAGACGGGCTTAGGTACAACTCCAAAAATAATAGCCAGATGTCCACCCTATTATCAGAATGTTTCCAGTCAAGGAAGGGGCCTAGGGAAACCTGTGGATGCTAGTGTACATACATACATATACACATGCAAGTCTGGAAATACAAAATGATAGGACATGAAAGCATAGCCACTTTGAAATGGTCAAGTCCAAAAAGCATAAATGCATACAGTGACAAAGTGAGCTATGTGACTGATGTCTTACAACCAACCAACGTGATGACATGAGATGTTTTGGATGTAACTGTTTGTTACTTATATCTAGAACCTCTCAACTCATTACTCTCATGACTAATACTCAAGGGAGGTGTGGAATTGGTTGTTATGTTCCTCCCTCCCTGCAATACATGTCAAACTCAAGCCGCCTCATCTAAATAGTCGACCGTCATACTGGCTAATTTCAAATGCTAGTGATTTTATTTCCACTAAAGTTGAAATTAGGACATAATGACTATGTTAGTTCTTCTAGCTCAGGCTGCACTCCCTACTCAATCTGTTAACATTGGCTGGAGAGATTCTATTTGTAAATATACAGCTGCTCCTCCAGTAGAGAGTTTGGGGTGGGGTGTTTGTGGTGATCTATGAATTATAATTTCCTTTTTCATATGCTAATTGACATTCAATGGTTTTCATGACCCCCAATCTTTGTTTCTGATATAGATTGCCTACAATCTACCTATGTAATATAAGGTTATGAGCTTTTAGGAAGCCCTATAAACTTTCCTTCAAATGTTATTTGCTTTATTTTGAACTATAAAATGTTTCAAAGGCTTAAATTAAAATCATGATATACAACTATCCAAAAGTTATATGAAAACTTTTGGTTAGATTTTACTGTTGTCTTAGATAATTAAAGATCACTAGAGTATTCGCTTCAAGTGATTGTTGTAATTCTGCATGAGGCCTGTTATAGTGCAGAAATCCATATGATATTAAAGAATAGGTTATAGGAAATATAAAACAATTTTGAATAAGAAAAAAAAAACCTACTCTAATTTTGGGAGTACAACATATGTACATTTGATTTGCAATAGTAAAAAATTAATGTACATATTGTTTCGACCAGTTCAGAAAATAACATTTCATTTTTACTATCTGTATTCTATTCAATTGGTGTGTTCACAGTTTCTAGTTTGTCCTGCATGTATGAGTTCAATATTCTTTTCCTCCAACATTTTTGCAATTTCTAGTAATTTGGAAGATCTGTAAAACATATTTTGTCTTTTAGCATTTGTGTATATTCAATTATGTAAAGTTATATTCTCTTCAATTCTACACTTTGAAGCTATATTGGAATGTTTTCCTATACTTAATCACTAGGTACTACTTGTTCAAAGGAGACCTGGTTGTCTCGAGGCATTCCCCCACTTTCTGGTCAAGACGGGCTCAGGTATAGCTCCAAAAACAATAGCCAAATGTCCACCCTGTTATCAAAATGTTTCCAGTCAAGAAAGGGGCCCAAGGAAACCTTTGGATGCTAGCGTACATACATACATATATGCATGCAAGTCTGGAAATACAAAATGATAGGACATGAAAGCATAGCCACTTTGAAATGGTCAAGTCCAAAAAGCATAAATGCATATAGTGACAAAGTGAGTTATGTGACTGATGCCTTACAATGGACTACCTAGCACCTATTTATGGCTAAAATTATGTTAGGGTATTCCCAAAGTCCTAATGGATCTGACTAGAAGATAAATAAATTTAAAATATGACACTAACCAGTCAAAGGTTATTCACACATAGTTCAACCACTCCATAACTTGACATTACAATGTGAATGATGGGGGGCATAATAACTGATACCAAGTTCTGGCAATTTGTCCTTCATAAACAAAATTTTAACCAAGTCTCCACACTAAAATTGTAGGAAGTCTAGCTCTTTGAATCCAAGGATGAAATCTTCTCTAGTGTCTCTAGCTTCTTTTAGCTCCTTCTTAGTGAACCTGGTGTGGTTTCTAATTCTAACTTAGACAAAACTTTTCTTGTCACTCTTGTTATTGAAGAGAAGCTTACATTGGCAGTTATTCTTGCGTCTGTGACAAGTTTCCTAACCTGTATAGATCATCTTACCTAATTTTCCAATAGTTTCTAATGTTAAATAAAGCTGAGCTTTTTAATGTCATCATAATTTTTAAGAAAAACAAACAAGTGCCTCGATGCACTGAAACAATCAGAGTTCTCCTACCTAAGTTGGCCAAGGCACGTTCCTTTGAGGGTTTAAGCTATATATACCTCATAGCCTAATCAGTATAGTGTTTAAGATTTAATAAGATAACACTACTCTTGACTTGTAAACATTACATTTAGACTAGAAACAACTTTGCATTTCACTTTTGTTGCTCAAAAAATCCTTCTTTTTGGACGATGATTCAAAAGAGTTGCAACTCCAGTAAAAAAATCAGACTAAAAGGTTGAAATTGAAAAAAAACTAAAAATTATATCACAAATCTTAACTTAATAGGAAGTTTATTGATCAACCAAATTCAGAAATAAAATAGAAAAAGAATTACAGTACTCAAGTTATCTTAAGAATGGAATGAAGTCAGGAAATAGAAAATTAGAAAATGGGAAAAGAACCAAGAACATACGCTTGTCAAATCCCTTAATAAGAATGGAAACTATTTAATCTTAATGCAATCCCAATCCCATGTTCCCAAGCTTCACACTATTGCAAATTAAGCACCAACATAGTCCCAACTGGCATGCATCGGGCAAAAGACAACCAACTTGCCACTAGAAGTGAAAAAAGTTAAGAACATAATTTTACTTGTGTGCTAAAGATGGCATTTAAACTACTTTTTCTTTTCCAGGTTTCCTGCATTCCATACTCACATCATCGGTAACCATATTAAAAACTTAAATGTGACTTGCATCATTTAGATATAAAGTTAAGATCTCATGATTCAAGTTCAGGATTTGAAGCCAGAGAAAAATTATATAGTAGCCACTGGTAAGTTCAGGATTCAAGTTCATGATTCATGGTATACAGTAGCCACTGGTATACTTATTGTGTTAATTCATTGGATCCATGCCAAGATTATTTTGTGTTGCTAGTGATTATGTTGGCTTTCACAGAGTGTGCTTGTCTTCCTCTCCATTTTGGTTTTTCTCTCCACTTCAAGGTAGGAAACCTTGTTTCTCTCCTGTCCTTTGAATTTTGAGTGCTTTCAGAGGTCCATCAATGGCATATTGGTTTAATGTTTTGGTATTGCAAGATCTTGTTGAATTAATGGACAAACAAGCATGCCCTCCCTTGACCATTATTTTCATTAATGTGCTTTTATAGACATATTAGCTTGCATTTATTAGTGTTGTTTCTTTTAACATATTTAAGTGGAATACACGAAGGAGTACCACATGATGAATGCTTCATTTAATGCATTGTTAAGGTGTAGTCTCATAACTATCCATTTCTAGTTCTTCAGACATGATTTTATAAATGTGTTTTGGTAGATGACTGTATTGTTCATGATTTTGTATGTATATACCCTAACCATCTTGTTATTATTGTTGCATTACGAAATTAAGTTAAATAATTCTACTTTGTTCAATGCTCTATTTCATCTTCAATTTCTTTTCATTTTTCATTCATTTTTAAAAACCAAGCGATAGGTACAGAAATAGAAATGGATAGTTTTGAGACTACACATATGATAATAAAGTGAGACTACACATATGCTGACATTAAATATGTTTGAAATAGATTCTGGATTCAATTTTGTAGATATTTTTGGCATCAATGTTTACGATCACTCTATGATCCTTCATCAGGATGGAAGAGAGAAAAATGATTGAAAGAAAAGTCCATCATTTTGGTCTGTTGCAATCATTTTGGTCTCTTTCATCCTGATGATGGATCACACAGTGTGATCCATAACTATCTACACAATCGAATCTAGAAGCTATTTGAAACATTGATGCCAAAAATATCTACATATGATGATAAAAAATGAGCTATCTGATAATTGTTTACTGTTCATGTTTGTAAATGGTCAATATTTCTGATGGTACTCCTTGGTGTATTCCATTTAAAAATAAACAAGTTTTAGTTTTTCTATCATGTTTACTTTGTAGATGTAGGATTGACCATCTAACAATACAGATAGTAATGGGAAGAATGAGCGGGATATGAGATGGTTGCTCATTGAATGTGGGGCATAAGGGTGTAGAGCGTGGATTTCCTTGCATTTTCTTATTTAACGACATGTTTTCACAACACCATTCAGTTCATAGATATTGTTCTTCCCCAAAACTTTTATCTGATGCTATAGTTGTGTCATTATATTTTTTCTATAAATTTGTAATATCAACATAAATGAAACTTTTTCAATTTGTACTCATAGAATATAATCATGTTGTTATATATGAATGAACAAAAATAGTATGAATGAACAAAAATTTGCTTGATACAGTGCTGATGGCTATGATAAATGTCCCTATGTGTGAGTGTGGTGATGGATCGTGCTGCATGTTGAAGACGTCACACACGCGGGATAATCCAGATCGTAAATTTTGGAGTTGCAAAAATAAGAAAAAGGTTGTTAATTGCACAATATTTAAATGTTTACAAAGAATAAATATTAGTCATTATAGTGAGACTAACTTAGATTTGTATTGTAGGATGACGGTGGATGTCAGTACTTTCAGTGGGTCAATGACACCCCATCGGTGTCTACATCATCTACATATTCTCCACATATACCTGTTGTGGATGACGAGTGTAAGTCTTGCAAAGCTCTTGAAAAAGATTTTGCAAAAGTGGAGGCTACATATAAAGCCGATGTCTTATTTTTACGATGTTTACTTTGTGCAACAATCGTACTATTTAGTTTGATCATTTGTTGGGTCATTATGCAGAAATAGATATATATGTGGACTAGATGACTTATTTATATTTTGATGTGATATCGAGCAATGCTATAATTACTTTCTTGTTATAATATTGTTTATGATAATGTATAAAATTATTAAAAAAAGTTAAGTTTACTGTTCACAATATTGAAAAAAAATATTAAATTTTGTTTATGATTTTCTAGATAAAAATATAAATTAATAAAAAAAAAACTATAAATAAAAAATGAACAACAAAAATAAAATATTAAATTAAAACATTATATAATAATTATAAAAACTTAAATTTTATTGCCAAATTCTAATTCCAATTGAAAATGTAGAACCAAACACAGAAAATGGATAATGTAATTCCAATTCCAATTTGAAATTGCAAACCAAACACATAAATAGAAATTTTTCACTTCCAATTCCAATTTCAAAAATGGCAACCAAATGCAAAATATGGATTGTCTCAGCCATCTTCCGAGTGAACCAAACAGTCCAAACTATTTTCCGAATACACAAAACCAGAATTTCAAAACCTGATTTTGAGATAATCAGATTTTGTCTCAAATTCCAATTCCCACAAACAAACAGGGCCTTAGCATTTCTAAGAAACTAGTAATTAGCTCTCTATCAAGAATATGCTATAATACCCCGAGGATGCCCTCCACAAACTTAACAAGGGAGAGGGAGGATTCTTGTAGACTCAAATCGGAGGGTGCCCTCATGAGAGGATGCCAACAATGCCCGTGGAGAGGGAAAAAGGTGGAGAGGGAAAGGTCCCAAAAATGGGTCCACGTCAACTGATCAACTCCTCCAGGGTGGCCTTCTGGATGATTGGTTTAATCAACTCCCTATCCATATTACCCATTTTAGGTACCAATTCCAGTCAAGTCATAATTATTACTATAAAGAGTAGCACTTTAGGTGGGGGCATTTTCCTGAAGGTATTTGGATGCGGTACCTGCTCGTATTTCTGCACTTCAAATGGCCCATTATCCATTCAAAGTGCGGTTACCAGGAGGCTCACTATTATAGATTCCTCCTATTGCCTTACCCTGGGATTTTTTACCCTCTATCGGCAATGAGATGGTCATGACCTGATCTCATTCCAGAGGGGACCGACTTTGGGGACCTGATTTCTGTGGAGGTTGAGCATGCCTGGAACCTGAGCATAAACGAGTAACAATCTAGAGGTTGCCAATTCCAGTAAAGTCATAGGGTGTGGTTAGGCCCTTGACTTGTTGGAATAGGGGAACCATAGTAGGGGAATTTCAGGCAGATAAACATGAAGGGAATAGGGGCATTTATTTACTCTAAAGAGTAGCACTACTAGTTGGGATATAATTACAAAACATTTGAGTTGGAGTATTGGGTGCGGTGAGAGTGCTCTTTTCTAGTTGGATTCTTGGAATGGTTTTGAGGTTTTGGTTGCTTTAGCAGATACTTCAAATATCATAGATTTGGCTATTCGATCCTTTGGTTTGAAGGTAAAGGACTATGTCTTCAAGGATCAGTATGATGTTTTCAAATGGTGGGATCTCTCGGTGCTATGCCCAGTGGAAGGTCCGAGAGTTATGAATGTGCTTGCTGTCAGGAATATTTCTCTTATTGATAGGCCAGATGATATTATTTGGTGGGAAGAGAAATCAGGATACTAGTCAATGAAGCTTGGGTTTAGACTTTTGTTGGAGAGGGATGAACAATGCTCGTGGCAGTATTTATGCTGGAATGCCAACATTCTTCCTAAGGTGGGTGTGTTCTCATGGATGGAAACTCGTCGTAAAATTCTGACAGGCGACAAATTGACCATACTTGGCTTTTGTGGCCCCTTTAGGTGTCCTATGTGTAACAATCACGAGGAAACATTGGACAATCATTTATTTACATGTTCCTTTTCTAGGCAATGTTGGGAATTTTCTATTGAGAAAATGAGGTGGCATGGTCCCCTGCATTTTTTCGCTTCAGGGGATCTTTGAAAGATGGTCAATTCTACACTTGACATTTATGTGGGGAGGTATTTGGTATGCTATACCATCTCAGATTATTTGGCATATCTAGAGGGAAAGGAATTCACACATTTTCAAGGGAAAGAAATCAGAGGTTTATTCGGTAATTTATGGCATCGAGATCGGTATTTGTGAGCATATCAATGTTAAAGTTAAGGATAAGAAAAAAGTGATTTTTTCGCAGTGGGATAAATGGATACTTAAGGTTTGGCCTCATCTTATCCCTCCTAAAGATAATCCTATGAGCTCTAGTAGCAGAGAGGAGGCTCGATTGACTCTTCCCCCTTCGGTTCGACTGAAACTCAACTTCAATGGAGTGGCCAAAGGTAATCTTGGCCCTTTTGGTGTTGGGTTCATTGTTAGAAATTCAGAGGGCAGAATGATTTGGGGCGGTTAAGTCAAACTCTCGGATGGATCGAACAATGATGTGGAATTTTCTGCTCTATTGTGGGGTTTAAAATTTTTCTCTAGTAACAATCTTTGATCACTTGACATTGAAGGTGACTCCCTCAATGTCATCTGATCTATCTCTACTAGAAAGGCTCCGAGTTGGAAATCACAAACTTGGGTGGAGGTCATTCTAGAAGCAGCTGAAGGTGTGGATTTCTCTATCAAACATGTGTATAGAGAATCCAACCATGATGTAGAATTCTTGGCTAATGTTGTCATATATCAACATGAGGCAGATATTTTTTCTTCTTTCGTGGATAGATGGTCAGGCTTTTCTTTGTAATTTGGTACCTCCTCCTAACCTGTTCCACTCGTGCTGGCGAGACATCTTTTCCTTTTATGCAAGCAAGGTGAGGAGACAGTTTATTGATCGAGGGCTCTCGATATTGCAAATCGCAAAGAGTTGAATTCCTTTTGACCATTTTCTTTATTTATTCATCGTTGAAGCTTGTTCTCTCAGTGTGAAAGATGGTGGAGCAGTGGGTCATCATCCCAGATTTAGGCTGTGTATGCAATGAGGATGCAGAGGTGCGATTGAGAAGAATATTTTTTATCAGTGATGATGTTGCAATGGATGCTTTCAAAGTGATCCTAGGAGAAGCCTTGAGTGGGGAGAACCTTATTCATACCAATGCTCTGTTGGCTAAGCTGGTTTACACGGTGGCCTGATCCACAATAGACTATGCCATCACTACCAATGTGATTAGGCGTCTGGTAAGGAATTCTCTACAAGATGCCGCTTTGGAAGGTTTGAAGAACCTCAACACTAGGGCGCTGACAAGATATGTTGTGGATGCCTTTCCATTGGAGAAAATTATGGCTAATCATCACAAAGTGGACTCCATTCTCCTACTTTGTTTGGGCTCTACATTGACAATTTAGAAGCATGGTTAAATAGATCCAGTGGTGAGGCGGTTCAGCTGGCTAGTTATGTGATAAAACTATTGTTATATTCGGATGATCTCATCATTATTGCCAAGATGGCTAATGGTTTGAGAGAGCACTTGAAGGCATTGTAAAGCTTTTGTTAGGAGGTGGGTATGTAAGTTAACACCAGCAAAACCAAAGTTATGATCTTCTCGTTGAAGAGAAACAAGAGACTCCCAGACACTTTTCTCTTTGAGGGAAACCCTCTAGAGATTGTGAGCGAATACGAATACTTGGGAATAGATTTCCATAATAAACTCAGTTGGGAAACATACAGATCTAAAAGAATTCAAGGGGGCTGGAAGGCATTGTATTCTTTACAGAATAAGTGTAGGAACACTGAACTCTGGGATTGGAAGACAAAAACAATGCTATTTGGGCTTCTTGTCACACCTCTGGTTTTGTATGGGTGTGAAATTTGGGGCAGCAGCCTGTCGGATCATAAATGGAAATAGGTAGAAAGAATACATAAACACCTTATCATCAGCAGTCTTAAAATCAAAACCACGGTGCCTTATGAGATCTTATTGGTAGAAGTGGGTGCCTTTCCCTTAGAAGCTATTGCATTGGTCTGACTGATATGCTACTTAAAGAAAACCCAAAATATGGGAAGCAATCGATGGCCTAGGCTAGTCATTGAAGAAAAGCTAGAAAGGAGAAAAAACACATGGATGAAGAAAAACAACAAATGGCTGCAAAAGTGGGATGTCAACATCCATAGCTGCCTAGATAGTAATGAATAAATTAAGATGTTTGTTCGAGAAAGATTTCGTACCATCAAGTGGACGAGGTGCATGGGGAGGAAAAAATCATACTATGTTAAGGAATTTAACCCCAACACTTGCCATGAGGAAAAAGTGTATTTAGGAGCAACTATTAAGGAGAAAGCGAAAATGCTCATAGCCCAGCTTGGAACTAGCTCTCACCAGTTGAGATGCGAGATGGGTAGATGGAAAGTGCCAAAAGAGGAATGGGAAAATAGGACCTGCCTATTCTATGACACGATAGCCATTGAAACAGAACATCACTTTGTCATGGAATGCCCGACATACAACGACATCAGATCCGGGTACTTAGAGATGTTAGAAAATAGGAGTATGAGCCAACTCTTCAAAGAAAAGCAGCTGGACAAGACCACAAACTTGATCATCAAAATGCACCAAAGAAGTGAAGAATTAGTCAAAGGGTTACAACTAGATTAGGCTGTTGTCGACTGGTAGATCCCATAGGCTGCTTGGGCCTCGTGGACGTTATTAAAATCTTTCATTCATGTTTTGAGAGATGGCATCGAGAGGAACAATTTGGAAACTTAAGTCTTTTGTCCTCTAAACAGATTGGACGAGCCTAAGTAAGTGTTGAGACTGTAAGTATCCTAGAGTGCATGTCCTTTGTGCATGACCATGTATCTCTCTTTGAATATATATATATATATATATATATATATATATATATATATATATAAAATGGTAGCTACCCCTAGGTAACAGTTTGCTTAAAAATAATAATAATAATTCTGAATATAAATTATATAGTAAATTGTTAGTCTATAGTAAGATAGTGTTAAATAATATATTGAATGATATGAATTAAAGAAATAGTGATAATAACTTATACTATGTTATACTAAATATAAATAAAGAGTTTAGATCTTCCTTATAATTGATCTATGAACCTCTTTATAATAAACATAGAGAAGGTGGAGAAGCAAATATAGTCCAATATATATAGAGGGGAGAATATAGACACATGAAAAGAGATAGAGACAAAGGGAAAGAGAGAGGGAATATGGGAGAGATAGAGATATGAGAGAAGTAGAGAAAGATATGGATATAATGAGGTAGAGAGGAGAGAAGCACGGAAGCATATATAGCTTAATAAGAGGGAGATAGGGAGTGATAGAAAGAAATAGAGGGAGAGGGGGAGAGATAGGGAGATAGAAAGTAGATAGATATGGATAGAAAAAAAAAGAGCAATGAGGGATATAGATAGAGTAATAAAGAGATAGAGATATAAAGTACAAGAGATAGAGATAATGAGATAGAGGTAGACACTTAGGGAGAGAAGAGCTAGAGAGATTTATTGAAAGAGGAAGAGGGAGAGGGACACACACACACACACACACACACAGGTGTGGAGGTGGGGAGGGATATGCATAGAGGGAGAGAGGAAGAAAATAATGAGAGATAAAAGAGGGTGTTCTTATAGACGTGCAATGGAGAGAGGGGGTAGAAAGTTAAAGTAATAGATATAGCAATAGGGAGAAACTTCTATGTGTGTGTGTGTGTGTGTGTGTGTGTGAGAGAGAGAGAGAGAGAGAGAGAGAGAGAGAGAGATGGAAAGAGGAAGTAATCAAGAGATAGTGGAAAGAGGGAGGTAGAAGAGATAGAGATGCAAAGAAAGGTAAGGAGACAAGGAATACATATAGAACAATATAGAAAATATATTATATTGTACTCAATAATTTCTAGCTTTGAATATAATGTTTAATGATGTATAACTATAATATTGATTTAAAAACAATTTTAATAATCAACATTATATAATAATGGTATAATTTATATTGTAGCAAATAACATATAATTAGAAATATAATTATATTATATATAAATTAATATCTATATTTAATAATTTATATATATAATATAAAATTATATTATATATAATTTAAAATAGTTAATGCATGTAAACTTTTTAACATGCTTTTAACCCAAAGCTATGAACCAGTGCAGCCACAAACAAGTGAACCCTTTCTCACACTTCACTTGTTCAAACTTGTGAGCTCAACAACCCAACGAAGGCACAAGGTTTGCAAGCACAATAACCCAACAAAGAAAGAGTATTAAAGGATCTAGAAATTGTAAACAAGATGGTGATTACAAGAGGAATGAGCTTAGAGGATTATGAAACATAAAAAGACCTCAAGCAAGAGATAGCAGAAGAGATGGCCAAAGAGGAGTGCTATTAGAGACATAAATCAAGAGAAATATGGTTGAAAGAGGGAGATAAAAATACCAAATCTTTCCTTGGAATGACAATCACAAATCGAGGAAACTAAAGAATATTAGAATTAAGAAGAGACGATGTTTCAGTAGCCCAATCAATGGAGGAAGAAAACCATGAGGCGGTTTGACACTTTCAGTCAATTCTTAACAAAGTAAATCATGCAACCAGGGAATAATAAGACAACATTATGGGAATCATTCCTCATATTATCTTTGAATTGGATGATGCTAAACTATAGAAGGAAATCACCAAAGAGGAAGTAAAAAAGGCAACTCTTCAACTCAACCCGAACAAAGCCTCAAGTCCAAATGGGGTCCCTTCTAGTTTCATCTATCATTTATGAGAAATAAAAGGAGATAACCTACACAAGGCAGCCAAAGGATCAAGAAAGAAAACTACAATGCTAGGTGCTCTCAACCATACATTTTTTGCCCTAATTCCTCAAATTAATGAGGTGCAAATTATGATAGATCTTATAATAATCTCCCTTTGCAATGCAAAATACAAGATCATAAACAAGATAATAGCTAATATGATGAAGGAAGTTATACAAAACGTAATCTCAAAGGAGATGAGGGGATTCTCTATAGAAAGATGTATAGTTGAGGTCATCATAATATCCCATGATGAAAATCAATATAGAAATGAAGGCAAGGATGGCAAGCATGATTGTGAAATTAGATATTTTGAAAGCCTATGACTTGGTGGATAGAAAATTTCCAATAAGAGTAATGGGAAGGTTTGGCTTCATAGATAAATGGATTTCATGGATCTAAGGCTACATTTCCAATCCCAAATTCTCAATTTTGGTCAATGACACTTTTAACAATTCTTCTCCTCAACAAGGAGCATAAGGTTGTACGGGGGGAAATGATCATCAATGGTAGATTCCCACTTCCGTGGCTATGCATTTAGGAAAAGAAGGACAAAGGGAGATCTCAAAATGTAAAACCCCTTTTAGATGAAAATTAGATCAACACTACCCAAGTACATGTAGTGGTGCTAATGCAAGACTCACACCTAACAGAAGTACAAATCTCAAGATCCCTAGTTGTCCTTAAATGGGGTTTTATTCCTTTCCTTTAAAGTAATGTAAAATAGATGTGATAGGAATGCAAGGAAGGTAAAAAACACTTATACAATGATAACAACAAGAAATCATATCTAGTGTACCAAAAATAAGTGCTATGAAGGAGAGAGAAAGTAGGACTCACCTTGAAATCTTATAAAGGATGCAAGTTCAAATATGCAATTACCTTGTCAGACTATATCAAAATCTAGAATAGATCAAGATTAGAGACATTGACTGTTGTAACTTCCAACTGTGAAAATATCAGAGTGATAGAAACATGTCAACTTGGGGAAACCTATACCTAAGAGAGCTAAAAATGAAGGTCTCGGGTCTCTGACACAAATTGTCTTCGGATTCCCAATTTCAAATTCACACCTTCACAAATATGCACCTGCACACAAAGAGGGGGAAAATTGTTTTTGTGGGAAGGGACTTGCCTTGGTCAAGCTCCCTTTTAGGAATTAACCTTGAAATGAAGTAAATGAAGCATGTAAAATAAGATATGCTATCGAACACCACATCATTGGCCTATATTGAGATATTATTTTTCCCTAGCTTGGATAATCTTGAGGAGATGGTCCTATGGGTAACACACTTGCTTCATTCATCATTGCCTATTCATTGGTGAATCATCAGTTTGCAAATCCATCTTTCATGTCCTATACCTTGCTAGACATTGGGGGAAATTCAATGTAATCTTGCTTGAGAATTAGTAATCTCTAAAAATTTAAATTTTTTTAAAAATAAAATTAAAAATTAAAAAATCTAAAATTCAAAAACATCAAAAAAATCTAAAATTCAAAAACATAAAAAATCTTTAAAAAGCCAAAAAAAATAAAAAAATAAAAAAATTGCAAATCTTAAGTAAACACTCAAAAGTTGCATTGCCCAACAAAGCATGATCTTTGCTAAATCAAACCAAGGGCACCAATCCAAACTCAACGAGCTTTTATAGAGCAAACATCAATTGGCTCCAAATCATCGCATCAAAATAAAAAAATGGCTACACTTGAACCTATTGATCAATATCATATTTCAAACATCCAAACACTTGATCTAAACAACAACATTTGATAAATCAAATCAAAATCTAAAAAGCTTAATCAAATCAAATCAAAATCTAAAAAAGCTTAAACATAACTAAGGATCAAAGTGGATGAATTTTATGAAATATGAATCTACAAACAAAAGCAAAAATGTTCAAAGTGATTACTTGATTGGTGAAATCATGTCTTTTTAGAAAATCGATGATGGTTGACTAGATGAGCAATTATGAAGATATGATATTTTCTTGATTTCTGCTTGAGTGCTTGCCATGTTGATTCATAGCAGTATGCAAATCCATCTAATGGTATGATCATCAAAGAATCATCGAGGACATTTGTATGTGAAAGGGATCAATTCTTTGTCTATTTACTTGCAATTATTAAAATTCGAGGAAAGAGGTGTTCATATCATCATGGTTGAACTAGTGGGGGTTGTACCAATTTCATGTTCCAAAAGCTCGATGATGAAAAAAAGCTTCCAAATTCTGAATAGTGACAGTTAGTTTCATATATCCTAGATTAAATGCATTTAAGGTATTTGCCTTTCTTAGATTGAAAATAGATTTGAAAAAGAGAAATAGAAAGGGGGTAGAGTTATCATCATCAAAAGACCAAATCAAGATACATCAAATGATCAATGATATCATCAATGGTACATCATCAAATGTTTTGAGATCTACATCATCAAATGTCCATCAGTATATAATCAAAGTCTTGACTAACATCATCAATGTTTGAAGTATCCATCATCAAAAATCATGTTCCATCTGATCATCAAAGGTACATCAATGTCATCAAGATATATCATCAAAATGATTCATGCTTCATCAAGGACATCATCAATAATCAATCATGTTGATCAACCAGGGGCAACCTAATCTTGTTCATCACCTTCTATTCTACCAATCTCTAATTTTGCATCATGACGACATTCAATCAACCTCGTATCATCAAAACATCTAATCATATGATAATCAAATATCAATCGGTCACATCATCCAATTAATCATGTCTAACGCCAATCAAGTTATCCTATCATCCATTTGCTCATCTTGAGCACATCAAATCTCCTAACTCTATAGCTTGAGGAAGGAAAATCATTATTTTGTCTCTCTAGATCATGAGAGAAAAATATCAACCCATCAACTTATCCTATCAGATTGACATCAACATCAACCAAGTGATTTTGACTGATATCAAACAATACCAAACTATCATCAACTTATCTGGAGCATCAACATCTTATCAATCAAATCCTCTCATGATCGGGGCATTTCCAAATTTCTATATCGAGAAACAAATCAAAATTTCCCATTCTCAACCAAATCATCCAAAATCATTTCGATTCATTTCCCAAGGGGGCATATACTCAGATTATCAAAAACAACAACATCATTAAATTAGGGGAACAACCATCAAATCAGAGCGCAATCTTTTATCAGAATTTTTTTTGCTTATCAATCGAAAGGGGCATCAAACATCAAATCAAATCAAATCAGGTATCACATCAGCAATCTAACATCAAATAAACCATAAGAGCATCAAAATAAATCAATCCTATCATCAGAGCTTCATCTCATATCGAACATCAAGATCGACCATCGACATAATCAAGACCTTTATCGATAGAATTAGGACCTCTCATCAGTTGAATCAAGATATTCTTTGAATTTACACGCTTCGCATGTTAACTCAAAGAGGGGCATTTGTAATCACTGAAAAATGGATAAGATCAATTTATTGACAAATCAAGGCAAAATCAAGGCAATTGAGTCGAATCAAGCATTTGGCCAATCATTATTAAAATCAAGTCTTAATTCAATATAATTCAAAATCTAAAGCCAAAAGACCAAATAAAAGCATTTAAATCAAGTGAAATTAAATTAATGTGCAATTAATCTAATTAATTGTATAGTTCAATTTAGATCAAATCAACCTATTCAAGGGGTGCACATGGCTAAATAAATGAATTAAAATCAATTGATTAAATCCTAATTTCTCTCAACACCACATGGGAGGAAAAAGCCTCAACCAATGGAATTGAAAGAAAGAGCTCACATGGATCAAGCCAAAATTAATCTCAATTACTCATTCCAAAAGAGCATCTTGGCCACTCATCTTCTATTCTTGTCCCAAGCTTTGAGGACACAATATTTAAATTGTCTTCAAAGGGTGGAACCAAAGACTCAACTCAAGCTTAATCATGATCAACTCTATTACACCCCCTACCCTTGCCTAAATCTATAAAAGGAAGGCCAAAATCAATCATAATTCATAATCCACAAATCTGAGAATTACATCAAACCTCTTGAGAATTATAGCTAGAAAGGAAATTTAGGAGAAATTTAGCATTTCAATTTGAATTATAGAATTTTCTTTATCATAATCATTTCTCATTCTAGGACTGTCATTAATGGAGGCTTGCTGAGAGCTTCACATTAACACTATTAGATAGAGAGCCATAGGATGTTTAATTGTGCTTTATTAGCTAAATAGAGTACTAATTGTGGTTTATTTAGTTTCTATTTCATTTATTGTTCAATACTAATTCTATGAAGGTATATTTCCTTGTACACAAATATAAATATACCTTGCTTGTAAAACCTTTGTGGATGGATACAAATTCGCTATATCTAGAAAAATGCCCTTTTGCTTGTATGTTGTTGATGTTGCATTAAGAATGTAGGATGTCTCCTCAAATGTAATGAATCAAATCCAATCAAGAAATTATGGATCATGGATCATAGAAGAAGGAATAATAATAAAGAATATAGATCTCCTCCCTTGATATCTAACTCCTTGGGAAGCTAGATCTTGAGAAGGAAATGCTTCAATACTTGATGCTTGCTTTCTTGAACTCCTTGAATTCACAATGTCTTTTATTGAGAATAGTTTTCTTGCAATTATAGTGTCATGAAATTTCTATATGTTATGGGGTTTGTCAAAATGAGAGGAGAAAGTTTCCTTATATAGTGATCTAGGAGCTAATTTTCAGGAAGCTAACCTCATAAACTTGGAAAGGGAAATACATAGCATCGGGCCCTGAAACCTTTTTTAAAAATAACCCTGAGGGGTATAGATCGACCTGGGGCAACCTATACCTAGGAGTGCCAACTTCAAGGTAAAAGGCACGAGAAGTCTTCTGGCCCTTCAAGGAAAAAAGGTCCAACGGTTGAGAAAATCAGACATAAAGGGCTAAAATAGGCTTAAAGGAAAGGTGAATAGGGTAAATGAATGAGTAAATGGGAAATTGTACACAATAATTAGAGCCAACATAGAGTTTTAAGAAAGATAGAAGAGAGAAAGAGAGAAAATTGATTAAATAATGTATGTCATTAAATATAATGCAAATCCTAATGAAAGGCCATACTAAGGAGGGATAAAATGGTCTCAAATCTGTTAAAACCACTGACTGCTATGCTTAAGAAGGATGTCCCTTTTAGCTAGACTGATGAGGGAAAGAAGAATTTTGAATTGATAAAATAGGCTTTGTCTTCAGCCCCTACTCTTGTTAATCCTGATTTTACTAAAGACTTTATTCTATATGCTTATGGTGATTCTGATACTATTTCAGTAATGCTGGTTCAAAAGAATGAAGAAAAATAGGAATAGGCAGTTGATTTTTTCAGCAAAGGTATGGATGACTAGAAAAGGTACAATTTTGTTGAAAAGCATGTGTTAGCTGTTATTAAAGCTTTGAAGAAGTTTAAGCATTTGATTGCTAGGAATAAAGTACATTTGATGGTTGCACATCCTAGTATTAAAGAGTTTTTGTTGAACAAGGTTGTTAATGAAAAGAGGGCAAGTTGGATAACGAAAGTTATGAGTATGATGTTCAGATTCATGTGACTAAGCTGGTTAGAGGCAAAGGCCTTTGTGCTCAAATGGCAGAAGAGGAAGAACAAGCTAATACTATTAAAGAATCTAAACATTTTCAAGGTGATGTTGTATTATTTAATGATCCTACAACTTGGTTATCAGATATGACCAGATTATTGCAAACTAGACAATGCCCAAATAATCTTGATAAGGCAAAGAGGAGATACTACAGGTTACAATCTATTCCCTATGTTCTCATTGATGGTATACTTTATAGGAAGGACTATTTTGGAATGTTTCTTAAATGTAATGATTCACTAGATCAAAGCAGAATTTTATCTGAATTTCATGATGGATCCAGTGGAGGACATTTCAGTCCTAAAACTACAGCCTAGAAAATACTAAGGGCAAGCTATTATTGGCCTGATTTATTTAAGGATGCTTATTCTTGGGCCAGAATGTGTCATAAATGTGCTATGTTTGCAAGCAAACAAAAGCTGGCAGCTTTTCCATTAAAGCCAATTGTGGTTGATCAACCATTTAACAAATGGGGAATGGACTTTATTGGTCCTATAAATCCTAATTCTAGTGCTGGTCATAAATGGATTTTAACTGCTACTGATTATTTTATGAGATGGACTGAAGCCATTGCATTAAAAGAGGCTATTGGACATGTTGTGCTAAAGTTTTATGAAGATATTGTAACTAGGTTTGGAGTTCCTTAATCAATTATCTCTGATAATGCTATGGCTTTTATTGGTTTAGCTATTACAAAATGGGTTGTGAAAAATGGGATCTATTTAAATACTTTTTCTAACTATTATCCTTAGGGTAATGGTCTTGCAGAGTTTACTAATAAAAATCTGATTAGAATTATAAAAAAGACTTGGCAGGAAAGTAAAAGAGATTGGCATTCTAAACTAAAAGCAGCCTTATGGCTGGATAGGATTACACCTAAATAGGTAATTGGGAATTCTCCTTATGTCCTAGTTTATGGTGAAGAGGCTAGATTGCCAGTTTCTACTGAATTTCTAGCATTACAATTGGCTGATCAGATGTTGCTATTTGAAGAGGAAGATCCCCTCAAACTAAGGTATGCTAAATTTTTACAACTTGAAGAAGAGAGAAAGAAAGCATTAGAAACTATGGAACTAAGGCAAGCACATACTAAGAAGTCATTTGATAGGAAAGCTAAGTACAGAGAGTTCAAAGAAGGTGATCTAGTACTCAAGTGAGATGTATTAAAGAGCAGGCTAGGGCAGCATGACAAATTTGACAATTTTTGGTCAGGCCCTTTTGTTATAACAGCCTGTAAATAGAACAATGCTTTTTAGTTGTCCACAACTGAAGGGGAAGAACTACAAATTATAGTTAATGGAATACACCTCAAGCTTTGCTTTGAGGGTTAGGTTAGGTTCAGTTTTCAGTTCAATAAGTGTTGTCCAAGCACTAGGTCTCTAGGTTGCATTGAGTCTAGTTTAGGTGCATTTTCATTTCAATAAATGGTTGCATTCATGGTTTCAATTTTCCTAATTTTTTTCCCCTATGATAAGTCTACATGTCATGTCTAGTAGGCATACATCGAACAGAAGTCACCAAAATTGTTACTCAAAATTACAGCATGCAACATAATAAGCATAAATAGGAAAATGTTGCACATTTGTTTGTCAAATTAACACTACCTTGTAGGTTTTGTTAGTTTACATTTTATTATTGCATTCATTCTAGATGTCATTATTGTACACTAAGTATTGATCACTGTTCCAAAGATTTCAAAATTCATAAATGATCATTACATTGTGCATTCAAACTGAATGTAGTATACAAATGTCTTTCCATGTTTCATATTTCATATCAATAAATAGAGTACATTTACAAAATTGAAAGAAATGATTGAAGTATGGAATATGGGTCCCATGCATTGCCTTTGTGTTGGTTTAAGTCAACTGGTTGTCTACTAAGTCTCAGGTCCCAAGGTCTTCAAAATCCATGTCTTCATCTGCATTTAGGTCTGTAGGGTTCATACCTGCATAAGAGAGAGAAAATGGTTAGATCCTGTTGGATCTAAGCAATGCATAAGAAACAAATAACATACTGTAACAATCAAGTTTTCAAATATGCACATCAATCTAGAAAACTAAATGCAATAAGGAAATGTACACTAACACTCACTGCAAGGTAGTATAGTAAAGGGACTTGTTTATGTAAACATGAAACCTTTTACTATTTATGATCATTTTGGTGTATGTTGTCCTTTTATTAACTAGGTATTTGAATTAAAGGGACTTAGTATGTTCAAACGGAGAAACCTTTTTCAGATGATGCAATGTTTTGATAGATTAGTGAACATAATGGTCTGAAAATTGATTGATAAAGTTGTTTATTATGTTCACTAATCTAACCATTTTAAAATAATGTTGTTTGAAGGCTTAAATAGATTATTTTGTAGAAAAGAGTTGACTGGTTTTCACATTCAGTCATAAGGAAAAGATGCAGATCAAGCTGGAATTTCAAAATAAAGTGCTATAGGAAGTGCCAATATTACAAGTATTCAAAGATCAAGTCATAAAATGCATTTACATAGATACTGGTACAATATGTCCTTTCTATTTCAAAGGTACAGATTCAAGTAATTTCACTATTTTTGCTGATTACAAACAGAAGTGTCATAAAATGTTTTGCAACATGTCTCTTTGAGTGTCACGAGCCCGTGCTCAAACTTCATTGACGACAAACAAACATTTTTATGCCTTATTGCAAATAGTTCAATTTCAGCATTGAATGATATTACTTTTAAAGCCTGATAGTTTGTGCCAGTGATTTTTGGAGTGATTGTTTAACTGCTAAGTGACGTGCACTATGAATAAATGATTAAAATGCTCAGAAAAGCAGTCAAGTGAGTTGATAACAGTGATCATGCCGTAGGAGCTTTGATACAATGAGCTATGTTTTGAATTCTTTCAAAATGAAAATTTATGCTATTGAACAAACGTGCATAGTATATTATACCTACAGTTGAAATATTAAAGTTACAAATCAAATAGAATGCAAACTGTAGAGGTATTTTTATAAACAGAAAGCATGAGTTTTCAACATTGGTTCATGGTCACAGGGAATGTGCTGTTGTATATTCAAAACATAGATAACTATGTATCTAGCAAAATCAGATGTTCCCGGTGATATGTATGTACATTTTTAATAACAATGAAAACAAAAAATGCGAAGATGTACATAAGCTGCAAGAGAAATAGCACAAGAAGGAATGTACTTATCTTTTTTGCATAAAGTGACTGTATTCTTGAACATCTTTCAGTCATATTTTTAGCTAGCTCCCAAAGTCTGTGAAGCTTATGACTGAAATATGTCATAGCAAAACCGAATATATCTACTACATCTTTCAGTCATAAGCTCACGATTTTGGTGAGATGACTGGAAAAGAAAACCCATATGGTGATATGCTAAAATCCAAGCATTTTGGTGAGAGTCTTAAGCTGTGAGTCAAAAATATATTGACTGGTGCCATAATGTTACATTTTTTGTATGTCTTTGACTCACAGCTTAGACTATTATCAAAAGGATTGAAGGAGATATTTAAGTCACTGCATTGATAAAGACAAATGAACCCACATTAACAGAGTGGTGTAAACAAAACAAACTTCATGAAAGTTATGGTATAAACAAGTTTCCAATCTAAAGGACCGAGTTTTGAAGACTCGCGATTTAAACAACATTTGTTTACAGTCACATGTAAGTGAAAAGGCCGAGTTCAGTAGTTGACTGTTGACATTAATGAAAGGGTTTGAGTCAGTATGGTAATAAGCTTCTTGTTTAATCTACAGTGAGAAAGCATTAAATATTAACCAGTCAAAAGTGGGAGAGTATCACAAGGTTACCAATCATTTCAGGCTTGAAGTCAAGAAAGGGAGCCAAGTTTGCAACTTGTGGCCTCAATACGTTCATTCATGGTTACAACTGCTAGTTGAAAGATGAGTTGTCACCAAGTATGGACTCATAGTTCTAAGCCCAGGCCGAAACTCTATTATCATAAGTCATAGTTTCATTAGACTATTTATGTTGAAATTTCAGTCACAAGGTTTGACTTATAATAATAGAGTCCCATGTTCATACAAACTTCAAACCCAAGATGCATTCATCAATCATGGCCCATGTAAATTCAATAGAAGGAAAAAATTGTAGTCACATGTCGTGGCTGATGGAAGATGAATCACTGAGTTGGAAGGTCCCCTACTATAATGGAAGGTAGAATTATTAAATAATGACTATTATAATGAATAATGGAAGGTCCCCTAAAGGGAAAATGGAGGATTCAGTTTCCCAAGCCTCTCCATTCTGGCTAGAAATCCTTGGGGTTCAACCTAAATTTTGGCCTTTTCTTTCTCATATTCTTAAACCCCTCAGGTCTGTGTTGCAGATTGAAGAAATGAAAATCACCTTACCGCATCTTAATGCTTGTGTCCTTCTTGCCCTAACCCCTGGTACCCCATTCCCGGAGAATATCTCTATTAAGTTTGAAGGTGATTCGTATGTGTGGAAAATTAATAAACTAGGAGACATTGGTGCTTGCTTTCATTGCAAATGTAACGAGCATAGTAAAAAAGAATGTCCTTTTCTCAAGAATATTTCTAAGGATTTTCAGTTTGCTAGTACCGAGAAAAATAAGAACAATTCTACCCCGGTCTCGAACACTGTCGACACCCACGCTGATGGTTTCGTGACTTTGAATAATCCTTTGTTTGAAGGGGATTATGAAGTAAGACCTACTGCTACCTCCATATCGAGCCAAAAAAATCCCTCGGCTCCCTTGTACATCTCGGTACCTAGGTGTAGCAATGATGTCATCAGTGGCAAGAAAAATGCTCAACAAATCACTCTTGAAAAAATTAAAGCTGATGCCCAGGAGGGGAACCCTAATGTTGTCCCTTCATCACCTCTGGAACATAGAAATACCCCTCCCCTAGACAATCCTTCTCCACAGAGTAGTGAGATACCCTGAGAGGTCGGAATAATGGAGGAGGCTGGTATCAGTTGCGAAGGCTTCACTGAGGTAATTTCCAAGAAGAAGAAAAGGAAAACATATGATAGAAGTAACAATCTAAAAAATAAGGAAAAAACTAATAAGTCAAAAGGAAATGATATGCCAGATTGTTTCTCTAGGTTATGCAAGATCAATCCTCCCTTTAAATGTTAATCATGAAAGTATAGATTCATAGTTGGAATGTTAGAGGTCTGGAAATGTCAGATAGAAAGTATATCGCTAGGCGATGGTGTAATAGCCTAATAGGAAAAGATATTGTTTGTCTTCAAGAAATAAAAACTACTAGTTATCAGGCCTTTAATGTATTGAAGTTCATTTGGGGTAGCGCCAAATGTTTTTATTCAAACCATGACAGAGGTAAGGGAGGTGTTGCCATTTTGATAAAATCTACTTGGGAAGAGAAAATTTTGAGCAATGGGATATCTCCTTGTAATAGGGCATTGTGGATCATCATTAAACATGAAGATAGTGAGATAGGCATTTGTAATATTTATGCTTCGAATGATTATAGAGAAAGGACTAAATTGTGGGAATGGCTTGCTACTAACCTCCCTAAGGCAAAATGGATCTTTGTCGGGGACTTCAATATGATTGAATGCCCTAAGGATAAAATAGGAGGTGGAAAATTTGAATGGAAAAGCAAGGAGCACTTCTTTTGGACTAGATTTAAGAGAACCTTTGGCATTAATGACCCAATGACTAGGCTCAAGGGAGGTCATGAAGGAGTTTGGTTCACCTGGTGCAACAATCAGGCTAATAAAGCTAGAATTTATTACAGACTTGATAGGGTTTCTACGAATAAGCTTGAAGTGAAGATTATTCACAAGATTGGCCACTATCCTATTAATGTTGTCCCTACTAGCATGTTAGATCACTCCCCTATAAGTGTGTGTATTTGTGTTAAGAAAGAGGGGAATCAAGATGAAAATTGCTGCAAGAAACCCTTGTTCAAACTTAATACTGCTCTTTTAAATAATCAAGATAATCTGGATGCCCTCCAGATGGTCACTATTCTTTCCAAATACTGTATTTCTAAGGCCTCTCCTATTGAGAAATGGGAACAATTAGTTGAGTCTTGGAGGAAACTATTTCAAACTATTAGTACAAAGGAAGCTAAGGACAGAAATTAGGAAGAAAAAAGCCTCAATTCCAATTTGTTAGACATTGAGATAGAGTTACAGGGTAAAGGAAGTGATGAAAATTTAGAAAAGAAACTTTGTGATACCAAAGGTAAATTAAGAGTTATACAACAATACAAGATTAAGGGTCATAAAATTAGAGCTAAAGCTAACTAGATAAAAGAGGGAGATAGGGGATCTAAGTATTTCTTTAACATTATCAAGGTGAAGCAATGTAGAGAGGAGATTAAGGGTATCCAAACAGAAGGAGGAATCAGCACCAATAATGAGGATATCATGTTTGCATTTGTTGAATTTTATAAGAACCTTTTTACCTCTAAACATGATGAAGGCAGTCAGTTATGTATGAAGCAGTGTATAAGTATTATCCCATCTAAAATTACTAGAGAACATAGTGACATGTTAGGAAAAGAGATCTCTATCCATGAAATTGAAGATGCCATTTCTTCATTGGCTAATGGCAAGTCCCCCGAGATAGATGGCTTACCGACTGAATTATATAAAACAAACAAAGAGTGGATTTCTAATGAACTATTTGAAGTTTATCAATTTTCTTTTGATAATGGGACTCTAGGTGAAAAGATCAATAGAGGATTAATTAAGCTTCTTCCTAAAGAAGGAGATAAAACTCAAGTGAGGAATTGGAAGCCAATTACCCTCTTAAACATATCTTATAAAATCATTGCCAAATTGTTGGCTAACAGAATTGTTAAGGTCCTAAATGACATTATCTCAGTGACTCAGAAAGGATTCATCAAAGGCAGGTTTATTCTTGAAAATCTTATTACCAGTTGGGAAGAAATGCATTGGGCAAAAGATGACAAACAGAATGTGACTATGATCCTTTTAGACTTTGAGAAGTCTTATGATAGAATTGAATGGCAATTTGTTATTTCTATGCTTAAGCAGTTTGGGTTTCCTGAATATTTTTGTAGTTGGGTCAAGATTTTTTTTAAAGATTCTAATACTAGCATTGAGATTAATGGTGAGATCTCTGAGTCTATCCCCCTAGAGAGATCTATTAGATAGGGGTGCCCTTTAGCCCCTGCTCTTTATGTTATTGTTGTAGATGCTATGACTTATATTCTCAAGGCCACTGAATTTGGTCCCCCTATCAAAGGTCTCTCTTTACCCAATAATGAAGACCTTCTTATTGAACAGTTTGCAGATGATACAACTCTTTTTGTTGATCTTTCAGAGCAAAAATTTGACAAAGTGGTATGCATAATTCAATTATTTTGCAAAGCATCTGGTGCCAAAATAGCCCCACACAAATCTGTTGTTCTTGGATGGGACAACACCCCTCCCACTTGGTTAGGAGGGAAAGGATGGTAGTGGTCAGGTCCTAATATTATTGTCAGATATTTGGGGATTCCATTTGCCCTTGACCCCTCTTTAAATGACATGTGGAATTGGATTTATAAGAAAATTGAAAAGAAACACCTAAAATGGCAAACTCATATGCTCTCTTTAGCTAGAAGACTGCAGTTAGTATAGAAAGTTTTATCTTCACATGCAATATGCTATGCTTCCACTTGGCTATTTACTAATTCTCAAACAAATAATCTTGAGAAGATCCTAAGGGATGTCCTTTGGTCTGATGGTATTGGCAATAGGAAGATGCATAATTTCAAGTGGGAGTGGTGTTGTACCCCAAAAATGCAGGGTGTCCTAGGTATTAAAGATCTGAAAAAACAAGGACATTAATCTCTAAGTGGCTTATTAAAGCCATAACTAGTAATGAGCCTTGGAAAGTCTAAATCAGAAACAATATTGTCAGGTCAGTAATTAAGAAAGGTAAAACTTGGAATAATATCCCTTTCCTTGACATTCTTCTAGGAGACTTTGAAGTGAAAGTTTTTGGTTCTAGGATATTCGCTGCTCTATGGAAGGCTTGGAAAGACATTAAACCATTTCTATGTTCCAGAAGTGCTATAGGGAGAAACCCATATTTCTCTATCATTGACCAATCTATCTGGCGGGGGATTTATCTAAATGATAAACCACTTGCTCTCACCCAGTGTTGTTTAGCAAGAAGCTGGAATAATAAAGGAATTTCCCTCATAGGTGATATTCTAGTTAACAACAGGCTCTCCTCCCAGGTAGAATTGAGCAACAAATTTGACATTCCTTCCTCTCAGAAGAAAACATACACCCTCATTGCTAAAGCTATGGGTAATTGGTTCCCGGGAAAATCCATCTCCTCTTGGCAAAATCCCGAATATATTAAATGGAAGGATGATAACACCCTGGAGAACTTTTCCTGCAAGAAAATTTATAGTATGATGATTGACAATAATAAAATCATTAATGAAATTAACCAAGTCTTGGGCTTGAACTGGTCTAGCAATAAGTGGCATTTAATTTTTGAACTGTTATGACATTCTCATGTGGAGCCCAAAAAGGTCTATTTTAAATGGATTTTTCTATTGAAAAAGCATGCTATTGGTTACTATGTGTCCCAAGGGTCTAGAAACACCATTTTTTTCTCTGTTTGTAAATGTACTGAGTCTTATGAGCATTTTTTTTAAAAATGTCTGTGGGCTGTTAAAGTTTGGTCTTCTTTTTTTGGCTTTGATGCTTCAAGATATTTTGAGTCTAGCCTATCCTGGCATGAAATTTTGGCGGGGTATGTTGAGAATTTTGATTGTAAACTCAATGATTTTTGGATTACTCTTACTACTGAAGTTCTTTGGTTTATTTGGAAGCAGAGGAATGAAGAGATTTTCTAGGATGATAAAAGAGACCTTGCTGAGTTTAATTATAAACTCACACATTTTACTATTATGTCTCAGGTTACTGTCACTATACAGATCTTGAAAGAGAGATTCCAAAGCTTGATGAAAGAAGGAGCTACTATTCTATTTGCTAAAGATATTCAAACTATAAATGATCCTGAGATGGTACACTTAGGAGATCAAAGATACAATGAACATTCTGTCAGCAATACAACAACTTCTAATGAGCAAAATACTTTGGTAATATAGAACATCAATGAAAGAGATACAAGAGGAAACACAGTAAATGACTACATTGAAGGTGAAGCTGATACCGAAAATGAAGATCATTGGAGATCCAATGAACGCAACCATAGGGAAGAACATGAACAAGAGGAAGGCTGGGACTAATAGGTCCTGATGTGATCTTGTGGCTTCAAATTTTGATTATAGTATTTTTTTGGCTCCAATGTAAATATTGTATCCAGACTAGTATATACGTTATATTGTCTATACTAATGTAATATTTTATATGTGTATTGCCTATACCGATGTAATATGTGACAGCCAGACTCTTTTGTAACCAGTTGACTCTATATTTTCAATAGAAAAAATAATAATGAATCCACTTGATTAATTGAAAAATTGAGATTGATAAGAGGATAATTTAATGATTTTTTTTGTGTCTATAGTTTGTCTTGTCATCCATCTCTATTTTTTATTCAATATTTGTAAGCATTTTTTCTTTGTTATTCATAAGAAAAATTTCCCAAAATTTATTTATGGAAATATTCTCTTCCAAATACAATGACTTATTTGACAAGGCTATTAAAGCATTCATTACACCAGATGGTCTAACATTACCTTGTGCATATGCATTTTTATATTCTATTTTTCACTTCAATCTAACTACTATTATTCTTGTTTCATCAATTTGCCTCAGCAATGCTTGTTGCACTTTATCAATATCAACAAGCACATTGATAATAGTCCTAGTTAAACTATATTGTTATCTTTTGTAGCCTATTTGTTTGATTTGTGCAAAAGAAATATGCAAAGACACAATTCTTTCCTCTAGGGAGGTCCATGAATGGACAATTTTGATTCATGTAGTGTGTCTAATGTTTAACAACACAAAAAAATAAGGAATTTTTCCCAATAAAATGGATTTTATGCATTGTTTGCACACTATCTATTCTAACACAATTTTTTTGCTATTATATTCAATACACAACAAAGACAAAGCATTGACAAATGATTACCATCTTTGCAATTATTTTTACAAAAATGCAACATGTCACAAATACTACATGATAAAGTAGGTGTGTCATTGATAGTTTTCCATTATATGTTAATAGATTTCCTCTCTCTGTCACTTTTTGTAGGCAATATTTTCCAATTATCTCATTTTTTCTTATGCAGGACCTTCTGTAGGTCATAAACTCATACAGAAACTTCTGGAGGTCATAACTTTTGACTTGGGTCTAGGTTTTTGCTGAAATGTTTTGGGTGTGTGCCTCAGGTGGTGGCATTTGTTTTTCCAATGATCTCAGATTGATTGGGGTCCATTTTAGCACATTTTCAATAGCTAAAAGTTTCAGCTAGGGCTCTGAAATCAGCTTTTAGTGTTTTTTCTCTAGTTTTTAGAAAGTTATGTTTTGTAATAAATCCAAATTTATGTTTCTAATCTTGGATATTAGTTGGAAATTCATTCTACTTAGTCGAGGGCATGTTTAGGGAAAAAATCAGCTTTTTAGGTGTTGTTTCAAAAATTACCAAAAAATGGCAAAAAACAATATGGGAAAAAACTGCCAAAAAGGGTAATTTTCAGATTTCTTGATTTTCTAGGTTTTTGGTTACTTAAGAGTTTGCAATGAATTGTAGAGGTAGTCAGTGATGAATGGAAAAATATTGAAGGTTTCAAATCTATGTTATTTTTCTTGTGATTGAATTTATTGTTAACAGAGAGTGTTGTGCTACATCATTTGGTATCAGAGCAGGAAGATGGTTGGGAGAGGAAGAGGAAGAGGAAGAGGAGGTGTCACACCGATGAAAAGATTAATGATGGATATGCAGAGGTAGATTTAATGAGTTAGTGAGTGAATAGATAATCAAGGAATACAAGGAGGGAATGAATCTGATGAAGAGGGAAACCAAAGAGGTGCTGACCAAAATAAAGAAACTATAGAAGAGAGGCTGGAAGAAATGAGCTATGAAGATAGAGTTGTCAGGACTTTGGAAGGAAGGAGTGAAGCAATCAAGATTGATGTTTCAAACTATGCTGGCAGTCTTAAGCCAGAATAATGAATAGACTGGCTAAACGAGATGGGGAATTTTTTTGAATGGAAGCCTATGATAGAAGAAAAGAAGATGAAGTTTGCATGCACAAAATTAAAATGACATGCAATGATATGGTGGGATCATCTCCAAAAGGAATGAACAAGAAAAGGAAAAGAAAAGATTAAGACATGGAGCAAGATGGAGAAAAAGCTCAAAGAAAAATTCTTACCCATGGATTATTCACAAACCCTCTTTTGCAGGTTCTAGAATTTGAACCAGAACTTGTCTTCAGTGCAAGACTATACAAATGAATTATACAATTTATCCATGCACATAGAGCATTAAGAAAATAATGAGCAGATGACTGCTAGATATATGAATGGCCTAAAATTCTCCATCCAAGATGAGCTGAGCATGCATCATGTCAACAATATGGAAGAAGCCTACCAATTAGCCCTAAAGGCTGAAGAAAAGTAGAATAGGCAATATATCCAGAGGAATAGAGGTGGTTGAAAGGGTACCTCAACTCCATTTCGGGGAGGTTCTAATAATCGTTGGGGAGATTCCTTTCAAGGATTTGAAAAAAATATAGACACCAAGCAAGATCCTCCAAATCAAGAAAGAGGAAGGGGGTTTCAAAGAGGATGAGGCTACAGAAGCAGAAGAGGCTGGGAAAATTAGAGAAGGCCTTTCACTTGTTTTAGGTGTGGAGAATAAGGACACAAAGCCTTTGAATGTTCAAATTATAATGCACCAGAAAGAAATCAAGGAGGATAACCTAGAGTGAACCTGGTTCAGCCATAATTCATAGAAGTAGGAATAGAACAAGAAGTCCTACCAGACGTGGGAGAAACTCTCATGATGAGGAGATCGATGATCATTCCAGACAAGGAAGAAGTCCCTGCAAAGAACTGTGATGATTTGTGGCTTCGAACCAATATCTTCATAACTAGATGCACCTCAGGCGGAAAGGTATGCCAAGTTATTGTTGATGGGGGTTGATGGGGGTAGTTTTGAGAATATGGTAGCTATGGAAATAGTAGAGAAATTAAATCTGCAATGTGAGAAACATCCTCATCCTTACCTGTTTGGTTAGTTTTACTATAGGAAAAATCTATAAGGATGAGATATGGTGTGATGTTATTCCTATGGATGCTTGTCATATTTTGTTGGGAAGGCCATGGCAGTATGATAGGAAGATCATGCACAATGGAGAGAAAAATACATATACCTTCTAGAAGGATGGCTCTAAAGTGACTCTCTTACCACTTAAGGATGAAAGGAAGAATGAGACCATGTTGTCCGCAAAGGATGTTGTCAAAGAAATGAAGATGACAAGTTGCTGCTATGCATTGGTAGTAAAAAGAGGAGAAGAACTAGAAGACATAATACCACATGATGTAGTAAAGATACTAGAAGAATTTGTTGATGTTATTCCAAATGAGCTACCTAACGCTCTCCCACCAAAAAGGGATATACAACACCATATTGATCTGATTCTTGGAGCAACTCTTCCTAATCAAGCAGCTTATTGACTAAACCCAACACAACATGCAGAGCTCAACAAATAAGTAACATAACTAGTTGATAAAGGCCTAGTTAGAGAAAGCATGAGCCCATATGTCATGCCTGCATTGTTGACCTCGAAGAAGGATGGGACATGGAGGATGTGTACTAACAGTAGAGAAATTAATAAGATTACTATCAAGTATTAGTTTCCTATTCCTCATATAGAGGATATGATGGATGAATTAGTAGGGGCCAAATACTTCAGCAAGATTGATCTATGAAGTGGATACCACTAGATTCAAATTCGTGAAGGAGATGAGTGGAAGACAACTTTTAAGACTAGGGATAGCTTGTATGAATGGATGGTTATGCCATTTGGGCTTTCTAATGCACCAAGTACATTCATAAGATTGATGAATATTGTCTTACGACCCTACATTGGTAAGTTTGTTGTAGTTTATTTTGATGATATCCTAATTTACAAAAAAAAAAAAGGAGAACACCTAAAAAACTTGAGGATCATCCTAAGTGTACTAAGGAAAGAGAAGCTATGTGCAAATTTAAAGAAGTGCAGATTCATGCAAAATAGTTTGACTTTTCTGGGCTTTGTCATTTCTGAAGATGGTGTTCAGATGGACACAGAAAAGGTCAAGTCAATCCTAGAATGGCCTAGTCCATCCAGCATAACAGGGGTAAGGAGTTTTCATGGATTGGCGACCTTCTATAGAAAGTTCATTCAGAATTTTAGTAGTATTGTAGCACCCATATCGAATTGTACTAAGGGAAGGGAATTCAAATGGACAACAGATGTGGAACAAAGTTTCCAATTCTTGAAGAAAAAGGTAACTGGAGCTCCTATATTGGCACTTCCAAATTTTGATAAAGTATTTGAAGTAGAGTGTGATGCTTCCCATGTTCGAATAGGTGTTGTTCTTAGCCAGATAGGTAAACCAATAGACTTTTTCAGTGAAAAGTTGAATGATGCAAGGAAGAACTATTCTACCTATGATTTATAATTTTATGCTATTGTTCAAGCCTTAAGGCATTGGAGGCATTATCTAGTCCCACAAGAATTTGTATTGTTTACAGATCATTTGGCCCTGAAATATCTGAACACACAAAAGAAATTGAATAGTAGGCATGCTAAATGGGTGTCTTTCTTGCAAGGTATAATTTTGTTTTGAAGCATAAGTCAGGAAAGCAGTATTAGGTTGCTGATGCCCTAAGTCAGCGTGTTACACTCATGACTACAATGGAAATAGAGGTCATTGGTTTTGATGCTATTAAAGTTTTGTATGAGGCTGATGCTGATTTTTGGGAAATTATAGAGAAGATTAAAGAACCAGGAACTAATCTTTTAGATCACATGAAAGGAGAATACTTTATGTAGGATGGTTACCTCTTTAGAGGAAAACAACTTTGTATACCATCTGGCTCCATGAGGGAAAATATTATCCAAGAATTTCATAGTGGTGGTTTGGCTGGTCACTCTAGGAAGGACAAGACAATAGCCTTGGTCGAAGACAAATACTACTGGCCAAAACTGAAAAGGGACATTACTAAGTACGTGGCAAGGTGTAGAATCTATCAAGTAGCTAAGGGTCACTCCCAAAACATAGGATTGTATACACCTCTACCTGTACCCATCGAGCCATGGATAGATGTGAGTATGGATTTTGTATTGGGGCTTCCCCACACCCAACAAGTTACAAATTCTATCTTTGTAGTTGTTGATAGATTCTCTAAGATGGCTCATTTTATTGCTTGTAAAAAAAATAATGATGCCACAAGGATAGCCAACTTGTTTTTCTCAGAAGTTGTTAAACTCCATGGCATTCCAAAGACTATCACTTCTGACAAGGATACTAAGTTTTTGAGTCATTTCTGGAGGACCTTATGGAAGAAGATGGGAACACAGTTACAGTTTAGTAGTGCCTATCATCCCCAAACTGATGGACAAACTAAGGTAGTCAATTAGAGTTGGGAAACCTATTACGGTGTATTGTTGGTGAAAAGCCCAAGCAGTGGGACTTGGCATTACCTCAAGTAGAGTTTGCTTACAACAGTTCTGTTAATAAATCAGCTGGGAAATCTCCTTTTCAGATCGTATATGGTAAGAATCCTTAGGGTGTTTTGGACCTTGTACAACTCCTTGTGCAAGACCGAATTAGTGATGATGGGGAAGCATTTGTTGAACACCTTCAACAACTTCAACAAGTTGTGAGGACCAAATTGCAGGATAGCAATGAGTGATATAAGGTTGTTGCAGATGTTAGTAGAAGGAGACAGATATTTAATGCAAGTGATTTGGTGATGGTGTACTTGAGGCATGAGAGATTTCCCACTAGCACATATCATAAGCTGAAATACAAAAAGATAGGTCCTTGCCAAATTTTGAAGAAGATCAATGATAATGCTTATGAGGTTTGTCTATCAGATGATCTGGATATTTCTCCTATCTTTAATGTTTCTGATTTATATGCATTTCATGGAGAACTATTTGAGCCAGATAGTATAGATGAGGTGGATTGGAATCACCACCTTACAAGGAAAAAGAAGGAAAAGATTGCCCACATTCCGGACAAGCAGTCTACATTCACCCCGAATGGTCATTACAATAGGTACTTGATTCAGTGGGAGGGATTACCAGCAACAGATAGCACCTGGATCTCAGAATGGGAAGTGATGAAATTGGACCCCACAAAGTTGCAGCAATTCATAGACAACCACTTGCAGGAGCTGCATTCCTTTAAAGAAGGGGAGAATGATGCAGGACCTTCTGTAGGTCATAAACTCATATAGAAACTTTCGGAGGTCATAACTTTTGACTAAGGTCTGGGTTTTTGCTAAAAATTTTCAGTTGCGTGCCTCAAGTGGTGGCATTTGTTTTACTAATGATCTCAAATTGATTGGGGTCCATTTTAGCACATTTTCGAGAGCTGAAAGTTTCATCTAGGGCTTCGAAATCAGCTTTTAGTGTTTTTTCTCTAGTTTTTAGAAAGTTCTATTTTGTAATAAATCCAAATTTATGTTTCTAATCTCAGATATTAGTTGGCAATTCATTCTAACTTAGTCAAGGACATGTTTAGGGAAAAAATCATCTTTTTAGGTGTTGTTTCAAAAATTACCAAAAAATGGCAAAAAACAACTATGGGAAAAAATTGCCAAAAAGGGTAATTTTCAGATTTCTTGATTTTCTAGGTTTTTGGTTACTTAAGAGTTTGCAGTGAATTGTAGAGGCAGTTAGTGATGAATGAAAAAATATTGAAGGTTTAAAATCTGTGTTATTTGTCTTGTGATTGAATTTATTGTTAACAGAGAGTGTTGTGCTACATCATTTTCTCATGCTCTTCCTTGGGACAAAAAACACTACTATCCATTACAAATTTAACATTTGAAATAGAAAAATCTTCTTCTTTCTTCTTCTTTAAACTTGCATATGTCTTATTGTCTGTGTTTTTTGTGTCAGTCTTTTATTTTTTCCTAGTATGTATTTGTTCTTTATTTCTAGAATGTATTATAATTTTCAAAGATTGTAATGACATTTGCTTTGCAATCTCATTTTTCTCATGTTTTTGTTCTTTTCTTGTGCATATATTTTTTGTGTGTCCAATGTATTGCAACTATTAAATGACGTAACGAGCTAGAAACTTTATGCACACACTGCAATAAAGAAATTGAGCTTAGCATGGCAATGACTTCTACTTTCATAATATTTATATCTAATAAAAATATTAAATATGGTTCAAGCATAGGAAATCCAACAAATATTGGTGCAATTGTCATAAACTAAATAGGCACAACATGCTTCATATGTAAATTATTCATTGACTTTGGTTTTTGCTCAAGTGATTCATAATGAAAATGACCTAAATCATTTTGACAAAACTTAAGTTAATAATTTTTTGGGTGTTGTGTAATGGAAATATATTTTCTCTTTTGGTTCTAGACTTGTGTCCCATATATATATAATTTTGTTAAACATATGTGAAATCCATAGTAAAAACAATTGATAATGTTCAAATTTGTTTTGTGTATAGGACACTCCTAGTTTAGAAACAACCAATTATAAATCTAATGCATAATTGTCCTTTGAGAAAACACTTTGTTGCAATATATCAAAACATGCAAGATAAAAATTTCTTTTCACTTTCACTACATTTACCAAGGATTGAGAAGTATATAGTCACAACACCATTACATCAAACCATGAATCTATGAGAAAATTAACAACACCAAACATAGTTTCACCACATGAAACAACAAATGTAATCATTCAACAAAGTCCAAACATGTCAATTTTTTTTGCAACTGCATTCCATACATATTCAAAATTGCAATCTCTAATTATCAAATGTATTTGCATGCTTTTCAAATAATTTGTATGAACTTGTTCTTGAGAAAATAAGCTCATAATAGCTAGCAATTGAATTGATATCATGAAATAATATTGATATTGTAGGACGACACACATCCTTATTGAAATATAAATATGGTTTTTTGTGTGGGGGGGACTAGATGCATATGGGTATGCTTAACCACCATGCCAACCATTGAACACAAAATAAGTCACCAAAAAGTCCAAGTCACCATATATATTGGTTTCTATTTCTAGAAGCTTCATTCTATGGAAATATGTGTCTCTGTCATGTACTTTATGCAACTTGTATAACATTTTTTATGAAACTCTAGCTCTAGAGAGCACAAAGATAAATTACAACTGTGCTAAAGGCAATGTAAGAAATTATCTACAAGGCCATTACACAATTACTTAGGTGTATATTGACAATGAAGCAAGACATATATTATGTCAAATAAAAAATCTCCAACCGTGTAGTTGAATGAATCAAATTCAAAAACATTGTGCAATATCTAACTAAGGCTTGATTAATTGATATTATTTCTAGTTAACTTTTTTATTTGTATAATTCTATTGTAACAGAGTTTTGTGACATCTTTGATTTGTTTATAACACTCTTTGTAAATGTAAAAGCCTATCTTTTAAATTGTAGTAGACAATAAGCAAGAAAAAGGGAAAAGAAAATTAGTTAGCATACTTCTTCCCAAAGATTTTTCTTGAAAGCTATCTCATGAAGAAGGATTTCCACTACTACTCTGGTAATGCAACAATGTCTTCTTCCACTTAGCTTGCACCTACAAATTTCAATATAATAAAAATATTACACTATATATTAGTATAAATAAGATGTTTTTTTTTAATTTCAAATTATCAATATAATATTTTGCAATGCGATGTAAATATTAATATAACTAAATTTATCATTGTTTTGGAAAAAAATCCAACTTGACAGAAGAAGCATAAATAAGAACAAACAAATTAACCACAATACATGTGTCTAAGTTATTTGAAGAAAAAATTTATTCATTTTCCAAGATCATATATTGCAATGCAACTACTTTGTATCTATACACATTATACAAAATGTGTTAGCAGAGACAAAGCACATAATCTATTTTCTAAATTCACTGAAATAAATAATACAAAACAAAGGCTTTCTTAATAATTTCACATGATTTATCTTTTAATTTTTAACAATAGTTTTTTTAAACGCTAGCAAAAATATAATAACTCAATACTAAATGCTAGAAGCTCTTTCTATATTGTTAAAAATTAAAATAAAAAGTTAATAATATTCAATAAGTAGCTCACTTACCTTGTCTCTACCAACACATTTTGAACATATATGCAAGTATGGTGACTGCTTTTCTTCCTTCATTTTTTTATTATGCCTCTATTTTGCACATAACATTTAATATACCAGATAATATGCATAGAAAAGATAATTACAATGAGGTTGTTTTCAAATGATCATAGACACTAAAAGTTTTGTTGTGCTATAATTGGTTCATTGTTAAAATGATTTGTGTTTGAAGTTTGGATTGTTACAAATTTATTCTATTTATTTAAAAAATTATGTGTTTTTGTTATTTGTTATTTAGTTTTTTGGTTTGAGTGAAGGCTAAGAAAGAGCTATGCAAGAGCTCAACAAGTGTGTTTTGTTTGTCTAAAATATTTTTATTCTAGCTGCATTCAAAATTATAGCAAAAAGTCAAAAATTTATCTCTCGTTCACATAAATTAATAGTGAAGAGCTCAACTAGAAACATTAGCTCCCTATCTATAGAAGCAGGCATTAAAAATTTCAAAAATACAAAAAAAAAATCATTTGGACCAATATCTAAAACCTATTTGATTTTAGTCATTGTGATGAAGCCGAATTCACAATCTTTTTCTAGATCTTGCTCAAATGACAATGCTAAGGAGCATATAACAAAAAATTCCAAGAAAATTTATCATCAAAGTGAAAAAAAAATTCCAGACTATTTCAACAATAAAACATTGTTAAGAAAAAAAGTGTTGACCTATGTTGGGTTCGTAATATATGTTTAGATGGCAGTACAGGGAAATGCATCATTTCTGATGTTTCATTTAATACACCAACTAATGTGCATCTAACATATATTTTTTATGGGAATGTTTTACCAATTATTCTGCTACGAAAGAAATTTGAATTATTCTTTTTCAAATTGGCTAAAAATACACGAGTTTTAGATATTTGTGCAGTTGCAAAGGTTGAGCAAGAGTGAAAGGACAATGTTGAGATATGATAACTAGTTTTTTTAATACAAACTACAATAGAAAAATAAAAAGATTATCTCAATCATACAAATTATGAAGCAAAAGCTCAATCAAAAACATTTCTTATCTACTTATGGAGGCGGACATTAAAAATCTTAAAAAGAAAAAACAAAGTCAATTGAACAAATATCTAAAACCTATCTAACTTCAGCCATCAAACAATAAAAACATAGCTCGCTTTCTAATGCTATGGATGAGCAATTGGTTAAGTCTAGCTCTACCATTAATTTTATTTCTCAAAATGTTTAGTGTGATAGTTTACAACAGCTCAAGGAAGAAAAACCATAAAATTATGATTAATACTATATATAAAATACAAATATTAAAAAGCATAGCCTAAAGGTAAAAATTTATCTTTTGGCCACAAAAAAAAAACAATTGAAAACCCAACTCAAGAAATGAAGGCAAAAAATAATCAACATATCTAAAAATATCTTCTCTTACTTGCCTCTTCCTTGACTTCTGAAGTATCCCCCTATGGAAATTTTCTCCAAATTTTCCAAATGTTTCACATAATTTAAGCAAATAGTTTATATACAAATTATTTTTTATTCAACATATTATACTGAAAAACATATAATATCAAACTAAAATAGTGATTTGAGATTAAATATGAAGATAAATTGTTACAACTTTATTTTTCAAATAGATGTGAAATACTTCTATTACTGCAAGTTTATCTTTAGATGAAGACTTTACAAATTTGTCCAGTTGTGAACTGTGTCACGAATCCACCTCCAAAGATGAATTGAGTTTTTGTCCAATTCACTGAGAAATCCTAAAGTTTTCTATCCTTAGGTATTTAAAAAATGAAAGGGCCAAAGCTTCCCAAAATTATCCAAGAGAAGACAATAACCAAGCATAAACTAAGCATATCAAAATGTGTCTTTCAATTTTCTTTAATAACACATCTCGTGAGTCTTCTCTTTCCCTCTACTTGTATCTTGGTATTCTTTTTCTTTGTCTCTTTATTTCCCCTCTTTAATTTAAAATGAATTTATTAATTTTTCACCAAGCTTCATTAAAGTTTTTTTAATAATTAAATTAAGTTGTCGGTAAACTTTATATAATTTGAAAACTTAAACATAATTATTTAATTGACTTATAATATCCCAAAAAGGGGACATTACAATCCTCCCTTCCAAGAGATTGCATGTCCTCAAGCAATATGTGCCTACATGCTAAAACCAAATGTCAGGATCCCATATCAACCACAGGAATATTGCTTTGCTAATCTATTATTCTACTCTTATATAAACATCACCATGCCTTGAATTGTGAAGCCACCCATCAAAATCCCACTAAAGTAATGTACTAGATATACCAATTTTAGGATCCCAAATCATCTCATTATCACAACTATCAAATATGAAGAGATGGTAGTATGCCAAGGAGATATCAACACTGAACAACTCTCTAACACAAAAAAATCATATCAACCCATCCTAATTTGTTGGTATAAACTAGAACAATTACCATAGGTCTAAGAACTCTAAGACGGTTGGAATTAATGCCATGTAATATATCCTTCCAAGATAACTAAAGAGAGACTATTTCAACAAACCTCGTGCCAATCATGGTCCAAGTATTACCCATGTAGTCAACCACTATTGATGTTATGAAATGATCATAGTGACCCAAATTATTCTAAATGGAAGTGAAGAATAATTGATTTGCACCCAAAATATGTCCCACAACTAGCTATACTGAAGTCTACAAGTGCAAAAAATCAAACTACCTCATGTTGAGGTCAACACCAACACTGTGAAGGAACTATTACAACATAAAACAATGTGAAACTATTTAATAAATAAGAGTCGTGTGTGGAAGTAGCTGGAAAAACATCTCCTCTAATCAAATCATACCTACCATCCACCCTCTACCAAGAACTACTCATCTATTAAACTAAAGAACCCATCAAACCCATCTCTAGCTCAGAATCTGAACTCATATGCAAGGATGGACAACAATACTAACTCTATAAATTGATCCCCTATTCCAATCATGTGACCAAAATTCATCACTAAAAATTGTACCTGGGTCTCGAATCCTTCAATCAATTCCATTCTCATCACTAGAGTTAGAAATAACTTACTCATCAAACTTGAAAAGTGGATTATCTAATTTCTAATCAATGTCTGCGTCACACAAAGAATTGTCAACCAACTAAATATCACTCTTTATTCCCAATTCACACCTAGGCTCTAACTAGTCCAAGAATTTATTACTTAATCTTTCGGGACATCTATCCAAGTCATAAGTCTTTTGTATGTTATAGTGTTCCTTAATCAATTCCTTGATATATCCAGTTCATCCTCTATTTTCCTTCTCCTTCAAATCATTAGCGACAACAATCTAATTTTTTTCTTCTTGAAGAGCCATTTGTGTATTCTCCAATATCTCATGTGTATCATTAAGTTTCGTGATGAGTTTATAGACCTCATTCTCATTTTCTTTCAATGCATTAGAATATATCTCAACCATCTTTAAGATATGATCAATGTCTAAAAGTAAACACAAACAATCAAATTTTATTGATTCCAAAGCCACTTTTACCACTTGCAAGTCTACAAAATAAAAATCACATTCCATGCCCTTTTTTCTCCTTTCAATTTGAGCCTACCCATAGAGATGTTCAATGATCTTGTGAGTGTTATCATAATGTACTAAATATGCAACAACCAAATCATTATTAATCTTTAGTTGATCCTTGAAATTATGTGTCTCAATACCATCGTCTTGAAATGCCTTCTTTAATTGGTCCTCCAAAAAATGATCATGCATAAGTGAACTAGTGTTATAAAGAACACATGATTCATCACACCTTTCAAGGATATCACCAATATCATCATAGGCCTCAAATTCCTTGTTTGATTGATCTGCATACAAAGTCAGGGTTGCTTCTATGTCACCATTCTCAAGCAATTTCTCCCCATATAAAAATTCATGAACCTCATTGGAAACATCTAGAGACTCTTTCATTTTATCTCCTTGAATAAAATCATCCTCATTAACATGTTTTCTAATCTCAGCTTCCAAGTCACTAATATAGAGATGCATATATCCCATAACTATAACAATAGTTGAATCCATCTCCTCACAAGCATTTGTGTTGTTTTGTTGGAACAAAGCTATGAAATTCCTATCTTCTTCATCGTTGGTCCAAACTTCTATGGCTGATATATCTTCCTTACTGTCAAAACAAATGGGATTAGATGTCCAAGTCTCCTAACATGTGAAATAAATCTAATACCTTCTCATTTGGTTCTTACTTTTTTTAGGAGACCTTGGAACTGTGTGCTAAGGAAAGCACCTTCATAGGGTTAGTGTCTTCAATAAATCACAATAACAAGTAAATAGCCACAATAAGCAATTTAACTAAGAAAAATTAAAGAAGATTGAGCACTCTATGGCTCTCTAATTAGGGATGCTAATGATGAGTACTCAACAAGCTCTCACTAGTGACAGTCCTAATATAAGAAATGAATGATAAGAAAGCTAATACTAGTTAATTCCAAAAGAAATTAGTCTAATTAGCTCCTAGATTTGCCTTTTGAACTCAAATTTGCAAGAGGTTTGATGCTTCATAAAATTTGTGGATGATTATTGCTTCAATTATGCCTTGCCTTTATAGATTTTGGCAAGGATAGGGGGTGTAGTTGATTTGATCATGATTAGGTGAGGGTTAAGTCCATGGTTCCACCTTTGGAGACCATTTAAATATTTTGTCCTCAAAGCTTGGGACCAAAGGAAAAAATGAGTGGACAAGATGCATTCTCCAAGTGTGTGATTGAGATTCGATTAAGGCTTGATCCATGTGAGCTCAATCCTTAAATCCTATTGGTTGATGATTTTTTTCTCCCATTTGGTGGTTGAAGGAAAATAGGATTTAAATAATTGAATTTAATTAATATCTTTAGCCATGTGTACCCCTTGAATGGGTTTATTTGATTTAAATGAACTATGTAATTAATAATGATTAATTACACAATTGATTGATTTATCATGCTTTATTTGATTTAAATTGAATTTATGGCTTTTTATTTTTAGTTAAATTTGATTTATGGATTGATTACAGTTTGCTTTGATTTTTGTCTTGTTTTGATTTAATTGCTTATATTTTTTCCTTGGTTATTAACTTGATTGATCTTGTCCAATTTTAGGTGATTACAAATGCCCCTCTTTGAGTCAACATGCAAAGCATGTTGATTCAAAGAATGTCCTAATCGTTCTTGATATGAAGTCTTGATTCAATTGATGATCGATCGTGATGTTTGATAGAAGATGTAGATTTGATGCAGTTTGATTTGATTTGATGTCCTGATGGTCAATTTGATGATGGATTTTCTAATATGGTACTTGATTTGCTCTGATTTGATGTTTGATGCCCCTTTTAGTTGATAAAAGAAAAAATTTCTGATAAAAGATTATGCTTTGATTTTATGGTCATGCCCCTGATTTGCTGATACTGATGGCGTTCCTAATTATGAGTGCATGCCCCCTCGAAAATGAAATGAAATTTGATAGTTGTTTTAAAAAGTTGACGGTTTAGGTCATTTTTGCGTAAATCAGGTCAATTTGTAATGAATTTTGATTTCATTTCCGATAATATATTCGCATTCATTTGATGACAAATGCCCCTTGATTAGTTGAATTGGTGAAAAATTTGGATCCCTAGTCATTTTCTGGTCAAAGATGCCCTTTTTAGGTCAAAATGGCCTATATATAGGGGTAAACGTCATTTTTACTTTTCATTTTTACCCTCTTAATTGACTTTTTCTCTCTGACCCCTTACAGCTTTTTGACCATGGTTATCCTGATTTGTGAGCACCAGTTCAAGTGAGGGCATAGATACCTACAACCACTAGGCTACAGACCTCTGGTATGTACCCCGAGAACTTTCTTTGTCAGATTCATGCATTTAATTTGAAAAAAAATGATTTTTTGTAGGAAAAACCTATATTTTTTCATTTTTCAAATTAAATAGCATGTTTAATATGTTTAATAGCACGTACAATTTTGTTTTAGCACTTTCACAGTTTTCCATAGCACATCTGTAACTTTAAGTTGCACATACACAAGTTTGAATCAGGGCTCTTTTCACTTTTGAATTTTTCTTTTGCGTGTACAAAATTAAGTGCACTTTAGATTTTTTTAGCAGTGCGTACAGGTAGTTCCTATAGCGCGTACTAGTTCTTTTAGTGTGTACACATTAAAACAACATGTTTATAAATTTCTCCTACGCATTCACTATTTAAAATTGCGCTTTTGCCTTTTAGTGCATTTAATCATTAAAATAGTGCTTTTACCCTGTTTGGTTAAAAATGCAAACTGCTAAGTCAATTTTCTGAACAGTCCAGTGTCGTCAGTCAATTGAGTGACTTAGATAACAAGCCTAATTTGGTATCAAGTTGTAGGATGTCAGTTTGAGTCAATTTATTTTGAATTTTTTGTTGTCAATCTTGATTTAGATGGTGGGTGATGATAAATTTTCTATCCTCTCTGAGTAGAATCAGGAAAATTGATTGTGGTTTGATAATTTTTAAATGTTTGATTGATTTAGGATGATTCAAAATATAATGATTTTAAATACTGATGTGTTTAAACTTATTTTTTGTAGGTTGAGCTTAAATTGCTCATCGTTAGAGGTTTGTATCCTCTTCCCTTTCAAATGATCGATGACCTGAACAGTCCAAATCATCAGGTTATTGGTAGATGCAATCTTTCTTTTCTTCTCGTCCTTCCTCGATTCCAAGTGAATCGAGGCCTGATTACAACTATGGCAGAGCGGTGGCACTCTGACCATAACACTTTTCATTTGCCTATGGGAGAGATGACGATCACTCCCGAGGATGTTTATCGCATCCTCTGCATCCCCACCCATTTAGAGTTGATCTATTATAATCAAGTGTACAATGGCATGGCTTATAGGTGGGTGTTTCAAGACTCGACCATTGGTGATGATTCAATCTAGTGGGCATAGTTCCCTTCTTTTCTGGTTCTTCCTATTATTCTAGGTGCTTTGATTGGTGGCTTCCTCATCCCTGACTATTGAGGACATGGTTTTGTAGTTGGTTGGGGTCATATCCTTGAGGATATGATCGCCCAGCCATGCTATTTTGATTGGGGCACTTGTGTACTTTCCCAATTGTACCATGAGCTGCACTCTATTATGTACCATCACGGGGTGACTCTTTCTACTAGAGTCATTCTATTATAGTTGTGAACCTAGGAGCATATCCCAGTGACTAGACCTATTTCTATCAGGCATCGTGATCTAGGCTAGCCTTTCACGTGGATGTATGAGGGGATGGTTGTCCAGGCCCACTTGGGCAAGCTTGATTACTGGAGGCGTGTTATTGATGATATAGATCAGGTCATATTGTGACCATATATAGGTTGTGAGGCATGGCTAGAGGATGCATCAGAGCTACCATTCATGTATACACCTTGGTTGATGATAGGGTGCACTCCGCTGATTATAGAGAGATTTTGCTTCTTGAGGGTGGTATGATAGTATGGTCACACACAGGGCATGCTAAAGGGTTTGGCTTTGTATTCTCGAGTATAGGTGGAGAGGTCACTCTAGGGGCCATAGATTGACTATCATACAGCTCACCATGAGGTATTGTAGTTGGGCCACCTTCCCTAGGATATGCGAGATCATTTCATAGATGCCAGCATGACTGATGATTATGTTGATTGGTTCACTCGGAACCCATTTCTGAGATGCACAGATCTGGTAGAGGGATTTCCTGGCATAGAGGAGGAGTCAGATGATGATGGCAGGGATGGGGATGGGGGTGGCTGGAGATGAGCTCGTTGGGGATGACCAGGTCGATGAGCCATTCGAGGAGGTAGATTTATGATCCTAGTGATTGTTGTTGCACCCATCCCTCCTAGGGGTGGTAGAGTAATGATGAGGGGTGGTAGAGTCTGAGTCTGTGGTGGTGGTGTGGACAAAGCTTTACATCAGGTTGCTCTAGATAGAGTGGCCAGATGGGCCAACATAGGTTGAGAGTATTCTAACAGGTTGGTGGTTAGGTAGCAGTTGATATGGATGCTTAGGCTGCTCATATTTTATTAGATCAGGCATAGGGTATACCAGCATGTGCTCCTCCATAGGCTATTCCACAGGCTCCTCCCGTATAGGCTCCTGCTTCCTCTGCTATGCTATCATCTTCAGTCCTTCCATCCTCTTCTTCTTTCATTCCATCTTTATCCATTCCATCTTATTCCATTCCATCTTCTTCCATGGCTCCACCACAGGCTTCTCCTTCATAGGCTCCTACTATAGAGGCTCTAGCGTCTGCATCATATTTTCAGGCTTTACAGTCAGATGTATCATAGATCAGGCAGTAGGTCAGTTAGCTTGGTAGCATGATGCAGGCATTTATGGCTTCCATGAGTTAGCACGGGCTATAGGCTAGTTCCAGCAGACCTCTAGATAGTGATCGTGGTCCTAATTGTGGTCCTAATGGTGCCGATGGTGCTGGTGGTTCGTCCAGTTGACTATTTTTGAGATGATATATATTCTTTCATTTATTGATGTATATGATGATTCATTTTTTTATCTTGAGACATTGGACACAGTTTATATTCTTTGATTAGTTGATGTTCTTTATGCTATGCATTGATACTTGTTGACAGTTTGATGGACTTTTATGTCCCGATGTTTATTTCTTTGATGATGATACCATGGACTTTGATACTTAGTTGATAGATTTACTTTATGTGACATCATTATGTGTTGGACTTCATTTTTAAAGTGTTTTTCTATGATATGCAGATCTATATGATTCTATCTCCTATATGCTTTATTTTTATGCTTAAATGGTTGTCTTATGTATGAGATAGAATAGGTGAATGTATGCGATATGAATTTAGTGATTTATAATGATTAATGCTATGATATATGATGCTTTATGGATGCATATGATACATAAATGTGTTGTATGATGATGTAATAGTTTAATGATTAATGTGATGTAATGGTATTTATGGATGCATTTATTTAATGATATGGATGGATAATAGATGTAATAGATATATGGTATGCAAATGCGATGCAAAATGTGGTGTACCTATATGATGTAATGAATGAATATTGATGTTTAATGATTAATGATAAATGATATTTATATGGATGAATGATGTCGATGATGCAGATGCCATGATATATCATGTATAAATATAATGATGTATATGTAATGTCCTAATACACCTATATTTGAATATAATTCAATGTGTAAATGTAATGAGTTTTTAATGAATGAATTTAGATGAATAATGCAATGTGCAATGTTTTTGAATGAACTAAATGAAATGCAAGTAATGATGAACTTAGGTTTATTTGACTGAAATGATTTAATGGATGCAATGAATTCCATTTAATGTAATGTAATGGTAAATGAGCTTAATGGTTTAATAATGAATGATATTGTAAATGATGAATGCATCTAAATGAGATGGATTTAAAATGAATGCAAACTAATGCAATGCAACATTAAATGAAATTTTAATGAAGTTAATGCAAACTAATGTAATTAACTTAGATTAAAGTTAATGCACACTAATGAACTTCAATGAACTTAGCGTAAAGTCCTAAATGAATGCAAGATAAGATGATTTTAACAAATTTAAGTGAACTAATGTACTACAGCCTTGCTTATGATTTTTGATTTCCAACACACTCGATCACATATAGTTTTTGATGTTCATTTGATTTTTTATTTAACTTCACCTCCTTTCCTATTTTTCTCTTGATTTTTTTTTTTGAAGCTAAGAAAGGCAAATACTTTTAAATGCATTTAATCTAGGATGTATGCAACTAACTATCACTATTCAAAAATTTAGAGCTTATATTCATCATCGAGCAAATTTTGACATCTGAAATTAGTACAACCATCACTAGTTCAAACATGATGCTATGAATACCTTTTTCACCTCTTACGTTGGTTTCCCATCCTTTGGTACGACTATCACTGATTGAAGTCAATCATGAGAGTACGAATACTGATTTTTTCATATTCTATGTTGTAAGTGGATTTTGGTATTATAATATTTAACATCAAAATATCCAAGATATCCTTTTGTGTAAACAAATAAAGATCTTAGTTTCATCATATGTACAAGTCCTCAATGATTCTTTGATGATCATGTCCTTAGACAAATAATACATACTTCAAAACTTTGATTTTAAGACAGTCATTTAGAATCAATAAAATATCATGCTTTCATCATAGCTTGTCTAGTTTAAAATTTTTCATTGATTTGCTAGAAAGACATGATTTCATCAATCAAGTCAACACTTTAGAAAAAATTTGTACTATTTTTCAAATCCATATTTCAAGTATAGTTCCATCCATTTCATATTTCTTAATCCTGATAAAGATAAGGTCTCATGAGATTTTGGATCAAATTTTGCGTTTGATTGAAAATTGGATTAAGATTAGGGTTTGATTGAGTGTTTCACTTGTGATTTGATGCATTGATTTGGTGTCTAATTGAAGTTTGATTTTGATGAATCCTCCCTCCTTTAGAGTAGGTTGCCCCTAATTTGATGTGATTTCATTGTGGGACTTGGAACAATTTGCATATTAGGTGACCAAAATCTTTAGGTGCTCACACATGCAATTGTGGGGTTTTATTATGCAATATATACAAATGCTGGTAAATGCAATATTTACAAGGATGACCACTAGGTATGCGAATGTCTTGGACTTCCAATGGTGTCTGTTTACTAGGTTTTCACCGATTGGATGGATTTGGTTTCTTTTTTTGTTTTTCAAGCTTTTTTCCTTTTTTTGCTACTAAGGTGCCTATTTGCTAGGTTTTCACACAGGAATTTTTTTTCTTTTCTCATTTTTTTTTGTTTCCATATTATCAAGGTGCCTATTTGCTAGGTTTTCACCAAGACACCATCTTTTTAAGGATCCTTTCTAAATATTTTTGGCTTTCTTCATGCTTAATTTTTCACTATTTTTTATCTTTTCTGCTTTTCTGATTTGTTTGCTCTTTTCTATTTTTCAATGTTTTTGGATTTTCAAGATCTCTTTTGACTTTGTACAATAAATAAGATGCTCTCTATCTTCTTTTATGATACTCTTTTTCTTTATATCCTTTCACATGTCTCATGTGTAGAACCTCTTTAGATGAATACTATTGATAGGCTCTTGTAATTCTTCTCCATCACAATCAGCTAGTTTGTAAGTGCCAGTGCCAAAAGATGATGTTATCACAAAGGGTCCTAACTAGTTTGCTTCCCATTTTCATTTCTTTTCCATTTTTACTTGATTCTTGGGATTTTCTCACAACACTAAGTCACCTATTTGGAATGCCCTTGGTTTGATATGTTTGTTATAGTTTCTAGTCATTTGATTCTGATACACTTTTAGTTGATCAAAAGCTTGTTGTTGTCTCTTATCCAGCAGTTCTAGTTCATGTAAGCTAGAAATTCTATAGTCTTCTTCACTTAATAGCCCATGTAACGAGACCCTTAAGGATGGGATTTCTACCTCCAAAGGTAAAACTACTTCTGGTCCATAGATTATGGAAAATGGGGTAGCTCATGTTGGCATTCTAATGCTTGTTCTATAAGCCCATAGAGTAGGGTTTATTTGAATGTCCCAATCTCTACCTGAATTATCCATAGTTCTCTTCAATATCTTTAAGATGTTCTAGTTTGTAGCTTCCGCTTGTCCATTACCTTGGGGGTAATATATTGAAGATGAGTGATGTATCATGTGGAATTTTGTACATAGCTCTTTTAAATCCTTATTTTTGAAATGTTTTGCATTGTCTATTAAGATGGCATGAGGAACACTATATCTATAAATTATGTGATTTAATATGAATAAGGATATCTTCTTTCTTGTGGCAGTAGATAAGGGTACAACTTCCACCCATTTGGTAAAATATTCTATTGCAGTAATGATGAATTTATGACCATTTGAAGATGGTAGATAAATCATCCCTATTAATTCCAAACCCCATTGATAAAAGGTCCAAGGTGTAGTGATAGGATGAAGCTCTTGTGCTAGTACTTGGATCAAGTTCTCAAGATATTGACACTTACAACAAGTTTTTTCAAAATGACAAGCATCCTTTTCCATTGAAGGCCAAAAATATCCTATCCTAAGAAGTTTCTTAGCTAGGGTTAAACCATTCGAATGTGACCCACAAATCCCCTCGTGAATTTCTTGTAAGGCTATATTTGATTCCTCTTTTTCTATACATCTTAGAAGCATTCCATCTAGACTCTTATGATACAACGTGTCAGATATTAAAGTATAACAAGAGGCTTATCGGATAAAGCTTTTCTTTTGATTCCTAGTTTGGTCCATAGGTAGGATTTGGTCTTTTAAGTAGGTATAAATGTCTCCATACCAAGGTGATTTGTGTCTTTTTAGCAAACAAATGGTATGAGGATTGGAAGGGTCAAATGCGGGTTTCTCAATTTCTTCTACCAAAAATTCATATTTGGCGCTTTGATCTGGTATTTGGAGAAGTGATGCCAAAGTAGCCATTGCATCTGCTACTTTATTCTTATCCCTTGGTACTTGCTCAAATGTGATGAGAGTGAAGTATTTATTAAAATCTTCAATCATATTCTTGTATGGTATCAACTTGTCATCTTTAGTTTGATATTCGTCATTAATTTGATTAATAACTAGTTGGGAATCTCCACATATTTGTAGCTCTGTTACTTTCCATTTTAATGCCAACTTTATACCAATGACCAATGCTTCATACTCAGCTATGTTATTTGTGCATGGGAATAACAATTTGTATGATTTTAGAATTGTAGACCCTTGAGGAGTAATCAAAAGTATGTCTGCTCTTGATCCATGTTGTGTATAAGAACCGTCAAAATATAATTACCATGTTTTTGCTTTGACATTAACAATTTCAGAATCTGGAAATTCTACTTGAATTGGATGTTCATCTTTTAATGGTGACTCTTCTAATTGATCAGTTGTGACTTGGCCCTTGATAGATTTTCGGTCCACATATTCTATATCAAATTCACTTAGAACCATGACCCATTTGGCTAGTCTCCCATTCAATGTTGTTTTGCTGAGAAGATATTTCAAGGGATCAATCTTTGCAATGAGTCAAATCTTGTGGGATAACATATAATGGCATAATTTTTTGGAAGCAAAAACTATGGCCAAATAGCTCTTTCAATGAAGGTGTAATTCAACTCATACTTCACCAAAGTTCTTCTTATGTAGTATATGGCCTTTTCCTTTCTTGATTCATCCTCCTGAGCCAAGAGTGCCCCTAATGAATGTTCTATAGCTGAAATGTATAGAATTAAGGATTTGCCTCTTATTGGTGGCATGAAAGTTGGAGGATTCAATAGATATTTTTTCAACAAAGTGAAGGCTTCTTCACATTTCTCATTTCTCATCCCATTTAAAAATTGTGTCCTTATGAAGGAGTTGAGTGAAATTGTGGCACTTTTCTACTAAATGAGAGATGAATCTTTGAATGGATTGAATCATGTCCTAAAGAGATCTTATTTGACTTATGTTTCTAGGTGCCCCCATTTCCATGATGGATTTGACTTTGGTTGGGTCTACCTCTATTCTTTTTACTGAAACAATGTACCCTAGTAGCTTTCTTGATTGAACACCAAATCCACACTTCTTTGGATTTAACCTTACTTTGAATTGCTCCAATATTACAAATATTTTCTCTAACATGGGTAGATGTTCTTCCCTTGAGTGGTATTTAGCAATTATATCATCTACATAATCCTCCATGAACTTGTACATCATGTCATGAAATATGGTCGTCATGGCCCTTTGATAGGTTGCTCCAACGTTCTTTAGACCAAAAGGCATAAAATTCCAACAAAATGTCTCCCATGCACATATGAATTATGTCTTGTCTTGATCCTCTGGTGCTATCTTTATTTGATTATAACCACTAAACCCATCCATAAGTGAGAACATTGAATGTCATGATGTTAGATCTACGATGGCATCTATGCTCGGTAATGGAAAGTCATCTTTAGGACATGCAAGATTAAGATCCCTAAAGTCCGTGCAAATTCTGATAGATTTGTCTACTTTGGAAACAAGAACAATGTTTGAAATCCACTCGGCATAATCAATGGCTCTTATGAACCCTACTTTCAGCAATTTTTCCAACTCTACTTTTACAAGAAAAGCTATGTGTGGATGCATCTTTCTTAGTTTTTGCTTCACTAGTGTTACTCCTTCTTTTATGTTCAAATGATGTATGATCAAATTTGAATCTAATCCAGGCATATCATCATATGACCATGCAAAATTGATTTTTTTTTCTTTGAACAATTTGACAAAATCCTTTCTTTCTTCACTAGATAGAGATGTTGCTAAGTGTATGATCATTGGCTTTGATTCTGACCCAATATTTACCTTCTGTGTTGGTTCAATTAAGATAGGTGATCTTTCTTCATAGTTCTTAGGAAAAGTATCCAACCCTTCTTCCTTAGGTGCCTCTGTTGGGTTTTCACCTTCAGAAACATTCTTTATTTATTTTTCTTTTTGATTTAATGTTGCCACAATGTGGTTTTCAACATTAAATTCTTTCCATTTTTTTTTTTTTCATTTTTTTTCGAACTGAAAGTTTGAATACTCCCCTTTGTCACTTCTGTCTGATATTCTGTGGTAGAAGAAGGCTCAACCGCATTAAGGTATTGGGACACCAAGTTATCATTCAAAAATGTAGGGAGGATGGTAGGTTCAATAGAATCATATTCAATTAGTTCAGGATAGATAAGGGTCAAAGGATCAATGTTTTGGCTTAGTCCAATAGGATTTAGGGACATGACTTCATTTGAAGGTTCAAACATTGTATCGCTTAAGTCTATAGTATGCGCTTCTTCAAGATGTTCTAGAGAACTAGGGTCAAAATCTTCCTCACTAGAATCCTCTAAGGTTTTTGTTGGGTAAACATTTTGTGGATTAAACCTAGGGTTAGATTCTTCCATAGTAGGTCTCCATGAGGGTACATAAGGTTCTCCTACCCATTGATTTCTTTGAATTTCTTGAATTGGTACATTATCTAAAATCACTTGACTAGAACTTGAAGCTTGATTCTGAGACGTGTTCTTTTCCCTTGCTAGGAATATAGGTGTGGATGACATCTACTTCTTTTTCTTGGAATGACTCACTTGACAATGAGTCTCATTCCCAATTTTTTGAATCTTCATCACTTTGGGAACCTAGTTGTAAGATTTGGTCATAAACCAAGGGATATTTCTTTTGAGTGTACCCTTGTTCTAGGTACCCTAATTGAGTCTTTTCTTTCTTATCTCTCCATGTCATTTCAATAGATTATATTAATCCTTCATTTCTCATACCTAAAGGCCCTTGTCCTTTATATCCCATTTTCTGCATTATTTGAAATCTTTTCCCATATTGATGTGTGGGAATGCTTATATTTTGGATGTACTTTTCCTGTGCACTTGATTCCTCATCCTTATATAGCCAATTTAGGATTTCATTATCTTCTCCATCCATGGATGAAGATGTACTTTCCCTTACAAAGTGATCATTGTATTTATGAGGTAGATTGGATGGTCTTCCATATGATTTTGGAGATAGGGATAGATCCATCATGGATAAGGAGTATTCACCTACACCCTTTTGTTTGATTTGACATTGCTTTTCAAATTTTTTCATCATATGATCCATTTTTTGATAATGAGCATCTTTGGTGTAGATTTAAACGGATCTAGCTTGATCTTCTTTCTATTTCTTAGGAGCACTCTCCTCACTAACCTTCTCTTTTCCTTTTTTCGATGTAGTTAGGTTAGTAGGACTTTGATTATTTTCAACAACAATTTATTTTTCTTCTTTTTCTTTTCCCTTCAAAGTTGGAAGATCTTTTGAACTTCATACTTGCTCTATTCTTTGGAAAATAGACCTTTTTGAATTATGTGGGACTAAGGAGTCGTTAATAGGCTTCATGTTATTACAATATTAAAAGGGATTTAAGTCCCCGCTTACCATGACTTCTTGTCCTAGATAGGGGAATTTGAGACATTGATGGTAGGTTGAGGGTGCGGCCTGCATTTCATGGATCCATGGCCACCCTAATAAAATATTATAAGTCAACTTTAGGTCAAGGACTTGGAAAATGGTCTCTTTCTGCATTGGACCAACTCTAATAGGAAGTATTATGACCCCTTTGGAAGCTCTTTCTTCATCATCATAGGCTTTTATGGTTATCTTTTTCTTTGAGTCAATAGCCTCCTCTGAAAATCCTAAGGCCTTTACCAAGTTTAGGGTACAAATATTCAACCTAGCTCCTCCATCAATGAGGACTCTTTTCACTCTATGCTTGTGGATTAGGACCTCTATATGCAAGGGAAAGTTTTGCGGATGGTTTAGAGACATATCATCTTGTTCTGAAAAGGATAGACAATGGGGTGCAAAAAGATGTCCTACCATGTTTTGAAATTTATCCGCATCTAAATTTAGAGGTACATTAGTCTCTACCAAGGCTTTTTCTAGAATCTCCTTATGATTTGGTGAAAGCTTGAGTAATTATAGAATAGAGATCTGAGCAGGGGTTATTTGCAATTGGTCTACCAAATTATATTTTTTTGAAGAGGAAGATGAAGTTTGATTTGGTAAGACAATCCTTGGGGCATTTCCTGGTAGAGTAATTTTTGATGCTTGCCCCCTAGTTACAACATTAGATGTTGCTTCCCTTGGCTTCTCTTTCACCACAATCACATTAATGGTATTTTCATCACCACTTAAAGTATTAATTGTGTTATCATAGGTATGATCAAAATTAACCTTCTCATTACCTCTTTTGTTGTTAGGATTGGTGTTTGATGACACCCTTTTCATGGTTTAGGAAAGAGTTTTTCAAGGTCGTATGATCCTCATTGTTTTGAGGCCCTTCCAACTTTATTGTTCCATCATCAATAAGGTCTTGGAAAAGATGTTTCAATTTCATGCACTCATTGGTTTTATGTCCCTTATTACGATGACATTCACAATGATGAGAGTCGTTCCACCAATTTGTCTTAACTTGGGGTTCATAAGGCCTTGACTCAGGTAAGGTAATGATTTTTTTGGCCACCAACGTCCTTAGTGCATTTTCCAATGTTTCACCTAAAATGGTGAATTTTCTCTTTTGATATGTGAAAAAAAAGGCTTAGGCTTGTTGACATTGGAATTATTAAAGTGATTGCTGTTAGCATTGTTATTGTTGTTAGGATTGTTATTATTGAAAGGGGCCTTGTTTGTTTGATTTACATTATATGTTGAATTTGCCCCACTTGATAAATTAAAATGGGTAGCCTTTAAGTTGTGTGCTTCCACAACTTTATCATTCACAAGATTGTTGTTATTGTTTTTCAACCATAATCTAGGTTTATCATTGTGATTGTTAGCCCCTCTATTATTGTTATAATTAGATACATTATGATTGTTATTAGTGTTGGTATAGGGTTTATTATCTTTAAACAATTTGATCTCTCCCCTCTTAACCAACACATCTTCAATTTTGATCCTGTTCTTGATAAGTTTTTCAAAGGTAGGGGGACATTGAAGTTGGAGCCTATAGTTCATCTCCACATTTAAGTTATTCATAAATATTTTCATTTTCTCCTTCTCGGGGATACTTTGTGGATATCGGTCAAAAATTGTTCTCCACCTTTGAAGAAATCCTAGGAAAGATTCACCATCTCGTTGTTTAGTGTCACATAGGTTGAGCATGGTAATATCATGTTCGATATTGTAAGAATAATGGGTTACGAATTTGGAGGCTAATTCCTTGAATGTCTTTATCCCTTGCGGAAGTTTTGAGAACCATTCCATGGCTTGGCCTCCTAAACTTCTTGGAAAAAGTCTCTTTAGATAAGTTGTACAATGCAGAAATTCGATGCTTAGAGCGAAAAAATCTCTAAGGTGGTCTTGTGGGTCTGATTTACCCATGTATTTGTCGTACTTAGGAAAGACTACATTTATCAGAAAGGGTGCCATAACTAAGCTCTTATCAAAAGAAAATGGGCATAAGGCCTCGATAGAGAATGGCTTAGGTTCAGCTGCCTTTTTCATTAGGTCAATCTGTGCTCGGAACATTTTCAATTGTTTACTCATTGCACTCATCAGATTATCATCTTCTTTGTTTTTCTTAAGTTGGTCCACGTTCGTAATCATGTGGAATTTTTACCCCTGCTTGGGCTAGGTTTAGGAAAAACTTCTCCCTATCTCTATCTATTAATTTATCCATGACTTTAAGAAATTCAGTTTCTTGAGCCACCCTATTAGCTTTATCTTCAATTGTTTCCTTAGGCCCTTGGTTGGCATTATCAATATTGTCATTGTTTCCTCCATGGAGATAATCATGAAATGTGGATTTCCTATCAATTGGATCAATTCTCTTTTCGAAAAGATTTGGGAGACTATCCCCTTGGTTGTGATTTATGAAAGAGCTTTGAGATTCAAATTCGGGGACCTCTTTTGTAATGCAAGTGTCATCTTCTTGTAAAGATATTTTGAGTTTATGAGAGCGTGTAGAAACCAGCATTCAACAAGGTTTGATTTCAAATTGTTTCCCCCAAACTTGGTAATTGTTTGCTTTTATGAAGAGATTTAAAAATATAAGATAAATTTTCCAACTGATATCTCTTACTTGTTGTATGTATTTTTCAAACAAAGAAATCACAAATAAACTTGTTCTTTTTAACCCTCTACACAAAAAGTGTTTGAATTTGTAAGGACGTTATCATGGGTTTTTGCACAAAAAGACATTTCAAGCAATTTACCTAGTTCACAATTTGGTTCGTAAACATGGCTCTATAAGATAGGCTTTGCTATTTTAACAAGGTATTTAATCAAGATTCCATTCAAAATGGATACTAAACTTTCATCCTCCAAAATTAGGAGGCTTTCCACCACCAGCATGTCAGAGTTTTGTGCAATCCCGTAGGACTACTCGAGGAAGTTCGAAAGCTTAATATCCTTTTGTCTCACACCCCATTAAGGATGCATGCATTTTATTTTAGAGTGAGTTGGATTTTCATAGAAAAAGAAAATGTATCCCACTTTGGGCTATCCATCTCACTGGTGTTGTTAAGGCAAATCTCGGGAGGCAAGCCCATTATGGATTTAGCATGTTCATATTGAAAGAAATAAATTGGAATGAAGAGATAGGTTTTGGGAGTTTGATTCACCAAAAGGTGAAGAGCATATCCCTATCTATTTCTCCATTCCCAAACACTTTTAACAAGGTTCAATTACCAAACCCACTACCTAATGGGAATCGAGTATTTCTACTTTTTTCCACAAACAATGGGTTGTTCAGATTTAGTGTTTGATTTACTTAGCCTTTATTTTAATCAAGGAATTTGATATTTTTGGCATTTTGATTCACTTAGAAAGTGAAGAGAATAGGCCTAGTATCAAATCCCTTAAACGATAATAGGCTGCTTTAATTACTAGATTTTGAAATTGACAAGGCCACAATTTAAGCAAAAATTGACCAAGTTTTAGGCTTACCTTGTTTTGAAGCTAGCTAAGGCTAGGGGCATTTTTGAGGAATTTTTCATTATTTATGCTCACCTAGTGGAGATCGCTCCTTCCCATTCACTCCTCCTCCAACAAGTTAGTCAACACAACCAAACAAAGTGAAGAAAATCAAGAATAAATTTGAATTCAAGCCTTATTTATCAAATTTTCCAAAAATTGATCAAGGCAAGTAAATCCAATTTAATGAGATGAAATTTGATTTATAAGCTTCTACAACTCTTAAGTAAGTTATTCATATACCTCATTTTCTTATTGTGAATCCTCCAAAATCAACTTGATGTGTGCAATGTTCTCCTCCTTAATCCTTTTGGTCAAAGCCTTCCCCTAACTGTTAAATCTGGTCTTTGGTTTTTTTATATTTCTATGACCAGTCATCCTGCAGATATAGAGAAATCATTTTCCATATATTAGATTCTATAAATTTTCAATTTAATCAAATGCGCAACAGAATCTATTGAATGCATTGTTAAAATGATTGAAAGCGCTATTTAAAATATCAAATGCGCTATAGAAAATTATTAAATGTGCAAGAACAAAAATTAAATGCGCTAATAAACTGAGCAAATGCATTAAAAGAAAGTATTAAACGCGCTAGAGACTGGATTGTACATGCTGGAGAGTCAGGGTATACGCGCTGAAAGAAAGGAGATAAGAAAATAGAAGGATCAAACTCGCTAAAATGCTATGTAAAGGTGCAAAACTTTACTATAGAAGCATCGTTTCAGGCCTTAAATGTGCTAGAGAATCTATCAAATGCACTGGAGAATCTATCAAATGCGCTGAAAAACCTGTAAAATAGAGAGTAAAAGCAAGATTTGCAAAAAAATTTCAACTTCTCCGAATTTAAAAATTAGTGAGGCCTAGAGGCCCACAGTGGGTGCCATTTTGTGTGCTAAGGAAAGCACCTTCATAGGGTTAGTGTCTTCAATAAATCACAATAAAAAGTAAATAACCATAATAAGCAATTTAACTAAGCAAATTTAAAGAAGATTGAGCACTCTATGGCTCTCTAATTAGGGATGCTAATGATGAGATCTTAGCAAGCTCTCACTAGTGAAAGTCCTAATATGAGAAATGAATGATAAGTAAGCTAATACTAGTTAATTCCAAAAGAAATTAGTCTAATTAGCTCCTAGATTTGCCTTTCTAACTCAAATTTGCAAGAGGTTTGATGCTTCATAAAATTTGTGGATGATTATTGCTTTAATTATGCCTTTCTTTTATAGATTTTGGCAAGGATAGGGAGTGTAGTTGATTTGATCATGATTAGGTGAGGGTTAAGTCCATGGTTCCACCTTTAGAGACCATTTAAATATTTTGTCCTCAAAGCTTGGGACCAAAGGACAAAATGAGCGGACAAGATGCATTCTCCAAGTGAGTGATTGAGATTCAATTTAGGCTTGATCCATGTGAGATCAATCCTTAAATCCTATTGGTTGATGTTTTTTTCTCCCATTTGGTGGTTGAGGGAAAATAGAATTTAAATAATTAAATTTAATTAATATCTTTAGCCATGTGTACCCCTTGAATGGGTTGATTTGATTTAAATGAACTATGTAATTAATTAGATTAATTACATAATTGATTGATTTATCATGCTTTATTTTATTTAAATTAAATTTATGACTTTTGATTTTTTCTTAAATTTGATTTAAGGCTTGATTACAATTTGCTTTGATTTTTGCCTTGTTTTGATTTAATTGCTTAGATTTTTGTCTTGGTTATTCACTTGATTGATCTTGTCCAATTTTAGGTGATTACAGTAACCTATAAGCCCATTGAGATTATTTCTATTTAGTGATCTATTTCTTAAAAATTTTAATCTTCTACTTAATCAACCCCTTTAAGAGCTAACAAGCTATATGTGATATTTTATGCTCCTTTTTACAAATGGCCAACAAATTTAATTGCAACTGCTTACAAATATCATCATCCTCATCTAAGAGTAAGGACACAGTAATTTGCATATAAGCCCTCACATTGTGTGGATGATGCTTCTTGATTTTAGCTAAGAAGTATTGAAACATTTAAAGAAACATTTTTTCACATTTGAGATCCAACATAATGATAAAAGATCTGGTTCTTTCCATAATTTCCAAAACCTTAGCCTTTTTACCAAACATAAGGGCTTTGACATCATGTAACCTATGTAGGCTCTCTACAATTAGTTGTATGACCTTCTTTAGTATGTCATCATTAAAGGGTTCTATAGGAGATGTTATTCTTATGATCTCACTATGACAAGAAGAAATTTCAAGTCTCGTCTCTTCACACAAATGTTCCAATAACCTATGTTGCACCAAAACGAGCATTGAGGGCTGAAAAGCCCAATTTAGAAGCCTCCAATTTAATTGATCTACTTTGGACAAATATGAATCTAATTCTTTCAACTTAGAAATAAGACCATCCAAGAATTTCATGGACTCCATTTGTAATCCAATTACATAGAGCCAATTCCCTATTTCTTTTTCTTTCTGTAAGTCCCTTAGTTGTTCACCATTAAATATGTCATTAAATTCTTTTGAAAATAAATTACTTTTTTTATTTACTATTGTAAGAAGCCATCTCTAGTCTGACCCAATTTTTATAAACCTTTTTCACCCAATTCAACTATTAAGACTTTCTATCGAATAGTTTACTTGCAGATGTGAATGAAATTGGGTTTGTAATGTGTTCTAAATTTTCCTTAGCTAGATAAATTGATTTGATTTTAAAGCCAATTATTTAAAGATAAAAACAAGTGCCACGTAGTGGCTAAGTACTTGCCTTTACTAGTTAAATTGTAGAAATAAAGGAGAAGTGATAGTGTAATGATTTTATTATTATTATATTTTTTAAAGTTATAGTAGAAGTAATAAATTTTTTAATAATTAAGAAATTGTAATATAGAATCATATTGATAGTATTAATGATAGTTGAAATTTTAAGAATAGAAACCTAATTATAATGTTAAAAATATTATGTGTTCTTTTTAACCATAATTTTAATTTTAATTAAATATATTTTAATTAATGATTAAATTACATAATTATAATAATTTATTTTAATATAGTTGTAACAATAAATTTTTTATTTTTAATTATAATTATTTAACAATTATAACTTATAAATTATAATTAATTTTGATACTAATTTTATTTTTATTTTTATTATTTCTTAATCTTAATTTTATTTTATTAATATATTTTTAATTGATATATGATCAATAAAGTTACATTATTAGAATATGTGGTATATTGTAATATTATATATTATAAAATGTAATTATATAGAATATTCAACGAAACTTTCACATTTTACAAAATAGTTAGAAAATGACAAGAAAATTAAATGAAATAAGTGGAAGGACAATAAATAACAAACGTGGTAAATTTTAATTAGTTCACTCGTGTAATAAGACTTCAAATGCATTCATCCAATGAGATGATAAAAAATTAATTTCTAGATATTATAAAGTTAAATAATTTGCATCTACATTTTACAAATGAAAAAACTTATAATGAAATATAAAAAAAAATTATTTTCATTGGTGTAGAACAGTTCATTTAATCACTAGTTAACATAAAAAATTTAAAAATGAATACAATAGTACTTAGCCTACCGACAAGTACTAATAAAAGAAGTATACATCATCTTAACATATTAAGTTACCATAACACAAATCAAGAATTTTAACCTCTTCTTATATTACAAACTGAAGTAACAATGCAAGAGTCAAAATATAGTCTTCTGACCTGATTTGCGTGGATGATAGGATATCTGTTATTAGCACAATAACTTTGCAATACTCTGATTTTATAATATAAATTCATAATCAAATGTTCATACTCCACCTCATCTCACTCCATGGAAGGTCATAATAAAAAATGAGTTTGTGGTGTCAATAATAATGGCCAGATCAACGACCTATATTTGTTTCGATAGTCTTCAATCAATACTATGGAATCTTTGGCAACTGAAGATTTTAGACACCCAATATTATCTTGTCTCTTTTCAACATCTACTGTATAACTTCAACTCTTTATGTAGAATTTTTAAAAATTCCAACCTGTCAAATTCATATGATAATGTAAAAAATGAGTTCATGCGAGAGACAACCCATAGTTAAAAAAACATCACACAATAGTTCTGGCCACAAATTACCAGGCACTATTTCCAAATTGTCCTGTGAAAACTACAACTACCTTAATCCATATAGAGGCATTTTGCACTTTTATCTTCCAAATGACAATCTAGTGCAATGTTTTGAGCTGATATGATTTGGATTTTTAAAAAATAATGAACCCAATAAGGCTCCTATTAAGACACCATCTAGATTCATGCGTATTAAGAAATGTATGTAGTCTTCTTTCTTCAGTTCTTACTTCTTGGCCCGTCTTCTCATTAAAATGCCATAGCTTCACCCTTATGACAAAATTTTATCATGTCTTCACCAATATATCATTTCCACAACTCAGTTTGACGATAAAGGTAGTTTGACTGTTTTCCAAAGCCATTTTTGTTCTATGAGTGACAGCTATGTCTGGGAAAAACACTCCAATACCTCCATGGAGATGAAAAACACAATTATCTATAGCCTTCAAGAACATCTGTTTCACTCCAAGCTCTTACTACCACTACAATTCTCCCATGACACACATAAATATTTCCTGCTCTACAATGAAAAATAATTAAAACATCAAATGGAATGAACTAGAGCTAGAGCTGCTATAGACAAGTGAAGGTTATAGTTTCATTCTTCACACATAAATTTGTTCATGTGGAAATTCTCAAAAAAACTCCAACTTCCATCCACACCAAGAACTAACTATGGCACAACTACTACGAGCTAGGAAGAATACACAGAATGCACACTTAATACTGTCATTACTGTTGAAAGCAACTGTACTCTGAGAGGGGGAGGGGGTGAATCAGAGTACTGTATATAAAAATTTGCCTTTAAATTTTCAATCACTGCTGAGCATATGCATATGAAATGATCAAACAGAGTATTAAACTAGAAATATTAGAACAATAGCAAAAGAAAGAACAAGGCTAGATATTTTTGTGCTGAGTGGAAACCCTCAAGATCCAACTAGATCTTGTCACAGGGAAAAAACACTCCAAGTCCTTTATTTCTCAAAAACCAAATTACATCCAATTTAGCAGCCCTTCTGCAAGGAGGTCAAGCCCCTCCAATCTTGCAATATCCAAATGCTATATCAATATTTTCAGTCTGTGCAAAATAAACACAGATTATTTTTTTTTACAAAGATATTCAATGTCAAATTGTTTCTTATATTTTTCTTCACACTATCTTCACTACACGTAACTACATGTAGATATAGATTCCATATATACATGTAATTACAGTTATAAAAAACTGTATTACATTCAACTGCCAGAGACCCATAAAGGGTTAAAACTATTTTCTGCATTACATTTAACTGCCAGAGACCCGTAAAGAGTAAAACCATTTTCCTGTTACATACCCGTAAAGGGTTAAACTGATTTCCTGCCAAATACCCGTAATGGGTTGAACCAAACAGAGATCTTATTATCATTTTGTATAGTTTCAGAAATACCCATAAAGGGTTTGTAGATTTGAAACCCAAACATAGCCATTTTCAAAATGATAAACCCGTATAAGTAATATCTTGCATCCTTGTAACTCACACAGCAAAAATCAATCTCTAAATGCCTTTCTGAAGAGAGAAATGTGCTGATACAGATTATAAACCATCAACAATTTCACAGAAAAATCCATTTTATCATTGAAATTATTCCAAAACCTTTGCATAAATGATAGAGCATACCTCATGATGATTTGTTAAATTGATTACCATTTGTGCAGTACCTGGAGACCAGCGTCTTGTTTTCAAGCAAGCTTCTTCCTGCAAGCAAACTTCCAGCCACAAGTGCAGCTGTTTTTATTTAGGTTAAACCAAAGATTTTCCTCAACCAAGATGAAACGCACTTGAGATCCGCTCAGAACTACGGTCAAAAGATATGTGCCCATGATAAAACATTTTAACAACTGTGGTCAATTTCTTTACCCATCATTTTACCACCATGGTCAATGAACCACATAATAACTTTACTCATGACAAACTTGACTCAGGAGATTGCCGCATCAGCAGCCACGATCTTGTCATCAAGGACAAACGTAGAGAAGTCAACAATTACATCGCATTCATGAACCACATAAAACTTGATCATAAGTCAAGATTGTGATTTCATGTGCCAGAGTAGGGCCCACCCAATCCTAGAAAAAATAACCAACTAATGTCACAAGTGATGAATATGTTATTGAAACAATGTTACTCCTAAAACTCGAGGCAATGCTAAAAGAATATTTGCATTGAACTTTAATGATTTAGTTCAATAAATTGATCCTTATTTCCCTTTGTTCTGAGAAAGGGAGTTCAGACGATAGTCAGTCACACTAAACATCGATATCTTTAGTTCCAACAACCACATAGCAGCTTAATATTTGTATGTTCAATCACAACAATCCTACCATGAATCGATACTCAAACTTTCCAAGAATTCTGAATACACTTATCAACACTTTCGAACTATAATATCCTTCACTTTTTTAATGGCACACCTTACTATTTGCTATAATATTTCATTGATTTAAGCTGAAAATATGTCTTTTCAAACTTAGGAAAGGCGACTAAATAATAATATAGAGCCTCAACACATTAATACATATTATTATGATATTATTTGACAAATCTTATACAAAAGTGATACTTTTCTAACCATTATACTTTCAAACTATACTTCAATCTTTCAAAATATAAGGGTCCCAAACCAAATAGATTTCATATTTTTTTTAAAGTCTCCACAACACTAGTGAATGCATTAGAATCTTCATGGCACTAAAAAATACTAGCTTCATCTTAAATAAATTAAATGCTACCAAATACCTTTGATATAGAAGGCAACAATAATATTAATTATACAATGTGGGGGAGAGAAATGCAACATAAAATACACTAAGTGAATTACTTTATCATTTCATTGATTACACATTAGGAAGGAAGAATGCCCCCAATAGGCTCAACAGGTGACTCAAGCACTAATTGGGAACAAGATTTTTCCTTCACTAAGAGAATGCAATGAATGAAATGATAATGATTATGCAATGTAATTGATTTATTAGAGAAGAAACTAAAAAGTTGATCAAAACATATTGATACAAACTGATATAGTGCTAAAACTAATGGAAATAGAAACTAGAAGATGAAATTAACCTCTCCATAAATTTCAGTCAAAAATGGCAAGGACAAGGAGAAAGTCGATCTATACTTAGGGAAAAAGGTAAAACTCAATCTGTACCTGTCACTTTCAGATGAAACTTTCATGAAATATACAATTGTTCTTGTACTACCTAGAAAAAATCCAATAGCTCTGTAACTTGTTCCTTCACATTAAAAAAAATAGGGAAAATGTTGGAAAAAGAGGTTTGCCTTGGTCAAACCCCTATTTAGGAATCAACCTTGAAATATGATAGAAATTGCATAAAGAAAATAATGTAAAAGGCAAATTATTGATTTACCTTGTATAAAACCCTCATGAATAGATGTGGAAATCACTCAAATATATGAAGATTCTTGAATGTATTTGGAATCCAAAGGGTTGACCTTGGAATGTGATGTAGGATCAAGGATGCCCTCACAAATGTATGAATCTATGATTTCCACTCTACGACCAAGAATGTAAATATGTTTGATAACCACATGCAGAGAGAGAGAGAGAGAGAGAGAGGGCAGGGGGGATGAATGAGTCTTCTTTCTTGATTGAGAATTCCTCTACTTTGTCATCATGGGAGAGAAACTTGCATCAATTAGAGAAAATTACCCTTGATTTGATGGATCTTGAAGAAATGAAGTCATGGAGATCTTGAATTGGATGCTTTCTTTTAAATATTGAATCAAAATCCTCAATTTCTCAACTTGGTTGCTTGAAGTCTTGATGGATAACTTGCACTTGATTGAATTATTCTAAATAAGGGGAGATGAGATCCTTTTATACTTACTCCCTCAATTTGAGATTCAAATTTGATCTAGGTTGACCACAATAGAAAACCTCAGAAGAAGACCCTAATGTCAAGCTTCGAGCAAAATTTGGGCCCAAAACCCTAGGGACATATCGCCATTGGTGATGTGTCCCAGGTAAAATACTCAAATTACATATGGATATCAAGGATAGTGAATAGGTGCGGGAAAAGAAAAGGCGGGACACATGGATCAAGCATAACGAGAATTCAAACCTCAAAATCACCAAAATGGGGCCCAATAGGTCCTAAAACATCCAATTATGGGTGATAACTTTTTAGGACTATACATTTAACCTCCACTTTAGCAAGAGTATGAGACAAGATCATGCTCATATTAAAGTAGATCAATGCAAAAGAATGATCTTATCAAGGTCAAGGAGATGAAGAAACATCAAGCCCCCAAATGACTTGAAAGTCTTCATCAAATCCAAAACCAAGATAAGAGAGGCATCACTTGAAAGAAAGAGAAAGAAAAGGAAAGAGAAAAACATGATCACTAGCTTAGTAAGGGATTTCCTTACTATGGATCACACAAAGGGAAAGTGCTGCAAAATATGGCATTGAAAGGTCTAGTAGGCTATGTTATAATAGTCAATCCATAAAAAATGATCAGTCCTTAAAAAACAAATTGTCTCAATCTAATAAGAGTGACCAGTCCTAAGGAAATAATTATCTCCATAGGGATCAAGAATAGTGATAAGACCTAAGGAAATCATTTTCTCCTTAAGGATCAAGAAAAGCAATTAGGCCTAAGGAAAGCTTTGTCTCCTTAGGGATCAAAGAAGGAGGATCATTCCTTAAGGAAAGCATTATCTTTGTTAAAGGATTCGATGAAAGGATGAACACGAGGAAAAAATTGTCCCCTTGGCCATTTGCAAGAGAGGTTGCATCTAATCATTGTGTACATGTGTGAAAAATGTGAAATATAGAGCAGATTGTATGCCCCCACATGAAAGCGATTGAAAACGGCTTAACATGAGTAATGGATTTGATAGAGCATACATGCACCCACAAGATATGTTTCCACTATGAGATGCCCCCAAGAAAGGACAAATCAAGGAAAATGAACACATGAAAAAAGAGAACATGGAAGAGATATACTAACTTTGGGGTCAGTATGATCATATGATAATACATGAGATACTATATCAAAATAAACTGTCATCATCCCCTAAAGGTAGTAGAAGTACAAAAATAGTGGAAGAATGTCATGTAAGAGTTATGAAGAGGAGTTTTTTTAGGCTGACATGATGCATACCAAAAAGAATACGTAGCTACCATTTTGTGTCATTCCTAATCAGACAACACAAAGACACATTTACAAATGGTAGCACATCTACAACATAACATGTAACAACTTTTAGAAGAAGTTAGATAAAAATAGAGGAATACTATGATGTTTTCTTTTGGAGATGATTGTGTTATTTTTTGCATTAACATTTCAAATCACACTCTACGATCCATCATCTGGTCTGCAATCTATCCATTTTTCTTTCAGCTCTTTTTCATCTCAATGATGGATCACATAGTGTGATTTGAAATGTTGATGCAAAAAAAATACAATCATCTCCAGAAGAAAAAAACATAATAGTTAATAAATTGTGGAAAAATATTACTTTTAAATAGAGGAATGTTTATGACATTTTGATTCCTTTATCACCTTGGGCCAACAAAACAACAAGGTTCATTTAAAGATATGTATAACACATCATAAGGGAAGCACATTATAACAATAAAACATACAAAATCCACCACACAAGAGGAGCTAGTCAAGCGTATTTCTTGCCCCTATTTCAATCCATAGTTTTTAGGGTAGGTGGGCAACACACAAGAGGAGAAACATGAAGCACAATAGATGGAACAATAGCCAATTTCGAACAAGGATCATGTTGTGAAGATGGGTCACTTTTCTTGTCACTAGGATTAACAAATAATTGTTTTGAAAACATAGTTGGTAAATCATGATTAATATCAATAAGCTCAAACATATCATCAAAATCACTAGCATGAATTTCATCATTAGTTGCATTAAGAACATTAAAATCATCATCATTAAGAGTATCCTATTCATCCAAATTAATTATAATAGAATCCAAGATACAAATAGAATTATCATGTTTGTTCAATCTCATCTTTTTAAAGTTAACTTCTTCCTTTGGCTCAAGCATAGGTTGATCAAAATCAAATCATCGATAGGTGTTTTGGGTGAAGCTATGTTTTGGGAAGCACGATGATAGACTCTATCACAAAATTTGTGATGGTGATCATGGGCGTGATGTTTGCATTTGGTTTTCCTGGAAATTGAGTTTAGTTCATGAGAAAACAACATCGGGTATTTTTAGTATTTAGGGGGAAGAATGAAAGGAACCACACTAGGTTGAGAGATAACATCATGATGAACTACAATTGATTGAATATCTAAGATGAACTAAAGAACTGTGATTAGAGATCACCGAGTACTAAAATGATATGTAAGATGATTAAATCAGTCAATATGTTGTCATCGATGTCAACTAGTCTTGACAATACTTATCATGTTAGTTACAAACATCTGAAAATTTCTTGAAAGAAGAAAAGATGAAGAACAGAGATATCTACATGAGGAAAAAATGAATATGATAGAGAAGGAAAAGGTAAACATTGGGTGACTTATTTGATGAGGCTATGACCGTATATTTTTTACTTGAGCATGTTACATTAATCTATCTTGAAGAATATATTTGAAATTGAACAAGTCAATGTGGTCGGTAATTGAAGATTTATGTATACAACGATCCATTGCAATTTATATCGAGTGATAGTATTAATCGAGCTAGTCTAACTAGTTATCACCAACACATTTCCATATTAACCGAGAATGGATGAAAACATTAAATGCTTAGAATCGACTGAATGTGATGAGTTGGATATTGTTATGATTTTGAGGTTAAGGATGAAGTTTTTTATGAGATCCACAGCTGACAAAATTTGAAGATGATCTAAAGGATGAGATTGAAACATGTTATGAACACATCTATCGAGGAAGGCTTAAGTGGCAAAATGGATGAAGGAGATTAAGCAGCAAAATCTAATGGTTGATATGAAAATGTTTTACCTGTCTATATAAGAGACATGAGTTTCATTGTTGAAACTATGCCAGAAGAAGGAGACTGCAGAGAATTTGTGTGAAGATTATTTTCATGCATGCCTGATCAAACTAGTTATTGAAGAACCGAGCTGCAGATTTTTACCGAGCGTTAGAGAATCATTTACCGAGTGAAAGTAAGTTGAAGTATTGAAGGAAGTGAATTTTTTAATGATTAAAGGATTATTTCTAAGGGCTTAGCATAGATCTAAATATCTTTAATTGACTTGTAATTGAATCAGATCATTACTGTATCAGTTTAACCATTGATTAAAAAAATCTTTTAACCGAGTGGACTTGATAGTCTTATGTTCTACCCTATGACATTATATTGAATGTAAAGTGTTATCTTGTTGACCCCATAGTGAATTTTGGTCAAAATTTAACTGTTAGTGATAAATCATCTAACCAGGTCACACTTAACAGTGTGTATTGTAACCTTCAACAAGGTTGGCTCTTCACCGAGCTCACTTTAGAAGAGTGAATTATTTTGGATTACCGGTCCCAAGTGGTTTTTCCCTTAACAGGGTTTCCAGGTTAAATCATTGTGTTATGTATTACTTGTTATGATTGTTTTTCTATCATACTTTACATACTGCATAATTTATTTAGTCGGTAATCACATTTGGATATTTACTCGTAATCGGTAAAGTAAACAGACAGATTAAAATTATATGTTGTTGAGCTACATATTTTGGTTGAATTATTTTGTGAGGTACATCTTTGTATTTGAGACTGTAGGATAACTGATCTAACTGATTCACCCCCTCTCTCAGTTATTCTAACAATTGGTATCAGAGCATATTGGTTTCTTGGAAGAAAGTTTTAAGGACTTCAGCAGAAAGATCACAAGATGTATAAGAGGGAAGTGTCGAAGCTGAACAAGGACAACTTTACTACATGGAAAAGCCGGATGAGACTTCACATATCTACAATTGGAGATTCTACAATACCTTTACTGGAAAATGGCTACATACAACCAAATGTTGGACCTCTTCTTCATCAATTGAAAGACAGACATGAACACAACATTACTATGATAGAGATTGTTGCTGCTCTATCCGATGTTGAATTTGAGGATGTCAAAGATTTTAATACAATGAAGAAGATGTGGGATAAACTTTCTCTAGTTCATGGTGGTGATGTGAATGTGATGAGAACTAGAGCTGAAAGCTTGAGAGGCTGATTTGATGACATGAAGATGAAGGAAGGAGAGAACATCGCACAATACTCTAACCAAATCAAAGAGGTAGTCAATGCTATCCGAGGAGCTGGAGGAATTATTGATGAAGAGATTGTGATAAGTAAGATACTGAGAACCTTGTTGCCCACCTATGCAATCATAATTTCTTCTATTCATGAAATGAGGTCTGCACCTAATAGTACTCTTACTCTTGATAGTTTGATTGGAAAGTTAACAACTTTTGAGCTGAATAATTTTTATACAGTGTTGTACCGAGTGTTGAATCTTCTTTTATGTCATCTCTTAAGATTGGTAAATCTAGCAGTAAGCATAATATAAAGAATGAAAGTGATAGTAACACTAATGATGAGCTTGATGAACTTGAAGCTCTAATGGTTTGAAGACTATAGAAAGGTAAAGGAAGATATAAGGGAAAGTCACCTTTAGCTTGTTTTAATTGTAAAGAATTTGGACATATTGTTGCTAGGTGTCCTAACAGGAAAGAAGAAGACAAAGACTAAGCTGGTGATGGGAAATTTGGCAGAAGGAATAACAATTGGAATAATAGAGGAAATCGACAGTACAACAGAGACAACCAAGATTACAGAGACAAAGGTAAGAAGGCCTATTATTTTGTTGATGATGATGATGACATTGACACTGACACAAATGATGATGTTGAGGTAATATTTGTTGCAATGAAAGATCATTCAGAAGAAGAGGAAAGGTATGTAGAAATAGAACTTATCTCTAAAGTTAGTAAGACTGATACTTGGATCATAGATAGTGGTTGTACACATCACATGACCAGTGATGAAGATAAGTTTGAACATCTTGAGCATTATAATGGAGGGTCAGTAAAAATGGGAAATGATACTCCATGTATGGTAAAAGGAAAAGGATCAATCTTGATGAATGATAGAATTAGATGTGATAATGCATACTGGGTAAAAGGACTTAACTATAATTTGTTGAGTGTAGCACATCTAAATAACTCAGGTCACCGAGTTGCATTTGAGAGCAAGAAGGTAAAAATATATGATGAGAATGGAACACTTGTTAGCACTAGAGGACAATCAAAAGGTAATTTATTCTATCTTGATAATGCTGATACTCCTTGTTTACTGGTGAAAAATGAAGATGCATGGTTATGGCATAAGAGTTTATGTCATGTAAATTTTGATAACATGATTAAGATCAGTAGAAAGAGAAAAGTTAGGGGATTTCCTAAACTTGCAAAACTTGATCATGTTATGTGTCATCAATGTTAGAAAGGAAAGATGACCAAATCTAGTTTCAAAAGTAAGGACTATTCATCTAAAAGAATTTTGGAGTTGGTTAATACTATGGTGATAGATACTTTATTTTATTTGTTGATGACTATTATGTTCTTGAAAGAAAAATCTGAGACATTCAAATTGTTCAAATGGTATAAAGATAAAGTTGAAAAAGAAACTGGGAAAGTATTGAAATGCTTAAGGTCTGATAGAGGAGGTGAGTTTATTTCTAATAAATTCACTAACTATTGTAATGATCATGGAAACAAAAGGCAGGTTTTTGCACTGAGAACACCACAGCAGAATGGAATTGCTGAAAGAAGGAACCGATCAATTTTTTATTGTGCTAGAACCTTGATGATTGACAAAAATGTTGCACAAATGTACTGGAGAGAAGCAGTTAGCACTGTAGTATATGTCCTGAACCGAGTTCAACTGAAGAAAGACACAAACAAGACACCTTACGAGTTATGGTTTGGATACACATAGAGTGTAAGTTATTTCAGAATCTTTGGTAGTAAGTGTTATATTCTAAAAGATGATAGGAATGGAAAATTTGACTCTAAAGGTGATGAAGGTTTATTCTTAGGTTATTCTACTAAGAGTAAAGCTTATAAATGTTTGAATAAGGTTACTAATAAGATGATTGAAAGTGCTAATGTAAGTGTTGATGAGTTTGCTGAAAAGAATGATGAAGCAATCATGAAGGAACCGCAAGACTATGGTAGGTTTACTTATGTTGTAGATCCATAATATCTACTGAAGCCACATACTGAGTCTACCGAGCATCAGGAAAATGCTACCGATGGTCAGCAAATGCAAATTGAGAATTAGGAAGAAGCTACCGAGTAGGGAAATGAACTTGAATTGAATGATGAACAGAGGAGAGAATAAGTGCTAGAAAAATTTGTTAGAAGACACCATCCAGAGAATCAAATCATTGGAGATAAGCAAGCTGGCATGATGACCCAAAGTAATTTAAGACAAAACACATGCTTAGTTAGTGAATTTGAACCGAAGAATGTTAGGGATGCACTTGAAAATGAGAAATGGATAAATTCTATGAATGAAGAAATTAAACAAATTGAAAAGAATAAGACATGGACATTGGTACCTAGACCAAAAGATAAAAATGTTATTGGTACTAAGTGGATGTTTAGGAATAAGTTGAATGAAAATGGAGAAGTTACAAGGAATAAGGCAAGACTTGTTTGTAGGGGATATGCACAAGAAGAAGGGAAAGATTATGGAGAAACCTTTGCACCTATTGCAAGACTTGAAGGAGTTTGGATATTACTTGCTTATGCTGCACATAAGGGATTCAAGGTATATCAAATGGATGTGAAATTAGCTTTTCTAAATGGAATTCTTGAAGAGGAGGTCTACATAGAACAACCAGAAGGGTTTGTTGATTCAAATCAGAAAGACATGGTATGTAGACTAGACAAAGCTTTATATGGACTGAAACAAGCACCGAGGGCATGGTATGAAAGACTACATGCTTATCTTATCAATATTGGATTTGTAAGAACTAGTGAAAATAGCAATATGTATATGAAAGGAGATTCTGATGATAATATTTTGATTGCTACAATATTTTTTGATGATATAATCTTTCGTGGACAATATCAGGTTTGCAAATCTTTTACTGATGAAATGAGAAAGGAATTTGAGATGTCAATATTTAGAGAGATTAAATTATTTTTAGGTTTGCAGATTATACAACAGAATGATGGGATTTTCATCACACAATCAAAATACATTAAAGAAGCATTGAAAACTTTTGGCACGGAGGATGTTAAACCAGTAGGAACACCGATGGTCACTGGCTGTAAATTGACAAAGGATGATGAATCTACAAAGGTAAATCAAACATTGTACTGATCTATGATTGGGAAACTGATATATGTTGTACACAGTAGGCCTGATATTGCACAAGCAGTTGGGATTGTGGCAAGATTTTCTGCCAATCCTAAAGATTCACATATGGTTGCAGTTAAAATAATTCTAAGATACTTGAAGAAGACTAAAGCATATGGTTTATGGTATTCTAAGGAAGGAAAATTTGAACTAATAGTTTACACTGATGTAGATTGGGCTGGAAACATAGATGACTGGAAGAGCACAACCAGTGGGGCATTCTTTTTAGGAGATAGGCTTGTGACTTGGATCAGCAAGAAACTGTATCACGAAAATGTGACACTTTTATGAATCCTTGCATGCAAGGAGACTCAAGAATGAGTCCTCGCAAACCGACTCATAGCTCTCTATCCGAATATGTGCAGGGATCAATATTGTGAGGCCCTCAGATCAACTAACTTACCCATGTAAGTACACATTTGGAACGAGAGATTCACAGATGAATAGAAAGAATGCTAATCTCTGTTGAATCTAATCCATGCATGTAAATGAAAACTAGATTAAGTATGATTGTAAATGCAAAATAAACTAATTTAAACTATATGATTTGCAAGAACTAAACTATTTTAAACTATGATTGCTATGCAATAAATGAACTACTTTGCAAATTGATCTACTATGGAGATTAAACTAAAGTGCAATATTAAACTATATGCCATCAAATGGAAATGTGCAAACTAAATGAAAAGCTCTGATGAAAATTGCAGCATAAGTATGATGTGAAAATTTGAGATTTTTTTAACTGAGAGCGAGAGGGCTCATTTTATAGCAAAATGTGGATTTGAATCCAAATCTAGAAGCAATGTGGGATAAATGGAAAAGAGGAAACAAATGTCATTTTTAGAAGGTTTGTAGGAAAATGGAATTTCATTTATTTCATTTTTTTATTAATTGATTTGTTTCCTTTTCCATCACAAGATATTTTGAGAAGATATTTTATTTATTTTATTTAATTTAAAAGAATAATATCTCTTTTAATAAAATAAAATAAGATTATATAATTTAAATATGAATATTAATTAAATAAAATAAAGTCATTTAATTAAAAATGGATTTTAATTAAATAATATTATTTTATTTAAGGAATATTAATTTAAATAATATTATTTTATTTGTTTAAAAGGGATTTATTTAATTAAATAAAATTAATAAAATATCCAACCTTAGGGAGTATTGGGATAGTTGAAAATAATTATGATTTGATAAAAAAGATTGATTCGAAGGTATTGTAAAGCATTGATTCAGAAATTGATTTTGACAAATTGAATAAATGGGGCCCAAAGTCTAGGTGACCATTTTAGGGTGCATACAGAAACAAGCATGTATCTCTCAGTCTACTGCTAAAGCAGAGTATGTTGCTGCTGTTGAAAATTGTTCTAATATTGCTTGGATTAGACAAGTGTTGGAAGGAATGAATGAGTTAATCACTGAGCTGGTGATTATATATTGTGATAACACTGGTGCTAGAAACATTTCAAAGAATCTATTAATGCATTCTAAAACAAAGCACATATCTATTAAGTATCACTACTTGAGGGAACAAGTTCAAGAGAAGAAAGTGAAACTGGAATTTGTAACATCTAAGGAACAACGTGTTGATATCTTTACCAAACCACTACCGAAGGACAAATTTGAATATTTGAGGACTAGACTTGGGGTATGTCCATTGTCTATCAGTCACTGAGGTGATCAGAAGATTGCATCAACCTATACTTATCAGAGGATCATTCATGTTGATGCACATAGCTCACACTTTGTATTTTTTCTAAGGTTGTGAAAGATTGTAGAGGCTAGAATAGAATTTTGTTTATCTATACACTAAAGGTACATGACTAACTAATATGCACCGAACAACAGATAATTACTTGGCTATTTAGAGTTGTTTTCTTTGGCATTGTTTTCAAAGGGAGAGAATTTGGATATGAAAATATAATGAAGCATCAAAAGGAGAGAGATTAGAGAAAGGGAGAGAGTTTAAAAAGGGAGAGAGTTTGAATATTTGTTGCTAAGAACAAGAATTTGAGAATTGAAAAGATCAATCCACAAAATCTTCTGCATGTAATGCTATTATGTTTTGTAGTGATTAAACATATTAAATATAAATCTAGGGAGAGCTTATCGAGCTACAACATTTACTTACATAGTTGTAGAATACATGTTTGGTATGTGTATGGCATATTTTCATATTTCTTATGTTACCATCAATTCCAAAGGGAGAGATTGATGAACTACAACTGATTGAATATCTAAGATGAACTGAAGAACTGTGATTAGAGATCACCAAGTACTGAAATGATATGTAAGATGATTAAATCAGTCAATATATTGTCATTGATGTCAACTAGTATTGACAGTACTTACCATGTTAGCTACAAACATCTAAACATTTGTTGAAAGAAGAAAAGATGAACAAAGATATCTACATGAGGAAAAAATGAATATGATAGAGAAGGAAAAGGTAAACATTGGGTAACTTATTTGATGAGGCTATGACTGTATATTGTTGACTTGAGCATGTTACATTAATCAATCTTGAAGAAGAGATTTGAAATTGAACAAGTCTAGTTAGTAATTAATGATTTATGTATACACCAAGCTAGTGCAGTGTATATCGAGTGACAGTATTAACCGAGCTAGTCTAACTAGTTATCACCGATGCATTTCCATATTAATCAAGTATGGATGAAAACATTAAATGCTAAGATCAGCCGACTGAATGTGATGAGATGGATATTGTTATGATTTCAAGGTTAAGGATGAAGTTTGTTATGAGTTCTACAGCTAACAAAATTTGAAGATGATCTAAAGGATGAGATTGAAACGTGTTATGAACACATCTACCGAGGAAGGCTTAAGTGAAAAAATGGATGAAGGAGATATAAGAGAAAAAATCTAATGGTTGATATGAAAACATTTTACCTATCTATATAAGAGACATGAAGATTATTTTCATGCATGCCTGATCAAACTGGTTATTGAAGAACTGAGCTGCAGAGTTTTACCAAGTGTCAGAGAATCATTTACCGAGTGAAAGTAAGTTGAAGTATTGAAGGAAGTGAATTGTTTAACAATCAGACGATTATTTCTAAGGGCTTAGCATAGATCTGAATATCTACAATTGAGTTGTAATTGAATTAGATCATTATTGTATCAATTTAACCATTGATTCAGAAAATCTCTTAACCGAGTGGACTTGATAGTCTTATGTTCTACCCTATGACATTTTATTGAATGTAAAGTGTTATCTTGTTGACCCCATATTGAATGCTGGTCAAAATTTAATTGTTAGTGATAAATCCTCTAACCAGGTCACACTTAATAGTATGTATTGTAACCTTTAATAGGGTTAGCTCTTCACCGAGCTCACTTCAGAAGAGTGAATCATTTTGGGTTACTAGTCCCGGGTGGTTTTTCCCTTAACAGGGTTTCCACGTTAAATCATTATGTTATGTGTTACTTTTTATGATTGTTTTTCTATCATACTTTACATACTGCATAATTAATTTAGTCGGTAATCACATTTGGATATTTACTAGTAATCGGTAAAGTAAACAGACAGATTAAAATTATATGTTACCGAGCTACATATTTTGGTTGAATTATTTTGTGAGGTACATCTTTGTATTTGGGACTGTTGGATAACTGATCTAACTGAATGGCATTGAAGCATATATAGGAGGTGTAGGAAGAAATCCACATCTAAGACAAGGAGATGGAATATCTTTAGGTTTGCTAAGTTCACAAATCTTTTGAATTTTGTATTCTTGATATGATTGGAAGAGGTTATCATAATGAGGTTGGGTTGTTTGAGTTATAGAATCTCAAAATAAGTCAAGGTTAGAAAACTCTCAAGGCACTAAAGGCTGATAGAGGTTATGGTTAATAGTCATGATTTTTCCTTTATGAAGACATTTCAAACACTTATGAATAAGGGAGGTCGCGACTTTCATGGAGGTAAGCCAAGGAAGACCAAGTTTGACTTGAAATTGATTGGAAGTTGGGATCATAGTGAAGGTAACATCTAAAGATTTACCACCAACTTTAATGGTAAATGAAATGGAACTATGTGAAGGATAAAGGAAACCACTACAAGTTTGAATCATAACATCAAATTTATCATAGAAATCACATTGCAATTGTTTATTAAAAAGAGACTCTTTAGTTACCACATTCACCATGCAATTAGGGTCAATAATGAAACCACGTGAATAAAGGCCATTAACCTTTGCCATAATATAAAGATGACCATCGGGTGCTTTAATCATCTTAGTAGGGTCAAAGGTAAAGTAAAGCTTAGGTTTAGGTTTAGGATTAGATTCAGCTTGATCAATGAGGTTAACAATGCTATTTTCTTTATTACAATTATTGTCATAGTCAACAACATGATTGGAAAAAGAAGACAAAGGTTGGGTAGACTCAATGGTATTGGTCGAATGAGATGGCAAAGGGTTGGTGTAAATTTCGATTAGAGGGTACAAAAATTTTGTTTCCTTGATTAGTCACACCTTCAACATATATAAAATTATAATCAATAAGGTCTTGAATAATCAAATGAATACACTTTTTAGTATCATGACTAGGTTGATGATGGAATTGACAGAAATCTTTGTGATCAAAGTGTTTGGGTAATTGTTTGGATGTGTCAATAGGCTTAACAGGAAGAAGAGTTAACACTTAAGCATTAATCAACTGCAATATCACATTGTGAAAAGATTCATAAAGCTGAGTAAAATTATGAGTAGTTCTAAAAATAGATGACAAAGGAGCCAGACCTTTAGATGATGTTTCCACTTGATCATCAACATTATTGGATGAATTATTGATCTTAATGAAGTTATTTGGTTTTTGAATCTTGTTAAAATTGTTGGATGCAACATCACTCTTATCAACCAAATCCATTGGAGTAGTGCTCTCAAACTTACTCACTTGAAACTGATAATTATGAAGTACTACACGTAATTGAGTAAAAGAAGAGAATTTAGAAAGTAGAATCTTATCTCTAATGTCTTTTTGTAAATTAGCAATGAAAATTCATAGTACATCAATATCAGACATAAGATTTAAAAAAATATGAGCATGAAAATGCTTAAATCTACCAATAAAATCAATCACTTTTTCTCTAACAACTTGTTTACAATGCATTAAATTAGTTAAAGAGATCTTAGGACCAATGTTATTTTGAAATTATTGAATGAAAGCATTAGCAATTTTTTGCAAAGAATTGATAGAATAAGGAAGCAAAGAACAATACCATTGCAAGGCTTTTTCTCAAAATATTATAGTAAATAGTTTAGCCATGAACCTATGGTCATGAGATAAATCACTACACAAGGTTTGAAAGGTTTTGACATTAGTTAAAGGATCACCTTTACCATAATAAGTCTCAAGATGAGGAATCTCCATGTATTGCGAGATAACAACATGGATGATATCTAAAGATAAAGGACTAGAAATGTCAAAAGTAGGAATAATGAGCTTGGATTGATTCATTGAAGAAATTTGTTGTTCCAAAGAAGACACAGTTTGAGCCAAGATAGGAATGATAAAATCAGTTTAAAGAATGGTAGGAGGAGAAATGTTTGAAATATTTTTAGCATTATATAAATGGAAGAAAAAAATTGAGTATAAAAAGGGAGCACTATTGTAAGTGGGTATTGATCCAGGCAATGAAACACATGGTACACTTGAAGGAATAAAAGGTGAAATAGGATTAGCAATGCTAACATGTGTGGGGATAAGACTTTGAATGGAAGTTGTTATGATAGGTGAAGCATAAGTGAAGACACTAGGAATTGATGTACAAATAGGCATATAGTTCTCAACACTAGTGGTAGGTGGAATGAAACCTAGCTCTTGAGCACAATCTCTAATAGGATTATCATTGTTATCAATTAGATGAGGTATACTAAATAATATGTTAACACCATGTTCATCATTATGAATTAGTTTCCTTAAGTCCCCTACAACAGAAATTACCTTAGGACTAGAGTTTTTTTGTCCTAACCATTGTTCATTTTTTCAAAATCATTGGAAAGTTCTTGGACTTTCATATGAAGAACCCTTAAAGAATCATCTTGATCATGAGAACAATGGGAAGAGTTATTCTCCATGATAGGATTTATGTCACTAGTATGCATTTTGGTCTCATCAAGATTCATAGGAAAGATATAAGGATTGGGATCAAAGGAACCCATAAGTCTATAGCTTCTCCTAACTAGAATGCTATAAGTAGGACTCAAAGTGGCAACACTCATGCACAAGGAAATGAGATAAAAGATGTAGATCTAATGCAATCATAAGATTTGAATGAGATATGCAATCCAAGCAAAGAAAATAATATTTTATGAAAGAAACATATAACTAAAAACTTCAAAAATATAATGAAAAGCATGTACAAGTAGATCTAGATCTAAATAACAATAACATAAAGGGAGTCTAACACCAAAATTAGAATAGAAATGTAATAAGTCAAATTTACCAAAATATACAATGTGAAAGTGGGGAGAGTGATAGAACATAAAATATACTAAGTGAATTACTTCCACATTTCATTGATTCCACATTAGGAAGTAAGAATGCCCCTAATAGGCTCAAGAGGTGACTCAAACACTAAGTGGGAACAAGATTTTTCCTTAAAGTTAAGAGAATGTAATCAATGAAATGAGAGTGATTATGCAATGTAATTGATCTATTAGAGAAGACACTAAAAAGATAATCAAAACTAATTGATATGAACTAATATAGAGCTAAAATTGATAGAAACATAAAATAGAAGATGAAACTAACCTGCTTTAGAAATTTTAGTTAAAAAGTCGATATGTACCCAACAATTTTGGATGAAACTTTCATGAAATTTGCAATTGTTCCTATATTAACCCAAAAAAAAATTGACAGCTTTGTTCTCCATTACTACACATAGAAAAATGGGAAAAAGGGGTTTGCCTTGGTCAAACCCTTGTTTATGAATCAACCTTGAAATATGATAGAAATTTCATACAAGAAATAATGTAAAAGGAAAATTATTGATTTACCTTGCATAAAACCCTCATGAATAGATGTGGAAATCACTCAAATCCATGAAGATGCTTGAATGTTCTTGGAATCCAAAATTTGGCCTTGGATTTTGATGTAGGATCAAGGATTCCCTCATAAATACATGAATATGTGATTTCCACTCCAAGATCAAGAACATGTAGATATGCTTGATAACCATATGCAAAGAAGGAGATAAAGAGAGTGATGAATGAATCTTCTTTCTTGATTGAGATATTTTCTTCTTGGAAATCATGGGAGAGAAACTTGTATCAATTAGAGAGGATTTCCCTCGATTTGATGGACCTTGAAGAAATATAGACTTGGAGATCTTGAATTGGATGCTTGCTTTCAAATCCTAAATCAAAATCCTCAATTTCTCAACTTGGTTGCTTGAAGTCTTGATGGATATCTTGCACTTGATTGAATTATGTCAAATGAGATGAGGTCCTTTCATACTTACTCCCTCAATTCATGATTCAAATTTGATCCATTCTTACCATAATTGAAAACCTCAAAAGAAGATCCTGATATCAAGCTCTGAGAAAAATTTGGGATGAAATCCCTAAGGGCAGATCACCATTGGCGATGTGTCCCTGGTTAAACATTCTCAAATTTCACTGGGAGATTGGGGACAATGAATAGGTGTGGGTAAAGAAAGGACAAATCACAAGACTCAAGCATAATGGGTATTTAGACCTTGAAATCACCACAATGGATCCTAATAGGTCCTAAAACATCCAATTATGGGTGCTAACATTTTAGGACTATACATTAATATTTAGACATAAATCAACCATTATCTATAATTGGATCTTCCAAGTAAAAGTCCACTAATTTTTCAGAAAAAACTTACAAATTGTCCTCCAAAGAAAACTTGAACTAGGTTTTCTCCATCTCCTCAAATTTAATGTTAAAAAATAATTTCTTCAATGTTAACCCTTCAGGCTAGTAGGATAGACTGCTCTAATATGACTAAAATACCTATTGTCTATTAGGATTGCAACTATAGCTTTGATATGAATCTAGCTATCCTGTTGAAACATGGAAACTCTCTTAGGTGGTGGGTTGTCCTAAAATGAGAGATGAATCTCTGGAAGATAGGTCGATTCCTAAGTGGTGCTCACCTAAAACTAAATTATATGTGGGAAAAAGGATGAGAAAAGAATAATGAAAATGAATCCCAAACCTAAACAAGGTGATACACCAATAATTGATATGCAACTTAAATTAATCCAGTATGAATCATTGAAGATACTAATGGCTCTCAATACCCAGATAGACATGCAATTACAAAAGTGATTCTATGCAAGGACTTGAAATCTTTTGCTTTGAAAGGGAAACAAGACTTCACCAAATTTTTGCAAAAGGTTAGGACACAAACAAAGACCTGTGATAGCAAGTATCAAGATTTGAATATACAATAAGGAATAAAGCTTAGATGAAGGATAACACAACATAAAATAAAGAAAATTCACAATATTGCACTCAAACCAATGAGAAGGAACTGTTGTATCAATATATCAATGATGGAAAAATCTATGCTACAAAATGTGTTACAATTTTCTCCCAAGTATGTGATGTGCAAAATATGTGAGCCAAAAATAAGGTCCTCAATAATGACGTGAAAATACAATAAATAGAGTCCAAAAACCCTAACTCGGATGCATGGGAAAAAATCATGAAATAAGGAGTCAAACAATTTTAAAATGCAATCAAAGTGATCCATGAACTCCTCCAAGCCATGCACAACTAAAGTGCCACTCAAAATCCCCTCAAAACTGCTCCAAATCTCCATAAAACATGCATATTTTTTGGGGGTCGGATATGAAGACAAAACCCATCAAATCAGGGGTGTAACTGCATGAAACCATGAGTAAACTCTCCAAAAGGCTTCCCAACTGATAATAACTGATAGAGAACTCAAAAATCACCTCCAAAGAGCTCCAAAAATATATGTAATGGACCCGAAACTGCTCCTCAAATGGATCCACATGAGGACCACTCAAACTGAGTCTAAGAATCCCAAGAAAGGCTCAAGAAGAGTCACAAAACAACTCAAAGTTCAAGATGAACTCCAAGTCATCTAGCAAAAAAGAAAGCCAACACTATCCCCTTAAGTCCTCATAAAAAAATAATTCCTCATGACTAACACATCTCCTTTACATTATTTAATATTTAACAATTGGTTTATAATTGCACCAATTATTTAAATATTAAATGTAATAATAATACAATAGTATGTAATAAAATAAAAATAAAATTATAAATAATTTAACTTTTTTCCCTACCACTTTATATGTATTATGAAATAATGAAAATTTTACTTAGTAAATACAAATAAAAATTCATACTTACTAAGTAGATTATTTCATATATTACTTAATACACATAAAATGAAAGATAAAAGACTTCAATTATTTAAAACTTTATTTATATCCTAACACATACCATAAATTATTATTAAAACATTAAGAATAATCACTTGACTTACATGAGTGCATTACTTGACTTACTCTAATTTTGATCATTGCTCCGTATAGGAGATCTACAATCTTTCTTTAGGTGACCTATTTTGTGACACTCGAAACATACCATGCTTCCATTCATCCAACTTTTAGATTTACCTCTGAAATGAGTCTTCATGTAATTTGCTCCAATGTGTCCATATTTTCCACAGTAATGGAAACGGTACCAAGTGTTATTATCCCAATTGTATGAGTTATTCTTCACAGGTGAATTAGTATTTTCATTTGATGACCATTTAGGTTTAGATCTGCATTCAAATGCTCTATGCCCATACTTTTGACAATTGAAACAGTGCCCTTGAAATTTTGGTGAGGTAGGTGGACTACTGACCTTAGACCTGCATTCATGTGTCCGATGTCCATGTTTCTTACAATTAAAGCAATGTCCATTGAATTTAGGTTTGAGATTAGACTTACCATGTTTTCTTCTGCATATGTTGGCTGTATGTCCTGGCTTTCCATAGTGATGGCATGTGGGCTTGTTGTTCTTTGGTTTGCATTCTTTTGTTCTCCACTCTTTGATGATTCTCCTTCTTTAGTGGGTGATGAATGCTCATTTAGTCCAAGTCCAGATCTATCACCAGATCTTCTAGGTGACCTTAACAGCTCTTCAAAGTATTTTGTAGCTTCATTTGGTTTGTTCATCCTTTCATTGATTTCCTTTTCAGATCTCAGTTCATTCCTAAGTTGATCATTTTCAGATCTCAGATTGTTGATTTCCATATCTTCTTGCCCAATTCTTGATTAACCAGCAGCAGTTGATTTACCATGTATAGTTGATTTTTGGTCAACCTTTGCATGTCACCTGTCCTTTCATCCAGTCTCATTGATATTTGTCTTTTGTCTTCTTCAGCCATTGTCTTATCTTCTTCAGCTTTCTTTTTCTATTCAACTACTTCACAGAGTCTGACAGATTGAATTTCTTGTTCTCTCTTAAGATTTCTGATGTCATCATTTAGTATGGTATTTTTCTCTAGTAGCTCATTTATGGCTTTGTCACTTTCTGCAGAGTTCTCATTATCAAATAGTCCAATAGTATCTTCTTCTTGATATTGTGAATCATTTTGCTGAATAACAATTTCTCTTCTCCTACTCAAGGATTTCTTCAATTCACCTCTAACTGCTTCCAGTTGTTGTAATTCCAGTTGTACATCAATCTTATGATTCTCTATAACCTTTCCTAGCTTATAAACTTCCATCTCAAGATCTTTTTCCTCAAGTGGTTAGACTTTTTATGAGAAACCTTGGAGCTCTGATACCAATTGTTAGAAATATAGTTGGGAAAAGTGATACTGAGAGGGGGGGGGGTGAATCAGATATCACTAATCCATGTTAACATTGTATAAAAATTTTGCATAGCATCAACAAAACAAAGTAACTAATATACAAAGCATCATTCAAGAAAGTACTCATAACATAGTATTTTTGGTTACCCAGAAACCCTTGAAAGGTAAAACTGGGGTGGGCATGACACCCACAAATCTTTACTACTACAGTATAAAGTTTTCATGTTAGGGCTACAAAATTTGATCAAAATATGATCTACCTTGTAAGGGGTCTTCCCTGTTAAGAGATAAAAGACTTATACAATCTACCTTGCTAAAGGATTTAAAACTTACAATAAAGTAAGCACTCTGTTAAGAGATTACAATAGGTCTGTTAAAACCACTCGGTTAACAAATTTACCCTAATACACTTGTTAGAATGTCTCAGTACCTGATCCTTTAGTTTGCATAGTATGCTGATTACAGATCTTCTCCTTACAATATTATTTTGATCTCATCTATCAAGTTTATCTCTATTCTATCCTTCACTGCTTAAATCAATCACTGAACTCTGAATGCTTCACTAATCTGAATGTGCTTCTTTGCTCATTCCTTCATTCCCTTCGCATTCTCTCACACACTAACTCATTTTAGGGTTTAGATCTTCTCTTATATAAACAACTAAACTTTTTAAAGATTCAAAATCTACGATCTAGATTTATTCTTATATAAACAACTAAACTTCTTAAAGATTCAAAATCTACGATCTAGATTTATTCTTTTTACCACTTAAGCTTTACTAATTTCTGATTGGCTCTAAGTGTTGCATAGGGATCAATGATTATAAAGTAGGAGCATAATCACCTCCATAATTTCCTCAACAAACAAAATATAAAACATGAATGTTGGCCAAAACATTTTACCTCAATCACTATGCCATAACAAACTCATATGTCGATTCTGGCTAACTTGGTAATTGATGTCCCTGGTACTTGACATTCACTATACTTGGCATATGTTGATATCTCTGGTGCTCAGTAATCAATACTTACATAGCTCGGCAAAAAATTAACTCGGCTAATACAAAAATACATAGTGACCATTGATTTACTCAGCAGTATTACTGCTTGGTAAGTATACATTACATGACTCAGCCTATATGATGACTCGGTCGCAATGATGACTGACCATCATTGCCTAGATAATGACTAAGTGTGAGTCACTAATAATAAACAAAACTATAGAGAACTATAATTTGAACATTGTTGTTTGCTTCATCTATAATGGCTTCAAAAAGGGTAAGTCACTTTCACCTGGAGTTTTCCTTGCATTTTATAAAAAAATATGATTTTCTAAAAAAGAATGCTAGGTTTCCTTAGCTTCTGGGTTTTATCAATTTATTACATAGCCATTATTTGTTGTTGTTGAACTGGTTCCACTTTTCCTCTAAAATATTTGCCTCTTATTCGCCCCTTTTGGAAAAGATGAAGAGAAAAAAGGGTTCGAACCCTTCAGCACACCATTGCTGGGATATTCTGTTATATTTTATCTTTATTTTTTGGATTCTTGTTGGCTATTTCTCCATGATTAAGTGTCTACATTTTTGGTTCGACCAAGTATGAAAATGTTTGAGTTGAAAACTTTAACCACTGAAAATTGCATCTTTTGTTATAAAAAATATTACCTGAGAGTATTTCCTTACTGGTTTAAATAATGGCCATTGTTCCAGTTGAATATGTGAAGATTTCCAACTATTTAATTTGTTTCATAATTTTCCATCTATTTTCTCTGATAATACAAAGATTGTGCCATTTTCATTGGATTTTATTATAGAAGAAACAACAACAGTTACTTTCTCCATAAACCTAGAATTTCTTCTTGCCTTTTATCTCTAGTTTATTGATATATATAGGAATATGCAGCTTTTCTTTGAATTCTATTCTTTGAACTTCTTCTCCTTGCTTGATTTATGACTGTATCTGAATGAGAACTATGGGAGTAAATTGCAGGTTGAAATTTTCTATTCGTTGTCCCCATATTTTACTGGCTCTGTATTGCAATCTCTGTCTGGAACTTACTGGATGAATGCTACCTTTAGATACAAAAATGTATCTCTTTTTTGTTTAATTTCCATATGACTACATCATTATGGTTACTCATATAGCAGTGCACAACTAGTATTTAAATTCATTGAATGACACCTAAATAAAACTGCTATTTCTTTGTCATTTGTTGTCCTTTAGAAATCTATTGCTCATTATTATAATTATAGCTCCTTATAAATCTATTGATTCTATTTCTTCCTTGCGCAAAACTGATTGCATGTTTTTGTCTTATTTCTTGATATGCTATTGTGTCAATGAAAATCATTGTTTATCTATTGCTTGCTATTGATATTGATAATTTGATAACTTTATTGTAACAATCTTACATCAATACAACTCTTGTAGCAATTCTAAAAACATTGAAATGAGTTTAAAACCATCATGTAGCACTTGCAAATCTAATTTATTAGGCTAGAAGGTTTCATGACAAAGGCCATGTCCCTTCAACAGCTAGTCTTCTGCAACACCATGATTTGGCCAGAAGATCCCATGCCTGAAAGTCCCATGCCTGAAACTTATGCATGCCCCCTCAATAACCTTGTCAAATCTTCATTATTGGCCTCTACATGACTTCAGTCATAAAGTTTCACACTTGTAATGTATGTGTGTCCCTTCAACAACCTACTTGGTCTTCATACTTGAATCTGTACATGAAGCAAACAATGTTAAGAAATAAAGTGTTTCTAGTGATGTGATCACTCCTTCCACCAACTCCATTTATGCATTTTGATTTACATTTTTGTAAATGTATAGAAGTAGATAGCTATAATGATAGGATAGCCTCCTCCATTGCTCAGTTCACATGAACTAACCCCTCTTTCTCTCTCTTTTTTTGCTGGACAACTTAGGATGTGGCATGAAGGATGCAACATTATTCGACCCTCCATGAAAATACCAAGCAATGGGGGAGGCTAACTCTATTATTCTCTTTCTTCTTTTTTACATTTACGCAGATGTAAATAGCTTTTAATTTCTACATTTAAGACTAGAATACATGCTTGCATTAACCTAAGCCACGGTATGTGTAGTTGCATTATAAATGAATTTTTCATTATATATCTCTGTATATTTCAAAAAATGTACTTTCAGTTTATGGTTTTGATAGAAACCACTGCTTGTGAGTATAATTCAAATGTTGTACTTTTGTTGTCTAAAATGCAGACATATTTTTCTCCTTTCTGTTTAAACTCTAGCATTTGTACTTTTCTCAAAATCTGATTCTTAAGTGGTTAGAACACCAAAAAATGAGAATCTAAGATTTTTTCAACGAAACCATGAATAAACTAGAAATTAGGAGATAATCTAATTATTGAAATAATCAATTACAATAGCAATTCAATGAATCTAAATGAACCAATTTCATCAAAAAATTAAGGGCTGGTAACAGCCCTGCCAATTAGAACAACTGTTGTGAAAATTGGTAACATTTTTGGTGACCTCTCAGGGGTGTTTGTCTTCTAAACAGAAATAGACCAGTAGCCTCTTGCATGTCCATTGGGAAAAGAGTCTTCAACTTAGGAACAACTAAACTTTCTCAAACTCTAGGAAAACTTATAAAATTCTAAAAACTTAAACACACCACTCAACTACAAAATTGAAACTAAAATTGAAACCAAAAAGGCTTCTTGCAAGTTGTTTAGGAAATTTGTATTTGTATGTCTTCAACACCATCATATTGTTTCTATACCAATTTTGTGAGTGACTTTACCTTGTTCTAAGGTATACATTTGTATGATGATGCTGATGGGATACAGTTATTGATTTATAAACAGTTTGCAAGAAGTAGAAAACAAATTTGAGTCCATTTTTTTTTGAATTATCTCAAGTAGTTTCTACTGAAAATTTTGTCTTGTTTATGAAATCTACAAGCTGGGTTATGTCATGGATAACTTGTTTTGGAATGTGACCATTATGCATAATTTGAAACATTTGAGTATCCAATATTTTGCATTATGATTAATGTGTACATTTTTTAACAGTTTTTCCATGAAGTAATCTATCTTGCAGCCTTCAAAAAACTACCAACTAAAATGAAACTGAAACTTGTGCTAAAAGAACTTAGAGAAAAATAAAATAGCAAGAAACCAAATTGAAAAATATCATTTCTGCACTTCAAGAAGGTTGTGTGAATCATCTTTCATGAGATAGGGTAGCAGAGAAATTGCATGCCCTGCTTGATGAGCACTTGTTCATATTATCTTCTTGCATTCCAGAAATGAGATTTTTTTATTTGATCATACTAACACTAACTAGAATAGAAAATAAACCTATTGATGTAGCTTATGATGGTGATATGTGTGATCTCCTATGATGTAGAGCAGTGATTTGTGACTCATGCTCTATGTGGTGGGCACTCATCCATGTCATTATGATGCGCTACAACAACATGCTTCTTTGCTATTTGAAAATAACTAATTGCAACTAACTGAAGCAAAGTAACTATGTGCAAATCACTTATTCAAACTAACTCACCTTAAAAGCAACACTTAAGGTGGATCCCATTCACTGGGATTTCTAACTTTTCCTTCAAGTGTAGACAAATGAAAGACATTGTGTGGAGTGCTAGATGTTATGACATATGGGTCAGCCCACATAGCATCAAATTTTGAATGCTTTCCAAGTCTACTTTTCAACTCATCCCATTTCAAAACAATGTCTCCTGGCTGGAAATTTTTTGGAGATGATTTCTTGTCAAATGATCTCTTCATTTGAGCCTGATGAAGCTCAATTTTTTGTATTGCATCTCTCCTCTTCTCTTCTAACTCATTCAATTGAGCCAGCCTTGCTGTCATAGTTCCTTCATCGAGCATATCTAATTGATACATGAAATCAAGTGCTAGAAAATCAACTGAAACAGGTAGTCTAGCTTCCTTACCATAAACCAACATGTAGGAAGACATTCCAATTGATCTTTTAGGAGTTATTCTATCAACCCAAAGTGCTAATTTTAACTTTTCATGCCAAGAACATTGATTACCTTCTAATGTTCTCTTTATGATTTGAATCAGGTTCTTGTTAGTGGACTCAGCTTTCTCATTACCCTGTGGGTAATAATTTGATGAAGTATTAAGATAAGCACCCTTTTCAATAGCCCATTCAACTATTTTACTTCCTATAAATGCAAGCACATTGTCTGAAATGATTGAATCTGGTACACCAAATCTACAAATTAAGTCATTATAAAAATTCAAAACACCAATTTCATTTGCTTCTTTAAGAGCAACTGCTTCAGTCCACTTGGTAAAATAATCAGTGGTTGTCAGTACCCACTTATGACCTAAACTTGAAGGTGGGTTAATGACGCTAATAAAGTCAAGACCCCATTTCATAAATGGCTGGTCCACTTGGATAGGCTGCAAAGGCAGTGCTACTAATTTCTCTTTTCCTACAAAAATTGCACATTCTTTACATTTTCTTACCCATGAATGTGAATCTTTAAACACAATTGGCCAATAATAGCCTTCTTTCATCACCTTAAGAGTTGTAACTCTTGGTGAGAAATGGCCTCCAGCTGGCCCTTCATGAAACTCGTACAAAATATGATCAACTTGATATGGTTTGACACATCTCAATAGAACACCTTGCAAATCCTTTTTAAATAATATATCATTCAGCAAACAATAAGGAATGGATTGTAATCTATAGTACCTTCATTTTGATCTTTCCTATCCTTTAGGACAACGTCATGTTTGCAAGAAGATGATCATATCATCTACCCAATCATTCTGAGAAACTGGGACAACAAGTTGTTCATCATCTTGTAAAGCTAAAACAACATCAGAATCAACTTCTGAAATGTTGTCTCCATTTCTAGCAAGTTGTTCACATAATCCCTTACCTCTTACCAGCTTGGTAACCTTAATTTCAATGCCATAATCCATTCCCTTGGTAATCCAGCCAGCTCTCTTAGTATTAAAATCCTTATTCAGCAAGAAACTCTTAATAGAAGGATGTGCAACCATTAGTTTGATCTTATTGTTAGAAAGCATATGCCTAAACTTTTTCAAACTCCTTATTACAGCAAGTACATGCTTTTCAACAAATGAATAATGCAATTCATAGTCTTTAAGACCTTGACTAAAAAAAGCTATTGGCTTCTCAAAACCTTCATCATTTTTCTCAACTAACATGGCAGCAATATTTTCAATGTTCACATAAGCATATAAAATAAAGTCCTTTTAAAAATTAGGATTCAATAAGGTCTAAGAGCAGCAGCTAATGCTTCTTTAATCAATTTAAAATTGAGCTTACCTTCCTTTGTCCTGCTGAAAACCATGTTTTTTCTTTAGCATAGCTGTTAATGGCTTCAACAATTTAGCAATATCTGGAATAAATCTCCTTACAAAATTTATTCTTCCTACAAAACTTTGGAGACCCTTTTTATGAGCTGGAAGTGGCAGGGCTAAAATGGCACTTACCCTTTTAGGTTCAATGGTAATTCCCTATTTTGAAACAATAAATCCCAGTAGCTTACCTTCATGCACATCAAATACACTTTTCTTGGGATTCAAGAAATGCCATATTATTTACATCTTTCAAAGATGACTCTTAAATGTTGGAAATGATTTGATGCATTCTTTGAGAAAATAGTTATAATATCTAAATAAACAAGTACAAATTTGTACATTAAGTTAATGAAATATTTATCCATGGCTTTCTAAAATGTTGCATCTACATTAGACAAACCAAATGGCATCTTTTGATAAGCCATATTTCCCCATTTGGTAGTAAATGTTATTTTAAATCTGTCTTCTTCTTTTACCAAAATCTGGTTATAACCAGAGAAACCATCAAGTAATGAAAACTGCTCAGATCCTAAAACAACCTGCAAGATTTGCTCCATCGAAGGCAAAGGATGTCTATCCTTCAATAAAGCTCTATTTAAATCATGAAAATCAACACATAATCTGATTTATCCATTCTTCTTTCTAACCGGAACCAAATTAGATACCCAAGAAGTATGTTTAATTGGAAATATGATATTACTCTCAATCAATTTATTCAGTTCTTTGATCATAAGAGGTTCTAATTTTGGATTTACTGGCCTCTGGTTTAGCTCCTAGTTCTAACTTAATGGTATGCTGAGAAATACTAGAATCAAATCCTTTCAAATCTAAATAATTCCAAGCAATAATATCATGAAATTCATTGCATAAATTAACAAAGATTTGACACTCTTCAGGGGTACATATCTTTCCAAGTTTCAATACTTTATCCTTTGCAACAACAATTTCTTCGTAATATTCCTCTTTGATCCGGAAGCTGGATTTGTCCTTTTTAAACTCATCATTAGCACAAAACATCACTTCTAAGGTCACAAGACCTTTGGGTAATTTATTTTTTCTTAACTGGATGATCTGATCTTCATATTGATTTTACAATTTTTGCTGGTTTGGTTGTGCAAATTCAACTTCTTCTCTCAAAAAATTAACAATGTGTTGATCAGATTCAAAAACCTTCCAACTATCAGCATTATTAGGTACAACAGGTCTAACAATCACCTTAACATAGTTTAGCCATTCATATTTACCAATTTCAGTTGGAATATCATATTGTGCTCCAACTGCTACAGGTCTATCAGCATGTTTGTTATGGTTTCTAGGTACAAATTGTAAGTTAAATGCTTCAAATCCTTCAATTAAGTCCCATACAACATGCTTATAGCTTTTCAACAAATCATTTTTAGTTGTATGAATGTTTCTAACCTGATTAACAATCAGTTCTGAATCACAACAAACTTGCAAACAACTAATACCTTTTTTAATGGCCCATTTTAATCCATGCACAAGTGCCTCATATTTAGCAACATTATTTGTACAGCTGAAAGTAAATCTGAAAGATGAAAAATACCTTTCATTTTCTGGTGAAATCAGCATGCAACCTCCTCCAACACCTATTTTGTTACATGAACCATCAAAAAACAATTTCCAAACAACATCATATTGTTGTTGTAAATCCAAATCTATAGCTTTTATGACAGCTGGCATGAAATTAGTGATCTCATGAATGATATAGTTACCCAAACTTGGCTCCTCAATCTATTCATCAAAAAATTTGACATTTTCAGTAGCCCATGTGTCTAACAATGTATCAAGAATCTGATCAATCTATTTTTGAGACTTGCGAATAGCATCAATTTCCTCTTGATCAAATATGACGGCTGATGTTCCATTTATAGAACTACTGACATGTGGCTCAATATAAAACTTTGTAATAGGTTTTGAAGGAATAGTTACCTTAGTACCATACCTAGTGCGGAAAAGCATATGAGACCAATCTGCAGATAGATACCCTCCTATTTTGGTAGTGAAATCTCGTGATAAACAAATGGAAAAATTAGGAGGTAAATCTATAACAAAAACATCCATAGGTATTGAGAAACTAGGACAAGCATGCATAGTGAGATCAAGGTTCCTTATAACTCCTACAGTATCAACAGTTGTCCTATCTAGTTGAACTACACCTTTTTCAATTGGTTCATATTCAAGGCCTAGCTAGTCTACAATCTTCTTTGGCATAACCGAGCTAGAAGCACCTGAATCAATCATACAGTTATGCACTAAGTGCTTTCCTATTATGATAGTAATATAAAAAGGTGGTGGCTTTATCAACTTGGGTGATTACTAGTGTAATCACCTAAAAATGGACAAAGATCAAATCAAAACAAATCAAGTCAAATCAAAGAAAATCAAGGACAAAATTGAAGCAATTGAATCATAATGCATAATTAGCCAATCAAAATGAAAATCAAGTCTTAATTCAAGATCAATCAAAATTGAGAGCATTTTAAATCAAGTGCAATCAAATTAAAATACAATTAAATCAATTAATTATATAGTCTTGGATTAAATTAAATTCAACCCATTCAAGGGGTACATGGCTAAAATAAATCAATTAAATCAATTAATAAATCTCAATTACTCTCAACAACCCAAAAGGAGAGGAAATTCAATCAACCAATGAGATTTAAGGAAATGCATTCACATGGATCAAGCCAAATTCAATCTCGATCACTCAAAGTGAAAGAGAATCTTGACCATCCATCTTGTCTATTTGTCCCAAGCTTTGAGGACACAAACTTTGCATTGTCTTCAAAGGGTGGAACCAAGGACTCAACCAAGGTTTAATCATGATCAAATACAACTACACCCCCTACCATTGGAAAATCTATAAAAGGAAGACTAAAATCCTTCATAATTCATAACCACACATCTGAGAATTGCACTGAACCTCTTGCAATTTGAGTTTAGAAAGGCATTTGAGAGCATAATTAGCATTTTATTTTGATAATTGTTAGCTTTATCATTGTTTATCTTTAGCATTCTCATTCTAGGACTGTCATTAATGAGAGCTTGCTGAGAGCTTATTCATTAACATCTTAGTTAGAGAGCCATAAGATGCTCAATTGATCATTAATTTGCTATAGTTTTCTCTATTGCTTTGTGGTTTAATTTAGTTACTATTTAAATTATTGATGATTAACCTTAATTCTATGAAGATACTTTTATTAGTATACAAAATGGCGCCCACCGTGGGGCTCTAAGCCTCATTTTTATCAATTTCATCATTTGGATCATATTTTGTATGCTTTTATCTTCACTTTTCTATGAATTTTTCTACAGAAAATAGGTGAAGTCACGCGTACAATCAATTCAATCACGCCTACAATCATTCTAATGATGCATGAGATCTCTGTCTTAACGCCTATTAGCTTAATACTTGTGTCTGGTTGATCACTTCTATTATGTCTTAAATTCTTTCTTGTTGCTTACAATCTGGATGGTCACGCCTGTGAGACAAAGTTATCTTGCCTTTTTCTCATAAAGTCACACCTGTGACTGAAGAAGTTTCATGGATCTCCTATCTATTGTCGCCTGTGATCCAGCTTTGCTACGCACTTTGAAGAAACAGTCACGCCTAGTATCTACTATTTTACACCTAGTATTGTTAAATTGTCACTTCAAATAAATCATTTTCCACAATTTCAAATACTATTCATGCTTCACAATATATTGTTTACACTTGATTAACTTTCAGTGTCACCTATGTCACTAGAAAGTGTCGCTTGGTAACATTAAAGTTATTCCTGCAAATAATTTGATCACGCATATTAGCTGGACAATGTCGCTTTTGGTCTATTATCTTAATTTACGGTCAGATTGATTAATTTGTTTATCTAACTCTTTGTTCATACATTTTGACTGTAGATGAGAAGGCACAGAAAGGTCCAGAAGCCAAAAAGAAGGTTTAATCAAGAAGAAAAGGCACTAGCTAAAAGGATCAAGAAGGAAAACTTTGAGCACATTAAGGTTGTTCTTGAGACATCACAAGAGGAGGAAAATCAGGTATTCCAAAATTATCTTGCAATTGTTGAAGCATATAAATCTAAATTTGTCTCTTTAAATTGGATTTTTAGTCCTTAGTTCAAGTTTTTCCTTGAAAATTTGCAAATAAGGTGCTTAAAGTTCATTACATAATTATTTGCTTCATCAATTTCGATTTGGGTTTCCCCTCATTGTGATTGTTGGTGTTGACTAATTTGTTGGTGGAAAAACACACTTGGGAAGAGCTATTGCCAAGGTAAGGTAAAAACAATGGAATCAAACAAAAATGCCCCTAAATTCAATTAGCTACAAAGAATAAGGTAAGCCTCAACTAGTCAATATTTTCCCTTAGCTTGTGGCATTGGTGCATTCAAAATCTAGTAATTAAGAAGGATTAAGGAATCAAACACTAAGAATCAAAGCCCCTTGTTTGTGGAAGAAAGTAGAAATACTTGAATCCCAATAGTTAGTGGGTGAAATCAATTGGACATTGCTAATTATGTTTGGGAACTAAAGGGAAAGTTAGGGATATGCTCTTCACCTTTTGGTGAACCAAATTCCCAAAAGCTTAACCTTAATTCCATTTTTCCTTGCTTTACAAATGAACATGCTAGAGAATTAGTGGGCTCACCTCCCGAGTTGTGCCTTAATGAGGCCGGTGTGAGGGACAACCCAAAGTGGGATACGCTCGCTTTTTGCCATAGGAATCCAACCCACTCTAAAACAAAATGCAAGCATCCTTAATGGGGTGTATGACAAACGGATTTTAATTTTTTGAACTTCCTCTAGTAATCTTCATGAATTGCGCAAAATCATACCTTGGTGTGTGTGGGAAGCCCCTTAACATACTTGGGGGATGAGAGATTAAAGTCTATTTGAACAGAATCAATACTAAATCCTTGATAAAATAGCAAGACCATCTTTTAGAGCCATGTTTGCAAACCAAATCTTGTGCTAGGTAGGTGCTTGAAGTGTCTTTTTGTGCAAAACCCGTGACAACGTTCTTCAAATCAAACATTTTGTGTTAAGAGGGTAAAAAGAGACAAGTGAATGCATGATTTTTGTGTTTGAAATACATAAACAAGTGATAGATATCCATTGAAAACTTATCTTACATTTTTAAATCTCTTCAATATAAAATCAACAATTTTTGAATCAAGGATCATTCCCACTTGAACCCTTGTTGGATGTCGATTTCCACGTGATCCCACACATATAGGGAAGCATTACTAGGAGATATCACTCTTTTTGCAAACCAAGGGAAAGAAGTTGAGTACCAAAGTGTTTTCAAGGACCCTAATTAAGAGGAAATTTTTACAAATCTATTTGAACCAAGACTTGAAGAGATGGCGGATAGAAATTTAGCATATCATAATCACAATATCAACCTTTGCCAATTATAATCCTAAGGAGACACTTGAAGAAAAGGTTGAGAAAGCTGCCCAAGAGAATGATTTCCTAGAGGTTATGGAGAAATTAATAGACAAAGACAAGGAGAACTTCTTCTTAAACCTAGCTCAAAAGGGAGGAAAGTTACCCTATGATTTTGATATTGATCAACTCAAGAAAGACCAACACCAAGATGACCCCATGAATTTTATGACTAGGTAGATAAAGGCCTTCCAAGAGAAAATTGATACCATGAAGAAGGCAGTCGAACCTAAGGCCTTTTCCATTGAAGCTTTGTGTCCTTTCCCTTTTGACAAAAGCTTAGCTATGGTATCTTTTCCTTTTAATACCATCTTTCCTAAATATGATAAGTACATGGGTAAAATAGACCCACAGGATCATCTAAGGGAGTTTTGTGCCCTAAGCATAGAGTGCATGCACAATTATACATATCTAATGAGACTCTTTCCTAGAAGCTTAGGAGGTCCTGCAATGGAGTGGTTTTCAAAACTAACCCCCAGAATAAAGTCATTTGAGGAGTTAGCCTCCAAGTTCGTAACCCATTACTCTTATAACATTGAACATGAAATCACAATGCTCAAGTTATGCGATACCAAACAGAAAGATGGAGAGTCCTTTTTAAGATTCCTACAAAGGTGGAGGACCATTTTCGCAAGGTATCCACGAAGTATCCCAGAGAAAGAGAAGATGGAAATCTTCACCAACAATTTGACCTTGGAAATGAATTATAGGTTACAACTTCAATGTCCCCAACATTTGAGAAACTCATCGAAAATGGGATCAAGATTGAAGATGTTTTCGTCAAAAGAGGTGAAGTTAAATTATTTAAAGATAACAAGTCCAACAAAAACAACAACAACAATAATGGCAACAACAATAATTATGTACCTAAGTATTTCAATAATCAAGGGTCCAACAATAATAATGATAAATCCAAATCATGGACGAAGAATAACAACAAAAACCTTGTGAATGATGAAGTTGTGGAGGCCCACACCATGAAGTCAACCCCTTTTATCCTACCATATGGAGAAAATTCTTCAAATAATGTTAATCAAACAAAAAAAGCTCCATATAATTCCAATAGTTCCAATAATAATTCCAACACTTCCAACAATAATGCTAGTGGGGACAAATCAAAATCATTCTACTCCAATTACAATAAAAATAAATTCAACAACTTAGGTGAACCTTTGGAGAATGTATTAAAAACCTTGGTTGCCAATAATGTCATCACATTACCTGATATGAAAGATTTTGAACCCGAAGTTAAACCTTATTGGTGGAATGCATCCCATCATTGTGAATATCATAGAAATAGGGGTCATCCCACAAATGAATGCATGAGGTTAAAACACTTGGTGCAAGATTTAATTGACAAGGGGACCATTCAAATCGAAGGACCACAAAATAATGGAGATCATACAGCCTTCAAGAACTCCTTTTTGAATCATGAAAAAGGGGAGTCCTCAAATACAAATCAAAATTAAAAAAAGGGCAATGAGAAGGTGAACTTTTCTCACACATATGATAACACGATAAATACTCTAAGAGAAGAGGATCAAACCATAAATGTTATCATAGTGAAAGATAAGTCAAGGAAAGTATCATCAAATGTTGTCACTAGGGAGCAACCATCAAAAATTATCTTACCTACTGAATAGAGGTAAAATGGATCTACCCCTATTCAAATGTAGAGGGGGAAATATGAGACCTATTCTCAAACCCAAATTCCCCAAAGAAGAGATCCGATTTGATCAAGAAAAATGTTAATGCACAATCGAATCAATTTATGGAAAAGAGTAGGAAGAGAGAGTAAATCCAATATTTCCCTATGTGGAGAATTATGTTTAGAATATAGAATAATTGAAATACAAGTACTAACCTCAAATTAGGGTAGATCTGGAAAATGTTGAATTCTGATGTTTGTGTGTACTTTTAGGAAAATCTAAAACTTGTCCTGGACTGGAAATGCCAAGACAGAGAAAACCCAGAAATCTTTCCTCAAGATGGCTCAGCTCGGGTTTGACCCTCATAAAAGGTCAAATACCACATTCTTTATTTGAAGTCTGATTCAAATTCTGTTCGCATATCCCAGAAGTTCAGTGAAAAGGGTATCTAAATTTGCTCTCAAATCTGAAACTCCACACCTGTACCTGCAAGAAAATGGGGGGTTTTTGTTGTATGGGGGGTTTGCCTTGGTCAAACCCCAGTTTAGGAATTAACCTTGAAATTGAATTGAAATGTATTGTGCATAAACAAAGTAATTGAAACAAATCACCTTGCTTATGTTGAAGTCCTTGTAGAGGATTCGAATCCTCAAATCCACAAGTAGGAATGAATGTAGGATGTCTCCAATCAATGGTATTTGATCTTCAACACCAATCTTGACTTGATCTTTGCATATGAGAAGGCTTGAATGAATGGAGAAGGATGGATCTTCAAGGGGGCTCCAAAGAGATTGAATCCTTCAATAGCTAACAATGGATCTCCTTAATGGATGGATGCTTGAACACTTGAATGCTTGAAGACTTGCTTGCACTTGAGAGCTTGAGAGAAATTACTTGATTGTGGATGTTCTCACAAAACTTGATGATGAGATATGAAAACTTGATGTGAAAATGAGAGAGGAAGGCCTCCTTTTATAGTGATCTAGGGCACACTCCTCTAGATGGGCCACCTTGGAGAATTAAATCCCAATTAGGTCCTCACCTTTAAAAAATATACCTAGATTAAATGCAATTAAAGGATTTACCATCCTGAAACCTGAAATGGCGAACCCGAAGGCAGGAAAATAAATTTCACGAAAGCTCAAAGCTCGAAAATTAAGGATCTTGAAAATTTGGAGAAAGTGGTCAATGTTGAGGTTGATCCTAACCTAGTCAAGGTCAACCTAAGACCTTGACCTAGTCAGGGTCAACCTAAGACATTGACCCCGATCCTAAGTTGACTCAGAACCAAGTCAAGAGGTCCCAGGGATGTCCAAAAACCTAGAATTGATGCCAGAACAGGACAAAATGTCAGGGATAGACATAAAATCCTATGATTACTAAGATGAAGGCCAGGAGGATCCATTTCTAAATCCTACCTAGAAAATAGAGCCATGGAAGAGGGAAATCTAGGAGAATCCTTAAGATCCTAACCTTAATTTCACCTATAATGAAGAAATCAAGTGCGGAGAAGAAGTGGAAAGTGGGGAGAAAAGCCAAATACATGAAAAGACCTAATCAAGGCACTTAACATGACCCCAAACCACTTACTCAAAGGGCTAAATGCTCTTATCATGGAAGTGCTTCTATTTTAAGATGATATATTAAGCCCCCACTTTAGCAAGAGTATGGACTCGATGCAAACTCTTGGTAAAGGAGATCAGAGTAACAAGATAATCTTATCATAATCCAAGGGACAAAGAGAAACCTTAAGCCCCTAGGGACTCAAGTCTTCATCGACTCCTAAATCACAATAAGAGAAACATCTCTATAGAGAGAATGAAGGTGTGATTACCTCGCCCAATGAGAACTTATGTCCCATTGTGAATCACATAGGAAAATGGTGCAACCAGAAAGATGGAATTGAACTGCCTAGTGAATGTGGCTACTCACTAGTCAACCCATCAAGGATTTATCCTTAGGAATATTCTATTCCATAAGAATAAAACTAAAAATAAAAAAGATCCAATCTTAAGGACACTTCCGACCTTAAGGGATCAAAATATATGTGTGTTTGAAACTGGAGGGATCAAGAGATCCTAAAATATAAATCTGTGCTTTAAGGATTAGTTACTAATCCAAAAAGGGAAAAGAAGTATCTTGAAAAATATGTGCATATTGAAAAGTGTGTGTGTGCAATAGGTGAGTAGAGCATATGCCCCCATGTTAAAGTCATTGCTGACACTTTAACAGAAGCATTGGCTTTAATAGAAACATAAACAACTCCACTGATTACGTTTCCACATCGAGATGCCCCTAGATGAAGACAAATCAAGGGAAATATCATAGAAACATATAGAGAACACAGAAGGGATCTACTTTCTATGGGGTCAGTATGATCATAAGATAATATATATATGATATTATTGCAAATGAATTGACATCATTCCCCAAAGATAGTAGAACTACAATCACAAAGGAGGAAAGATCACATAAGATATACGAAGGAGAATCTTTTCAGACCATGACATGGAGACCAAAAAGAATTAGTGCTACCATATCTCAAATCCAAGCAGATTATACAAGGAAATATTTACAAATAATAGCACAATTACGACATAACTTTGAACAACACATAGAAGAATAGAGATACATATAGAAGCATTTGGAACAATAGTTTTGATTCCTTTATCACCTTGCACCTACTGAGTAACAAGGATCATGTAAAAGAATCTAACAACATTTAGCAAACACATTATGAGAGAAGCATAGTACAGCAGGCAAACACACAACAAAGCTACCACGAAGGACAAGCCAATCAAACATGCCACCTGCTCTCCCCATCTCATTGTATATCATTTAGGGAAGGTGGGTAACTTGCAAGAGGGACTATATCCAATATAGTAGCAATGATAGCCAGTTCCAAACAAGGATCCTCTTAAGAATCACTATGTTTGACACTAGGTGTAAGAGTTAATTGTGATGAAAGCATATTAGGTAAATCAATGTCAATGTCAATAGTCTCATATTCATCATTAACATCATCAGTATCATCAAGAGTATCTTCTTAATCCAAATTAATTAAAATAGGATCTAAGATATGAATAGAATCATCATAATCATGCATGTGAACATCATTATTAGTATTAACATCTTCTAATACATTATGCATAGGTTTATCCAAAGAAGTTAGAGATCTTTTAGCTTTAGCATGAGCACGACGCTTTTTATGATGTTCTTTAGTAGAGTGATTACGTTTTGATTTATTTGAAAGAGGTTGAGAACTAGGAGGAACAATCATAAGATCCTTCACAGGTTCTTTAGGAAAATCAATAGAATTATTATCCATAGGAGAAACAATCACAGGATCTTTGATAGATTTGGTAGAAGGAACTTGATTAATAGAACTAGAAGCCATAGTTAAAGGAGGTATCGAAGGTGTAGGTAAAAGACCATGATTAAGATCCATAGGAGGTGAACTTAATTCAATAATTTTATGATGTTTATAAGCTTGATATGATCAAAAAAGATTATCAGGTCTAGGAGGACATGAATTAGGTAAGGACGGCCAAAAGAAATCTAAAGTAGCATAATCTCTAGGCCTAGAAGGTTGATATAGACTATGATTAATCATCTTCACTTCTCCATCATGAATGAACTTAAGACACTTATGGATAGGTGAAGCAACAACATGTATAGCAATCAACCAAGGCAAACCTAGCTTAACTTGAAATTGATCAGAAGTAGGAACCACGACGAAGGTAGTGTTCACAATTTTTCCAAAAAGTTCAACCGATAAAGTAATAGAACCAAATGAGGGATAAAGAAAACCATTGCAAGTTTGAATCCACACATCTGATGTATCATAGAAGCCATGTTGTAAGATTTTCATAAAAAGATTTTCTTCAGTGATAACATTGACTAAGGAGGTAGAATCAACAAGACAACCACGAGTAGGTATTTGAGCAACCCTAGCAACAATGTAAAGGGGACCATCAGGAGCTTTAATAGTCTTAGAGTCATCAAAGGTAATCAAAAGTTCTCGAGGTCTTTTATTCTTGAATTTTTGTCAAGGTTTAGGTTGAGATTTCACTTTAGGTTTAGGTTTTGGTCAAGGTTGAGATTGAACTTGAGGTGACGGTTGAGGTGAAGATATGGACTTATCAATATGCTCCACTTGATTAACAACATGATTGAGATCATCCATCTTTGAATCATACATAATTTCCATAGCAGATGGTTGAGCAATAGTATTAGTATCATGCGTAGGTAAAGGGTTCGTATAAATTTGAAGGTTCTGATTAGGAGGAGAGACAGATTGATTCCCACTACTATCCAGATTATCAACAGATAAAACCTTAGAATCAATTAGATCTTGAACCTTATGTTTTAAAGAATAACATCTCTCAGTATCATGACCATTCTGATGATGATATTGACAAAAAGCATGTTAATCAAAAGATTTAGATGCAATCGTAGTAGGTAAAAGAGGTCGAATAGGAGGTAAAGTAATCATATTAGCAACTAACAACCTATTCATAATAGCATGTAAAGTTTCAGAAAGAGGAGTAAACGCATGATTTAATCAAAAAGAAGTGCATGCAGAAGTGGCATTATGAGATGCAACAGCAACCTGATCAGCAATTGCATTCACTTGTTTGTTTATCTTGACATAATTATTGAATTTTTGAAACTTGTTTGGATTAGGAGCAGCATCACACTTATCAACTGGAACAGGAGCCATTGGAGTGGTGCTCTCAAATTGACTCACTTGTAATTGATAATGATGAAGCACTGCACAAAGTTGTTGAAAAGAGGTAAATTCAATAAGTAGAATCTTCTAATATCCTTTTGCAAATTTGAAATAAACATATGTTGAATATCAATATCAGGAACAGGATAGGAAATCTAAGCATGCAAATGCTTAAATCTACCAATAAATTCAGTCAATTTTTCTTTAGCATTTTGTTTACAATGCATTAAATTAGTCAATGACACTTGCGGGCCAATATTATTTTGAAATTATTGAATAAAGGCATTAGCAAGTTGTGGAAAAGAATCAATGGAATAAGGAGGCAAGGAACAATACCATTGTAAGGCCTTGTCACGAAAGGTTCTAGCAAACAATTTGGCTAAAATCCTATGGTCATAAGCATAATCACTATGAAGGATTTGAAATGTTTTAACATGATGAACAAGATCTCCTTTTCCATTATAATTCTCAAGATGAGGCATCTCACCTTGCTGAGGAACAGGAGTATGAATAATATCCCAGGACAAGGGACTTCCCATGTCACATGTAGCGATACTAAACTTGTTTTGAGTTAAGGAAGCAAGTTGTTGTTCTAAGGATGATACAGTTTGAGCCAAACTGATGACGGTTGAATCATTAGAGGAAATAGGAGGAGTAGCAACATTAGACACACTAGGTAAAGTGTAAGGAGCTGTAGGAATAGAGGACACAACTGGAGGAACACTAGGAACTATAGTTGGAAGCGGATTGGAATAAGTAAAAGGAACATTATGATATGAAGGTTGTGATGTAGGAAGGGAAATAGGAGGAACACTAGAGGGAACTGTCACAGTCACCAAAGAAGGAGTATAGATAGGAATACTACGTAAAGGATGAGAAGGAGGTTCAACACTAGTGATAGGAGGAGTTAACCCTAAATCTTGAGCTTCTTGAGCTAAAGGTTTAACATTGGAATGCACAAGATGAGTAATACCACGCAAGAGGTTAATACCTTGATCACTATCACGGAGAACTTTCTCAAGAGCCTCTATAGCTTGAATGGAATCTTGATTATGGTTTTCTTGAAGAAGCCAATTACCCATTTTATCAAGTTCAGTGGAAAGTTTTTGGACTTGTTCAGGAGGAACTCTTAAAGCGTCATCCTCATCATGAGATGAGTGAGAAGAGTTTTGCTCCATAGTAGGATTAGAATCATGAAGAGTCAAGTTATCATTGGGGATCCTAAGGAAAGGAGAAGAAGATTCAGGATCAAAGGCACCCATGAGTCTATGACTTCTTCTAACCAAAATGTTATAAGTAGGACTAGTGGTAGTAAAGCTCATAAACTAATGTAATGCAAATGAACTAAACTAAGAACACATAAAGCATGAATATGAAATCTAATTAGCATGCAAGATCAATCACAAAGGACAAATCTAATACTAACAAGATAAAAGGAAAGCACAATAAGGCATCCCAAAATGATGAACACACAAGGGAATATAAAGGAAGATCTAACACAATAGAGCATCTAAATCCACAAAAGAAAAGGGGTAAGTATGTCGGGTTCACCAAAATGAATAGTGAAGGTGAACACACAAGGGAATATAAAGGAAGACCTAACACAATAGAGCATCTAAATCCATAAAAGAAAAGGGGTAAGTATGTCAGGTTCACCAAAATGAATAGAGGTAAAATGGATCTACCCCTATTCAAATGTAGAGGGGGAACTACGAGACCTATTCTCAAACCCAAATTCCCCAAAGAAGAGATCTTATTTGATCAACCAAAAGGTTAATGCACAATCAAATCAATTTATGGAAAAGAGTGGGAAGAGAGAATAAATCCAATATTTCCCTATGTGGAGAATTATGTTTAGAATATAGAATAATTGAAATACAAGTACTAACCTCAAATTAGGGTAGATCTAGAAAATGTTGAATTCTGGTGTCTGTGTGTACTTTCAAGAAAATCTAAAACTTGTTCTGGACTGGAAATGCCGAGACAGAGAAAACCCATAAATTTTTCCTCAAGATGGCTTAGCTTAGGTTTGACCCTCATAAAAGGTCAAATACCACATTCTTTATTTGAAGTCTGATTCGAATTCTATTCATAGATCCCAGAAGTTCGGTGAAAAGGGTATCTAAATTTGCTCTCAGATCCAAAACTCCGCACCTATACCTACAATAAAATGGGGTTTTTTTTGTATGGGGGGTTTGCCTTGGTCAAACCCCAGTTTAGGAATTAACCTTGAAATTGAATTGAAATGTATTGTGCATAAACAAATTAATTGAAACAAATCACCTCGCTTATGTTGAAGTCCTTGTAGAGGATTCGAATCCTCAAATCCACAAGTAGGAATGAATGTAGGATGTCTCCAATCAATGGTATTTGATCTTCAACACCAATCTTGACTTGATCTTTACATATGAGAAGGCTTGAATGAATGGAGAAGGATGGATCTTCAAGGGGGCTCCAAAGAGATTGAATCCTTCAATAGCTAACAATGGATCTCCTTGATGGATGGATTCTTGAACACTTGAATGCTTGAAGACTTGCTTGCACTTGAGAGCTTGAGAGAAATTGCTTGATTGTGGATGTTCTCAGAAAACTTGATGATGAGATATGAAAACCTGATGTGAAAATGAGAGAGGAAGGCCTCCTTTTATAGTGATCTGGGGCACACTCCTCTAGATGGGCCACCTTGGAGAATTAAATCCCAATTAGGTCCTCACATTTAGAAAATATACCTAGATTAAATGCTATTAAAGGATTTACCATCCCGAAACCAAAAATGGCGAACCCGGAGACGGGAAAATAAATTTCCCGAAACCCTGAAGCCCAGAAATTAAGCATCTTGAAAATTTGGAGAAAGGGGTCAATGTCAAGGTTGACCCTGACCTAGTTAGGGTCAACCTAAGACCTTGACCTAGTCAAGGTCGACCTAAGACATTGACCCCGACCCTAAGTTGACTCAGAACCAAGTCAAGAGGTCCTAGGGATGTCCAGAAACCTAGAATTGATGCTAGAATAGGACAGAATGTTAGGGATAGACATAAAATCCTATGATTACTGAGATGAAGGCTAGGAGGATCCATTTCTAAATCCTACCTAGAAAATAGAGCCATGGAAGAGGGAAATCTAGGAGAATCCTTAAGATCCTAACCTTAATTTCACCTATAATGAAGAAATCAAGTGCGGAGAAGAAGTGGAAAGTGGGGAGAAAATCCAAATACATGCAAAGACCCAATCAAGGTGCTTAACATGACCCCAAACCAGTTACTCGGAGGGCTAAATGCTCTTATCATGGAAGTGCTTCCATTTTAAGATGATACACCTACCAATGCTCCAAAAGTGGTGATATCAAACCAAGCTTCAACATCATCATCAAAGAAATACAACTTGGTTGAGCAATTACAAAGAACTCCCGCTCAAATCTCTATTCTTGAGCTGCTCAAATTATCAACAATTCATAAGGATAGCTTGGAAAAAGCCTTGTTGGAAACAAATGTGCCTCTAAACTTGGAGGTAGACAAATTCCAAAATATGGTAGGGCACCTAATTGCACCTCATTGCCTATCATTTTCCAAACAAGATGACATGTTTCTTAGTCATCCCCAAAATCTACCCTTACATATAGAAGTGTTGATCCATAAGCATAGGGTGAAAAGAGTCCTTATAGATGGAGGAGCTGGCCTAAACATTTGTACCCTTAGCTTGGTAAAAGCCCTAGGATTTTCTAAGGAGGCTATTGACCCAAAGAAGTAAATAACCATAAAAGCCTACGATGACGAAGAAAGAGCCTCAAAAGGAGTCATAGTATTACCTATAAGAGTTGGTCCCATGCAAAAAGAGACCATATGCCAAGTATTGGACCTAAAGTTGATGTATAATATTTTGTTAGGAAGGCCATGGATCCACAAAATGCAAGCTGTTGCTTCAACTTATCACCAATGCCTAAAATTCCCATATCGAGGGCAAGAGATAATGATAAGTGGGGATCTAAATCCGTTCCAATATTGTAATAATGTCAAGCCTATCAATGACTCCCTAGTCCCACATAATACTAAAGGTTCTATACCTAAGCAAATGGAGCAAGGTCAATTTTCTAAGGACACTTCTTGGTTGAAAGGAAAAGAAAAGATGGAAGAAGAAGTTATTATTGAAGACACAACCAAACTCATTAAGAAAACTAGCTTGACTAAAGGAAAAGAGAGCGTTAATGAGGATAATATTATTGAAGAACCAAAAGAAGATCATATCCAAGCTACTCAAGTATCCACCAAAGAGGACCATTATCAAAAGATGGACCAAATGATGAAATTTTTTGATAAGCAATGTAAGATTAAGCAAAAGGGAGTAGGTGAATACTCCTTATCTATGATGGACCTACCTTTATCACCCAAGTCCTTTTGGAAACCCTCAAACCTACCCCATAAATATAATGAGAACTTCATGAGGGAAAGTACATCATCCACCATGGATGAAGAAGACAATGAGATCCTAAACTGGTTGTACAAGGATGAAGAATCAAGTGCCCACGTCAAACATATCCAAAATATAACCATTCCCACACATCAATATGGGAAAGGATTTGCAATCATGAAAAAGATGGGATACAAAGGTCAAGGACCTTTAGGCACAAAGAATGAAGGCATCATTGAACCCTTACAAAGTACATGGCAAGATTCTAAAGAGAAAGCGAGAATAGAGTATCTTGAGGAAGGATACACTCAAAAACATCATCCCAAACTTTATAGCCAAATATTACAATTAGAGTCTCATAGTGATGAGGATTGTAATAAATGGGAATGGGAGGCCCTATCAGATGAGTCATGCCAAGATAAGGGTATTGATGTTATTCATACCTATGCTTCTACCAAAAATAAAGGACTAATGACATAATCGACTTCAAATCAAGCATCTAGTTGTAGCCAAGTGATTCTAAATGATGTACCAAGTATAGAGATACAAATCAATCAGTGGGTAGGCAAACCATACATTCCTTCATGGAGACCTACTATGGAAGAGTCAAATGCTAGGTTTAATCCACATGACTTTTATCCAATAGAAACCCGAGAGGACTCTAGTGAGGGGGACTTTGATCCTTCTTCTTTAGAACATTTAGAGGAAGCACATGTTCAAGATTTTTAAGATACAATGTATGAACCCTCCAATAATGAGATCTAAACCTTAAACCCTATCGAAATGAACCTAAGTGTTGACCCATTAACTCTCATCTGCCTGGACTTAATTGAATGGGATGCCATTGAACCAACTACCTTGCTAACTTTCTTGAATGACAACATGGTGTCCCAATACCTCAACACGGTTGAACCTTCTTCTATCAAAGAATATCAAGAAGAAATGATCAGAGGGAGCATACAAACTTCTAATCCGGGAAAAAATGAAAAAAAAAAGAAAAAAAAGAAAAAAGAAAAAGAATCAAGTGTTGAAAACCACTTTGTGGCAACATTAGATCAAGAAAAAAATAAAGAAATAAAGGATGTTTCCAAAGGTGAAAACCTAACTGAGGCACCTATGGAAGGGATTTTGGATGTTCTACCAGAACACTATGAAGAAAGATCTCTGATCTTAATTGAGCCAACAGAAAAGATAAACATTGGATTAGAAATAGAGCCGAAGTTCATCCACTTAGCAACATCCCTATCTAGTGAAGAAAGGATAGAATTCATTAAGTTCTTTAAGGAAAGACAAGTTAACTTTGCATGGTCTTATGACGATATGTCAGGTTTAGACCCAAATCTAATAATGCATCACCTAAACATCAAGGAAGGAGCAAAACCTGTTAAGAAAAAACTAAGAAAAATGCATCCTCATATATCCCTACTTGTCAAAGTGGAGTTAGAAAAACTATTGAAGGTGGGATTTATAAGGGCCATTGATTATGCACAATGGATCTCAAATATAGTGTCAGTGTCAAAAGCAGATAAATCTATCAGAATCTGCATAGACTTTAGAGACTTAAATTTGGCATGTCCTAAGGATGACTTCCCACTTCCAAGTATTGATGTCATTGTAGATTTAACAATGGGGCACTCTATGTTCTCACTCATGGAAGGATTTAGTGGGTATAATCAGATAAAGATAGCACCAGCAACCAAGATAAGGCTGCTTTTACATGTGCATGGGGTACATTTTGCTGGAATGTCATGCCATTTGGGTTAAAGAATGCAGGAGTGACCTATCAAAGAGTAATGACTACAATATTCCATGATATGATGCACAATTTCATGGAGGATTATGTGGATGACATACTAGCTAAATCACATTCAAGGAAAGAACACCTACCAATCTTGGCAAAATTTTTTGAAAGGTTAGAAGAATTCAAAGTGAGACTCAACCCACAGAAATGTTCTTTTGGAGTCCAATCCGGCAAACTCTTAGGCTATATTGTATTTGTAAAAGGGATAGAGGTGGATCCCACTAAAGTGAAGGCTATCATGGAAATGGGATGAAAAATGTGAAGAAGCCTTTAATCTACATAAGGATACAATCTTCAAATGGGATGAAAAATGTGAAGAAGCCTTTAATCTACTAAAGAAATATCTCATGAATCCACCAATCTTGATGCCACCTATCAGAGGCAAGCCCTTGATCCTATACATTTCAACAATGAAGAATTCATTGGGGGTACTTTTAGCACAAGAGGATGAAACAGGAAAAGAGAAGGCAATTTACTACATTAGTAGAACCTTGGTCAAACACGAGCTGAACTATACATTTATGGAAAGGGCATGCTTGGCTGTAGTTTTTTCTTCCCAAAAATTATGCCATTATATGCTAGCCCACAAGATAAGGCTCATTGCCAAAATTGACCCATTGAAGTATCTACTTAGCAAAACAACACTGAATGGAAGACTAGCAAAGTGGGTAATGGTACTTAGTGAATTCGACATAGAATATGTTGATAGAAAATTAATCAAAGGGAAAGTAATTGCCGATCAATTAGCAGAAGCACCACTTCATGATGATCGTCCCATCCAAGTGGAATTCCCAGATTTAGAAATTGTGAAGGTGGAAGCAAAAACATGGCAGCTTTATTTTGATGGTTCCTACACTCACCATGGATCAGGAGCAGGCATACTTCTCGTCACACCTCAAGGTTATACTATCCATAAATCTTACAAATTTCTATTTCCATGCACCAACAATATAGCAGAGTATGAAGCATTGGTTATTGGAATCAAGCTAGCATTAGAGTAGAAAGTGACAGAATTAAAGGTTTATGAAGATTCACAATTGGTCATAAATCAAGTCAATGAAGAATATCAAATGAAAGATGACAAATTAGTACCATAAAAAAACATGGTGCAAAGTCTCAAGAAGTATTTCATACTCATTACATTTGAACAAGTGCTGAGAGAAAAGAACAAAGCAGCAGATGCTATGGAAACTTTGGCCTCACTTTTGCAGATGTCAGATTAGAGTGCTAGATACGAGTTCTTGGTAGAAGAAGTGATTCAACCCGCGTTTGACCCAAACCACCCTTATACCATTTTCCTACTAACTACAACAGAATCACCCTGGTATGGACCAATTTACGCCTACTTGAAAGATCAAACCCTTCCTATCAACCAAACCAGAAACCAAAAGAAAAGCTTCATTCGTCAAGCTACCAAATATACTATAGTTTCTGAGACATTGTATCGAAAAAGTCTTGACGAAATGCTCCTTAGGTGTTTAGAAGAGGAAGAATCAAACTTAGCCTTACAAAAAATCCATGAAGGAATTTGTGGATCACACTCAAACAGATTATCCCTAGCCAAGAAACTTCTAAGGATAGGATATTTTTGGCCTACCATGGAAAAAGATTCATGTAACTTTGCAAAAACTTGTAAGAAATGTCAATTCCATGGGAATTTGATACATGCACCCGTACAAGAGGTTCATCCGATGACAACACCTTAGCCATTCTACCAATGGGGTTTAGACCTAATAGGCATGATTTATCCACTGTCCTCGAATGGCCATAAATTTATCATCACGACAATTGAATATTTTACTAAGTGGGTGGAAGATGTACCCCTATTAACTTCAAGAGGCAAATAGATATCCTTGTTTATCCTAAATCATATTATTTGTAGATATGGCATACCTCACGCCATCATAACGGATAACACAAAACCTTTCAAGAACAAAGACATAATGGAACTGTGCACCAAGTTTCACATGATTCATCATTCATCTTCAATCTATTACCCTCAAGGTAATGGACAAGCCGAAGTGACCAATAAAAACATATTCAAGATTTTGAAGAGATCAGTGGACAACTCAGGGAGAGATTGGCACATTAAGATAAACCCAATTTTGTGGGCTTATAAAACAAGCATAAGAACACCAACAGGAGCTACACCTTTTTCATTAGTCTTTGGAACATAAGCGGTTTTGCCTTTAGAGGTAGAACTTCCAACTTTGAGGATATCTATGCATGGGTTGATAGATGAGGAAGACTATAGGGTTGCAAGGCTGCAAGAACTAGAACTCTTGGATGAAAAATATAAGCAAGCATTTGATCATTTGAAGGTGTACCAGAATAGGATGTCCAAGGTATACAATAAACATATCAAGCCAAGAACATTCCAAATATGGGACCTAGTTTTGAGAGAAAATCCCAAGAACCAAGCAGAATGAGAAAAGAAAGGAAAATGGGAAGCAAACTGGTTGGGACCATTTCTCATTGTGGAAAATTTTGGGACCGGCACATACAAACTAGCAGATTGTGATGGTGAAGAACTGCAAGAGCCAATCAATATCATACATCTCAAGAAGTTCTACACATGAGGAAGACAAAAGAGGATAAAGAGTATTAGATGGAGGAGCATCATATTTATTGTACATAGTGAAAAGAGATCTTGAAAAGACCAAAACATTGGAAAAGAAGAAAAGATAAAAAAATAGTGAAAAATTGAGCATGAAGAAAGCAAAAACATTCATATATGATCCTCAAAAAAAATGAAAAAAAAAATTGAAAAAAAGAAAAATACAAAAAAATCAAAAAAGAAGAAAAGTGCCTTGGTGAAAACCTAGCAAATAGGCACCTTGGTAGCAAAAAAAAAGAGAAAAAGCTTTAAAAATAGAAAAAAGAGCTAGATCCATTCAATCGGTCAAAACCTGGTAAACATGCACCATTAAAAGTCCAAGTCAGTCGCATACCCAGAAGGTCACCTTGTAAATATTGCATTCGCCAGCATTTGTATATATTTCATAATAAAACCCCACAGTTGCATTTGCAAGTACCTCAAGATTTTGATCACCTAATCGAAAAATTGCCCTAAGTCCCATAAATGAAATCAATATCAAACTAGGGGCAATCTACTCTAAAGGAGTGAGGATTCATCAACAAGCTTTATTCAATCTGAAAATCAATTCATCACACTTGAAAGAGGAACACTTAATCAAATCTACATCCCAATCCAATTTGAGCCTAAAATGAAAAATTGATCCAAGAACTTAAATGACCTTACCTATATCAAGATTAAAAGTATGAAATGGATGGAACTACACTTGAACTATGGATTTGAAAAACATTGCAAAAATTTTCTAAGTGTTGACTCAATTGATGAAATCATTTCTTTCTAGCGAATCGATGAAAGTTTTAGACTAGACAAGCTATGATGAAAGGATGATATTTTCTTGATTTCTGAATGATTGTCTTAAAATCAAAGTTTTAAATCATGTATTATTTGTCTAAGGACGTGATCATCAAAGAATCATTGAGGACTTGTACATAGGATAAAATGGAGATTTCTACTTGTTTACACAAATGGATACCTTGGTTATTTTGATTTTCCATATCATAATACCAACATCCACTTGCAACATAGAATCCGACAAAATTGGTATTCGCACTCTCATGATTGGCTTCAATCAATGATAGTCGTACCGAAGAGATCAATGGGAAAGCAAACAAAGAGGCAAAAGGTATTCATATCATCATAGTTGAACTAGTGATGGTTGTACTAAAACGGGATTCCAAAAGCGCTCAATGATGATTATAAGCTCTAAATCTTAAATAATGATAGTTAGTTGCATACATTTTAGATCAAGTCCATTGTATATATGTGTTTTGCCTTTCTTAGCTTAAGTTGCAAGGAGAAAAATAAAATAGAGGGTTGAATTCAAACATCATCATTGTTGATTCCAAACAACAAAAGTGAGATTATCTTAAATTGCATTCATGCATAGCATTAATCATTATTCATAAATATGCAGAAAATAGAAAAAGAATCATTACTCATACATCATTTGCATTAAAGGTAGAGTTGCATACCTTTGAAAAATCAAAAACATAGGATCATCCATATCCATATTGCCATAAAACAATTTGCATCCATACATGGAGAAAATAGAAAAACATCTCATAAATCCATACATCAATGCATTCATCTATCTATATCATAAAAATAAGATACATTGCATCCATCGCATAATCACAAATAAATGCATCATAAACATCATATAGCTACATAAAAAGATAATCTCATAAATCAACTCATCAAGAAGAACAAAGGAATATATCATCAAAAGAGTGTTCATCAATGATCCACCAAATCAATATATCAAGATACAATGTCATATAAAGTGATACATCAAAGGTTCCGACCAATCAAATAACAAGAAAGGTGAAACAAAGGACATCAACAATGAGTGAATCTGTCATCAAATCAATCAAGATCTCGTAGCACTAGATCCATCTGGACCTCTATCATCCTGTGGAGAAGGAGCCTAAGAAGTGCTCGCTCCACTCTGTCTCTGAACCGCAGCTGACATGAACTACTGCATCAAGGCAGCAACCTGATCTAAATGCCCAACAATGGTGGACATATTTGTCCTCATAGCCTGAAACTCCCATACTACAATACTCATATTAGGAACATCATGTAAACCCTGTCCCTGATCCTATGGCTGCTGAACCTGTGTAGGCACTTGCGGTGCCGGAACCTGATCTTGTTGTATTGGAGCACCATCTTGCTGAGCCAAGGCAACTCTCTGCAACTGAAACAAAGGGTCTAATCCACTTGGAATCTACCTAGCCACATCGACATGAGATTGTCACTGCTGTCTCTGTTGTCTGTGAACTCTCTGCTATCTATCTGCTTCTCTAGGACAAACATCAACTACATCATCATGTCCTCTAGCTTGATCTCTCACCCGTCCTCTACCAGTAATAATTGGAGGATCTCTATGTCCTCACCGTCTTTGATGTCTCCTACCATCACCACCACCATCATGCGGACCTGGAATAGGCTCTATTGGATTAGTAAAATGAATAAACCTGTTACAAGCCCACCAATCTGCATATTCACGAGACATACCTACATCTTCCATACTAGGAAGCATCTTCCACCTGTAGTGAGCCATACCAGCAATCTAATCTAAGGCAAACTGATAATCAATAAGAGGACCCCACATAGATCTCTTTGCCTTTACCTGAGCATATAATGCTACACCTAGAGGCATATCCTGCACTCTACCATACTGTCTGGAAACTCTACCAAAATAGAACCACTCAATAGTGGTATCAGACCTACCAATCATCTAATGAGGAGTGAACATGTACGGTAACACATTGTCATCCTCTCTCCAACCCTCACAACCAATGTATGGATACCACTGAACCTGATCAAGATCATCTATAACCCGGTGCTAATAATCTAGATGACCTAAATGATGTTGAATCACCATACCAGTGTATAGAAAAGCATATGGAAAACCACGAGGCCAAACCCTATCAGAAATAGGCCTAGTAATAGGAAGATGCTCCCAAATCTACAACTGAAGAACCAAGGCACCGACAGATAAGGAAGAACTCTCTCTGTATACCACCTCATGAAGATCTTGATATAACTGTGCTAGCATACAGGAACCCTAATCAAAATGTTGAGGCTACGCTAGTAAATCCTCTAATATCCTACCCCAACCAATAGAAAAACCATGACCTCATCGGTCGGGAAGAAGTAAACCACCAATCAATGTGCCAAGTACTGCAGGCAATGTAGGAAAGGAAGCAAACTGCGGCCATGTGATAGTATCATCATTAATAGTATTGTCCCTGAACACTCATCGACAGATAGTAGAATCATAAATAGAATCATAATAGACTATCTCTCCTCGGCATGGGATACGTAGCAAATGATACACATCCTCTGACGTGATCATCATCTCACCATGTGGAAAATGAAAAGTATTGTGGTTAGAGTGCCAACGCTCTGCCACAGCTGTCAATAACCCACAGTTCAACTGGAACCAGGGAAGATCAAGAAGAAAACTCAAACCGCAAATCTCAATGACATGGTACTCCCCTGGAGTAAGTGCCTACCCAAGATCAATGACCCATGAAGCAACTGATCAGAGATACAATACAAGAAAGTGAGCCTGTTTGGAAAAATGAAGGAATTATATTAGCATATTATATTAAGGAATAACTAAAGTCGATCAATATATTCAAATATCAATTTTCTCTTCTTAAGTGCATCAAATCTCCTAACTCTATATCTTGAGGAAGGAAAATCATTATTTTATCTCTCTAGATCTTGAGAGTGAAATATCAAACCATAAATCCATCATATCAGATTGACAAATCACATTCGTTGGTATTAATATATGGATATTCTAATCAATTATTTAGTTCAAACATAACAAATCTAATCTAATCATTCAAATCAAGCATCAAAAGTCATCAAATTTTTCATCAGACACAATCAAGTACAAGTGTAAATTTTTTTATTAAAAAAAAAAGTCTGCAGGCGTGATTTTAATCATAGCAGGTGACATTTCTCTTAAGCGATATCAAAAGGTTGTTAAGCAACATTACTTCTGTCTTAAGCGAAAAATTACACATAGGCAACAATGAATCATGCTATGCGATAACAAAATATAGCCTAGGTGACAACAAATTGTTAGGGTTTCCTACGCGGTAACATAAATGAAAATTGGCATTTTTGCCCTAGATCTACACGTGAATGTTTTGTTCTTAGGCAAGAATGAAAATTTGTTAGGCGAGAATTAAATACACGTAAGCATGAGTGAAATATGTAGATGCGACAGTAAAAAGGCTTAGGCGACAATGAAATATTTCTAGGCGTGATTTTACATATTCAAAGCAGCGATGAAATCAAAATTTGCAATAAATGCTAATAAACAAGAAATAAATGCAATAAGGGAGTTCGAAATAACTTACTGGAGGTCCATAGTTAGGTGGCCTTGCATATCTCCAACACCTCTCGAATCGATGCTCTCAAATAGGGACAACCATCTCAAAAATCAAAGGAGAACCAGAGCAAAATCACCAAAGACAAAAGTGAAAATGAATAGTAAATCTAGGTTTTTCAACCTATTTAAGCTAATTTGACCTAATTTTAAAGTGAAAATTGGACTTCGACCTATATTAACCTATCATATTTAATCAGGGCAAATTGTGAAGTACGACATATCATGAGTGTTTTTCAAAAATGATAACATATCAATCAATCATTGGAAATTATCAAACCAAAACAATAATATGTTTTATTTCTGAGGGAGCATACCATTGAGTAATCAGATCAATATCATCAGTAACATCATTGAAAAGAAAGGGACCGATCATGAAATCAAAGTGAAAGCTTTTATCAGAAAAATTTTCGTAATCAAACGAAAGGGGCATCATATCGAATACAATCATCAAATCAGGTTTTCGCATCAAGAGAATTTCATATCAATCATCAAAATAGGTATCATATCAGGATCAATCATTGAATCAAACATCATATCAGGATCAATCATCAAATCAACCATCATATCAAGAACGATCATCAAAGAACCACATCAATCAAGAGAGTTTCATATCGATCATACCTACATCAATCTCATATCAAAAATCAAAGGATTGACCATCAAAAGACATCAAACAAACATCAAGGATTGACCATCATTGAATCAGGACCTATCATCAAGCAAGATCAGAGTATTCTTTGAATTGACATGCTTCGCACATCAACTCAAAGAGGGGCATTTGTAATCACCTAAAAATGGACAAAGATCAAATCAAAGAAAATCAAAGAAAATCAAAGAAAATCAAGGACAAAATTGAAGCAATTGAATCACAATGCATAATTAGCCAATCAAAATGAAAATCAAGTCTTAATTCAAGATCAATCAAAATTGAGAGCATTTTAAATCAAGTGCAATCAAATTAAAATACAATTAAATCAATTAATTGTATAGTCTTGGATTAAATTAAATTCAACCCATTCAAGGGGTACATGGCTAAAATAAATCAATTAAATCAATTAATAAATCTCAATTACTCTCAACAACCCAAAAGGAGAGGAAATTCAATCAACCAATGAGATTTAAGGAAAGGCATTCACATGGATCAAGCCAAATTCAATCTCAATCACTCAAAGTGAAAGAGAATCTTGACCATCCATCTTGTCTATTTGTCCCAAGCTTTGAGGACACAAACTTTGCATTGTCTTCAAAGGGTGGAACCAAGGACTCAACCAAGGTTTAATCATGATCAAATACAACTACACCCCCTACCATTGGAAAATCTATAAAAGGAAGACTAAAATCCTTCATAATTCATAACCACACATCTGAGAATTACATTGAACCTCTTGCAATTTGAGTTTAGAAAGGCATTTGAGAGCATAATTAGCATTTTATTTTGATAATTGTTAGCTTTATCATTGTTTATCTTTATCATTCTCATTCTAGGACTATCATTAATGAGAGCTTACTGAGAGCTTATTCATTAACATCTTAGTTAGAGAGCCATAGGATGCTCAATTGATCATTAATTTGCTATAGTTTTCTCTATTGCTTTGTGGTTTAATTTAGTTACTATTTCAATTATTGATGATTAACCTTAATTCTATGAAGATACTTTTATTAGTATACAACTGGGTTGAAGTTGTATTTCCAACCATTAAAACCCTAGGAGTTTGTTGTTTTAAAGCATCATCAGATAGTGCGAGAGTTTGCAATGCTTCCTGCAACATATCCTTTTGGCCTGGAAGTGCTAAAATATCCCAAATAGATATAGGAACTTGTTTTTTCTTTAAATGATCAACGATATTAAAATTCTGAATGCTAACCTTCTGCTGCTATTTTGGAACATCCAGCTCTTTTGCTGGTTGTAATGGTTGTGAAGGTGCATCTTGGGCTTGAATTTGTTGTTGCTTGCCTTTTAATATTTGTTGTTGTGGAATAATAGGAGACTGGTGTACCTTATTATCTTGTTGATGTTCATTTGTAGCCTTATTTTTGGACCTTGTGCCTGCTGCTATAGGCTTCCACACTTGATTTTGATCAAAATTAGCTGCTAAAATAGTCTCATCATCTTTAAAATTTATCAAAGTAACATCAGGATTACCTTGTGGCTGCATTTGATGATTCTGAGCATCTCCTTGTACATTAGTCAATTGACCCTTTAAAACATCTTGCCTCCTAGCTTCGAGCGCATGTGGATAATCAAGCCAAAAGTGGCTTGCATTACAAGTGTTACACCATTCCTCCTCTTGCGCATAGTTATTCTAAGGAACAACTACCATCTCCTTAGAAGTACTAGGAGTTGCATAGTTGTAAGGTTGACTAGTCCTTTGATTGTAATTAATTTTTTGTCCTTGAGCTTGGCGTGGCTGGTTTGAACCAGAGGCTTGATTAGCTTCTCTATTCTATTGATAAGAAACTTGAGGAGGCCTATTGTACTGCCCTTGTTTTCTCTTTAAGTTTATGATCTCATTGCCATAAGTTTGCAATGTTCTCATGATACTATCACTTTTGTCCTTTAACTCCAATTTTTGCTCTTTTAGCTCTCTAAAAGGAGTTGTGGCAGCATGTTCTTCTGCTGCAAGTTACATATTAAATACTGGTAATGTTGGCATTGGTGGAACAATTGCTATTGGTGGTACAATAGCTGGTACAACTGGATGCACTTTTGCAAAATAAGGCATTGGAGGCCTAGGAGGTAACTTACCAACTTGTATCAAGTTGTTCTTAGCTCTAACAACAATTTCAAATGCATTTGGCAGAGTCTTTCCACCCATGGACTGAATCATCACTGAAATATCACTGTTAAAAGCCTTCAAATAAAATAAAAATGCATAATCATTAGAAGGTTTAAGAGATGTTGGAATTCTATCCCAAGTTTGCTGAAAATGAAAGTTAAAATAAAAAATATCCTCATTAGGTTACCTTTTAATAGTAGTCAAATTCTCAACCAATGAGAGATTATCAGATTTATCCTCAAATTTACTAATCAAAACAGTCCCCAAATCATCCCATGTAGAAATAGAATCAACTGGTAAACTTCTAAACCAAATCAAATTTTTACCTTTAAGAGAGGTTGCCAACAGTTTTAATGCCACATCATCATGTGTCATTTGATGTAATCCACAAAGAGTAGCCACATCCTTAATGTGTTCAATTACTGAAACATGATTTTCACCAATAAAATAAGGCAAACCCTTTAGCGTTGTTGATAGAATATCATGATGAGTAGCAATCTGTAAAGGGATGCCAGCATTAAAAGCTACAAATAGAAAATTTTAGGCCATTTGATGAGCTGGTGGTACTTGTTGCTAAATAACATGTGTTACAAAAGGCTAGGTATAATGAATTACCTTCCTTTGATCTGTTTTCAAGATTTGAGGAGTTGTTGTAGTACCACTTGTAGATGCTCCAGAAATAAAATGATCCCTTGGTAACTCTTTAAAAATTGGTAATTCTAATCCAGAATTATCAAGAGCACTTAAATCTTCAGGAAAATTGATATCCTCAATAATTACCTCAGGTTCATCTGAATTTGTAGCCTGATCTTCAAAAATGGGATTATCAAATGATGAAAAATCAAAACTAAATAAAGAAGATCTACCTCTTGAATATTGTGGTGTCCTTCCTCTTCTGGCTGATCTACCTCCCTGTCTACCTAGCTACAATTCCCAGTATATGAAACCCTCCTTGTTTGATCTTTTTGGAGTTCTTCTCATTAAAATAAACCCTCAAATCTGTAAATGAATCTACAATAAACCTTCAAAAATAGACTCGTCAGGTGCTGGAAAATGCTTCTAAAAAGCTAGAATACTGTTGTTCACACCAAAATAGCAATAAAAAAAAATGGTAACTCAGGGAACTGAAAAGAAGATCGTATCCCATCGGGCATGCCAAAAATTGTTGTCAATCAGGATTGCACCTATAGCTTTGATATGAATCAAGCTATCCTGTTGAAACATGGAAACTCTCTCGGGTGGTGGGTTGTCCTAAAATGAGAGATGAATCTAGCTATCCTTTTGAAACATGGAAACTCTCTCTGGTGGTGGGTTGTCCTAAAATGAGAGATGAATCTCTGGAAGATAGGTCAGTTCCTACGTGGTGCTCACCTAAAATTAAATTATATGTGGGGAAAAGGATGAGAAAAGAATAATGAAAATGAATCCTAAACCTAAACAAGGTGATACACCAATAATTGATATGCAACTTAAATTAATCCAGCATGAATCATTGAAGATACTGATGGCTCTCAATACCTAGACAAACATGTAATTACAAAAGTGATTCTATGCAAGGACCTTAAATCTTTTTCTTTGAAATATAAACAAGACTTCACCAATTTTCTGCAAAAGGTTAGGACACAAACAAAGACCTGTAATAGCAAGTATCAAGATTTGAATATGCAATAAGGAATAAAGCTTATATGAAGGATAACACAACATAAAAGAAATAAAATTCACAATATTGCACTCAAACCAATGAGAAGGAACCATTGTATCAATATATCAATGCTGGAAAAATCTATGCTACAAAATGCCTTACAATTTTCTCTCAAGTATGCGATGTGCAAAACATGTGAGCCAAAGAGAAGGTCCTCAATAATGAGGTGAAAATACAATAAATAGAGTCCAAAAACCCTAACTTGGATGCATGAGAAAAACTCATGAAATAAGGAGTCAAACAATTTTAAAATGCAATCAAAGTGATCCATGAACTCCTCCAAGCCATGCACCACTGAAATGCCACTCAAAATCCCCTCAAAACTACTCTAAATCTCCATAAAATGTGCATATTTTGTGGGGGTCGGATATGAAGACAAATCCCATCAAATCAAGGGTGTAACTGCATGAAACAGTGAGTAAACTACTCCAAAAGGCTTCCCAACTGATAATAACTGATAGAGAACTCAAAAATCACCTTGAAAGAGCTCCAAAAATGTATGTAATGGACCTAAAACTGCTCCTCAAATGGATCCACATGATGACCACTCAAACTAACTCCAAGAATCCCAAGAAAGGCTCAAGAAGAGTCACAAAACAACTCAAAGTTCAAGATGAACTCCAAGTCATCTAGCAAAAAAGAAAGCCAACACTATCCCCTTAAGTACTTGTAAAAAAAAAACTCTTCATGACTAACACATCTCCTTTCCATTATTTAATATTTAGCAATTGATTTATAATTGCACCGATTATTTAAATATTAAATGTAATAATAATACAATAGTATGTAATAAAAATAAAATAAAATTATAAATAATTTATTTTTTTCCCTACCACTTTATATGTATTATGAACTAATGAAAATTTTACTTAGTAAATACAAATAAAAAATCATACTTACTAAGTAGATTATTTCATATATTACTTAATACACATAAAATGAAAGATAAAAGACTTAAATTATTTAAAACTTTATTTATATCCTAACACGCACCATATATTATTATTACAACATTGTGAATAATCACTTGACTTACGTGAGTGCATTACTTGACTTAGGAGTATGAAATTTTAGGGAATACAATTCCAAAATGAGTAGAGTTTGCTTCATTTACCATTTTGGTGTTTCACGAAGATTAGAGAGAAAGAGGGTTTTTTAAAACCCTTGTAGGAAGATGTCATTGCTGGAGGAAAATGATGATTTTTTAGAAGTCATTTACTGTTGTTGTGCCTTCATTTGGCTCATCTTCTGGGCTTGAGTTATTTTATTTACAGCTCTTTGGCCGTCGTTCCTTGGATTGAAGCTACTGTGATTGGAACTGTTGCCCTATTTTTCTACATGCAGAATGATAAACACAAATAGGAAAGGGTTGCATAAAGGTACATCCATTTAACACTAATTTTTAGGTGATATGGATTAACATTTTATTATTGCATTCATATCAATTTTTTATTGTACTCTAAGTATTGATCAAATTTCAAATTTTTAAATTCATAATTGATCATTACATTGTGCATTCAAACTGAATGTAATATAAAAATGATCTTTCATATTTCATGTCAATAAATAGAGTACATAGGGAAGAATAGAAAGATATGATAGAGGTATGAGTAAGGTCCTTTGCATTTCCTTGAGAAGTCATCTGCATCTAGGAGTTGGTTGTCTGTTTGGCTCAAGTCCTCAAGTTCACTGTATGAGTCTTCATGTCTGGTCCTAGGGCTTCACGGTTTATCCTGCATCATGGAAGAGTTAAAAATTGTTAGATCCAATTGGATCTAATCAATGCATAAGATCAAAACATCATACAACAATCAGAATCTTTCAGAGCTACACACATCTATCTGGTGTTTCAATGCAATAGGAAAATGTGCATACACATAAACTAAAAAGTAGTATTAAAGGGACATAATTTTATGAAACCTTTTACTATTAATGGCCATCATTATGCATGTTTTCATTATACAAACCAGATATCTAAATCAAAGGGACTTTGTTTTTATAGCTGAGAAACTTTTTTCAGGACATCGGGATAGCATTAGGTTAGTGAACATATCAGTTGACCGATTAATGCACAAAATTGACCATTTGGTCATGTTCACTAACATAATGTGTTTGATTTGATGTTATTTTAAATCTTATCATAGTAAACAGAGTAAAATCATTATTCAAATAGGACTTGTATTTCTTGTCATAGTCATTAAAAAAGGAAAAAAGTGCAGAATAGTGTTCACAGTCCTGATGAGAAATTGTTACAAAGTGATTGTTCATATGCAAACAAAGACTGAAAAGATGCAAAGTATCAGGTTCAAGGATTACAAAATATGTTTATGGGTGTCATGAGCCCATGCTCAAACCTCATAAACAAATTTTATTGTTGGAATTGCATCTATGTCCAAATCAGAAAAGAAACAATCATGCTTTGATTTCAATGAAAAGATGCTACTGAAGGAGTATTCATTACTGGTATGCAATGTAACAATGAATTTATCTCTGTTAAACAATGACAATGGTATGAATCTTGGGTCTTTGTTGTTATAAAAAAGTAGGTTGGTTACTATTGATACAACTATAATTTTTATAAGCATGTTGACTGTTCAGTCAAGACAATTTCAAATAATAGTGATAAAGATTCATGTTTTGAATGTTTTGTTTATCAGTGTCACGAGCCCGTGCTTGAACCCCATTGACAAAAAATTCAAACTATTTTGTATTTTACATTTCAAAGAGGAAAAATCAGTCATTATTAAGTTATAGTTCAGCAAATAAAAACTAGTCAGGCATGTTTTTACAGTTACAATCAAGCCGACCATTACATGGTTATAAGCAACATGAGTGTGTACTCGTGCACCTCTTTAAAGACCAAAAAAACATTACAAAGAAGCTACAGAAAGCCATAAATCACTCAAATAACTCAGGTTGATTTTTGAGTTTTAAAGTTGATCTAAACTTATAATTTGAGTTAAAAAGTTGTTTTTGCATGATTTGCATGTTTTTGTGAATTAAATTATCTTTATTTTTAGTGACGTAGATGATAGCGCAAACTTTGAGGTCACATGAATGAAGAATTATTCTATTTGGAAGCTGACAGTTTTGTGTAATTTTTTATGTAACGTGTGGAAACTTTTATTTTGTAATTGGATGCCAACTCATTTTTAATTACTTGAGTGTGGTATAAAGGAAGGAATGTTTTTCCTTGTTGGAATAGATAGAGATGAATGGAATTGATAAAGTGAATGATTGTGAAAGTGAATTTATGAAGGAAGACATGCGAGGTACAAAGATCTAAAATTGAGATCTAGTGTAGTAGTGAGTGCAGTTTGGCACAGTCAGAGAAGAGGTAACGTATTGTTGAGATCAGTAATGATTTGGTAAAATATGGTGGTTTTGTGTTGGTTTTAATAGAATGGAAAAGCATATATATGGTCATTGTTCAAGCATCTATAGTGAATGTTACAGTCAACCAGAGAAATCAGTTAATAGAGATCCAAAGTACAGCTGGGTAACATCATAAAAGATCAAGCTGGAGATTGGTAACCAGACATGGAGTATTAATTTGCAGCTAGAGACATATAACTAGTAGAGCATGAGAAGTCACAGTGAACATCAGCAAGCAATAGAAAGTGAAAACCCAAAAATTTGACAAGCATTGACAGGACACGAGTTTGTCAAACAATGATTGTTATTAGTAATTGAAAACCCAAAGTTCGACTGGATCAGTCAAAACCAAGCTCAATGTCTGGTGAATACAATGTGCCAAGTATTGGGTCAAAGCTCAAGTTTGAGTTAATAGAGGACCGAGCTGGAGACTAGTAATAAAAAATCAATGCAATAAAGTAATGATTCCGGCAATTTAAACAGTAAGAAAGGAAATAATTAAAGTAGTGTTTTTTAAGCATGATTCATTGTAAACTTTAAATTTTCTATTTCAAGCCGCAAGGATAAATGCATTTAAAATTGAAATCTACATGCATCATGGAGTAAATTATCAATTTTTCACGTATGCAAGAAAAGCGCTAAATTTATAGAAAGAAAGAAGACTTGGCTTCAACAAATGATCAAGATTTCAATAATATGAGTAGAGCTGAAGGTAATATGCTTATCTTAGGTCCAAGTTCGAGATCATCAGCCAAGCTCCAATCAAATGATGTTGACTTCCAGTCTTGTCTATGTTCCAAGTTGTTGGAAAACCTGTGTGCAAGCTTCATTTCCAGCCCGTGCTTTAAGGGAGAAAAGCTCAAGTCAAAATCTTGTGAGCATTCACTTAGAAGCTCGTGTCAGTCACAAAGCTCATGTTTCAATAACAAAGCCAAGATTACAAGAAAAAGCTTCAATGTCCAGTTCAAGTTATGGTCAAGGCTGGAAGTCGTGCCAGTCTAAAGCCAATAATGCTAGATTAAAGCTCAGAAAGGAGGGTTAGACTACCAGTAAAAGACCAAGCTCATCCATCACAAGTCGATGTTCAGCAAGTCATAACCCGAGTTCCTCATCAATGAGCCATAACAGTCAAAGAAATTTCTAGCCATTTTTAGAGGGCCCAAGAACTATCAGTCTAAAGCCAAATTCCAATCAAACCGAGATGCAGGTTCAAGCTCCAATCACGGCTTAAGATACTAAACATAGAGAAGGAGGTATTACGGATTGAGATATCTACAGATAGCCGGCATGAACTAGGGTTTTAACTTTTAGTTTTCCCTAATTCTCAAATGCATTGTGAGAACTAAGATCCAAGAAAGTGCCAAAATTGATATATTTTGAAGTCCATGGCAGCAAAAAGGTTAATGCCATTGAATGCTACAACTCATGATTTCCAGAGCCTCGAGATTGTAACTGCCACCTCGACTGGTTCTTTTGAGATATTTTATTATTACTAATTGCATAGGGTGGTCATCGACCCCACTTTGTAATTAGTAATAGTTTTAGGACTTAGGTTTTGAAATTTAAGTCTAAGTTATAGGTTGAGGCAATTGTTTATTGTAAATGTTGGTATATTTGTTAAAAGATATTTTTCTTATAAAACCAACATTAGGGGATTGGATTAGTGGCTTGGATATGCTTATTTTTAGGAGCTAATTTGGTAATTTTTCTAGGCTTCAGGTGAGGGTTTATTGCCAAGATTTAGGGGAGTAATTGAGAGTGATACTTGTAACTTTGGGCTATTTTGTACCTTGATTTGGAGCCAATTTTGGGGCTAATTTGGAGTGACTTTTGAGTGATTGAGAGTGAAATTAGGGGGTCTTGGATTTTCGGATTTAGCTTGAGGAGGCTACATAACCGGGATGGATTTCCAATTTTAGGGGTTTGGAATCATGGAAAAGGAAGGTTTAGTGAACATTTTTCATTCCTCTATCCCCTTTTTACATTATTGTAACCATTTTTAGAGTTTTGAAGGAAAATAAAGCAGGCTTCTCCATACTGCATCAATTTCTGAGTATTGAATTCAATCCTATTCTTCCTTTCTGCATTTAAGTGTTGTATGTTTTTGTGTAAATCTAGTTAAGTAAATTATTTTTTATTCCTTTCTAGGTTGTCAAAATCAGACCTTTTGCGGAAACTATATGTTTGTTGATAGATTTCATTGTTTGTGGTGTATACCCTAATAGTGGATTTTAGTCAACCTATATGTTGAATAGTGAATGTTAAATGCAAACCTCATTAGTTGTGATTGTGGATGCCGGTTTGAAGTTTTTAATCAGTCTGGATCAAGTTTTGGTGTATCGCCCCTTTCAATTTTAGTTTTTAAGTTATCTTTCTCCCTTTCCTCATTCAAGTTTCAGACAAGAGGTGATATTTCCAAATCCAATAGGAACCAACCTAGAATCCAGAGATTCCTGTTAGATTAGGTGAAATACTAATCTCCCAAGAACACCTGCATGCATAACCCTGTCACATGGAAGAAGCAAAGAACAGAAGCAAGAAAAATCTATGGAGGCCAAAAGGCCAGAGACAGGAAAGTCATTGTGATAGAAAAAGCTTCTATTAACAAAATGAAAATAATACAATCTCCTCTTATTGAAATGAAAGAAGTGAATCCTTATAAAAGGAAACACGAAACCCTAAAGGCTAAAACCCTAAAGAATTATGAGATGCCTAAGTCTAACTTAAGTGTAGAGAAAAATAGACTAATAATTAAATAAATTAATTATTAGCTATAATATGACTACTCTAACAATTCCTTCTCAATCAGAGTCCACCTATAGCTTGAGAAGGTCTCCATTGTTAGGATGAAATGTCGGTGAGCCCTAATGCCTGAGTTAGGATGACATTTCCAAACCTCAACATTTTTTGGCATGCCCGATGGGATCCATTCTTCAACGAAGTGGTCAAATTGCATTACATTACTTGCTAGTTTTGGTATGCTATCAACAAGATTCAGACCTTACAGAGGTCATACATTTTGTATATCTGGTGGTTTCATGGAGGAAAGTCGACTCATTTCAAAAGATCAAGTGCTTTTATGTTTCAAATTGTTTTACTTTCTGATTTCCAGCATTTCAGATGAGTAGAGATGTCAAATTTTCAAGAAGGATATGCTTACCCAGATGGTCAATTTCCATGTTTTCCATCATTTCAAGAGAATTATGTTCAAGAGAATCATTTTCAATCCTTTCAAGGTCAACAATCACAATATGATTTCCATTATCCTGCAAATGATAATGATTCACAAAATAGAGATGCTACAAGTATATTGCAGGACATGCTTATGCAAATTGATGAGATTAAGAGGTAGCAGGAATCTGAATTCCAACAAGAGCTAGAGAAGCATCAAGAGGAGCATGCTTATCAAGCCTATTTACATTAGCAGGCTGCATTGGCTCAGTAGGAGAAAAGTCATAAGATATATTTAGTGGAGCATTTCAAGAGGAATGAGGCCAAGCTTGCAAGAGGGTTGGAAGCACAGAAGAAGGCTCATGAAAGTGAGTTGGAAGCTTAGAAGAATGTTTATGAAAAGTAGGTTCAAGACCAAAGAGATCTGATCAAGGCCATGTTTGATAGTGGCATTGAATTTCAAGAAGAGAAAAAATAAAAATTAAGAGCTCATCAGGAATTTCATGAGAAAGAGTTTCAGGATCAAAAAAAGACAATAGGGAACTTGACTTCTACAATTGAAAGTACAAGGAAGCTTATCAAGTTCAGCTTGAAAATAATTTCCAGCTAGAGTGAGAAAAGTTGAGCATTGAACAGAAAGTAGAAGTTGATAAACTAAAAGAGGATCTTTCTAATGTTTCTTATGTTATTAAAGAAGATATTTTGGTTTGGGATGAGTTGCCCTTTCCTGTTGAACAAGATGAGACAGAGAAGCTACCAGCAAATTAGGATAATTATACTGACAAGAATATGCCTCTCCTACAAAAGAGTAAGGAAGATGAAGAAGATGACCTTTTTTAGGACGAGTTGGAGCAATTTTGCTTACATCTTGATGATAAGTCTACACTTCCAGAAAGTACCTACAAGCTACAGGAGAAAGTCATTTCCAGCCAACATAAAGAGGAAGCTCATCAGATTGAAGTGACATTTCAAGAACCAGAGTCTATCAAGGAGAGATCCAAGTTGATTATCACACATGGATGTCCTATCAAACATTTGGCAAGGATGGAGGCCAGCAAAGAAGTGCCAGTTATGTCAGCATCTCAACATGATGTTTTATCAAAAGGTGAAGCTGAGGAAGAATCAAAATAGCTTGTTGTCCCAATAAGTTCGAATGATCAAGTAAGTGAAGTTCTTCTTGTCCTTCACAAAATGTTGTTGATTGTTGATTTTCTTCAGAATGATGGTGTTTTCAATCAGCTAGATCAAGTAAGTGAGATCCTTGTCAAGCTGAAAGCTTCTCATCAATTGATCAAGTACATCTCATTTGTTCATCTCATGATTGTTTTTCATAAGAATGTTGACTATTGTGAGCTAAAAAGGATGGGCAACTATTTTTCACAATCTTTGAATGGTTTTGTTTAACCAAGCTTCAAGCTGGTTAAAATAGGATAGTTTAGGTTTCATTTCAATAAGTGCAGTCCAACACTAGGTATTTAGGTTGCATGAGTCTTAATTTAGGTGTATTTTGGTTTCAAATAAGGTTTCATGCATGTTCTTGTTTTCTGACTCCATTACCCAATGATAAGGTCTATAGTTTATGTCTAGCAGGCAAACATCCAGCAGTAGTCACCAAAATTATTACCCTATTTTTCTACATGCAAAATGATAAACACAAATAGGAAAGGGTTGCATAAAGGTACATCCATTTAACACTACTTTTCATGTGATGTGGATTAACATTTTAATATTGCATTCATATCAATTTTTTATTGTACTCTAAGTAATGATTACATTTCAAATTTTCAAATTCATAATTGATCATTACATTGTGCATTCAAACTGAATGTAATATATAAATGATCTTTCATATTTCATGTCAATAAATAGAGTACATAGGGTAGAATAGAAATATATGATAGAGGTATGAGTAAGGTCCTTTGCATTTCCTTGAGAAGTCATCTGCATCTAGGAGCTCGTTGTCTGTCTGGTTCAAGTCCTCGGGTTCACTATCTGAGTCTTCATGTTAGGTCCTAGGTCTTCACGGTTAGTCATGCATCATGGAAGAGTTAAAAAATGTTAGATCCAATTGGATCTAATCAATGCATAAGATCAAAACATCATACAATAATCAGAATCTTTCAGAGTTGCACACATCTATCTGGTGTTTCAATGCAATAGGAAAATGTGCATACACAAAAACTGAAAAGTAGTATTAAAGTGACATAATTTTATGAAACCTTTTACTATTAATGGCCATCATTATGCATGTTTTCATTATACAAACTAGATATCTGAATCAAAGGGACTTAGTTTTTATAGTTGAGAAACCTTTTTTAGGACAACAGGATACCATTAGGTTAGTGAACATATCAATTGATCGATTAATGCACAAAATTGATCATTTGGTCATGTTCACTAATATAATGTGTTTGATTTGATGTTATTTTAAAACTTATCAGAGTAAACAAAGTAAAAGCATTGTTCAAATAGGACTAGTATTTCTTGTCACAGTCATTAAAAAAGGAAAAAAGTGTAGAATAGTGTTCACAGTCCTGATGAGAAATTGTTACAAATTGATTGTTCATATGCAAACAAAGACTGAAAAGATGCAAAGCATCAAGTTCAAGGTTTACAAAATGTGTTTATGGGTGTCACGAGCCCATTCTCAAACCTCATAAACAAATTTTATTGTTGGAATTGCATCTATGTGCAAATCAGAAAAGAAACAATCATGTTATGTTTTCAATGAAAAGATGCTACTAAAGGAGTATTCATTACTGGTATGCAATGTAACAATGAATTTATCTATGTTAAACAATGACAATGGTATGAATCATGGGTCTTTATTGTTATCAAAAATTAGGTTGGTTACTATTGATACAACTATAATTTTTATAAGCATGTTGATTATTCAGTCAAGACAATTTCAAATAACAGTGATAAAGATTCATGTTTTGAATTTTTTTTTATGGGTGCCACAAGCCCATGCTCGAACCCCATTGAGAAAACATTCAAATTGTTTTATATTTTACATTTCAAAGAGGAAAAATCAATCATTGTTAGGTTACAGTTCAGAAAATAAAAACCAGTCAGGCATGTTTTTATAGTTACACTCAAGCCGACCATTACATGGTTACAAGAATCATGAGTGTGTACTCATGCACCTCTTTAAAGACCAAGAAACATTACAAAGAAGCTGCAACTCAAGGGTTGAAAAATAAAATATGGTGGTTTTGTGTTGGTTTTAACATAATGATAAAGCATATATATGGTCAGTGTTCAAGCATCTACAATGAACGTTACAGTCAACAAGAGAAATCAGTTAATAGAGATCCAAAGTACAACTGGGTAACATCATAAAGACTGAGCTGGAGATTGGTAACCAAACACAGAGTGTTAATTTGTAGTTGGAGACAAATAACTAGCAGAGCATGAGAAGTCACAATGAACATCAGCAAGGAATAGAAAGTGAAAACCCAAAAATTTGACAAGCATTGACAGGGCACGAGTTTTTCAAACAATGACTTTTATTAGTAATTGAAAACCCAAGTTCGGCTAGATATAGTCAAAACTGAGCTCAATGACTAGTGAATAAAATATGCCAAGTACTGGGTCAAAGCTCAGGTTCCAATTAACAAAGGACCGAGATGGAGACTGGTAAATAAAAATCAATGCAATGAAGTAATGATTTGGGCAATTTAAACAACAAGAAAGGAAATAGTTAAAGTATTGTTTTTTAAGCATGATTCATTGTAAACTTTTAGTTTTCTATTTCAACCCACAAGGATAAATGCATTTTAAAGTGAAATCTACATGCATAATGGAGTAAATTAACAATGTTTCACGTATGCAAGAAAAGCCCTAAATTTACAGAAAGAAAGAAGACTCGACTTCAACAAATGATCAAGATTTCAATAATATGGGTAGAGCTCAAGGTAATATAGTTTTCTTAGGTCCAAGTTAGAGATCATCAGCTAAGCTCCAATCAAATGATGCTGACTTCCAGTCTAGTCTATGTTCCAAGTTGTTGGAAAACCTATGTGCAAGCTTCATTTTCTAGCACGTGCTTTAAGGGAGAAAAGCCCAAGTCAAAATCCCGTGAGCTTTCAGTTAGAAGCTCGTGCTAGTCACAAAGCCCGTGTTTCAATAACAAAGCTAGGGTTACAAGCAAAATCTTCAATGTCGAGTTCAAGTTACGGTTAAGGCTGGAAGTCATGCTAGTCTAAAGTCAATAATGCCATATTAAAGTTGAGAAAGGAGGGTTCAACTACTAGTAAAAGACTGAGCTCATCCATCACAAGTCGAAGTTCAACAAGTGATAACTCAAGTTCCTCATCAATGAGCCACAAAAGTCAAAGCAATTTCTAGCCATTTTTAGACGGCCCGAGAACTATCAGTCTAAAGCCAAATTCCAGTCAAACTAAGATGCAGGTTCAAGCTCCAATCACAGCTTAAGATACTAAACACAGAGAAGGAGTTAATACGGATTGAGATATCTACAGATAGCCACCATGAACTAGGGTTTTAACTTTCAGTTTTCCCTAATTCTCAAATACATTGTGAGAACCAAGAACCAAGAAAGTGCCAGAATTGATATATTTTAAATTCCATGGCAGTAAAAAGGTTAATGCCATTGAATGATACAGCTCATGGTTGCCAGAGCCTCAGGATTGTAACTACCACCTCGACTAGTCCTTCTGAGATATTTTATTATTATTGATTGCAGGGGGTGGTCATCGACCCCACTTTGTAATTAGTAATAGTTTTAGGACTTAGGTTTTGAAATTTAAGTCTAAGTTATATGTTGAGGCCATTATTTATTATAAATTTTGGTATTTTTGTTAAAATATATTTATCTTTAAAAAATCAACATTAGGGGATTGGATTAGTGGCTTGGATATGCTTATTTTTAGGAGCTAATTTGGTAATGTTTCTAGGCTTGAGGTGAGAGTTTATTGCCAAGATTTAGGGGAGTAATTGAGAGTGATACTTGTAACTTTAGGCTATTTTGTAACTTGATTTGGAGCCAATTTTGGGGCTAATTTGGAGTGACTTTTGAATGATTGAGAGTGAAATTAGGGGGTCTTGGATTTTTGGATTTAGCTTGAGGAGGCTACATAACCGGGATGGATTTTCAGTTTTAGGGGTTTGGAATCATGGAAAAGGAAGGCTTAGTGAAAATTTTCATTCCTCTATCCCCTTTTTGTATTTTTTTAACCATTTTCAGAGTTTTGAAGGAAAATAAAGGAGGCTTCTCCATATTGCATCAATTTCTGAGTATTGAATTCAATCCTATTCTTCCTTTCTGCATTTAAGTGTTGTATGATTTTGTGTAAATCTAGTTAAGTGAATTATTTTTGATTCCTTTCTAGGTTGTCAAAATCAGACCTTTTGCAAAAACTGTATGTTTGTTGACAGATTTCATTGTTCGTTGTGTATACCCTAATAGTGGATTTTAGTCAGCCTATATGTTGAATAGTGAATGTTAAATGCAAACCTCATTAGTTGTGATTGGGGATGCCAGTTTGAAGTTTCTGATAAGTCTGGATCAAGTTTTTGTGTATCACCCCTTTCAATTTTAGTTTTTAAGTTATCTTTCTCCCTTGCCCCATTCAAGTTTCAATCAGGAGGTGATATTTCCAAATTCAATAGGAACGGGCCTAGAATTTGAAGATTCCTTCTTAATCAGAGTCCACCTATAACTCGAGAAGGTTTCCATTGTTAGGATGAAATGTCAGTGAGCCCTAATGCCCAAGTTTGGGTGACATTTTCAAACCTCAACGGGAACTGTTGTTTGGCTGTGAGTGGGCATTTGAACATTGTTCCCTCCTTGTTGTGGCTGGATATTTGAACATTATTTTTTGCTTCATCTGCAATGGCTTCAAAAAGGGTATGTCACTTTCACTTGGAGTTTTCCTTGCATTTTATAAAAAAATATGATTTTCTAAAAAAGAATGTTGGGTTTTCTTAGCTTCTGGGTTTTATCAGTTTATTACACAACCATTATTTGTTTTGATTATGTAAAAGTGGGTTTTGAAAGGACCCAAAACCTTTTACATCAAGAATACAAGATATGCATTTAAGCTCCAACCAAACTTTTGCAACAACACCAAAAAAAGCCACACAAACAAGTCCTTAAGCATAAAAAAATAGACAAAAAGACAAAGGACAATAAAAAGACAACAGGGCAGCACCCTGTTGGCTAAATACATTTCATAAGACCAACTACTTAATCAGCCAGCATCTGCATGTTAGCTGCAGACACTTTGAGTTCTTCAATGTCATTATTCTTATCATCCTCCAGCTTCCTAAACCTGGATCTAGTTCTCCTGTTGGGACCATGATCAACTTTGACCTTGGTGATCGCCTGCTCCCCTTTCCCCTAGTCCAACTTGTCCACCAGAATCTTCACATGCTCATTCGACGCCTTAAGAATAGAAAAGCTCTGCTATGCAATGTTTCCAACTATTTTCTCTAGCTTTTTGACTCTGCTTTCCATAATCTCAATTTTGTTTTTCATCCCTTCACCATTTTCAATTTTTTCCTCCATAGCGATGATTCTGTCATTAAAGACAGTGAGCCCCTCAGCCCTACCGACTGTCTCAACGAGATCATCAATAGTTTGGCCCATGGTTTTCTCCCCCAAGTTCATCCTTTTAAGGACCCTGGTCTCTTTTTGCAGCTGGTGAATATGAGACTTCATATCTATGATGTCATTTTTTATATAGCTAAGATTAGTCAAAAAAGCCAGACAACCCAGATTCTCAAAATCCTTATTCACACCCTCTGTCTTCTCCTTGGAACTCTCCACCTTATCTTTCCTCATGTTGGTCGCGTCCTTCTCCTGCCTTTCCTTCTCAATATTTCACATCTCCTGGGCAAAATCATGCAGAATATTGTCCTCGACCAGAACATTTTGTTCTAGACCTATACTTTCTTCCACAAAAGGGTCATTCTCCACTCGGTTTTCCTGAATATCATGGCTCTTCTCCTGAGAAGAAGAACCCTCATCAGAGGAAATGAAAACCCTCTTAGCAATTTTCATATACCCTTTTCTAGCTCTGATACACTTTCCAATGGGCTCCATATTGTTCTTACCTTGCTTCTTGGTACTTTCCTCCCTACTCTCCTCTTCCTCCATATCCATCTCCGTGACCAAGTCTTCCACCTTACCTTTCTTCTTCTTTCTTTTGGGAATGGACTCTTGATCCTCCTCAGAGTCTTCCTCATCGATCGAGTCCTCCACCTTAATTTTCTTCTTCTTTCTTTTGGGAACGGACTCCTGAAACTCCTCAGAGTCACCCTCATCATCTTTAGTTTCCTCTAGGAAGGACTCCTCTGATTCTTTCCCGTCCGTATCATAATCTTCAAGGGCCTTCCTATTCAGTCGGGGTCTCTCCACCTTCTTTGATTTCAAAACCTCATAAATGAGGACCATTAACCCTTCATGATAGGCATGATCACCTTCTGGATCCCTCTACCAAATGACAATAGAAGCATTTAAAGAGCTCAAAAGATAAAAGGGGAAGTTTATTTTAACCCCATGCTTGAAATGGTTTAGTAAAATCAAATGATGGTTGTAAATTTTAGTATACCGACCATCTAGAGTAATGTAGCTAATAATCACAAAGAGAACCAGTCTCCACAGCCTCAAAATACTTTTAGGATCAAAGTAGGATTTATCCACCTTTACCATACACTTCATCTCCTGCTCCATTGGCACAAATGCCTCCAAAGCTTTATCTGAGATCTTCCTATCCCTGTAAAAGTCAATACCATCAATCTTTAGACCCGTCGCCTCTGCTATTATCTCCTCAGTCACCTCCATACTCTACGTTCCCACCATGAATTTCCCCTTGTTCCAGGTTTTAATGAAGTTCTTAGTCACAACAACTTTCCCTCCATGCAACTTCTCCAAATAAACCGCCAAACCCCCATCTTTAACAATTTTCCACACCTCCTAGTTCTGATTCCATTCGTTGCAGTTCCCTGGCTCATAGCCATTATTTGTTGTTGTTGAATTGGTTCCACTTTTCCTCTGAAATATTTGCCTCGTATTCTCCCCTTTTGGAAAAGATGAAGAGAAAAAAGGGTTCGAACCCTTCAGCACACCATTGCTGGGATATTCTGCTATATTTTATATTTATTTTTTGTATTCCTATTGGCTATTTCTCCATGATTCAGTGTCTACATTTATGGTTCGACCAAGTATGAAAATGTTTGAGCTGGAAACTTTAACCACTGAAAATTATATCTTTTGTTATAAAAAATATTACCAGAGAGTATTTCCTTACTGGTTTAAAGAATGACCATTGTACCAGTCAAATATGTGAAGATTTCCAGCCATTTAATTTGTTTCGTAAATTTTTGCTATTTTCTTTTATAATACAAAGAGTGTGCCATTTTCATTGGATTTAATTATAGAAGAAACAACAATAGTTACTTTCTCCATAAACCTAGAATTGCTTCTTGCCTTTTATCTCTGGTTTATTGATATATATAGGAATATGCAGCTTTTCTTTGAATTCTATCCTGTGAACTTCTTCTCCTTGCTTGATTTATGACTATAACTGAATGAGAACTATGGGAGTAAATTACAGGTTGATATTTTGTATTCGTTGTCCCCATGTTTTACTGGCTACCTGTATTGTAATATATGTCTGGAACTTACTCGATGAATGTTGCCTTTAGATACAAAATTGTATCTCTTTTTTCATTTATTTTCCATACGACTACATCATTATGGTTACTCATATAACAGTGCACAACTGGTATTTAAATTCATTGAATGATACCTAAATAAAACTATTATTTCTCTGTCATTTTTTGTCCTTTAGAAATATGTTGCTCATTATTATAATTGTAGTTCCTTATAAACCTGTTGATGTTATTTATTCCTTGCACAAAATTGATTGCATGTTTTTATCTTATTTCTCTATATGTTGTTGTGTTAATGAAAATCATTGTTTATCTATTGCTTGCTATTGATATTGAGAATTTGATAATTTTATTGTAATAATCTTGTAGTAATACAACTCTTGTAGCAATTCTAAAAAACACTGAAATGAGTTTAAAACCATCTTGTAGCACTTGCAAATCTGATTTATTAGGCTGGAAGGTTTCATAACAAAGGTCATGTCCCTTCAATAGCCAGTCTTCTACAACACCATGATTTGGCCAGAAGGTCCCATGCCTGAAACTTGTGCATGCCCCCTCAATAGCCTCCTCAAATCTTCATTCTTGGCCTCTACATGACTTTAGTCAAAAAATTTCACACTTGTAATGTATGCGTGTCCCTTCAACAACCTACTTGATCTTCATACCTGAATCTATACATGAAGCAAACAATGTTAAGAAATAAAGTGTTTCCAATAATGCGATCACTCCTCTCAGCAACTCCATTTATGCATTTTGATTTATATTTCTGTAAATGTATGGAAGTAGATAGCTAGAATGATAGGTTAGCCTCCTCTATTGCTCAATTCACATGAACTGACCCCTCTTTCTCTCTCTTCTTTTGCTGGACAACTTAGGGTGCAGGATCAAGGATGCAACATTATTCGACCCTCCACAAAGACTCTAGGCAATGGGGGGTCCTAACTCTATTATTCTCTTTCTTCTTTTTTACATTTACACATATGTAAATAGCTTTTAATTTGTACATTTAAGACTGGAATGCATGCTTGCATTAACCTAAGCCACGGGATATGTGGCTGCATTATAAATGATTTTTTCATTATATATCTTTGTATATTTCAAAAAATGTACTTTCAATTTATGGTTTTGATAGAAACCACTGCTTGTGTGGATAATTCCAATGTTGTACTTTTACTATCTAAAATGCACACATATTTTTCTCCTTTTTGTTTAAACTCCAACATTTGTACTTTGCTCAAAATCTAATTCTTAAGTAGTTAGAGCACCAAAAATGAGAATCTAAGATTTTTTCAATGAAACCATGAATGAACCAACAATTAGGAGATAATTTGATTATTGAAATAATCAATTACAACAACAATTCAATGAATTTAAATGAACCAATTTCATCAGAAAATTAAGGGCTAGTAACAACCCTACCAATTAGAACAACTATAGTGAAAATTGGTAACAATACCCCCTATAGACATTTTCTCCAAATTTCCAAATATTTCACATATTTTAAGCAAATAGTTTACATGCAAATTGGTTTTCTTTTATCCAATAGATTATACTGAAAATCATATAATATTGGACCGAAATAGAGATCTAAAATTAAATATGAATATAAATCATTACAACTTTATTTTTTAGACACTACAAGTTTGTCTTCAAATGAAGACTTCACAAATTTACCCAACTGTGAACTTCATCATAAATCCATCTCAAAAGTTGAATTGAGTTTCCATCCAATCTACTAAGAAATCTTGAAGATTTCTATCATTAGGTATTTAAAAACCGAAAGCTAGAGCTTCCCAAAGTTCTCCAAGAGAAAACAATAACCAAGCATATCAAAATGAGTCTCTCAATATTTTTTAATAGCACATTCTTTGACTCTTCATTTTTCCTCTACTTGTCTCTTGATATTATTTTTCTTTGTCTCTTTATTTCCACTGTTTAAATTAAAGTGACTTTATTAATTTTTCACTAAGCTCCATTAAAGTCATTTTAATAATTAAATTAATCTGTCATTAAATTTGATATAATTTGACAACTTAAAACTTAATTATTTAAGTGAATTATAATGTCCCAAAAGGGGGCTATTACGACTTCTCTCATCTTTCTCAAAGCTTGCCCAAAGAAAATATGAAAAAAACACTCTCAATCAATACAAATCAACCACATTCCCATCCAAATTAAATATGGCATACTGTTGTAGACACCCAAAAATGGACATTCTTGCTAGTTAACAATAAATGGCTAATTATTCCTCTATTAATTAATGGTTCTTTAATCGTTAATTATCATCATCTATTCCTCCATAGTCCAATCTCTTCATCATTTAATCATTCTCCCAAAATTAATTAGATAATTAATATTATTTAATTAATCAATCTTAATTAATTGATCCTTATTAGTTAATTAAATTAAATTTCCTAAATTTCTATAGTTTAAATAATTATCTTTAATTATTTAAATTATCTAATTATTCCTCCTAATTAAATTAATTTAATTTTATCTCATTTTCATTTCATTTCATTTCTAATTAATTTCATCCTATTTCATCCCGATTCCACATTTCTCAAAAATTGAATTTCTAATTCAATTAAATCTTTCAAATCTTTAGAAAATAAAAAAATATGAGGAAAATCAAATTCAAAAAATTTAAAAATCTTCATAAATTGAAAAGTCAAATTTCTAAAAATCCTAAATTTCTTTAAAATAAAAAATAAAATTCTTTTCCCAAAATTGTATTTTGGAAATTTTATTTTCTAAAAATAGAGATATCTTCAAAATCTTATCTCATCCTTTATTTCCTAAAATAACTCTTCACTTTTGAGTTCAAATTAGAAATAAATCTCTATTTCTGGAAGGTTTCCCAAAATCTTCTTCTTCCTAATTTTCTCATCCATTCAATCTGATTTTCTCAATAAGATCTCAACCATTCATCCAGTTATGAAAATTAATATAAACCCCCTTCAAACATGTTCTGAATAGTAATTAGCTTATGCAGGTTTCATTTTATGCAATCAAGTCATTTATCATAGTTTTCATTTTCTTGAATCTCTCAAGTCAGAGTATTTCCTAAATCAATGTTGAGTGCCACTTTAACAAGAGTGCAAAGAAGCAACATAAGAAGATGAGCATATATTTGGAATAGTTTGATTTAGTTTCATTTTTAGTTTCTGATTATGATGCTCGGTCTCACATTTTGTTGTTATGTAGGGTTATGTTTTAGTAGTTTTTATTGATTTCTTTGCTACTAATATCTTCTCTCTAGTCTTGTAGATTTCCCCCACGACAATTGCATCCAAAATTAAATGTTTAATAAAAAATGATGTATTAAAAAATACCAATTAAAAATGATAAAAAATACCTATAATACAAAATATAAAATGTAAACATTACAAACTATATAAGAGAAAAAATGTAAATGTCCATCGCACAATTTAAAATCAAAGAGATCAATGTAAAATATTACTTCCCTGTCTATAGATGCTAACATTGAAAAATATAAAACAAACTCAATTGAACAAATATCTAAAACTTTTTCAAATTTCAAGCATCAGATAGTAAAACATTGCTCACTTGGTAATGTTATGCATGAGAAATTGGTCAAGTCTAAGTCTACCATTAATTTTTTAGCTTGAAGTGTTCAATGTGACTATTTGCAACGATTCGATGAAGAAAAAACTAAAAATTGCAAGTAACACTATTGAGAAGCAGATTTGATTCCAGTCCCAGCTATACATAAAATACAAACATTACAAAGCATAGAAAAAAAAGTAGAAATTTATGTCTTGACCACACAAAATCTCTGTCATTTTATCTATTGCAATGAAAATAAATTCATAGCCTTCTTCTAGTCCTTTCTTAAATGACAATGTCAAACAACACGTAACAAAACCCCACAAAATTCATCATTAAATTGGAAATAATTTTAAAGTATTTTAACAATAGAACAAAAATAGTAAGCATAAGTGAAACAAAAATACAAATCCCAAAAATAGAAAACAAATTCAACAAAGAATTGCAGTTCCTACAACATTGAAAAATGATGTGGTTTTAGCCAATGTAAAAGCACAAATTATTTTAACAATTAAGCAGTATTAAGAAAACCCACGGCCAAACCAACAAATTAAACAAAAAATAACAAGCATACCTCAAACCCTCAGTTCTTGCTCTGCGTTTTCTTTGTTTCTTGTAAATAATTGGTCAAACATAAATTAAAGAATGACACACTGAGCATATTTGAAATCCTTCTATTTTTTTGTCACAAATTGCTCCAACAAAAACCCAAGCCCCAAAAATACAAACCAAACTCAATAAAAACTTGTAATTTTATAAATGTCTAAAACTTAATTGCTTTTAACCACTATAACCTAAACTAATTATTTATGATGTTTCATTTAATATGCCACCCACCGTGCTTATGTGAAGTATTTTTTATGGGAATATTTAATTTTGTGCTTTAGGTTTTGGCATCTTCTTGAGCAAGCTCTGAGAGGGAATGAGTAGAGCAAGGGTTGAGAGACAATGTAATGATAGTGTAGAGGTATGGTGACTAGTGTTTTTTTTCTTACTGAGCCCTTGCTCCATTTTTATAAGAAAAATTGTTCAAACCAAAATGAAATCATCCCCCCCCCCCCTAAAAAAAGGATGAAGATTAACTTTTTCATATAAAACCAATTGAACAACCAATTTAACCAAGTACATAGTGAAATAATTAAAAACCCAACTAAACAAATGAAGCCAAAAAATAGTCACCATACCTACAAACCATCCACTCTTGCTTGCCTCTTCCTTTGCTCCTCTTTTCTTGCTTATGCCTTGCCCAAAAGATTGAGGATTTTTTTGGCTCCGCTCTTCTCTACAACTTTCCTTCCCATTCATTTTTCAAAATTCATAGCACCCCTTCTTGGGAGGACACGTCCTCCCCCCTACTGACCCTCCCATGGGTTCTCCTTCTAGGTTTGATGTTGTGGGTACCATAGCCCCTATGTCCTCCTAGTTAGAATATTCTGTTGATCCTAGAGATTCTCAATTGCGAACCCCCCAAAAGATGGCTGGAAAAATATGCTTGTGGGGGCCCCCCTTAATGAGCTGGAGACCACCATTGTTGACTTTATCGAAACTGACAAGGGTACTGAAATCACTCTCCCAAACTCAATTTTCAAAAGGACTATGGTTGATCTGCAGATGCTCCTAGTGGGCAAGTTTTTCAATTTCCGCCCTTCTATTGACATGGTGAGGAAATGGGTGGTTACCCATTGGAAAGTTAAGGGTAGCATGACTATTTTAGTGATGTCAGGGGGACTATTCCTATTTAGGTTCACTTCCTTGGAAGACCTTGCTTTGGTGCTATCATGCTCTTGGTCCTACAATAAGCATTTCCCAACCTTGGCCAAATGGAAGTCGGGTTTTAATCCTTCGACGAAGCTCAGTCGTATGAATCTGGTCTGGGTGCACACGTCTATCAGGCCTTCCCCTAGAATTTTGGGATGAATAAATCTTCAGATGGGTGGGGAACTCCTTTAGAAACTATATTTTTGTGGATACTGTCACACTGACCAAGTCTTGACTAGTTTATGCCACATTTTGTGTCAATGTGACTGTTAACAAGACTCTCCCCAACTTTGTGGTTCTGAAATCAAAATTTGGGAGGTGGAATGAGGCTCTAGTATATGAGAATGTCACTCTCTTTTGTCAAAGATGCAGCTCTAAGGGACACATGATAGCATACTATAAAGCCCCTCAGACTGTGGAGCCTAAGCTCGAGGAAAAGGTCTCCTCACTAGCTGGTTGTGGTGGTGGAATCTGGTGACCACATGCCTTCTCCTCCTAAACTGGCTATAGCCTTGGAAGAGGGGGATATTCCTCAACCTTCTCTACCCTTGGGAGAGGAGAGTATGTGTGTCTTCCAACCTTTGGCCCCTGTCGGGACTGATTGTAGTGGACTATCTTATGTGGTTGTTTCGATGCTTGTCAACTCTATAGATATATTGTCTAACGTGAGGGTGAAGTTAGCATTGAGGATAACTCATTAGAGAAAACATTAAATCCCAGTGTGGATGATGGATCTCTCTCCCCCGAGTGTGCTACTAATATAGAATAAGTCAAACCCCCTCTAGTTGAGGATATCAAATCTGTCATTTCCTCACCAGGAAAATCCTTGGTGGTCCCCATTAGAGATGTTGTGGGTGAGTGGAAGACCCAAAAGAAAAAGACAAGGATCAAGAAACCATATGTTGGTTTGGAGGTGAAGCCACAAAGGCCCTCAAAGAGAGCTCGGAGGAAGAAAGTTATATATATTGTAAGGGAAATTGTTGTGGGTCGACAACTTACCCTAGATCTAAACCACAAAGGTAAGAAATTATTTTTCTCTCCCAGAACATTAGGGGTCTTAACAACCCCAAAATAAATATGCTATCAGAAAGTATATTTATTACCATAAGGTTGATATCTTATTGTTGCAAGAGGTTAAAATGTCCTATTCTATATTTTTTTAGTTAGTGGGTAGGTTGTGGTCAGGTGCTCATTTCTTCTAGTTTGAAGTTGTTGGTGTGTATGATGGCATTGTGACCTATGAAATTCTTCTCGTGTTGGCAGGGAAGCTTTCCTTTTCCCAAAATTATTTGGCTATCTCCTTCAAGAGGCAAATGAACTATTGACATCTTATCAATGTATATGCCCCTAATACCCAAGCGGGTAGAAAGGCTTTGTGGGTGGAGATCACCAATTGTTTATCTCAGAATCCTAATGCTAAGTATATGATAGAAGGGGACTTAAACTTACCCCTCTACTTGTCTGAGAAATTGGGAGGTCTAATGGATTATAGTGCCAACATGGGTGATCTCTCTGATTTTTATAAGCAGTTCTAGCCTCTTTGATCTGGAGCTGATTAATAATTCGTTTACTTGGTCTAGTAAATGAAAGGGTTCTCAAATCATCTAGGTGATACTTGACCAATTCCCGATCTCTTCCTTTTGGGAATTAAGTCTCTCTCCCTCCTTCTCATCTTTTCCTAGAACTACTTTTGATCATAACCCCCTACTTCTCAATTGGAAGGATTTGACTAGTTTGGGCCATGCCCCTTTCAGCTATGAAATTGTGTGAGCACCTCATCCAAGTTTTAGGGATAGGGTGAGTACTTGGTGGTCTATTCCAATTAAGGGGTAGACAATGTTTTGAATTTCTAGGAAACTAGAGCTTATTAGGGGAGAGGTCAAAGGTTGGAGTAGAACTAATTTTGGAGATATCTTCAAAACCAAGAAAGAGCTGAGTGGGAAACTGGATGCACTTCAACAACATTCGGCTAAGGGAGATTGTTCTCCTATCCTTCATGCTGAAGAAGAGGACTATAGGAATAAATGGAAGAATCTCATGGCCAACAAGGAAATTTACTGGAAACAAAGATCGTGAGTTTAGTGGCTTGAGGAGGGGGATCATAATTCTGCCTTCTTCCATAGATCAACCAATAAACACAAAAAGAGGAATACGATCACCTCCTTATTGGACGTGGATGGAAATGAAACCTCTGGCTAGACTCAACTTGAGTACCTGGAAACAAATTACTTCAAGCAACTATATTTGGACTCTGCCTCAAGTGACCTCTCCACCCTCCAAGATTAGCTCATTGATCACCTCCCTCAGACAATTTCTGGCCAAGATAATGACCTCCTCCTCTCAAGGGTCTCTAATGAAGAATTTAGATCAAATTTTTACCATGTGTTCCTACAAGTCTCCTAGTCCTAATGGATTCCCCCCATATTTCTTTTAGGAATTTTGGGACATCATTCACCATGATGTATGGAGAGATTATAGGGACTTTGTTAGAATGGGTAAACTGTTAAAATAGCTAAATGACACCTACATTTTCTTATCTCGAAGAATAATGACCCTAAATCCATGTTGGACTTCAGACCTATCACTCTTTGTAACTCCTACAAAATTCTTACCAAGATTCTAGTGAATAGGCTCAAATCACTTCTTCACAAGATAATCAACCCCAATCAAAAGAGATTTGTCCCAGGTAGGCAAATCATGGATGTTGCCACCACAACACATGAAATAATTCATTCCATGGATAGAAGCAAGATTCTTGGTATGGATCTTAAATTGGATATATCTAAGGCATATGATAAATTAAATTGGTACTTCCTTTATAAGGTTTTATTTAAAATTGGTTTTAGCCAGAAGTTTGTTGAAATCATTAAGGAATATGTGGAAATTGTCATATTTTCTATTCTTGCGAATGGAAAGCCTAGGAATAAATTTTTGCCTAGTAAAGGCTTGAGGCAAAGAGACCTTCTCCCACCTTACCTCTTCATCATGGTGACAACAGTCTTGAGTAGAAATATGGCATCGGGTGGAAAGAGGGAATATTAAGGGTATTAAACCCACGTCCACACTTCCTCCTTTTGTGCTTCAAAAATTTGTGGATGATTCTCTTATTTGGTCACTCTTTGGTGAAGGAAGCAATGTGTTCTTCTTTAACACTAACTATGATCTCCAACACAAAATTATGAATATCTTGGAGTGCCAATTTTCTAGCCTCCCCTCTACTTACCTTGGCCTCCCTCTTACTATCAAGGAGGTCAAGATTGAGTTTTGAAATTTGATTGTGGAACATACCCAAAAAAAGCTCATTGGATGGAAGGGAAAGCTCCTTGGCAGTGTTGGTAAACTTTAGCTACTTGTTGCTTCCCTTCAAGGGATCCCAATCTACTTTTTATCTCTATTTAAAATATCAGGCATGATGGCTGACAAACTGGAGAAAATCTAGCGTACCTTTCTATGGTCTAGTATGAACAAGAAAAAGAAACTTTCTCTAGTCAGTTGGGACAAGGCTTGTCTTCCCAAAAGCTTAGGAGGCCTCGATATCTAGAATATTATCAACCTTAATAAGGCCCTTATGATAAAAATTGCTTGGAAACTGATCAATGGAACTACTGATTGGTGCAGGATCATGGAGGCAAAATATCTAAATAGAGGGAGTTTCAGCATTCCCTCTACTACTAGAAACTTGCCTGTGGGTTCCAAAATTTGGAATAGTATCCTTAAGTGTAGGAGCCTCCTTCTTTCTAGGGTGAAATGGCAGCTTGGAAATGGTGTGGATATTAGATTTTGGGAGGATAGATGGATGAAAATTTTAATATGGAGAATGGTAGGTTCATTCCACTCAAATTACATTAAGCCCCATTTAGGAGAACATATTATCAACTATCTTGATCATGGTAGATGGAAAAGACTTGTAGTTAATTGTGGATGACACACTAGATTTTTACATTCTTGCCCAAGAGTTGATGGCTCTATTGTGGAATGTTAGAATCCCCATGTTTGAAAATGATGACAGATTTATCTGGTCCTCTACTCATTGAGGTGATTTCTCTATTAAATTTTCCTACTCCCTTCTCCTTTGCGAGCCGAGTGACCCCTTATGATGGAAGAAGGTTTGGGATTATCCACTTATCCCCAAAATTATTTTTTTCTAGTGGACTCTTATGCATGGAAAGATACTGACACATGACAATTTGATCAAAAGAGGGTTCAACCTTGCTAATAGATGCATCCTTTGCATGAAGGAGGAGGAAACATTCATTGTGAGTTTGCTTCTTTTATCTGGAAATAAGTCTTCACCAAGTTGAATTGGTGTTGGGTTTTAAATCATGACATTCAACAATTTATCCTACATTCAACATTCATCAAGTCTTCCCCTTCCAAGCATCCCATCCTCCAACTCCTCTAGCATTGAATTCCTCCCCACATTTGCTGGTGCATTTGGAAGGATCGAAATAACCAAATTTTCAAAGATGTGGGAGTGGCCCCTACTATTTCCCTACATTATGGTCTTAAACTCCTCCATGAGAACATCTTGGTCTCCCACAGGAAGATCCATCCCTCCCCCCTCATTATTGTGGACATTCTAATTGCCAAGAACTTGAACCTCTCTAAGGGGTTTGACTGCTCTCATAACACAAAGCTTTTGGCTAGGTGAGCTACCAAGTGGATTCCTCCCAAACCTAATTGAGACAAACTAAATTTTGATGGTGTTGCTAATAATGACGCTCAGGTTGGTGGTGGTAGCATCAGGAACTAAAAATGGCAAGTTAGATCAGCTTTTGTTGGCCCACTCCTTAACCACACTGTCAACCAAGAAGAGGGTATGTCCCTTCTTTAGGGGGGTTCAAATTTGTCCTTTCTATCGATATTAATTGCCTAGAGATTAAGGGGGATTCAAAAATTATTATTGATTCTGTTAAAGACATGACATCCATTGGTTAGAAAGTTGAATGTATCCTGAAGGATATAAAGGGGCTTCTGGCTAAGTTTGAAGACATTAAGGTTATGCACACCTATAGGGATGGAAATGTGATTGTTGATTCCCTTGATGTTGTTGGTATGTGGTTAGAGATCTTATGATGCTGGTGTGCTTTCAATCCGCTTCTAGAGACCACCCAATACCTTATTAGGCAAGAGGAGAACAATACCCCTAGCTTTCAAAATGATGGTTAGCACTTACCTTGTGGTTATCCGCAGTGTTGGCAATGTTGGGCCTGCCATAAACACTTAAAAATAATGATTTTCTTAAATTTTAAAAGCAAGTCTATCAGTGCTTGTCATCTGGACCTCACTTTGGGTTTCATGTATTTCCTTGTTGTGTGGGTTTTCATTAATATATGCCTACCATGGGGGAAGCCTAATCATAATTTATGGTGAGTTATCATGAAAAGTGTGATCTTGGCAACTTGCTTAAGTTTTTTAATTGCCTTGGATTTGGCAAATCCCCTTTTATTATTTCCTCCAAGTCTTGGGACATCTCGTATGTGTCTTATAGTAATTGTTATGGGGCATTGATTATGTGTATTTATCTCAAGAATAAGGGCATTTATTTAATACTTTTTTACTACCTTAAGTTTTATTGGGGGAACTTCCTTGTTCACTCTATTTGCCATTGTGAGAGCTTGTTGCTCAGGTTCTCAAAGTTGTTTGTGAGGAATTCTATGATGGGGGTTGATAGGCTCAGAACTAAACCAAATAAAATCGAAGACCAGATAAAAAATCACATTGTGGTCATGTTTCTCTACAAAGAAGGATGAATTATCCTATTAATGGAGAATATGAATGGCTCTGATGAGCTTATTTCTCGCCAGTTTATCTCTAATTGGAACGAAAGAAGGGTGATTGTGAATGGTACCTCTTTTGAGATAAACAAAGAGGTGATTGGGAAGGCCACATGGATTTCCATTAAAGGCCAAAAATGGAAGAAGACAAGCCAAAATCTTGATCAAGCTAGCCTCAACCAGTTCTTTAGGGCTCCCCATGAGCAACCTGCTATAGTCGTAAAGACCTTCCAGACATCCGACCCTAGGTGTGTTATATCATCATGAAATATTTTATGCTTGAGGGAAAGTATACTATGTTTTATTTTTAGCACCTTTTGTTCCTCAATAATCTGTATAACAAGGATTTTATTTATATCCCCTTCTTACTTCACTCCATGGAAATCAATATTACCTCCATTGTAGAGGCTAATGAGTCTGGTAAATACTACACTATTTTACACTAGGGTTTAATGTTCCTCTTGTACAAATTTCACTTGGCTCTCTGCCCTCCACTCAATATCTCATTCCAAGAGGCCTTGCAACATCCCTTGCCTTTGTAGTTGGGTTTTTTTCATGAGTTGAGTCTCCTCCCTCTTGCTGGTCTGTTGTGCTCAATTTTGACATCACAAAATTGTGGCAACCCTACGCAATTTTCTTGTGAATTCATAGGTGTATCCTCTACATTTTTTATGTTTTGGATAATGTGTTATAAAGACAATTCCTCATCCCTGAAATGCTCTTTGTAACACGCATTCCATGCATCCTTTTTTAGGGTTCCCGTCAAGTTAATCACTTTATCGCTTGTCAGGATGAGTTTTTCTTATCTGACTGCAAGCACTTGATTTTTGGCACCTTCAAGTCCTTTTCTTCATTTTTCCCTTTTTTTATAGTAGTTTTTAATCTTGATTTTCCCTTGAGTCAATAGCCCTTTGAAATACGCTTGTTTCGAGCTAACTTAGACATAAAACAAAGTTGTATAACTCAAGTTATGATGCAAAAGGTGGGGTTTTTCAGGCTACTTGCATATTCTTTAAAAATCCTTAAAAGGCGAGTTTTTCAAAGTCAATTGCATGAGTTTGAATTATATTTAATATATTAAATAGATTGTAAAGTTCCTTTTCAAATTTCAACTCGTTTCGAGTTGATTTAGTTATAGTTTTTAACGATTTCATGAAATTAGCTTTAAAATAATCTAATTTCATGTTACTTTATTAAACACTATAATTATATATTAAATTAATTCAAAATTAAATACTTAAATTTGAAAAGGTGTGATTTTTATTATTCATTGCATATCATCAATATGTAAAACACTTTTTAAAACCCACCTCTTGAAATGAAGTCTTTCATCCATTAAATTCATTGTTTGTATGTGTAACTGCATATATATATATATATATATATATATATATATATATATATATATATATATATATATATATATATATATATATATATATATATATATATATATATATATAAGTGGCTTTTTCTAGGCCAAAAACATGTTTTATAAGGATGTGCAATTGAACCTCAAAAGAATGTATTTAATCCTTTTATGAGTGTTGTTTTTATATGTGATTGCATATTAAAAATAATGTATTTAAAAACTCTCCAAGTGGTTTTTTCCTTATGAAAGACATGTTCTGATCAATATGTAAATGCACTTGAAAAGTGTGTGTTTAATGGAGAATCACTAAGGGTGTTATTTTTAAACCCAAATACATATCTTTTTATGTATTTTTACATGTGCAAACTCTTCTCCAAACATCGCATTTAATATTCATCCTAGGGCGTCAATTTTGGGAGGGATTGAATATGTTTTAAAACTCATGAAAACATATTCCAAAAGTGTGTTTCCAGTGTAGGGCGTTAATTTTTGGAGAGATTGCATCCTCTTTATTTTCATGTGCAAAGACATATTGAAACAATGTTTTTAACTCTTTCTTTTGGGCGTCAAATTTTAAAGGGATTGCATATTTATCTTCATGTGCAAAGACATTCCCAAGCTGCATTTTTTATATGCCCTCTTAGACAGCTTTTCTTTGGGCATTTACACATTATTTTTGTGTGTATACATCTTCCAAAAGTGTGTTTCCAGCCTAGGTGTTGAATTTGGTAGTGATTACATGCTTCTTTCCATGTGTTTTTACTTCAACAAAGTCCATTTTTCCTTTCCCAAGCTACGTTTCCTCTAGGGCATCAATTTTTGAAGGCATTGCATATGCTGTTTGAAACACAAGGCATATGTATTTTAATTAAAATAGTTTACCTTTTGATCATCTTTCTTCAAAAATGTTTAATGGTAGAAGGATTTGAGCATCTCCAATCAATTTCTCAACTCTAAGAATTGATTACGGGTAAGTTTTTCTTTCTTTGATTGATTTATTTCATCATTTTAATTGAATCTCATGCCCTAGATGCCTTTTTTATCCTCATTGCATATACATTAGAAATAGTCAAAATGGTTGCTATTTCTTTGCATTTAATCTCTCATTCCTTCCCACTTGGCTGTATATGCATGTTGACTATCCAAAATTGAAGGAAAAAGACTAGGAATGTGATCTATTTATAGTTTTTCAATCCAAGCTTCCCTAAATCCGAAAATCCATTGATTCATTTCAGATTTTGCCCAAGATTTCTTCTTGAGGATTGAAGTAAAGTTTTTTTTCCTATTTTCTTCCCAAGGTATTTTGATAACATGTAAACTTTCATTTTTGGATTTACATGTGTTTAAATTTGTGATTCTTCTACTTCTATCTTTCATTCTTAAGTTGCATATGCAAGATTCTCTTCTTGCTTGCATATGTAGTCAAGATTAAAAACCCCATTCTATGATGAAGAAAAGAATAAGTCCATTTGTCTATTATCCTTCAACTTGCATAAACCGTTGTCCCTACCACTACCATATGACTTTAAACTCATGATGGTGGTTGATTCAACTCCATTATAAGAAGAAATGATATCCATTCATTTGCTTACCCTTTTATCCTCCATAATTCTCATTGTCTCCATATGCAATCCCCTTTGAAAAACTCATTTTTTGGGTTTTTCTCACCATATGAGTGACCATTTTGAGCCAAACTCATCCACCTTTTCGCTGTCCCAAAATTACAACCATTTCTCTTGTTCACACCATTCCAAAATCCATACTTGTACATCAAAACGCATGCAATAGACCCATCCATGCTTTATTTTCTCACCTAATACTTGTTGTCCATTCATATGTAATACCCTCTAAAAAACCCTTTTTTGGTTTTTCTCACAACACAATAGCCAATCTAACCCAAACCTATTTTTTCTTCCATTGTTCACAAGTATTCCAGCCGCTTACAATACCCCAAGCTCACTTCTTGTGCATCCAAAAAGTGCAATGGATTCATCACTTGAAGATATTCTTACCTTGTGGAATCTTCATGTCACAGTTACTCAGACATATTAATTACCATGTCAAGAGAATTTCTAGCCAACACTAGAAAAGGAAGAAGTAAAGGCCCAAAGGATTGAAAGGGAGATTAGAGAAAGGTTAGAATGTGAGAGGCAAAACTAAAAAAAATGATCTAAGATGGTGTTACCTTCCTATGCTAATTATCTAGTTGTGCAACTAGGTTTGGATATAAACGTAAGGCAGGAAGATATCATTTCAGACTTAGGGGATTTCATTTGGAATCAAAGAGAAGATGACACACACTTTACAATTGCTTGGTCCATCTTGGAGGAAGAGGAGGAAGTTGGCATTGAATTTGAAAGAGAAAGACATAGAATTGAAAGGGGGCTTAGAGAAAGATTGGAACATTAGGAAAGAGAAAGGATACAAAGAGAAAGAGAAGCCCATAGGAGAGCTCAAAGGTCACCCTTAAGAGAAATTCAACTTCGAGGGAATCAAGTGAATCAAAATTAGAACAAAAGTTGGATAAGAAGATTGGATCTTTCTCCCTAGAAAGGTTCGAAAGATTACAAGCATAGAATGATTTTAAGACAAAAATGGTCAATGAACACTTGACACAACAATCAAGGATGCATATTCTTGTTCCAGATCAAGATGATTTCACCAAACTAGAGCATATCAACCATCGCGCATCTTGTAGCAACATGAAGACAAACGAAGGATGATGCAATAGATATCATGTCTTGTCAGGCACTTAGAATATTTTCATCATGTCTTTGTAATTTATATTTGACATATGTAATTGCATGTGATAGTATCATGTGCAAAGTTGTAACATGTAATCAAGTTGCAAGAGCATTAGGCATGCAACTTTGAATAAGTCAAAATTAGTTAGTTAGTTAGGGAATAAGTCAAGGTGGTTAAGGGTTTTCCCCTTCTTTCTCCACCTATCTCTCCACTCTTTTCCTATATAAAGGGGGAAAATCATGGTAAATAACCATCTTTTGGCAAGGCAAGAAAATTTTGCCAGTTTGTATTGTGCACTCTAAGACTTTGTGCTTGGATGTAAATCAAAATGCTTTCAATAAAAGAGGCAGATTGTTTTGAGACTGTGTGCCAATTCAAACTTTTATGTGACGACATTTTCTTGAGTTGATTGTGAGTTTTAATGTTTTGATTCAAGAGGGATTTGGATTCAATTGCGCGGACTTTGAGGTGCATGTTGGATTCAAAGCCAATTTGAACTTTTGAAGACTTTGTGCTGTAGAAGGATAAATTATGATAGATAGTAGTGGCTGCAATTACTTAGAGTTGAAGACTTTGGGCTTCAGTTGTAAGTGTTTTTATTAAATTTGAGAGTGTCCAGTAAGAGAGTTGGTGCCTTACTGGTTATTCTACTTAAATCCTCACGAGACAAGCGCAAGAGACTTTGGGTTCTTGTTTTTGTTTCAAAAAATATAAAAAAGAAAGCTACTGCCCCTGGTATTGTTCTTATGTCAACTCCAGGGTCACCAGTATTATCGTAGCAATAAGGCACTTTTTGTTAAGTTGGAAAGTAGTAGTTGTACACAAATTGTTCCTGAAAAAAAAAATTGATTAAGAGAACTGCCCTTTTTTGTAATTTCAGTTAAGTTCCTATTGAAGCCACCTATGGTAAGAAGGGAGCCTCTCCTATTGCTGAGAGGAGACATAAATCTCATGAGACGTTGTCTAAAGTTACAATTTTGTAAGGTGTAGTCTTAGCGGCTTACAAAAGTTTTAACCAACATGGTCCTAGTCATAAGTGTTGTGTCAAGAACCCTTTTAAGTACTCAAAGTCCAAAGCTGGGTCCCCTTTGTCGGACTCCCCTGACATTAGAAAGAAGAATAAAATAGATGGTCCTTTATCTAAGCCTATAGCCCTTAAAAAGGAAAAAAATACTGTCTATATTGTTGAATTTGAAGCTGAAATTGCTGAAATCCCTCGGTGCTCTACTAGGTTTGCCAAGGAGAAAGGTAAACATGCCATCAATAATATGGAAGATTTGAAGGAAACTAAAGGCAATAGTGTTGATGACTCTGAAAAGGGCTCTATCTTACATGTCTCTGAGAGCCTCAAATGAGACATGTCCCCAACCCTAGTGGTTAACCCTCCCTACGCTCCCCTCTCCAAGGTGACTCATGATAGTGTGGATATCAAGGTAGATCACACCAAAGAGGTTACTGTGACTGGCATTGGCCCAAAAGGTATTGTGGGTAAATTCAAGCACTAGATTGCAGAGTTGGAAAGTGTTGTTAAACATCTAAAGGATGAGATCGATGGATTGAACAATAGGTTGTAGGATGTTAGCAAGTTTGTGTAAAAAATTATGCATGCTTCTTCTGTTACCCTATGTCTTTTGCAGGAGAAAGCCTCTAGTTGGAAGATGACAAAGGACGAGGATAACAAGGACCTGTTTCAATTCCTCAATGAGGAATGAGCCAACATCCTTCTCTCTAAGAGGCTTAGAGGAAATAAATAATTTTGGTCATGGGTAGTTACATTTTGGTTTTTTTCTCTAGTCCTAGCCCTAGTGGCTTTGGCTCTGTCAACAATTTTGATACTCTTTCTAGTTTCTTTTGGTGTTTCCCTGCATGGCATAATCTTGTTAATCTTAAGACTTTTTATATTAGTAGCTATAGTTTAGTGTTTGGTTGGTGTGATATCCGAGGGTGGTGGTTTAGCTACTTTTGGATATATATTTTTGATAGAGGTAGACAATGGTTGTTGTTCCTAGTTCTGTCAGCTCTCTAGATGTTATTAATGTGATGTTTTGCATTGAGGCAAAAATAGGTTTTAAAGGGGCCCCAAAACCCTTTACATAATAGGTCAAAGAGGGACCTGAAACCCCACCGCTAGAGATATTCAAGACTTCTCACTAAATGAGATGGGACAAAGTGAGACATGGCAAAACCCAAAATAGGGGGCAAACCAATAAACTCCCCCACCAAGAAAATATGCTATATGAGAAGGAAAAATATACAAGATAAATCAACATGCAACCCATTCCAACCAAATACAACTAAGATTTACCTTTCGCCTTACCCTTATGGAAACATAGGGTCATATCAAATAAGAACTAAGGAGATTTCAATTTCTTACTTTTAACCATAATCCAACCTTGTTCCACCCTAGCAGCAACATCCTGCCATGAAATTGAATCCAAAAATGAAGTACCCCCACCTTGGGAGGGCAGAAAGGATCCTAAGGAAGGGCTATCATATGTAGAAGGGACAACATAAATAGGAGAAAGAGAGACCAAACCAATAGGTCTATCAGGTCCAACAAAAGTAGTAGGGCCAACAAAGATCTAAGAAAGCAAGGTAGGTTCATTAGGAATGCGAGGTCTGGAACTAGATACAACCAAAGGGGGATGATCAACCATCACCCAATCATGAACAAAACACTCAAGAGGACCAACAACAGTGATGCCAAAAGAAGTACCACCATCCCGCCTCCTAGCAGAGACAGGAGAAATAACATCACATTGAACCACATTAACATCCCGAGGAGGACTAGATGCATCAACTGGAGAATCCTGTGAAACCACCTGGGAAAAATTCTTCTTTCGAACACTGTAATGCTCTAAAGAAACACCCTTCCACTAGGAAGCAGTTTTTTTCATTTTCTCTAATCCGCAATGAGCTAACAGATTACCCGTCTTGAAGCATCGTCAACAACTAAAGTGGATTCCCTCATAGTCAAGCGACTAGATCCAAGACTCTATAGAAGACTCAATCTTGATCTCAGCAGGAAGACCCTTAGAGACATCCAGGTCAACCAGAATGCACGCATAAGTGGAATGGAAGATATCAAAAGAATCATTGTCCAACATCAAAAAATCACCCAAAGCCTCACCCACTTCCTCCTATAGGGAATCTGTCCAAAGATGAATGGGAAGGTTGGGGAGTCTAACCCAGATGAGAAGCATGCTAAACAACTCCAAAGAGGGATTGAAATCAGGGTGCCATGGTTTAAGCATCAACACATATTTATCCTCCCAACTGAAAAAGTGATCACACAAGACTTTGCATCTATCTTCAACATCATCAAATTTTGCAATGAAATAACCCTTAGCCATGGGGAAAATATTAACAGTACCTGTTAGGATTGGTTCCCAATTTTTGGATATCCAATTATGAAGTTGAGGGAGAGTTGGCTAGAAGCCCCAAAAATGACAAATAACACCATGAGAAGAAAATACATTTGTGTTATGAACAACCTCCTTTTCAGTCTCCGTGAAAAGCTTGAGGGCAATAGATATGCTAACCAGAAAAGGATCTTTGTGTTGCAACTCAACAATCTTTGCCTTCACCATACCAATAGCAAGACCTAGAAATTGCCCAACTCCCACATACGGGATAGCAAATGAAGAAGGACCTGACAAAATCCCCCCAACAGAAACCCCAAGAGAACCAATGAGAGAACTAGAATGATTCGCGGGGATAACAATAATCACTGGTGACATCGAAGAGGAAACCCTAGGGCCACCGCATAAGGAGTCTCAGGCAAATTAGTACGGGTCGAACCCACAAAACCCCTATCAACAACAACCGAGGACGAAGAAGGAGGAACTGCCGCCACGACAGGAGAAATGCCCAAGACAGGGGGCAACACCATACCACCCCTTGCAGAAAGGGGAGATGAAGAACCAACCGCACCCGCATTGACAATAGCAAGTGATGACATTGCAAAAATACTATTAATGTGCTTTTAGTGTTCTGTTTGTTCCATGGACCAACAACCTTTTTTTGGTGCTGCTTTTATAAAAAACAAATGCAAAAAAACACTTCGAATCAATACAAATCAATCACATTCTTATCTAAATTAACAGTGGCACACATATTGCCTACAAAATTAAATGTTCAATTTGAAATGACAAATTGCCCTATACCTCCACCTGTGTATACACTATATCAGCAACACACATACTTTTTTTTTTCCTCTATTTTTCATAATAAAAATTAATAAAATCACTAGAAAAAACAACGCTCAAATTAGAAGATAACAAATAAATGCAAATAATACGAGTTGTCGTTACAAACTATACAAAAACAATTTTTTTTTAATCTTTCTTCCACGAGAAAGCATTAAGTTCCCTGCCTATAGGGTAGGGACTAATAACTAGTTAAGTTTGCAATAGTATATTGGCTAAAGCCAAATACTAATAAAAGTTAGGCCTCGTTTGTAACTTCAGCGAGGATTGACCCCCCTTTAGTGATCGAAGTGAAATTGGGTGATTCGAAAAATGTTAGGCAGTTAGCTTGAATACACACAGCGATTGGAAATGGAGGTTGGGGAGAGGTTTCACGGAAACATGAAGACAGGTATAAATTTTCTGGTTACAAAATCCTCAGCCGCTGTCCATCTTTTCTGTTTTTTTTTGGTATAAAATCCCCTCGACATCTTCATCTACTTAACATGCCAATCATCCACTTCTCTTGAAAATTGCATTGTCTAGAAATACAGTCGTTCGTATTTTTCATTTACAATTTCTGTTTCGCAATGTATTCTTTTTCTAGTAAAATGGTACGGTTCAGAACAAACTATTGTAGTGACATAATCATGCAAATCAGTGAGATATGCTCTAATTTGCATCAATCTTTCATATCCCTTTCAGTCATGTTTTTGGAAACAAATGCCAGTTAAATTTGCATCAATGTTTGGGATTGTTTTTCAAAGCTGAACTCATTAGCTTGTTTTTAAGGTTCATTGCGTGCTTAGAAATGCAAAATATGCTAAATACGGACCGTCACATGCTACTATATATGAAAAATTCTTTCTTTTGTCAGCGAGTTCCATTTGGTCTTTTCTGATGGGATATTTCACAAGTATTCAGTTAAGTTGCCCGCTTGGCGTCCCTGGCGTTGGTCATTATGTCATGGTGCACATGCACATATAAGATACGCAAGGCCTTTTATGATGACAATGCTCCCATAATGCTTAATAATAGTAGATGGCACTCCAATTGAGATAGTCTTGTCTACTCATTAAGGCACTTTTCGAAGAGTCCGTCATTACATGGTACTATTATATGAATTGCAAGAATTACAGACAAATATATCATATTTTTACAGAAATTATCATTTTGTTGGCATTTGATGAAAACTTACTTTGTCAAGCTTGATTTTGTTTTTAAAAAAGGGTGCGTTTTACTATCATTTTGTTTCCAATGATTCCATGTGTAGTAGGAAATATGTGCTATTATTTTGTGGAAAGTTATTAAAGCAAGCTAGATCTCCAACTCAAGGACAAATATTCCAAGCAAGCGTATACAGGCCCATATTAGACAGATATATTAATTCTACAGGCAAAGAAACTGAACACTAACTGACAGAAGTGTTATGGGACAATACAAGAGAAGAAACCCATGTATATTATAATAATAGAATTCAAATGAATTGGATGAACTGGTGAGAGGGATACAGTGTCTACATATCACATAGGGTAGCCGATCCAATGAAACAATGCCTCCAATATAATAATAGAATGTAGCTTACGTGCTGGCTCATTAACACATGCAGGTCCATACAGAAAGCACACAAAACCCATATAAGATAGACATAATCCAATAGTATACCATAATCATTGACAGCTTAAAAGGGACTTGATAAGATGGGTTTGTGAAATATCCCACTTCTGATTATGTAATTTTCTGTTTTTCTGTGTTTTTTGTAGTTTACTAAATTTTTTTTGTTTTCACAACTATTGAACAAAATGTAGGAAGTAATGGAGGAAAAACAACTTATAAAACTATCAAATAACAATTTCCACAAGATCAAGGATTTAGTTGCATTAATTTTTAATATTGAACATGCCCTGTTCACATGCCTAATCACTGCTTGTGATCTATGCCTCCAATCGCCTCAGATCTGCAATCATTCATTACTTTCAAATCTGTTTTCAAAAACTCTGTTACTCCTCTTGATTAATTCAATTAAGCTCTCCTACAATCCCTAAAATGAGATCACCTCAAGAACACCCTAGAGAGATCTTTCACTCTGTTGGTTTCCAATCTTATGAAGGATTTTGTCTCCACAAGCTGCTAGTTGAAACCCTTGTTTTAGCTCTCAAGCCAAACTCTCCAAAAATGAATTTTCCTGAATAATATCCAAATGAGTTCCCAAATTGCCTTTTATCTTCTTCCACAAAACCCAATGCCACTTTTAGGTTATTTGTAATGTCCCCATTTTCTAGTTCTCTGGTACTAGAGATGGCATCGGTTTTTTGAGTTGGTGGTAGCAGGATCAAAGGGTTATTTTGATGTTACCAGTTTGTTCAGTTTGGTATAATGAGTGCAACACCCTTTTCTGGAGCCTTTTCAAACACTTTCTCCTATACTTACTATTTTTGGTAAGTCAGTAATGAGCACTGACAGAGTCAGTTGACATTTTTAGTAATGTTAGGGGACTTGACTTTGATGTTCATCTTGAGGGTTGATATAGTCCGGAGCTATTAAATTAAATAGCGATAAATTATTGTTTTATAAAGTTAAATATTTAACTTTATCATTATTTTAATTTATTTTATAAGGGACTATGGAAAGGCCAAATATTTAAAATAAAGTGTTAAGTTAAAAGTGGTCTTTTATTTAAAAGTGACACGGGGGAAAAATAGTAGAAAGGCATTTGTAAAAAAATAGTGGAAAAATGTGATACCCCCTATGTAATAAGAATTTAATAAATGAATAAATAATTAAATAATTGATTAAACGAATATATTAATTATTGTTATTAGAATCGATCTTTCAATAAATAATTATAAATAAATAAATAAATAATTATTAATAAATAAATAATCATTTATAATGAAAATTATTATTAATTAAATAAATATATATATTAATATCAATCTAATTATTAATCAACAAATAATTAGCTCAAACCTTATTAACATGTATCGAGCACTCCAGCCAGCCACAACGATGTCTAGCCTTGCAAATCGAAAGCATGGGCATGTTAATAAACCACGTCGGCCAATACGTGAAAGAAATTTGTCAGAACATAATATAAAGTTTGACTAAAAGATATGATTAAAGTTAGTTAGGGGAACGATGAAATTAATAGACAAATCGCATAAGTTTGAAAAGGCATGTTTTACGTGGCAACAGATGTATGAAGTGGCCAGTCATGAGTCATGTCTGTTGGAATACAACCAATCCCTCCAATATTACGAAGTATATAATGTGATTAAATTCAAGGGAGATATCATCATGGATCAATCTGAAAAATAGAAAATAGAGGGATTAAAGCATATAAGCTACGTAGCCGGATTTGCGCCCAACACCCCTGATCCGGGTCCGGCTCCGGGTTCGGATTCGCGGACCGGTCCGTGCCGGATCCGGGCAGGGTTCGTGTGTGGACCTGTGGGTCCGTTCGGATCCGCAGGCTCACGGATCCAGACGGCCCCACAGGTCCACACACAAACCCTGCCCGGATCCGGCGCTCGTGAATCCGAATGGACCCACAGGTCCACACACGTACCCTGCCCGGATCCAGCGCGGACTTGGGGGGATCCAGTGCGAATCCTCGAGGATCCTGCGCGGATCCATGCGAATCCCCAGGGACCCGCAGCCTATGAAGGCATAAAGCACTTAATATGCCATTTTTTGTTTTTTGTTTTTCATCTAACCCTAAATTGACCCAATTTTCCAATCGAGGGGCGGGAGGATTTATACAAATAAACATTTAAGTATAAGTTTGATTTATTTAATTTCTTATATTTTAAGTTATATTTGTATAAATACTTTCCAGGATGTTTGAGATAGGTTCCAGCTTCATAGGAGTTAAGATGCAAATTCTAGATTTTGGGGGTTTTGGAAAAAATTCCAGACATAGCCAAATTTCAGGATTCAGCAAGCCTTCAGCAGGGTTACCTCCCACAATCCATCATGGCTTTCTAAGGTCAAACTGAAGCTGGCAAAATGATTCTCAAAGGGTTTTAACTCATTTTATCACAAATTACTTGGTTTCAACTCCATCTCTATGACAAACTTAGCTTAGCTCTCGCCCAAATCCCAAACAGACATGACTTCCCAATACGCCAAAATCACTCAAACCTCATTTGCCGGACTTAGGGACTTGAAAACAACCACCAACAAAGACTACCTAAGACCTAGTTATGAAGACTTTGACATTTGGCATTGATCAATGATCAAGCATCATAGATTCATAGTATGAAATGATTTAATTTTAGAATTATGTATATTTCTCTTATATTTTTGGATATATAATGCATATATATATATACACACACACACATGAATCCATACAAATCCATAATTGGAAAAAAAAAACTCATGAATCCTCAAACCGGATTCTCGAACCCGAATCCGTCCCCGAATCCGAACCGGCAACTTAGCATATAAGGGATCAGACAGTAAGTCTGAAATCAAGAAATGATTAAATAGTAAATTTCTGAATCCACTTTGTCCAGAGGTATGTATTCCTGTGATTATTCAGTAAGGTGGAGATACCACCATGTAATACATGAGATTATAATTATGTTTAAATCTATTGTAGTGGATGCTATGGATACTTATATATATATATCATATGGGTATGCGATTGATGTATACATATCATACACAAATACATTTCTCTTAAGTATAAATATGACTGATAAGAATTATATATGCTTATTCAGATTATTAAACCACTGGAAAATATGCATAAACTCATGCTCAAGCCCTATTATCATTTTGCTTCTAAGAATCGAGAATAAGGTGTTTCCAGGGAGAGGCCTGTCTAAATCCAGCCAATACGATGGTTCCCAAAACAGGGTAGGGATCTGTTGTCCTCAAGTTTGTATTTGCAAAATTGAAAATTGGGGCAACCCTACAACAACTTTCGTAGGATAAACTCTTTAAGGCATTTTATTAGTTGTTTTGTTTGATTTTGGATTTTTTTACCCTAGGATTGTGGCATTTTCAATTCCACTCGTTTTGAGCTATCTTAGGCCTCAATCGGAGTTGTATTTCAAGAGTTATTGAGGAATTAAGAACCCTGTAGGTGGGCTTTTTAAGCCTGACTGCATGTCTTCATTCCTAGTCTAAAATCTTGCACAAGTGAGCCTTTTGTCGGTCATTACATGACATCTTGGGTATCATTTACATGCGAACTGGATTTAAAACTCCACCATACATATTTGCAAGGAAATATGTGAACTTTAATTAAAGGTTTTAATATGTTAGTAGGCTTTTTAAGTCTTATTACATGTTTTATCTTTAAAAGGTTTGAATGCGTGTAAATGAACATGAGAAACTCGTTTTTAAATCAAGAGATGTTTTAAACTTATGTTTATTAGCGGGCTTTAGTTCACTTACATAATGTTAGTTTATATATATGTTTTGACTTGCGGATGCATTATAAAATTTTGTCATTGACTTTAAAGAGAGAAATGTGGGGATTTTAGAGGTCCTTACACATTCCAAATGACTTGTAAATGCTTATCAAAAGTCCATTCATAACTAGAGGTGGCAATTTTGGTTTGTAGTGCATATTACAAAGCCCGTCAATGCTTTTAATGAGATTTGATGACTTGTAAATGGGACGTAAAAGCCTATTTTTGGTCTTTAAGACCAAAAGCGTCATTTTTTACATGTTTTACATGTTTAGAATCATGTTATTATTTCATAAGGCAACATGTGTGTTGATTAAAACATTCAAATGACTTGCAAAGGTCGATAAAAATTCCGTAGTCGGCTTAAATGAAGCCAAAAACATCAAGTTTTATATGTATTATGCTTATAAAAGTCCGTCTCTATATAAAACAGTAATCATGGACTTGCGTTTCATTCTAAAATGCCCATCTATATCCCAGGCAGCGATTTTAGGCATGTATTATCTCTTTAAAAGCCAGTACTGGGTGTTCAAAGCTTGTATTCGAAATTGCAAAGCCCGTATGGGCCGTTTTTAAGCAAAAACGTCATTCTTGAAGATTGCAACATTGATTTAAAAGCCCACATAGGGCATTCAAAGGATAAAACAACATTTGAAGGGACAAATACAAGTTTTTTTAAACTTGCAGTGATTTTCTCAAAGCCTGTCTATGGCACAAAACAACATTAGAGGAAGAAGAAGCTTGTTTCAAAGTTGCAGCAACAAGTTTAAAAACTGTCCAAGGTAAAAGACCAAGGATTTGCAGCTTGTTTTCACTTATAAAAAACTGCGTTTTTCTCTTGAAGGCACCGTTTTTGGGTTCTCTTACATTGTGGCTTGGAATCTCCATAAAAAACCATGTCTTCCAAGGTTGAACTGGTCATTGCAGTTGCTATTCTCCAGCAAATTGTTTCTCATTCATGGCCATTTGTCGAGGAATCATCAAAGATTGCAAAATTGTATTAATGGAGGAGAGTTCTAATGCATTTTGGCTTTTATTACTTCAAAAATGTCTATGTAGAGTTACAAGTTGAAAGATCTTTATCCAGATTTAGAGCAACGGTTTTGGTTCCAAGTGGTGCAAGCTATTCTTGTTTCAGCTGTCTTGCTATCATGTTCTTGAGCAATTTTTCTACATGGTTGGTGATTCAAAAGAGGATTTTTGGCTTCAGAATTTTGATTGTATTGTTCTCACAACAATACAAGTTCTTCCCAAAATGATGTAAGAAGAGAAACAAGTTCTTTCCACAAAGAAAAAGCCCAAGTATGTATTTTTCCTTCATATGTAGTCGGGATCAAAAACCCCGTCCATAGGCTTGTCTTGCATAAAAAGAGCAAGGTTTTTTCCCCATTATATAATGCGAGCTAAAAAGCCCAAGTGTTTTACACACACTTTTGACGCTCTTTCCAAGGCTGTAAATGGACTTCTAAAACCTATTTGTAGGCAACAAGTATGTTCCAAAATGACTTGTAATGGGACTTAAAAATCCCCACTTACAAGAGAAAAGTCTTCCCACTTATCTATATATGCTCGTGCAAGGAGGTGAAAAATGGAATGATGACAACATAGAAAGCTTTCAAAACTGATTTCAAGCAGGTGATTTGCCGATGCCATCAATGCAGAGCAATCAGAGATTGAGATGCTTTCACCAAACCTGAACACTTGAATCATGGAGCATCCTGTAGCAGCATGAAGACCAACAAAGGATGATGTAGTAGGGGTCGTGTCTTGTAAGACAATTTATTTTTCATCATGCATTTTGTAACTTTGTAATGGACAAATTACATATAATGTGAAAACAAATTGTAATTGCATGTGATAGTATCGCGCTCAAAGCTGTAACATGCAATCATATTACAGGTGCATTAGGCTTTGTAATCTTGAATAAGTCAAAGGTAGTTAAGGGTTTCCCCTTCTTTCTCCACCTTTTTCTCCACTCCTCTCCTATAAATAAAGGAGGGTGCTCATTGTAATTTTCATCTTTTGGCATGGCAAGAAAACTTTGCCAGTTTGTATATGCGCTCTAAGACTTTGAGCTTAGATGTAAATTTGAATTGCTTTCAATAAAAGAGGTAGGTTGTTTTGAGACTTTTTGCCAATGCAAACTGTAATGTGATGACATTTTCTTGAGTTGATTGTGAGTTTTGGTGCTTTGTTCAAGAGGGATTTGAATTCAATCGTGCAGACTTTGAACTGCCTATTGCATTCAGAGTTATAGTTCAATTTGAACTTTTGAAGACATTGTGTTGCAAGAGGGCAAATTGTTATAGATGATAGTGACGTCAAATGCTTAGGGCTGAAAGATTTTATGCTTCAGTGTTAAGTAGTTTTACAAAATTTAGTGAGCATTCGGTAAGAGACTTTTTGCCTTACCGTTTGTTCAAATTTTTAAATCTCCATTCAGGATAAGTGCAGGAAACTTTGGGTTTCTGTAACTATTCCACAAGTATAAAGTAGATTGTTGTCTTTTGGTGTTGTTCTTACGTCAACCCTTGAGCCACCGATATTATTGTAACAATAGGTGCTTTTTGTTGAATTGTAGTGCTGTTCATAAGTTGTTTCTAAAGTCATTCCTAAAGAAAGAGGAATTGATTAAGAGAACCGCCCTATTTTGTAATTTCCAGTTAAATTTCTATTGGATCCACCTACGGTAAGAAGAGAGCCTCCCCTATTGCTGAGAGGAGAGAGCAATGTCATGAGATGTTGCCTAAAGTCACAGTTTTGCAAGTTGTAGTCATAGTGACTTACAAAACTTTTAACCAACAAGATTAGTGACCCTGAGTGCCTTGCGGGTATAATCCCAAGATAGGATAAGGGCTTGGATTTGTAAACTTTGAGGGAAACCTATTGTGATTGGTATCTAAGCAACCTGATTGAATTCAAATCTCCTTCTCAAAATGAAATAATAATAAGGATAGCATGAACAATAGATCTCTAATCTGTTGATAAATGTATAATTTTCTTACTTGCATTATAATAGCATAAATTAAATCAACATTTCTTAATTGATTCAGTTCAAGTATATTAAATATAGGATAATATGGTTTGACAAGTCTAAACTAAGCAGGGGACATTACAAAAATACATTCGTGAAAAAATAGCGGAAACAAGCATTTGCGAAAAAATAGTGAAAAAACATTCCCATAAAAAAGGAGAAAAAAGAAAATGTTGAAAAAATAGGGAAACGGAAAAGAGGGTGCTTTTTCGAAAAAAAAAACAAATTAAAAGGTGATGGTAAAAAAGGTTATTTTATGTAGTTCCACATGCATTGGTGAAGAGGGTCGAACTTCTTGGGAGTGATATAAAAGCAACTCCGGGGAGCTCATTTCTCATGCTGGGTTGAATATTGTTGTTGCTTATGCCTTGTTTCTTGAAGGAGATTGTGCTTCTTCTTGTTGGTTTGTGAGGATGGAAACCCTTGCAGGCGACATTCTCCATGTTGTTGAGAGATACAATCTGGAGGATTGGGGGTGGCTTCATTATAGAAGTCACATTGGAGCTTATTGGGAGTTATTACTTCAATCTTCAGTGCTGAATATTGCAGATCTGATTTATAGCTGCAGTTGTGAGAAGTTTGAGGAGTCGACAAGTGTATTCATTGATGTACTTATTGTTGTTGCTGCATAATAGGCCTAGCGGTGGTAGTTTGGTGATGTATTAGCTAGGGTTTGAAACCCTTTTTATTTGCTAATTATAATTGTTGCAGACATTCATATTCATTTCCAACAAATGGGTATGTTGAATTTGTGCTTGTAATATGATTTAATTATCTGGGTATTCAGAGTTTGCAATATTACTTCAATTTCATATTTGTATTAGGTTTTGAGCGAATAAGTTAAAGTTTTCAGCATATTATTTCCTATCGTAATTTGCAATATAAATCTGCTTTCTGTTCTATTCTATTCTATTCTATCTTCTCTCTTCAAGCAAAAAAAAAGAATATTAGACCAAAACAGGGCTAGATATTACATTATTTTGGCAATTTTAATTAATAAACTTCATAGTACTTTTAAAATGTTTTTTAGTACCTCCTCATGAGCACGGGAATTATTGACACAATAAAGTGACTTTATAATTATTTAATTATAAAGTCACTTTATTATAAAATAACTTTAATTTATTTAAATACAACAGTAAAGTTAACTTTGTATTAACTTTAATATTTAAACATTTGTTCATAATCATTTCCTGACTATTGAAATTGACAATGTACGCTGACCTTGTGGCTCACTAGTGATCTCTAAAAATAGTATTACCTCCTAAAAGTAGGAAGTTGGCTTTGAGCTCCTAAAACGCCACAATTCGCTGATGGGGGCCCTAGTGGAGAGGGGAACCAACTACGGCCAATCAGACGATCCGGTTTCCCGGATCACTAGTTGTTGGATGGGTTCCCTATCCACTGTATTAGCCTATTGGAACCACTGCTGATAGTGGGGACATTACAATTTGATGTAGTTTGAAATTTATGACACTTAATCTATTGTGAGGTAGATGGTGTGTGGTATGTGTTTGTGCTCAAAATTGTATCTTGCAATTTTAGAAAGCAAACTTTGATAATTGATCTTGGAAAAAAATTGTCTATTAAAATCATGTTGGATTTATATGACCAAACTGCAAAGTAGCCTTGGTCAACTAATAAGAGTGGGACAACTCTTTGAGTTTTTGGCTTTGCATAGGTCAAGGAGGAAATTTTTGGAGTAGCGCAAAAAAGCAAAAACAAATTGGCCACATGGCCTAGTCAAATCCCATGCATAAGGACACTCCACAAAAGCTGCCACTAAATATCTCTAATTTCCAACTTATTGGTCATTTAGATCATAGATCTTTAAACAAAACAAATAACAGGTTATGATGTAATTTAGATATAAAAGGAAATTCAAATCTCCAAATACTAACCCTTCATAGTTTCTTACTTATATTATAACCTTGAGTTTATGTAGCATTGACTTTGTGTAGACTAGTAGGAAATAATTTACTAGTACAATGGATAGAGAATTTATTTTTTAAAAACATGTTGAAAGGAGTAAGAAGAGGATTGTTGTAATGCCTCTTTTTGGGTTCACCTTATATTTTTCCCTAAAATTACAATTTCATCATAATCTATAAAACATATCTTTCCTATTAGGGTTAGGAACATTAACTCAATCATATGATATAAGTAGGCTCGTTGATTGAGATCCTTTGTAATGTCCTCAATTAGGGTTCACCATCTCATAACCCCTTATAAATTCATCTTGGTAGGTGCTAGTAAATTGCATAGTCTAACTAAGCCTGAGAGCATGTCATATTCATATTATGGCAAACTTGCTCACATACCACAAGCGGTAGGAATATCTATCATGACCCTGACCCAATATGGGAAGAATAGTCAAATTTGAATATGAAATCGTCTCGCTACAATAAGACTTTACAATTTCATCTCATCACCTATCACAACCTACAACCTATCTCTTATGGTTAGCGACAACACATGAGCAATGGGGAAGCACATATCAGCGACAGCTGGCATATCAATGATATGAAGTCTTGGTCAATCAACCAAGTCAGATATCATCATTGTTGAGGAGGATCGACCGTAGGCAAAATCAGGAATATCGATCACAATGATAATTACAGATTTAACTAATATTAAAGGCGTTGACTAAAGAAATTGGTCAAGTATAGAAAACTCAAGAGACACATCTCCCAAGCGGCATCCTTTCCTATCGAGCAAGGGATATAAATAGATAGGTGATCACGTCTCAAAGGAAACCACCAACAAGGAAGAATTATATTGAATCTAGCAAAAAAGAAGTCAAATCACTAATAAGATAAAATATTCAAGCAAGTGCGGGCTAGACACCGTGGTATGGGATTCCATATGTAGTAAAATAACTTTATACATCTGCTTAGTTTCTAATCTTTTGGTTATTTAATTACAACAAGTAATTGTCTGTTTTGAGCACATCATGCTTATTTTTAATTTCTGCATTTACACACTTTCTGGAACTACTGTGTTATGTAATTATTTATAATTTAATAGGCACTGCCTAGTAAATACATTAATATAGCTAATATATGAATAGTTTATTAACATACATACATACATACATACATATATATGTATATAGTTTGACTATTTTCTTTGTCCACCAGTAGGGGAATGGTGACTATTTGGGGCCTAGGGTAGGGGGTTTCTCAAGCACCTCATCAAATCACTCTATCCTATTACTCCTATGGTCGAGACATCTTAAATCTGCTTTGAGCAATCTAGTAATTTGATATATATGCTTATTTCTAACTCAAGAAAGTGTAATTATGAATTATGATTATAATGTTTTCTAACTTGCTTGCATGGTCTCAAACAAAGTAAAAAGGTATCTCTAAAACCCTACTTGTTTTTTCTATAGAAATCATAATCTAGGGCAAAAAAATTGGGTTCTCCTAATTTGGGGATATTATAATACCCAACTATGGACCAATTGGAGGGTCAAACATCCTACAAGCGACAAGAATATCCAACTATGGATCAATTCCCTTTCTTGGGTCAAACATCACACAAGTGGCAGGAATATCCAACTATGGACCAATGCCCCTCTTGGGTCAAACATCCCACAAGGGGCAGGAATATCCAACTATGGACCAATTCCCTCCTTGGAGTATCCCACAAGTGGCAGGAATATCCAATGATGGACCAATTCCCCCCTCGGGTTAACCAAATTGCCTCTTGGCCCACAAGAGGTAGGAATGTCCAACCACGGACCAATTCCATCTCTTAGGGTGGTTTACTTAGTTCGGAGGGGCTGGTAAACCATATCTTCCTATCTTACATCCTCTAACTCATACAGAATAATTACATGCATATATGTAAACACATGATTTATGTATTAAACCTATTGGAATCAATAATTGGTAATGAGCATGACAAGCTATTGAATGCACTATCATCTATTATTGCACACAGGCAGAATGAATGCATAAACACTTAAGTTCCATACCGACTTATGGATGCAATGTCAACAGCTGTATACATATCTGAAGTTTGATTTTTCATATCAGGTTGATCTCTTAGATCGATCTCCTTTATCAAATGAAATTCTTCTACTCAGTCTGCTCTTAGAATCTGAATAATATTCTTTATTACTGCCCCTCATTTCCTTTTATATCTTCGTGTGTCTATATGAAGGGAGGCAAATGCATAGAGGGAGGTGTTGATTCAAAAGAGGGATGAATTCTCACCAAAGGTGATGATTCTTGTTTACAACCCTCAGCAAACTTAATTTTGTCTTTCCTGAATGCTTGATCGCGTCTCTTTATGCTTGACTATCACTGCCTTATCAACCTCTACAGCTGCCTTAAACATTAATCGCTGCTTCTCCACTATTAATTGCTGCACATTATGATTGCTTCCTTCTTATGGAATTTCTGCCTTTAAAATGCTTAATCTTTTTGGCAATAATCTTTTTAACCTGCTGTTGATATATACATAGGCCGCTTATCCTGGGCAAAGTATGGTCGGCTATCAGCATGTTTGGTCGGCTAGTATTAATATATAGAGTCGCTGCCCTAGTTTCTGTAATGGCACAGTTTTATATATGATTGTTGCTACTTATAGTCTACTGCCTTAAGATTTAATTCTTCTTATCTCTGCTTTAACAACTCAGAATGATATTCCAATCTATGGCTGCTTGAATGATTCCCAACACCCTTCATTTATACCTTTCAAACAACACCTTTTCACCAAATGTTGCAAACAACACCTCTTCACCAAATGTTGCAATCCTCCTAATCAGGTCGGTTAAGTAGGTTTAATTATACATACTTTTTATTACCTTTAAATCCTTGCCCAAAGCTGGGCACTTTATAACTCAGTCGCCCTTTCTTATTTAAGATCACCACTAACTAGTTGCCTATCTTTGAGTCGACCCTAATGCTTAAGTGGCCTTTATATATATATATATATATATATTTGTTGTTTCTGAGTTTCAACATTAATGCTGCAATTTTTCTGGGCATCACTGCTTAAGTTCTGAGTTTATGCATATCGCTGCTTTATTTCTTGGTCTACCATGAGGAATTATTGCAGAAAATTGTGAATTCTTTTTTAATAAGACAATTTTCTAATATATTAAATATCTTATTTATCTATTGTGATGGGAACATGACAATCCTCCCCTCTCAAATTTTGCTTGTCCTCAAGTAAAGATTGAACAATCATTGAGTCTAATTTGTAATTCATCTTCTCTTATGCTACTTTGATTTGGCTTGAGACATGTTTTCTCCTTTATTTAGAATGCGAATTATAAACAAGGTCGGCTTGTAATAGCATCAAAACTGATATGGATTGACCCAATGTTTGCATGATAGCATGACTAACATCTATGACCTCAAATGCAATTATTTTATATCTTTTGGTTCACTCTAGTGATTCTCATATTCCAGATAAACCAAAAATAAAACCAAGCAGGGAGCATACACTCTTCCTTCAATAGTGCAAATATGATTTTTAACGTAATCTTCATTTCTTCAGAAAATTAAGATTACAAGATAGGAAAACCACATATTAATTACAAATCTTTGTCTATGAAGAACATACAATCCGATCATGAAATTGCAGCTCTATAAGGACCAACACACTAAAAATGACCATGTCTAGAGAATGAATCCTCACGGCAAAGGAGGAGCTGGAAATACATCAATCCGTCATACAAGAATAACACAAACTAGAGTCTTCATTTAGCAGCTTATATTAGGCTTTTAGCTGAATGAGAAGTTTTAGAAGAACCACCCAAATCTAAACAATCTTTGCATGCCAAGAATGATTAGAAGCTAGATTCGGATTTATTGTGTTAGGCCCAGCAAGTCATCAACCCTACTATTATATTCACACCAAATTGAATGAGGAAAAAGCTCCCAAGTTCATACGATTTAGTCAAGGGAAAAATCCACGATCCCGAGTATAGCTGCGGCTAGAAGTTGATTAGCTACAGCTATTTGTCCAGGGCATTAATCCTCCAACAAGTGCCACGGCTCCCTCAAAATATGGTTTCAAGCTATCTTTTCATTTTTCCACCTCTTTGCCTTTATCCCAAGGCGTCCACTCATAGCATACATATTACCAAGAATGCAATAAAGTTGTCCAACTAGCTTGTGTAACAGCTCAACCATATTATCCTAAGAAAATAGGAAATAAAATTTTCTTACGCGGAAAGTGAAATATCATAATTTTATAACTGAAGTAATTGTCTTTCATTTTCTTATGAACATAAGAAAGTAAATTCCATTAATTGACTGGAAAGAACTTACTAAGTACTAACTACCATTCATGTAATGTCCCCATTTTTCGTGAGCATCATAGTTCGTGGGATTAGTCTATTATTTAACCCTCATAGGCTAATCAGTTGGATAGAGGGTCTCAGTTGGCAGAGCCAGAGGCAAATTCCAACTCCAGAGGTTAGGGATGTTCAGGATTGCTCTTCGTTTGGATTAGTTTGGCACACTTAATATTTATAGTTAAGTGTCTAATTCAGGAAAGTCAGGGTTACTCTGAGTAGGGCACCTGAACAGTTGGTAGTAGCATGGAGTTGTGGGATCATCGACAGAGCTTCCAGTTTGGGACTTACTATTTATAGTAAGTCAATTTTTGGTCAGTACTATTTTTGGTAGGGCCTTGGTGTTTGAGTCAGGCAATGAGCACCTAGTTTTGGAGCGGGTCCTTCACAGAATTTAATGAGCTATTAAAGTCATTAATAGTCATTAATTAAATTCCATTTATTTATGATTAAATATAAAGTTTATATTATAAGGCGTGCTCAAGTGCATTAAATGCTTATTTAATTATAAAGTAACTTGATGCTTATATTTGGAGGGATTATTATATTTCAAACATGGCCACAAAAGCAAATATGTTTCAAATGCCTAAGTTTTTAAGTTATGCAAAGTGTGAACTGGAAGCTACATGCCGATTCGCATTGAAAGTTATAAATGCATCCAAATGCAAGGTTTGATTCATTTTATTGAGCATTTGATTTTGTGAAATTGTGGTGTTGAGAACCAAGGATTTTTAGATTTATGATCTTGTAGGATTGTGAATTCTATCAAGATATCACACTTTCAATTGGTGAATCAATGCGAGTAAATTGTGCTGGCAATAACTTCATCTAGAGGTTATGATTGTGTTTAAAAGTGATCAAATTGAGAAGAGGACTCAGTGTTTTAAAAACAAGGAATTGATACAAGTCTGGGGTTTGGTGTTGGAGCAGATCGCAGCAATATCTGAGGTGCCGTGGATTCTAATTAAGGCTTGACTTCACAATTGGTAGTAGCGGCATATTCCTAGGGCTTGCGTTTGAAGGTTTATAGGGCAATGTCTCATATTTTTGAGGCATGGTTTGCTATTTGGTGCTTTCACATTTGTGTTTGGGTGCTATAGAATCAATATGATATCATTTCCTTAAGGATGCATTTCAAATCTGGAGGGTTTCACATGCATGCGATTCATTCCAGGTTCTCCTTAGTTTCAAATATATATAATCTGCATTGCATACATATTTGTAAACATTTATTTGGTGAAAGAATTGAAAGGATTGCTTAGTGATAATAAATTCTGATTACTTCATGAATAGTTTGCTTCCCTTTGAAATTTCAAGCATTGTTATTGTGATTCCATATATGGTCAAAAATCATTAAAGCCTATATTACAAAAACCGAAAGTGTTTAAACTTTGCAAAGACCAAAGGAGTATCAGAGCTTGCATACAAAGTGTTTGACAAAATGTCAAACATCTAGAAAGTGTAGCAATTCGGTGTTTGTCAGAGTTAGGACTTGTAGGGGTTCTTATAGTGGTATCAGGGCAGTTTCCTGCCATCCTATTGGGGGTGGAAATCATTGAGCTCACACGTTTGATTTTGAGTGACCATCACTCTTGCAGTTGTTTTAGTTATGGAAAAATCAACGAAATCAATTAAATAGGGAAACCGGTTGAATAGCATGATTATTTCCAAGAAGTAGTTAAATGCCATAGTGAGACACTTAGAGAAGATTAAGCAAAATAAAAAAAGGATGGATGAATTGCTTTCAAACCCGACAACCATAGACAATTTAACATGGTATATGACATCCATTTTTAAGGGGTCTAATTCACAAAACAAAAAGGAAGAGAAACAAAAGGTCTCTATAGGTGGGACATCAAGAAATCTTTATAATGAACTTTCAGTAGTGTAATGTCCCCATTTTTCGTGAGCATCAGAGTTTGAGAGATTAGCCTATTTCCTGATCCTCTTAGGCTAATTGGCTGGATAGAGGGTCTTAGTTGGTCGAGCCAGAGGTTTTCCCACTCCAGTGATCAGGGATGTTCAGGATTGCTTTCCATTTGATTCAGATTGGCACACTTACTATTTATAGTGTCTTTTTTTGGGAAAGTTAGGGTTTCTATCTTTAACAAGGCACTTGAACAACTTGGTGACAGTGTTGAGATTTAGTATCATTGACTGTAGCAGTTATTCAAAGACTTACTATTTATAGTAAGTCATTGTTGAGGGGTTGCTATATTTGGCAGGGGGCACCCGAGGTCATGGTATGCACAGTGATTGACTCATTCGTTAGTTGGCTCAGTTTGGGGGCTTACTATTTATAGTAAGTCAATTATGCTCAAGTTGCTATTTTTAGCAGTTCTCTTGGACTTGGTATTGGCATAGTTCATCAGTTGACAAATTGGAATGAGTTATTGGCTCAAGCCCAAGGTATAAATTATTAATAAAGAATCCTTTTTTAATAATTTATGGTTGAAGTTATAATATAAAGTTTTATTTAAGTGGAGGGCCAATTGACACATTCAAGTGCACATCATGAAATGTTATTTGACTTTATTATTAAAAGGGGTTATTTAATGATCATAAAGTCAAATTATAAAGTGCATATGGGGGAGATATAAGTGATTTTTAAAATACACTTTATGTTATTTTAATATGCACCAAATGGAGGGAAATATAATTATAAATTATATTTCAAATACATTAAAAGCAAGTGCAACAAAAGCAAAATATTTATAAGTATGAAAGGGGTATTGAAGAAGCTATTGGCCGTTTGGGTATGAAAGTTATAAATGCATTCATTGCAAGGTGAAAATCATTCTATTGTGCATTTGATATTTTGATGAATTTGTGATGAATATTGGAGCCAAGAGTTTCAACGTTTGAAGGCTGGAAGAATTGAGAATTCTTCTAAGTTGTTGCACTTTGAATTGGTTATTCATTTGTTAGTGAATTGTGCTTGTGATGGTCTTATTCAGAGACCATAATTGTGCCACAAATTGTGATCAATTTGAGGGAGGAGTTTCAGCGTTTTCATTTTAAGATTGTGCTTGAAATGATGCTTTCTTTCAGCGGTTAAGGTTGGAAATTGAGAGGCAATCCATATAAAATATCTGCAATCCTTGCAAAATCTGGGCAGCATTGTGAAGAGCAAATCGTAGCAACCATACAGAGGCTGTGTTGGAATTTTTGGAGGCTGTCGTAGTTCATTTGGGACTACATTTGTTGTGGAAGCAGCGATAGTAATTGAGGGCTGCTATTCAGCTGTTGGAGGGCACGTTTTGACAGTTTAATGCTTCTACTTTGCAATCCACAGCTTGGCATCAAAGAATAATTGTTTCCATAATAGCTGCGAGTAATATTTGGTGCTTAATAATACATGCAATCAGATTCCAGGTTTTCTAATTGCAATAAATTTTCTTCTCATTTAGTTGATGAATGAATGTAATTCATTTCTAGAATTGAAATAAAAGGAGATATGATGCAATGTTGCAAAGATAGTTTGATTTCATGTATTTTAATATGTTTGCCAAGTATTTGACAAAATGCCATGTTGAATATTAAGTGAATTGAATGATATTAAGTGTATGGGAAGAATGCTCTTTCTTTGTCATATGGGCCTTTTTTTGGAAGTATTTTTTGGTTCTCTACTTTTTAGTTTTTTCTATTACAGTTTTCATTTAGTTTACCAATTTATTTATTTTTATTAATTTGCATTGTAGACACACCAAAATTGAAGTGCAGGAGCTTGGTTAGTCTGTGTTTGGGAGTCCTTGGGCGCCATCTTGAGGATATAATAGAGGAACTAAGTGAAGTTTCTGAGATATTTCCACCTGAAATTAAGGTCAAACCAATTTCCTTTTCGGAATTCATGGTCTAAAGTGACTAGATGCTTATCATTTTATGATTAAGAGGTGGACTAATCACATTATATTTTAAAGAATGTTATTTGGCTTATTTTAATGGGCTTTACAGTGTGATTATTAATATAATATGATATAAGTTGTGTCAGAAATTAGGAATCATTGTCAGTTTTGTGCACATCAACCTTGCAGATGTAGGGAGTGAATAATATGTTAATATTGCATTTGTTGATAATGACAGGATAAAATATTTGGCATTGTTCATTCTGATGAAGTTAGTTGTTATGAAATGTACGTGGCTTAACTATTTTGATTATTGTGTAAGATTTTTTGTATAGCTGCTGCAATGGACATGCAGAATGGGTCTTTGCCTAAATATTTTGCGAAGAAGATCTCTCATATATCTTCCCATGTCACATTTTCAATGCATTCTCAAGAACTATAATACATTGCATGAGACCATCTTGAGAAGAATGCCTTTTTTGAGTTGTATATGATTCTAGTGTGTTAATGTGAATTGCAACAGTTTTATAATTTATTCAGTAAAAATACTCATTTTCTCAATATTTAGGAATTGGATAGCTTCATCTTGATTCTATTTCTGCTATAACAACTTGCCATTTATGAGTTATTTTAATGTTCACGCCTTTATATTTGGGGCAGAAAGATTTCCAATGCTCTGTGGGAACTGCTTTTTTTTGCAAAAGAGAAATATATTTTCCATTATTAAAGGTGTTGGGCAATATTGAGGCAATCCTTTGAATAAGAATAAGGTTGAGGCTGAAGGTTATTATTAGTAAAACTAAGATATTAACAGTGTAACAAATCCTAATCTTAAACTGGAGAGTCAAATTCCATCTAAAGAGGATAATAATTGCGTTATAGTGCTTAGCAAATACATTTTGAAAACAAAAGCATGGAAAGAGAATTTGCTGCCACATTCAACATAAGTGTGGCATCTTGGATTGGGGATCCAATGTATTGCAGATCTCTTTGTTTTGTTTGGTGGAATGGGCGTTCTTCCTTGTTTTTCTCTTTTAGGCTGCCACGGGACTGAAACATTTTCTCTATCAGGGCACTGAGATTGAGGAAGGGACATCCACAGTGACTAAGAAGAATCTAAAGGAGAGGTGGTAACAGTTTAATTTGACACCTCTATCCCTTATAAAATAAGTGTGATTTGCTCGATGGATAGTGGCGAAATATGTTGTAGCATGTGTGAGAATCACCACAAACAAGGTGATTTCCATTTATTTTTGAGAGGGCAGCTCACTCATATGATTGGGGGGTTTTCTATTTTTGTATAATTTTAACTTGAAAGGTGGAAGTACAAAAGGAACAAGGGATGAAAAGGAAAGAAAAGGAAAGAAGAAGAAACAAGTCCATTTAATGATTTCTTGTTGATGATGTTGGTCTTTCTTTTAGACAATAGGCAGTGTATTGGTGTTATTCTGTTAAATCTTTTGTTTAGAGCCAAATTGGCCTGTGTTTTTAGCCATTAGAAAGTTATGTGATTGCTAATCTTCCTTAAAGCTAAAAATCTTGCTGCAAGCCTTGATTATAGATAGTCTGGTGCTTGTATCAAGCACAAAAACTATATCATCAGAAATATACTTTTAACAGAAAACTACTTGAAAATTTTATATAATGTGCAATGCTTGCAAATTCTATTTATAGTGTTAGGATTTAGGTCTTAAAGCTTCCCCCTATAATTTAAAAATTGGTTCTATGGTATGTGTTGTTCCATGTTTTGTGTTGTTTTGAAAAGGACAAATTAAAACATTAACAAGGGCCATCTGATATCTCATAGAAAAACAGTTTTTATCAGATCTGATAATATGTAGCGAATACAAAATTCCATTATTCAAAACCTTTGAATCACAAAGAATGAAAGAGGGAGACCGAAGTACATGTAGTTGAAAATATCTTAATGTACTGTTTAATCCTCATATGTAAACAGTGGAAGAAAATTTGCAAAGAACCAAATCAGCACATGTATTGATGCGCAACATTTGTTTCAACTTTCCATCATGCCAAAAACTGCATTCCATGAATATTATTAAAAAAATCACAGAAAGACAAAATTGCAAAATAGGAGAGAAGAAGAATCTAACCCATCAGGGCCTAGAAAACTTCCAACTTCTAACCCCAATTCCATTATACTTGGTAATTAATTACATAGAATGATGGAAATTGGTGCATGACAAATTTCCTCATTTTTTTTCCAGTCATAACCTCAAGTTGCATTGGTCGTTCAAGATTTTTTATTGCCTTCTCATCCACACATGACACTTCTCAACTCACTATTATTTCTAAATTTTATCCATTTTCTATAAAATAGTCTTTACACATTTCAATAACTGGGGCTTGGATGAAAAAATTTCAACCCAACACTCAGAATATTTTTTAACTTCTAACCTAATTCCATCATACGTCTATTTATTTAATTACATAGCATGGTTAAAATTGTTGCATGACAATTTTCCTACTTTTTCTTGAGCCATAATCTCCAATTGCTCTTATTATACAAGATCTTTTAATGCCTTCAAGTTCACATACACATATGACAGTTCATGATCCATGATCAGTGCTCGTATTGATCCGTTTAATATAAAATAATCTTCACGTGCTTCAATAATTAATGAAATCTAAAAATAATAGCTTTATTCATTTGCAAAGATGAATCATCACTTAAAAGGAGAGACATATCATGTAAACTGGCACATTAGACCTACTTGAAATGTCAGTAAGGGCACTCCACTTTATGATGATTAAGATTGACCATGTGCAAGATAGAATTCCAAGCCAATGTTTTTCCATTCAGAAGTAGAGTCAATGAATATTGTCACATTTGAAGCCTCACCATTGTTGGATCAAATGCACAAAATCATAATAATGTTGATGCCTTCTTTAGAATAGGACTTGTGGGTGACAACTTTAAGCATGATGAAGAAAGAGAAGGCCATTTTCTAGGGGCTTGGGAATTGGTGCAGACACTTTTGAAATCTTGTTCTAGTGTTGACTCTTGTTTTGTAGTTGGACACTAGAGTAGACATTGGAGTTAAACTTGGGCATTAGACTCACCAATGCTTTACTTGGGTGCTAGAGAACTTCTAAAGATGCTAGGCCAAATAAATTTCCCCTCTTGGGGGTGCTATAGCCTAGACATAATGTATTGTGGTGCTAGAGTAGATAGAAATTTGTGTTAGGTGGGGAGGCATCCCCATCCCTCAAACCCTCATCCCCCTCTTTTAAGTTGTTTTGGGATGGGGGGACGTTAGGGGATGTCCTCTAGCCATCCCCCTCAATATGAGGAAATCTGGAAATGTTCCGAAATGTGTCGCCAAATTTGGGGTATAGGAAACATGTAGGGGATGCCTAGCCGTACCTAAGACAATCAGGGATGTCTCAAACATCCCCTGTCATCCCTGTGATGGCTAGGCGTCCCCTGCATAAAATCAATTATTTATAATGTATCGAAAAAAATAGTTCATAGCAATTTAAAAAGACAGTTAAATATATCATGACAACATTATAACAGTAGCATAATGTGACAACATTTATAACAACAACAATTAATATATCATGATAGCATTATAACTTTTAACGACAATTAAATTAATCATGACAGCAGTGACAACAAACATATATGAAAAGCTTGGAATCGGCAATAACTTGGTAGGCCCACAAATTTTAGAAACTCGGGACTCTACAAAAATGTTGGAAAAACTTGACAATAACTTTGACAATTTTATCAAACATTTTATATACATGAATGTTTAAAAGTATTCTTCAAAACACATTTCTAAATTTGTTGAGCGTATTACTAATTTCCATCATATATAAATCCAAATTAGAATTTAGTACATACCATAGACCAAAAAACTAGTTCAACTCTAATTGAGTTATAATGCCACTTCCACTAGCCATGTCATATGTAGAAGCTACCTCATCTAAAGAGATTTTTTAAAGTTCTTGAACAATAATGTCTAAATAGGCACACTTAAGAGTTATATTTCAATTCTGTTCACCCTATCATTCTAATCAAATTTTTTGTTTGACAAATTCCAATAACTAATACTTGCGTACCCAACTATATGCATCTTGGAAAAGAGTTGGCCAGTAGTACCTTGCTCGTAAAATCTTATGAGCAGTCATAGGTGTTGAAAGATGCCCACCACATGCCAAATCATGAAATGATTTTAGCAGTCTAACCTGTTGTGCTTTATCCACACAACGAAGAAATATGCTATCAATGGTACTTTTATAAAAACCACTATCCCAAAGAACAAAGTGAGAAGCTCTCAACTTTAGACTTCTTCTTTGCTTGTAAGTTGAATGTGTCAGACATTCGCCATACGTGAGAAAGTATGCATTGTTAGAATACCATTCATCAGCTGTACTTACAAATGACTTTAGGTAAATCTTCAAGAATTTCTTGTTCAGGTTCATTTTCAGCCATAAGCTGACATAAACCTTTACCACGAACTAACTTAGTTGGTTTGATTTCAATGTCATATTCCTGGATCTTGGCAATCCGATTGGCTCTTTTTGTTCCAAACTCTTGCTGCGTCAATATTGACTTGACAGTTGTATCAGGAACCAGGACTACAACATGTGAATTTAGGATGTAAAACCTGAAGTACTTAACTGCCTTTACAACTACAAAAGCATTTTTTCCATCAGTGGATATTTCAGCTCGTGTGACTTGAGTGGACAACTCATGAATGCAATAGGAGATTCTTCTTCAGCATTCTTTTGCATGAGGATAGCTAACATGGTATGTTCAAAGGCATAGCTGTACATGATAAAATCCTTTGTAGTTTGGACAAACTAACATAGGTGCTTGAGCTATTGCTTCTTTAATCTCTTTGAAGCAGCCTTACCCTCAGCACTCCAATGAAAAACTAATGCTCCTTTCATCATATTTGAATTATAACCAAGAAGTTTACCTTCTGTAACCCCAAAAATTGACTTTTTAGGACTGAGAGAAATTCTGTGCTGACAACACCTCTCCAACACTTGACGCAGATGATACACATGATCTTGCCTTTGCTTGGAGAAAATAGTAAGGTCATCAAGGTAGACCACAATGAATTCGTCCTTGATGTCACGAAATGCTAAATCCATCGCTCATTGGAAAGTGGCACCTGCATTTATCAATCCAAAGGGCATTCTATTGTAGGCAGAAGTACCCCATGGAGTTGTAAACGCGGTTTTTTATTGATCATCTTCCCTAACTTCAATTTGATTGTAACCAAAAACCCATCAAGCATTGATAACATCTGGGAACCAGTCATGCAAAACATGATCCATGATTGGCAAAGAATAGTTATCCTTCAAAGATGCTTGATTCAAATTACGAAAATCCACACAAATGCGAGTCTCGCCATTCTTTTTTGGTATTGGGACTATGTTAGCTACCCATGTGGAATGCTGAATTGGGAAGATTATTCTAGCATCCAACATCTTCTGGATTTCTGCCAAAATAGTGCCAGAAATATTTGGACTATACTGCCGTTGCTTTTTCTTGAAAGGAGCAATTCCTACCTTGAGAGGAATGTCATGTTGTAGCACTTTAGGACGAAATGACTTCAGATCATCATATGAATATGCCAAAACGTCAATATACTCACGCAAAAGACCAATAAAATGATCTCATTCTTCAGATGTACATTTACCAATATTTACAAACTTTGGATCAACTAATCCTAGATTGTATTTCTCAAATTCCATAGCAGAACTAGATCCAACTTGTTGATTTTTGACATAATGATCATGTTTGTCAAACAACCGCTCCAAAGAGACCAAGCCACGAAGAATTTTATTTCCTTTTAGCTGAATGGACTCCTCACTAGTATCATGATCTTTTTTAGAGGTATTTTCTCGAGGAGGTGAACTGATAACTTCGAAATACAACTCTTCAAAATTTTCTCCTGTTTCGAGAAAATTGATAATTTGATTATCATTGAAAACTTGCCAGTGCTCAGAATTATCAGGAATGCTTGGGCGGAAAACCAATTGAATTGAGTATCTATCTTGCTCAAAACTCTTATGAGGAATTAAGAGCGTGGCCGAGGCGGCGAGAGAATCAACTTTATCATTAAATTATCTCGGAACCATAGAAATATTAAAGGAATCAAAACCTTCAATATAATCCCATACCAAATTTCTATAATGCTTGAGTCTTTCATTCCTCGTTTGGTACTAATTCTAAACCTGACATACTACAAGTTCAGCATCTCCTTGAGCATGTAAATTATAGATCCCCTTGTTCTGGGCAGCATCAATACCCAATATCAAAGCTTCATATGTGATAGTATTATTGGTGTTATCAAACTGTAGCTTGAAGGAATATGGAAACAACTTGCCTTGTGAGGAAATGAAAACTACTCCGGCACCTGAAACGGTGGATGCACAACTACCATCAAACTCTAGCATCCATACTTCATTTGAACTTGAAGTGCTCGCATCATCAGATGAAAGAGAAGAACTCATAACATCATTAACCTCCACAGTTTCTTCAACCATCATAGATGTTGTAGGAACGTCATCAGCTACTTGATCTTCAATTGCATCAGCAAATCTATCACTATCAGTAACACATGACAACATGGATGCATCCGAAGGCCAATCCTTAACAAATTCTGAAACATCATCGATATGAAGTTAGTAATAATTACCCATTCCGGTTGACTTGAAAGTATTTGTGCATGAGGATCATCAGACTTAACAACTACATACTTAGTTTCCCTTTCAGGAAGCAACTTCTGCATGTTGCCCTAAACAGGTATTCGTGCTTCAGACATATCCATGTTAAGTTCACCCACATCCTTATAGAAATTATGACCAAATAACATACCATAGGAAGTAGGAACATCAGTGACCAAAATAGTCATCTTGATTTTCTTTTCAAGGAAAGATGCGAATGCAAACTAAGCATCCTTGGTTTGCACTTGTTTATTTTCCATGGAATAACAATCTCCAAAAGTCTTTGTCAAAGTAAGACCTAAGGCTTCAACTACTTTGGCTGACACAACATTATCAGACTCTGGAATCAATAACATAGTTACTTAACTTGAAACCATTGATAAGAAGGGAAATATAGAAAGGTTCTATCTTTCTAGAAACAAATGAAGGAATAGTAACTAAGTTATTAGACAAACTTTTAGGTTCCGAGGCAACATCCTGAGCTTGGGTGGGTTGTGATTCTTTGACAAACTTGTTAAGCCTTTCCAGCTGATCTGGATAAGTTTTTAGGTATTCAACCTCAGACATCTGAATCTTAGTCTTCTTAGCATGATCTATTATATCAAATGCTTGAAATGAACTAGCTAAAGAAGAGGAAAAGGTTTCAGCTTGAGGTTTTGGATTAGACACACTGGGTCTCGGTATACTAGAAGAAACAATAGGAGTATTGGCTGTACTTACTTGGTTTTTAGCCGCGTCTCTTCGTTTTTAGCTGCGTCCTTGGGAAGAGTAGGCAGCAGCGTTCCTCTTTTCGCAAGCGTGACAGGTGTTTGTACATCAATGTTTTCTTTAGTAGTTTCATCTTTCTGTCTAGCTAGCTGTGTCTGGGAATGTGTCATAACTGCATAAGCATGTGACCAAAACTTTCTTCGGGATCCTGATCTTCATAGTAAACATGCCTTATGTTAGAGTCACCAGCTGCTCCATCATTTTCATTGTATAGGGCAGCGTCATCCTCCGTTTGATAATCTTCTGGTAGGGTACTAGATTGATCATTCTCAAAGTATCCTTTGGCTTGATTGCCAGGGGGAGCTTCAAGAGCAAGCCTCTCTGGAGGAGGAGGAAGCTTTGCTTGATTCTTTGCTGCGTAATTATGAGCAGCATTAGGAAATGTTCTCTGGGGAACATCTTTGTACGGAGAATTGAAAGAATTTTGAAAAATTTTCTTTTTGAGGGCAAGTAACTCATTAGCCAATTTTTGCACCATAGGATCAGTACTTCCTGAGGAAGAAGCATCATTAAAGTTCCCTTTAGAGCAGTCCCTTCGTATCTTACCAGCCATGATAAGATCATCTTCAATCTCTGTTGCCAAAGTTTGAGCATTTGCTAAACTGGTAGGAACAACTCTCCTTAGCAAGACACTAACTTTCGGGAGTTGAGCATTAATGAAGAAACACTTGAGATTTTCAGTAGTGCGTTGTGAAGAAGTTGGAATACAATTTGCCAACTTGTTGCATTTTGTAATAAACTCCCACATACCCTCTTGTGCATCTTTCTCCATTTGAGTAAGTTGAGCAAGCAATGCATGCTCATCTTTCGCAGGCTTAAAACATTCTTCAAATTTGGTTTTCAAGGAATCCCAATGAGTGATCGCTCCTGTGGCCAAATCGTAGAACCAATTTGCAACAATACCTTGCAAGGTTTCAATGAAAAGCCTCACAGAGACATCCTGATACTCCACACCAAACACACAAGATGCACTGTAAAATGTTTTGATATGCTCATCAGGGTGTTGCTTCCCATCTCCGTAGAATTTGGGAAAATTCTTTAGTGAGCCTTGTGGTAATGGGTGTAACGGTGGAGCAAGATTCAAAGGACCAAAAGCGGTTCCCCATGGACCTGTAGTAGCCATCGTAGGAAAAATAAATAGAACTAATGGTTTCTAGAAGAAGAGTGAAGTTTCATCTGGAACAGGGCTCTTCTTTTTGGATGGTGGGTAACTGGTGGTTCGTTCAAGAGGAGTTTTATTGGTGAGCAAATCAAGCTTGGCTTTTTGAGACCAACTTGGGGCAGCACCTTTTGAACCTTCTCCTTTAGAACGATGTTCGTAAATGCGGAAAACCTCCAGTGTGAACAACTAAATCTAGAACAATGGGTGAAATACTAACATCAACTGAAAGTGCGAGGCTTCCGAATGTGTTCGATCCCTAGTAGAGTCGCCAAAAACTGTTGGCTAGATTTTTTTAAGCTGCTAAGACTACACCTTACAAAATTGCAACTTTAGGCAACAATATAGTGAGATAAATCTCTCCTCTCAGCAATAGGGGAGGCTCCCTTCTTACCGCAGGTGGCTTCAATAGGATTTCAACTGAAATTAAACAAAGGGGTGATTCTTCCAATCTTTTCCTCTTTTTTCAGGAAAGATTTACAAGTAATAACAACTTTATAATTCTATAGGATCTCCTATTGCTACGATAATACTAGTGACTCGGTAGTTGACGTAAGAACAACTCCTAAGTCAACAATTATGATTATATTTGGTAGATTAAGACAAGAGCCCAAAGTCTTGCGATTAATCTTATTTGAAGAATAACTAGAACCAATAGTGAGGCTCAAAGTCTCTCACTAATAATCTTGAAATTAAAAGAAAGCACTCAAAATTGAAGCTCAAAGTCTTCAACTCCTAGTATTTGCAACCACTATTAAACTATAGCAATCCTCCTCCTGTAGCTCAGAGTCTCTCAAAAGGCGAATTGAAGCTCAAATGATTCACACAAGTTAAACTATAAAGTGAACTCAAGAATGATTATATAATGCAACATTAGAAAACATCATTCAATCACAAGATTTGAAACACAAAGTTTGGAAAATCTTGCTCCTTTCATTCACTTTTGAAAATTTGCTCAATGAAACACAAAGTTTTCACCACACATGCTTCTCAAGCATAGCTTTCTTGCTTAAAACCAAAAGATAAATATTTACAATGAGCTCCCTCCTTTATATAGGAAAATAAGAGAGAGAAAAGTGGAGAGAAAAGTTGAAACCCTCAACCACTTTGATTTATTCAATAGCTAACTTATTAACTACCTTTGACTTATTCAATGCTACAAGGCTTAAAACACTTGCAACATGATTACATGACACTGGTATACAGGAACATGTTTTCTTGTATTTACAACTTTTACATGCTCTACATGCAATTTGTCAACTACATAATATTTATGCTATCATAATTGAGAAATAAAACGTGTCCTAGGCACTTGGAAATCAGCTTCAAAGGGTGTTCAAGTAAGCCTTAAACTTACAAAGAGACTCATGTATAACAACTGAGTCAGGCACGCCTGTATGCTGAGCAATTGCGGTTACCTTTTGCAGAATATGTGATTTCATATAACTGGTTACTTGGCTCTGGAGCTGGTTTAGGGATATTTTGTAGTCCATGAATCGGTCAATAATATTGACACTAAAATCATCTGCGCTAAGCTGTAGGCAAATTGTCTCTGCAAACTTTGTCATCACAACTCCTTCATCAATCAACGCATTCTCCTCTGAGAGTATTTTACAGGATAGTTTATTGAACTCAACTTTAATTTTATGTTCCTGCTCATTCGATGAGTTCAATGCTGATTGTAATTCTGTAGCCAACTTACTTAGAACCCTTTCTTTGTTAATCATTAAATCTAAAGATTCAAAATATGCATCAACAGAAGAAATGATTTCATATTGACACAACTTATTAAGATTGAGTTCTTGCATGGTTCTCCAAACATTCCGATCTTCATTCAAGACTTTCAGCTGCTGATGAAAGGATGTAATAAGCTCTCTTATTTCATTGATAGTCAAGTGTACATGTCTCAAGACCTTATATGAATCCTTGATAACTTGCATACCCTGTGCTTCTAACCGATCACACCATTCATCAATTACTTTAGCCTTCCTTTGACACTTCTCATAATCCTCAGGGCATGACATTGAAATGGGAGCAACATTTTGAGAATTGTTCATCATTTCAATGGTTTCAATAAGACGTGCGTTCTCTTCTTTTAATTTGTTCTTCTTTTCCTATAGCTTTTCATGTCTTTGTGTAAGTTGTGCGACGACATCCTGAGCATCTTGTTGACAACCTGAGGTTCTGCTTACTAAACTCTACTCTAGTGAATTTGTAGTTGGAAAGATGCCTCTCCTCTGCAGATTTATCAACCAATGGTCAACAATCTCAGCATACTTGTTCTCATTATTTTCAATTACAATCCTTGATATTGTTTTGGCCTTTTTATTTTTCGAAGCTTTAGGCTTGGAAACCTATCTAAGATCAAAACCCTCCAGTGAAATTTCTTCTTTCTTCCTCTTCTGGGTTATGACATTTAGCCATGAAGGAAAAGAAAATGAAGAAGAAGAAGCTGACATAGATGTAATAGCTAAAGTGGTAACCGGATCTGCCTGTGGGACTGTAGCAACAAGAGGAGGAGCCTCTGTTAAGATTGCCATAGGTGTGGGGTTGCTATGAGTGACTTCTAACATAAATTGCTCCAATTGTATTGAGGTGGTATCTAGCATCGTCATGGAGGATCTGGCCATGGAAGGAATAGTCAAAGAGTATGCATCAAACACACTCTCAAAGCTATGGTATTGCTCCTCATATATAATACAGGGGCAACCAATGAAATAGGCAAAGCTGGTGTCACCATGACTGATTCCATAGGAGGAACTTTCTCTGTAGTAAAAACATCCACAACTATGCCTAAGGGTGAATCGGGAGATTCATCTGACACAGGTGCGGAGTTGGAAAGTGCTGTTGTAACTGAAGTATCCATAGGAGGAGATATTATAGGTGAAGATACCTTAGGTGAATCAGACATCTCATCATCACTGGAAACTACTTGAATCTTTTCAGGTTCCACAACTTTTACTTCAAGAACTCTTTCGGTATCCTTGCCTCCTTTGATAGTAAGCTTGGAGATGGTTGGAACTACAAGTTCCACTATTGAGGAGGATGTGCCATCTTTGGTTTTACCTCTAATTTCTGATCTCCTACCAATTGGGCCACCATGATCAAAATCTTTCCCTGATTTAATCTTGATGCTCTTCAGACCCCTTCTTTTTAGCCAAATGTTGGTATTTGCAAGGATGGACTGAAATCGATCCCACACTGAAATGCTCTCTTTACCTGACCAAGATGGAGATGAAACGGGTAAACTCTCAACCTTATTCTTAGTGTAATCTGGATCAAGAATATTAGCATCATCTTTAACCGTAGGAGGAATTTTTGCAAGGTTGAAGTCAACAATCTGTTTGGTAGTTAACCGACAATAATCCATCTTTCGTACATCCTTCTCTGTGTGCAAATCAAACCATATGTCCTCAAGATGATACACATGCACAAATTGTCTCCTGATTTTGTCATTGAGCCCTTGCCAATCAAAGTAACTCCTAGCCATGAATTTCTTCAAAGTGATTCTCTGAAGTTCATACTCCATATTCTTTGCTTTTGGTAATGTATCAATAGAGTATCCTCCAATTTTGAGTGGATTTCATGAAGAAATCCCTACACCTGTCCGATGCAATGTGTTCTGATGTATCTACATAGCCATGAGTTGCCTTGCCAACTCCATGAGTATAATTTTGTCAGTTGGGTACCTTGGGAGTGTGTAAGACTCACCTTAGAAGTAATCAAGCCGCATGTAAGTATAGTTGGGAAACTGAAGAAATAGGCAGCCATACTATTTCACTTTGACCCATGCCTCATTAGATACACACTTGTTTGGGAGACTTTTGTCAAATAAACACATAAAATTCCCATAAAAGGCATCTTGTACTCTATGGTAATCAAATTGGCTAGTCTTTAATAACAGCTGAGGAAAATATTCCCATGTAGGAACCAATGACCTATCTCCTTTGGTGGATAAGCCCGAAAAAGAACCAAGTGAAGCAGCAATGTATACCAAGTATGAATTCATATAGAAAGTATAGGTGGTGATAACCTAAGACAATTGTCCACATAAGATATCACTGTCATTTCTCCCCAGAATACTTTTTTGATCTGACAATAAGAGAAATATACTCGTACATCGAGGGCTCAAAAGTATTTGATGTTTTCAATCCTGCAAAGCGATTGAACAAAGTAATGAAATCACTAATTTCTTCCTTGAACTCTGTGTGGCGAATCCCCTTTGGCCATCTTGCAAGATTAGGCCTTCTATTAATCAGCTAGTTATCATTGACATACTTAGTGCAATAAGAAATGTCTTCATTCCATCTTTCTAGAGCCTTCTGCTTGGTGATATTGATAACAACGAGGACATGTGGTACCTAAAAGATCTTGTCAATTGTCTCTGGGTCTAGACTAGTAATAGTCTCTCCATCTTGATCCTTGATGGTTCTAGATGATGGATAAAAATTCTTTGCACATGCAAGAACAAATTATGGCTCAAGGGCAGCCAATGGAAAAGTAGATACTAGATGAATACTGCTTTGCTTGATAGAAATCATGTCTTTTGAAACTGCAGCATCAATTCTCTAAAGGAAATCTTCAAAATTCATATGTGAAATATGTAAAGAGCCTTCCTGGCTCTTTGCTGAAGATAATATTTATTTCTGGATTTGCTTGCAAGTTTGTTTTGTTTTGATAATATTTGACCTTTTGAATTTCTCTAGAATTGAATAATAATAAATAACAATTTATTCTAACTTTAGAACTTCACCAGAAAAGACCAAATTTATTAATTTGCAAATTGTCTAATCAACTTTTCAATAAATAAATACAAATTGACACCTTATCATGAAATGTGGCAAGCTGGAGATGTTTCTCAGCCAATGAGAAATGGTACGCAGCCACTATGAAGCCTTGTAATCCTCAGAAAATAATTAGCAGCCTCCCAAATATAAATCGCAGCCGCCTGTAATGAAACACAGGTCTCATGAAATGCTATGCAGGCCTCTAGGAAAGGAATGTGGGCCTCTAGAATGGAGACGCAAGTCTCTAGGAAGATAACGCAACTCTCCAATTAAATTGAACACTTGGAGAATTTCGAATCAGATTAATAAACTCTCAATCTCTCCTGTAGTTCAAATCTTCACAAACTTGGTATACCTCAGCACCAAGATTTACATTCACAGATTCAATATGAATTTTCAAAATTCAGTTTGCAAAATTCACCATCAATCAGTGATGATTCAAATTGCCAAAAGAGAGGAATCAGTCCTCAAACCCTAGCCATCTTCTTCACAACCAAATTTTATAAAATTTATAAGTCAAGAATGCATTCCTTTTTGTTGTCCTCAATTTTGACATCACAAAATTGTGGCAACCCTACGCAATTTTCTCATGGATTCGTAGGTGCATCCTCTATGTTTTAACGCATTGATAAGGTGTCATGAAAGCAGTTCGTCATTCTTGAATTGTATTTTATGTATCGTTATTTTAGCGTTCTTTTTGAAGGTTTCCGTCAAGTTAAATCCCCTAAATGCTTGTCAGAACGAGTTTTTCTTCTCTGACTGCAAGCACTTGATTTTTGGCAATCTTTGTGTTTATTCTTCGTTTTTTCCTTTCTTGTAAGTAGTTTCTAATCTTTTTTTTTCTTAGGTCAATAGCCCTTGGAATTCCGCTCGTTTCGAGCTAACCTAGGCCTCAAACGGAGTTGTCAAGCTCAAGTTATAAAACAAAAGGTGGGGTTTTTTAGGGCGACTGTATATTTTATTAAAAAATCCTCCAAAAGTGGACTTTTTGTTGGTAATTGCACGCAATAAAATTATTTTAAAATGGATTTTAGCATCCATTTTTAAATTTCAGCTCATTCTGAGTTGATTTAACCATAGTTTTTAATGTTTTATGAAAATTAGCCTTTTTAAGTCTATTTTCATGTTACTTTATTGAAAACTATAGTTTTTTTTATTAAATTTAATTACATGAGACTTTTAATATGCATAAAGGTGGGGGTTTTATCACTCATTGCATATCGTCCACATGCAAATCACCTTCTAAAAACCCACTACCAATGAATTCTAAGTCCAAAATGCAAAAAAGTGGACTTTTTAAATGCAAATGCATGTTTTAAATTAAAAACGTGTAACTTAACATGTGTAAGTGGGGTTTTTATATGCATTTGCATATTAAAATCGCATTATTATAAACCTTTAATGAACTAAAAGCTTTATAAGTGGGGAATTTGAACCCAATAACACATGTTATTGCATTCTAAAAGTCTACTAGCATGTATTTTTAATTTAAGTGCACAATGGTGGGGAATTTGAACTCAAAAACACATGCTTTTGAACTTGCATATGTTATTGCATTCTAAAAGTCCATTATTAATGACTTAAAGGCAAAAGTGGCTTTTTCAAACCAAATAACATATGTTATTGTCTTTAAAAAGCACGTTATTATGTGTTTTGACTTGAAGTAATGACTTAAAAACATAAAGGTGGCTTTTTTGAGTCAAAAAGCATGTGTTTTTACTTCTAAAAGACCCGTTATTATGTTTTTACCTTATGTTTCGCTTTTAAACGCACAAGGGTGGCGATTTTGAGATGAAAAGCATGTGCTTTCTACTCTAACACCCCGTTAGTGAACATTATAACATGCATTTGAGATAAAGAAGCCAAGAGCATGTGGTTTTGCTCTTAAAATGACCGTTATGAAGTCTTTTTGTTTATGTTTTTTAATGCCAAGTGCTGGGTGGTGATTTTTTTGAGAAAAACATGTGTTTTTGCCTTCTAAAAATGCGTCTTTACTTCATCCCTATGCAAGTGGCGATTTTTAACATGAAAACACATGTTTTTTTGGAAAAAATGAGATATTGAGGCAAGAAATCACTTGGAAAATGGTCAAAACTAAACTGTTTTTGCTCTTTTTAGGGTCGATTTTGCACTAAATTTTCCAAGGATCATTCTTGGATCATCAAAATTGTATTTTAAAAGGTGTTTTACCCTCAAAGCAACCCATTTAGGGCACGTTTTTGCTCAAAAACGACCCATTTTTGGCCATTTTTCTTCATCAAAATCAAATCTTTTGCTTCTAAGATGAGTTCTTGGGCATTACATTTCATTTTCAGCTTGTTTATCATGATTTCTAAGCTGTTTTTGATGCCCTAGGTGCCATTTTTGGTTACCTTTACATGTGCATTGGAAATGGTCAAAACGGTTGCTATTTCCTTGCATTTAATCTCTCTTTTCTTCCCACTTGGTTGTGAATGCATGTTGACTCTCCTAAATTGAAGGACAAAGACTAGGAAAGAGATTTATATATAGTTTCTAAATCTCATCTTTCCTAAATTCGAAAATTCATTGGATACATTTCAGATTTTGTCCAAGATTTGGCAAGACTTCTTGTGAGTTTTGAGGTAATTTTTCCTTAAGTTTTTCCCCAATTCTTTCCAAGTTCATGTTTTGGTTTTTGATTAACATGTAAGTTTTCATTTCTATTTCAGATTTACATGTTATGTTTGTTTTAATGATCCTTCTATCTTCCGTCTAAATTCTTCAAGTTGCATATGCAAGTGCTTCATCTTGCATGCATATGCAGTCGGGATTAAAAACCCCATTCTTAAATGAAATTATCAAGGAAAGCAAGCTCACTTTGCAATATGCTTTTGCATGCAAAAAGTCCACTTTCATGCTTACACACACTCCATCCGCGCTTGTTATATCGCTGCCATGTGACTTAAAACTCATGATGGTGGTTGCTTCCCCACTTGCTTATGATGAAAACATAATAATTCATTATAAGTAGATGTTATGCTGCTCATTTTCCATGCATTTTCCACACATAAAGCTTGCTGTCCGCACGTCCTCCAAAAACCCGTTTTTGGGTTTTCCTACCATATAAGCACACATTTTGAGCTCAAATGCATATATCCATTCACTGTTCCAAATGTTTCCAGCCATCCATTCATATGAAATACCCTTTAAAAACCCATTTTTGGTTTTTCTCACCACACAAGAGCCAATCTAATCCAAACTCATTTGTTCTTCCTCTGTTCACAAGTATTCCAGCTAGTTACCTTACCCAAAAAAAACCTGACTTATGCCTAAAATGGATCCATTGCATGAAGATGTACTCATATTTTGGAATTTTCATGCTACAGCTACTCAGACATATCATATTGCTATGTCAGGAGAATCTCTAGCCAACACCAGAAAAGGCCCAAAGCATTAAAAGGGAGAATCAAAAAAGTTTGGAACTTGAGAGTCAAAATTGAAAGAATGATCTAAGATGGTGTTGCCTTCCTATGCTGACTATCCAGTTGTGCAACCAGGCTTGGATATAAATGTAAGGTAGGAAGATATCATTTCAGACCTAGGGGCTTTCATTTGGAATCAAAGAGAAGATGACTCACACTATTCAGTTGCCTGGGCCATCTTGGAGGAAGAGGAGGAAGTTGGTATTGAATTTGAAAGAGAAAGACAAAGAATTGAAAGGAGGCTTAGAGAAAGATTGGAACGTGAGCAAAGAGAAAGGATACAAAGAGAAAGGGAAGCCCATAGGAGAGCTCAAAGGCCACCCTTAAGAAAAATTCAACTTCGAGGGAATCAAGTGAATCAAAATTAGAACACAAGCTGGACAAGAAGATTGGATCTTTCTTCCCAGAAAGGTTTGAAAGACTACAATCAGAAAGAATTCTTTCAAGGCAGAGATGGAAAGAAACAAATGTGCTTCTCAAGAGACAACCAAGGATGTAGGTTCCTATTCTAGATTAAGATGCTTTCACCAAACTAGAGCATATCAACCATCACGCATCCTGTAGCAGCATGAAGACAAACAAAGGATGATGTAATAGGTGTTGGGTCTTATCAGAGACCGAATATTTTCATCACGCATTTGTAATTTGTATTTGGCAGATTAAATGTAATAGAAAGATGTAATTGCATGTGATAGTATCATGTGCAAAGTTGTAACACGTGATCAAGTTGCAAGTGCATTAGGCATGCAACTTTGAAAAAGTCAAAATTAGTTAGTTAGTTAGGGAATAAGTCAAGGTGGTTGAGGGTTTTCCCCTTTTCTCTCCACCTTTCTCTCTCCTCTTTTCCTATATAAAGGAGGGAGCTCATTGTAAATAATCACCTTTTGGCAAGGCAAAAAAATTCTGCCAGTTTGTATCTACACTCTAAGACTTTGAGCTTAGATGTAAGTTTAAATTGCTTTCAATAAAAGGGGCAACTTGCTTTTAGACTTTGTGTTGATTCAAGGTGTTATGTGACGATATTTTCTGGATATTGAATGTGAGTTTTGGAGTTTTGCTCAAGAGGGGTTTGAATTCAATTGTGCAGACTTCGAGCTGCCTATTGCGTTCAGAGCCAATTTGAACTTTTGAAGACTTGGTGCTATAGGAGGACAAATTGTTATAGTTAGTAGTGGCTGCAAATATTAGGAGTTGAAGACTTTGAGCTTCATCTTTGAGTGTTTTATTTTAATTTCAGGATTATTAGTGAGAGACTTTGAGCCTCACTATTGGTTCTAGTTATCATTCAAATAAGATTAATTGCAAGAGACTTTGGGCCCTTGTTCTTAATCTACCAAATATAAAAAAGAAAGCTGCTGCCCTTGGTATTGTTCTTATGTCAACTCCAGATTCACCAGTATTATCGTAGCAATAAGGCACTTTTTGTTAAGTTAGAAAGTAGTAGTTGTATGCAATCATTCCTTAAAAAAGAGGAATTGATTAAGAGAATCGCCCTTTTTGTAATTTTAGTTAAGTTCTTGTTGAAGCCACCTATGGTAAGAAGGGAGCCTCCCATATTGCTGAGAGGAGAGAGAAATCTCATGAGACGTTGCCTAAAGTTACAATTTTGTAAGGTGTAGTCTTAGCGGCTGACAAAATTTTTAGCCAACACTTTTATAATAAAAGATATCTTCTCTCACACATTTTTCACTTACAAAAGACTTTGCTTTATGTGCACATTTGAAATATAATAAACTATTATATTTCTCTTCACTTTAATGCTGAAAATGACCCTTTTATTAAAATAATGCTATTCTGACACATAGGGTCCCTGTTTTATGAGCTCAAGATTTAAAACTTCTCAACTCAGTTCCAACAAGCTATAACACTAAGATGTCCATAATACATTCCCAATAAATATGGCAACCTTATCCGATTTAATTAAATAATAATCATAATTCACCCATCTTGCGAAAATAACTGAGCAAGCATCAGAATCAAAATCTGACAGCACAAGAGTGATCCTGATGATGAAAGATGATGAATGAACCCGGCGGGGTGACTTACTAAAAATAGACGCTCCCTCCAAGAATCTTGGAGTCCAAACCAGAAGCCGGAAATAAAATTTGAAAGCATCATATAACTCCTCTAAATCCTCTGAGCTTAGTAGAACCATAAGTTGACTTACTATAAATAGTAAGTCCCTCAAAAAGGGGCCAAAACCCACAACAGGGTCCTCTAATCACTAGTATTAGCCTACAAGGATCCAATGATAGGCTAAATCCACTAACTCCAATGCACGCTCAAAATGGGGACATTATAGTCATCCCTCCTTGAAATTGCTTGTCCCCAAGCAATCTCAAAAAAAAATAAAACACAGAAGTCCACCTGGATCCCAAGGATAGAATGGAGTAATGTCCCTGTAATCACTTGCAAACTCCTGTAGAGAAATCATCATCCACTTAGCAAACCCGAACACACTGTCATTATGCCAACCATAGTGACCCACACAACCTGTAGTGCCAAACCTGTCACCACCTGGATCGTAGTAGAGATGAAACTCACAACCATCCAAAACAAGTAAGAATGGATATCCAAAACCATCTAACAAACCAAAGGTCTCTGGACAGCTTGTCAATTTGCTCTGTATACTCATGTAATCCGAATATCCATCCATTGTAAAACCATCTTGGATGTACTAACCCTGCAAGTCACCTCCTGCTAACTTGCAGTGACCAACCCCATCAATTGCAGATGGAGAAAATCCATCCCAAAAAGGATGATATAACCCTGAAGCCAACCCACATTGATGCACAAACAAGTCCTCAACTGGTGGGTCAAAAGAGAAATGGTGAACGCTCCTCACTATGTAATCATGGTGAAATGTTCCAATCTCTGATAGAGGCTCATCAGCAACAATCTGAGAATCACAAGATGACGCCAATCTCTGACTCTAAACAACTGATTGGGTAGGATCCTGGGAAACCCTCTCAACAAACCCAACCACAAAATCCCTATGGGGAAGCATTGTAGTCAAGGTATCTACAATCTTTCCCACTAACTACTGAATACTACGAGAACCATGGATGAGAGTACCCTCAGAAGCTCCAAATGGTCCCTCCTGCAATTCCAGACTCTCAAGCAGATACTCCATAAATGACTCTGTGCATTAAAAATAATATGAAGCATCAACCTGCTCCCCTGCAACCCACAATTGATCCCTCTGAAACTGTGGCACTACCAACTTTCTATCGCTATCAGCTGTATGAGATGAAGAAATAGATTTGCTTCCGATAGAAGGAAACAAATCCCCATGAAAGCTCGTCTCCAAATCAGATGATACCCTGCCCAAGTCTTGTGAAGAAGAGGGAGAAGTGTTAGAAACTGACACACAACTCTCTGAAGAATCCACTACTATCACATCAGGACTCTCAATAACCTGTTTCGCATCATCTGTCTGCGTGCTAATAACTGGAGAACCTGATACCACAAAACTCTCTCTGTTGTCCTCCATTGATGCACTCACCTCAACTGTATCTACTACATCTATCTCAAGGATGGATGTAACCGTGTCCCCAACACATCCATCCCTGCTAACTGTGGAAGTTGACTCACCACCAACCACTACTATATGTAACTGAGCTGGATCTATGGCTGGCAAAGACTGAATCCGCTCTAACTCCACAATCACCTCTCCTAACTGCAATTGCGACTCCTGAAGAGCCCACTGAGTGCCCTCTAAAATCTCGAAAGTCACTGTGAGCTCCTGAGTAAGCTCACTCACCTCCTCTCTGTCCATCAGTGCCTCGTATGTCGTACTCCCCCACTCAACTAGGTGATCTTGATCGGCTACCAACTATAAATAGTTTTGTCTCAAAATCCTGATAGCCTCCTGCAAAGAATAAATCTCTGTCAAGGAAAGGTAACCACCACTGTGCTCATTCGTAATAGGAGCACCCCAACCATAAACAACCAACAGCTGACAAATGACATCAAAATGCCCGAGAGTAGAAGTAATATCTCTCTCACCAACTCTCAACTGGCTAGTCACATGATGACTCTGCACAACGGACCTCCTATGTACAATCTCGACTGCACTATCCACACTATGGAAGGTAGCTGCATCCAACAAACTCCCCTCAAGATCACCGTATCCCTGTGTGCTTTCATCCGAGCACACATCTACAAACTGAGTACTGACATCAGACTCCTCATCTACCTCCGAGGAAGCTGCTGCTGAAACTGTCTCATCACAATCCTCAACTACCTTGTCCTCTGCAACCACATGACAATCCAGATCCTGGGACCCGTCAACACCGAATGACAATGCTGAGTCCACACCCAAGGTCTGATATAAAAAATCAGAAACACTATAGCACCCATCATCCTCACTCTCAACATCAGAGATATCCGTGATTCTAGTGTCCACATTGTCTATCTGAAACCCCTCTACTAACTCTGGCTGCATACAAGACTCAATGCCATCATGTGAACCACCTACATTGCGGCATGAATCTATGTCACCTGACTCATCTGTAACACTCTCATCATTAGTGTCATCATTGGATAGCTCCATGCTCACATCCTCAATACAGGAAAAGACTACTGTCTCCTGCACTAACTCCACGCTGCGGCTGTTGTCATAAACATCAGAGCTGTCAAAGCTCATATACTCCTCGCAGTCCTCAAAGAAAACACCATCATCTATGGTGTCAGAATCCATAGTGGTAACTACAACATCCTCCACTCTCACACTATCCATGGCATCAACAACAGGCTCACATAAAGGACTGCTGTCCTGCAAATTAGACCCCGTGTCCCTAACTCTAATAGGCTCGGGATGCTGAAACTCAGTACCACTATCTGCCAACAAGACAGGCATATCCACATGTTCATGTAAAGAGTCTCCAACATCATGTGTGCAAATAGGACTAGTAGTTGTCCTACTAAGAACAAGATCATATCTACAATGATCAGTGGCTGCTGAAAACTCATCATGAAGATTCCTAGGTGTCTCGCATATGAGAACATCTCGTTTCTCTTCTTGCAATCTTCGTGAGGAAGACAACCTGAAGAAGGAAACCATAAAACTAGCTGCCCTGTCAATAGTGGCTGGATCTGCAAGTTGGGCTTTAAGCCTTTCCCGTGTTTGCCTCAATTTCTCCATTTCATTTTCCAAGGCACTTGTTTGTTTCCTGTAACATGACACATTGCTAGACTGGTTCCCATATTTACTTGGTTTTCTGCATTTATCCATGACTGAACTAAAACCAAAGTGCTGATCATTCACAAATCAAACGTGGGAATTCAAGATTTCCAAACCCCACAGGATGGCAGGAAAAATAGCTCTGATACCACTGTAAAGAGCATGCTTGGCTCTTTGCTGAAGATAATATTTATTTTTGGATTTGCTTGCAAGTTTGTTTTGTTTTGATAATATTTGACCTTTTGAATTTCTCCAGAATTAAATAATAATAAATAACAATTTATTCTAACTTCAAAACTTCACCAGAAAAGACCAAATTTATTAATTTGCAAATTGTCTAATCAACTTTTCAATAAATAAATACAAATGGGCACCTTATCATGAAATGTGGCAAGCTGGAAATGTTTCTCAGCCAATGAGAAATGGTACGCAGCCACTATGAAGCCTTGCAATCCTCAGAAAATAATTAGCAGCCTCGCAAATATAAATCACAGCCGCTTGTAATGAAACGTAGGTCTCATGAAATGCTATGCAGGCCTCTAGGAAAGGAATGTGGGCCTCTAGAATGGAGACACAAGCCTCTACAAAGATAACACAACTCTCCAATTAAATTGAACACTTGGAGAATTTCGAATCAAATTAATATCTCAATCTCTGCTGTAGTTGTTCAAATCTTCACAAACTTGGTATACCTCAGCACCAAAATTTACATTCACAGATTCAATATGAATTTCCAGAATTTAGTTTGCAAAATTCACCATCAATCAGTGATGATTCAAATTGCCAAAAGAGAGGAATCAGTCCTCAAACCCTAGCCATCTTCTTCACAACCAAATTTTATAAAATTTATAAGTCAAGAATGCATTCTTTTTTGCCCAGAGCATTGCTTTTATAATAAAAGATATCTTCTCTCACACACTTTTCACTTACAAAAGACTTTGCTTTATGTGCACATTTGAAATATAATAAACTATTATATTTCTCCACTTTAATGCTGAAAATGACCCTTTTATTAAAATAATGCTATTCTGACACATAGGGTCCTTGTTTTATGAGCTCAAGATTTAAAACTTCTCAACTCGGTTCCAACAAGCTATAACACTAAGATGTCCAGAATACATTCCCAATAAATATGGCAACCTTATCCGATTTAATTAAATAATAATCATAATTCACCCATCTTGCAAAAATAACTGAGCAAGCATCAAAATCAAAATCTGACAGCACAAGAGTGATCTTGATGATGAAAGATGATGAATGAACTTGACGGTGTGACTTACTAAAAATAGACACTCCCTCCAAGAATCTTGGAGTCCAAACCGGAAGCCGGAAATAAAATCTGAAAGCATCATATAACTCCTCTAAATCTTCTGAGCTCAGTAGAACCATAAGTTGACTTACTATAAATAGTAAGTCTTTCAAAAAAGGGCCAAAACCCACAACAGGGTCCTCTAATCATCGTTATTAGCCTACAAGGACCCAATGATAGGCTAAATCCACTAACTCCAATGCACACGCAAAATGGGGACATTACAAAATATTAGTGTCTTTAACCTCTTGACAATATGAAATAACTTGTGAAGGAGGAATGGAGTTATGATATGAATCGTATTGATACTTCATCTTCTTTTTCTCCTTTTCTTTTGCAGGTGTGATCCCTTCAGAGATAGCAACTTTGTGAGCTTGATCAACTGTCACATAAAAGTTCCATAATATAAGAAGTTAGAACATCTTCTTTAGAAGGGTCCATTGAACAATTTTGATGCAATGGAGAGAGCTTGGGGTATCGTGAGTGTATGGAGATAGCTGGTAATTGAATGAATGAATAGGTTTTAGCTAAAAAATGGTACGAAAAACCCAAAAACAGGTTTCTTGAAGGTGATTGCATATGTGGACAGAGAGAATTGTGAAGGATAATAGGTGAGCAAATGAGTGAATATGATCTCTACTTATAATGGAATCAAGGATTTCCAAAAAGCGAGTTATATTAACCACCATCATAAGTTTTAAGTCATGTGGCAGCGGTTAAGTAGATATAGACAAGGCTTATGTAATTGGGTTTTTGGAAGGACAATGCATGTGTACATAAGCATGAACTTGTTCCTCTTTTCGTCATAGAACAGGGTTTTTAGTCCCGATTGCATATGCAAGCAAGTAGAGACTCTTGCATATGCAACTTAAGAATGAAAGACAAAAGTAGAAGGATCATGAATCATAAAAACAAACACATGTAAATTTGAAAATAGAAACTTACATGTTAATCAAGAACTAAACAAGAATCTTGCGAAGAATTAGGAAAATCCTTAAGGAAGAAATTACCTCAATCTACAAGAAGAAGTCTTTCCAAATCTTGAACAAAATCTGAAATGAATCGAAAAGGATTTTTGCATTTAGGAAAGATGAGCTGTAAGAATTATATATAGACTTCTTTCCTAGTCTTATTCCTTCTATTTTGGAGAGTCAATATGCAATAATGGCCAAATGGGAAGAAAAGAGAGATAAAATGCAAGGAAATAGCAACCATTTTGACCATTTCAAATGCATATGTAAAGATGACAGAAAATGGCACCTAGGGCATCATTTTCAAGGAGAGAAAGAGGTGAAACAAGCTGAGAATGATCATACTTACTCACAAATTGTTCCTTGAAGTGAATGAATGGGTATCAATGCTCAAATCTTCCTAATATGAGCTGTTTCTGGAGAAGAAAAATCTTGGGCAGACTGTTTTGGACAAAACGCATATGCTTTGCGTGCCTTTGAATCATGGAAATGCCATAAAAAATGACGCTGTGTTCAAAATGCTGCCAATGAAGATGAAAACACACTTTCTAAGTGCCAAAACACGTGTTTCTCCTCAAATTCGCCATCCTCAAATTCGCCACTATGTGCTCGAGAGAAGAAAAACGAGTCTCATGATGAAGACACAAGCATGTTTTTGTCAAGGAATTCGACACCTAGGGCATAATCAGTTAAAAACGCATTTTCCAAATGCAAATACATGTTATAAGAAACATGTTTTCACTTCTAAAAACGACGTCCATGTATACTTGGTTAAATATGCACTTTTGGACTTGTCTTTGCATATAAAAATGATTTGCAAGTGCCTTCAAAATTGACGTCCTTTAGTGCTTGGTTAAAATACGCACTTTTGGCATGTAAAAACTACATAGTTAAATCCTGATAGCAATATCACAATGTAAAAACATGTTAAAAGAAACATGTTTCATCTTCAAATTCGATGCCCTTGAGTGTTTTGATTAAAAACACACTTTTCAAGTGCAAATACACGTTGAAAAGATATGTTTTCATCTTCAAATTCGATGCCCATACTCACTTGGTTAAAAACATATTTTAAATATGCATTAGCATATAAAAAGAACACTTAACTCAAAGGATTAAATACGCACTTTTCAAGTGCATAGACATGTTAAAAGAAACATGTTTTTGGCTTAGGAAAAGCCACTTTTTCTACTTAAGTCACAATAAAATATGTAAATGCATTAAACCAACACATTTGTAGTGAATGATAAAAGCCCCACTTTTATGCACTTAAGTGATTGAATTTTAATTAAATTTAATATATAATTATAATTTTAATAAAGTAGCATGAAATTAGACGAAAAAAAACTAATTTTCATAAAATCACTAAAAACTATAGTCAAATCAACTCAAAATGAGTTGAAATTTAAAAATGGATATCAAAATCCATTTTATATATTAAAAATAATTTTAATTTGTACAGTTGACCATAATAGCCCACTTTTGAGGGGTTTTTAATAAAATATGTAGTCAGCCTAAAAAACCTCACCTTTGCCTTCATAACTTGAGCTAGACAACTCCATTTGACGTCTAAAATAGCTCGAAACGAGCGGAATTCAAAGGGCTATTGAGTTAAGGGAAAAACAAGATTAAAAACTACTATCAAGAAAGGAAAAACCGAAGAAAAGGACTTGAAGGTTGCCAAAAATCAAGTGCTTGCAGTCAGAGAAGAAAAACTCATCTTGACAAGCAATAAGGTGATTATCTTGACGAAAACCCTCAAAAAGGATGCATGAAGCATGCAAAATAAAGGACATTTCAAGGATGACGATCTGGCTTTACAATGCATTATCCAATACATCGAAAACGAAGAGGATACACCTATGAATCCATGAGAAAATTGCATAGGGTTGCCACAATTTTGTGATGTCAAAATTGAGGACAACATAACAATAATATGATGTTTGATTGTTTCACTATTATAGTTGTATTATAGCCTACCCCAAGGGCTCATGATAAGGTGCCTTGGCCTTCAATACAGAAGGGCATCACTATGTTGAACTACAAGTAATTTGAGTGATATTATTATGCAAGGGTTTTTGAATGTAAAACTGATTGGTGTTAAACTCCAAAACTGAGCTTGCCTTCAAATGATCTTGAGTGATGCTTATGTAGTAGCACTTTCCTTAGGGATGAGCTTGGTTGAAAAGAAGTGCAAAGCTTGATGCCAAGCGTAATGTGTAGTTGACTAAACATGTAGAGGGAACCTTTAGGAATGAATGCAATGAAGCTTGGTTCAATAAATCTTCATGCAGTTTCTACTATAAGATCTCTTGGGACCATTAAGTATGTAACTACATTCCTCTATTGCTGTCAGCTTTATGAGGGTGCTGCAAGCTTCAAACAATGTAATTCGTAGTTATCACGTTATGGTGGTGGTTGGGTTGGAACTGAAATATGCATTCTAGTGAATGGAATATTTTGGAAATTATGAAATGTTGCCAACTCATAGTGGAACATATGTTCCCAGCCACAATGTGAAATATGCAATGAGATGGAATGCAATAATAAATGTAGTGCTTGGATGGTGATTGGAAAATGATTGAAAACTTGAAAAAAAAGAATGAAAATATTTATGGGTGATGCAAGACTGCTCTAACACCTAGGATGCTTTTGCATTAAACACCTAGGGTAATTTGAAAAGTTAGTTCCTCACTTTCTGATGGCCAAAGAGAAACCAATACCGTTTTCCTAGAATTGGAAATCCAAGATGTGCCTTACTTAGGCCTTCCATTTTATTAAATACTCCTCATATTGCTTGTTATTGGTGTTTCCCTATAAGAACCCTGGCTAATACTAATCTGTTTTCCTCAAGTTTGGATGTTTGGCTAATACACTGGTATCAGAGCGGTTTCTTGCCATCTTGTTGGGTTGAAAATTATTGAGCACACACATTTGTTTGGAGTGACCAACACTCTAGTTTTTTTTTTCGACCATGGATAAGTATAGAAAACCAAGTAAATATGGAAACCAATTGAGCAGTGTGACACGGGTCAAGAAACAATCAAGTGCATTGGAAAATGAAATGGAGAAATTGAGGCAAACACAAGAAAGACTAAAAGCCCAACTTGTAGGTCCGACCACTGTTGACAGGGCAACTAGTTTCATGGTTTCCTTCTTCAGAAAGTCTTCCTCACGAAGAGTGCAGGAAGAGAAGCTGGATGTTCTCGCAGGTGAGACATCTAGAAATCTTCATGATGAGTTTTTAGCAGCCACTGATCATTGCGGGGATGATCCTGTTCTTAGTAGGACAACCATTAGTCCTATTTGCACACATGATGTTGGAGACTTCTTATAGGGGCATGTGAATGTGCCTATCTTGTTGACAGATAGTGGTACTGAGTTTCAACATCCTGAGCCTGTTGTTGATGTTGTGGATAGGACGAGAGTGGAGGATGTTGTAGATACCACTAGGGATTCTGACACAGATGATGGTGTTATCTTTGAGGACTGCAAGGAGTATATGAGCTCTGACAACTCTGATGTTTATGACAACAGTCATAGTGTGGAGTCAGTGCAGGAGACAATAGTCTTTCCCTGTATTGAGGATGTGAGCATGGAGCTACCCAGTGATGACACTCATGATGGGAGTGTTACAGATGAGTCAGGTGACATAGATTCATGCCATAGTGTAGGTGATTTGTGCGATGACATTGAGTCATGTATGCAGCCAGAGATAGCAGAGGGGTTTTAGATAGATGATGTTGATACTAGCATCGCGGATACCTCTGATGTTGAGAGTGAGGATGATTGGTGCTGCAGTGTTTCTGGTTTTTTATATCAGACTTTGGGTGTGGACTCAACATTGTCATCCGGTGGTGGTGGGTTCCAGGATCCTTTTCTGGAGGGACTCACAGATGAGGATAGGGAAGCATATGAGTGGCAAGAGTTTGTTTCAGCCAAGGCTTCCACTCCTTCGGTTGAGATGTTAGTAGAGGTACCCAGTAGTGATACCTCGTTGGTGGACATGTGTGAGGTTGATAGCGCACATGAGGAGAGGGATTATGAGGTTGCTTCCTTGGTGACTCATGAGGATGACTCTACCTGCAGTGAGTCATACTTGATTTATCAGACCTTGGGGGGGGACTCTGAGTTGTTAGTGAGTGAGGATGGGTCTCAGGATCTAGATTGTCATGTGATTGCAAAGGATGAGGTAGTTGAGGATTGTGATGAGACAAATTCAACAACAGCTTCCTCGGGGGTAGATGAGGATGAGTCCGATGTCAGTACTCAATTTGCAGATGTGTGGTTGGATGATAGTACACAAAGATATGATGATCTTGAGGGGGGTTTGTTGGATACAACTTCCTACCGTAGTGTGGATAGTACAGTTGAGATTTTGCATAAGAGACCCATTGTGCAGAGTCATCATGTGACTAGCCAGTTGAGAGTTGGTGAGAGAGATATTGCTTCTACTCTCGAGCATTTTGATGCCACTCGTCAGTTGTAGGCTGTTTATGGTTGGGGTACTTCTATGACGAATGAGCACAGTGGTGGTTACCTTTCCTTGACAGAGATTCATTCTTTGCGTGAGGCTGTCAGGATTTTGAGATAGGATTATTTACAGTTGGTAGCTGACTGAGATCACCTAGTTGAGTGGGGGAGTACGGCATATGAGGCATTGATGGATAGAGAGAAGGTGAGTGAGCTTACTCAGGAGCTCACAACAACTTCTGAGGCTTTAGAGGGCACTTAGTGGGCTCTTCAAGATTCAGAGTTGCAATTGGGAGAGGTGACTCTGGAGTTGTAGCGGATTTAGTCTTTGCCAGCCATAGATCCAGTTCAATTGCATATAGTAGTGGTTGGTGGTTAGTCAACTTCCACAATAAGCAGTGATGGATGTGTTGGGGACACGGTAACATCCATCCTTGAGACAGATGTAGTAGATACAGTTGAGGTGAGTGCATCACTGGAGGACAACAACAAAGAGAGTTTTGTGGTATTAGGTTCTCCAGTTGTTAGCACGATGACAGATGATACAGAAGAGGTTGTTGAGAGTCCTAAGATAGCAGGAGCAGATTTGCTAGTGAGTTGTGTGCCAGTTCCTGACTCTACTCCCTCTTCTTCACAAGACTTGGGCAGGGTATCATTTGATTTGGAGACGAGCTTTCATGGGGATTTGTTTCCTTTTGTCGGAAGCAAATCTATTACTTCATTTCATACATCTGATAACGATAGACAGTTGGTAGTGCCACAGTTTCAGAGGGATCAACTGTGGGTTGCAGGTTGATACTTCATATTTTTCTACTGCACAGAGTCATTTATGGAGTATCTGCTTGAGAGTATGGAATTGCAAGAGGGACCATTTAGAGCTTCTGAGGGTACTCTCATCCGGGGTTCTCGCAGTATTTAGCTGTTAGTGGGAAAGATTGTAGATACTTGGACTACAATGCTTCCCCACAGGGATTTTGTGGTTGGGTTTGCTGAGAGGGTTTCCCAGGATCCTAGCCAATCAGTTGTTCAGAGTCAGAGATTGGAGTCATCTCGTGATTCTCAGATTGTTGTTGATTAGACCTTGCACTAATGCCTTGAACAAATGTTTCCCAGGAATTGGGTAGACCATCTAGAGCAATAAGTGTTAGCTCCTTACTTTCAATTTGGTATCCAAGTCTTGATAACTGATCCCTTAGAGTAGATATTCTCAAAAAGCATGCATTGATAGATTCTCCTTTGTTCATACTTATATGATTGGAGTCAAGTAACATAGCCCTAGCAACTTCTACTATTGTTCTGTTTTTCCTTTTAGCAACTCCGTTTCGTTGAGGGTTGTAGGGTACAATGAACTCCCTCTTAATCCTAGCATTTTTACAAAATTCTTTAAAAATATCTGATTTATATTCTTTTCCATTATCTGTCCTTAAGGTTTTTACTTTTCTTCTAGAAGAGTTTACAGTAAGTGATTTGAATTCCTTGAACCTTTTAAGGATCTCTCGTGATTCTTTATATTTAAGAAAATAGATCCATGTCTTTCTAGAGAAATCATCAACAAAGATTACATAGTATAGAAACCCACCTAAGGAAGGTATAGACATGGATCCATATAAGTTTGTGTGGACTAATTCTAATACATCTTTTGTTTTGCCAGAACTATTTTGAAAAGATCCCTTAGTATTCTTCCCTAAGGCACACCCCTTGCATTCCCCTGAATGATATTGTTTGAGTTTGGGCAAACCTGTGACTAGTCCTTCCATGGAAGATAGGGCACTAAAATTGAGGTGTCCTAATCTTCTGTGCCATATTTCATTAGAGTCTGCAATTTCATGAATTAGGGCCAGATTAGGTTCAGTACGTAACTCATATAAATAACCTTGTCTATGACCTATGGTCTGAGCTTTCTTAATGGTAGAGTTCTTTGGCCATGCCAACACTTTACTATCCATGAAGGTTACCCTATATCTATTATCTTCAGGTGCAGATATGGAGACCAAGTTCCTTTTGATGCCTAAGACAAACAATATTCCAGTGAGTTGAATGGAGATTCCAGACTTTAATTTGATGGTGCAAGTTACAACACCTTTGACTGGATGTGCAGAGTCATCTCCAATTGTCATTTCCTCATTAGTTTCTTCTATCATGGAGCCTAGGAGTTCTTTGAACCCAGTGATGTGTCTTGATGAACCACTATCTATAGCCCAGGTGTTGGATTTATTAGATACTTGATTTGAAAGTGCAGAGTAGAATACATATTTCTGGGTTTCATGCTCCTTCTTGGATTTTATTACCTTGGCATATGATGCTTGTTGCTTGGTTCTGTCAGGGCATTTGACTGCATAGTGCCCATACTGGTCGCATCTAAAACATTGGATGTGAGAAACATCTTTCTTGGATGAACCTTTCTTAGGGTGGCTTTTCCTCTTAAAGAATTTCTTCTTTCCTTTCTTGTGAGAGTTTTCATTCAAGACATGAAGATCTTCATCTATATTCTTCTGATTGAAACCTTTCTTTGTTTGTCTTGATTCCTCTTGAAGACAGTCTGATCTTAACCGGTCAAATTTTGAAAATTTAGACCTTGCACTAATGCCTTGAACAAATGTTTCCCAGGAATTGGGTAGACCATCTAGAGCAACAAGTGTTAGCTCCTTACTTTCAATTTGGTATCCAAGTCTTGATAGCTGATCCCTTAGAGTAGATATTCTCATAAAGTATGCATTGATAGATTCTCTTTTGTTCATACTTATATGATTGATTTCTCTCTTTAGAGCTAAAGTTCTGCTGGAATTATTTATTTTGTATGTACTTTCAAGTGTTTTTAACATATGATATGCAGTCTCATGTTTTGTCAAAATTTGCACGATATGATCTCTAACTCCAACTATGATTTTCATGGCCTTTTCATTTCCTTCAATCCAAGCTGTTTTCTCGGGATCGTCTCCGGTTCTAGTTTATTTTCTTTCACAAATGACTGAACTTTATTTTCTTTTAATATCATCATATTTTTGAACTTCCATGATGAGAAGTTATTTCCTCCTTCTAGCCATAGAGGAATGTAATGTTCTTTAGATTTAAATCTGAATTTCTCAAGTTCAGTTACTGCTAGGATCCTTTCTAACTTGGTTTTGATACCATGTAAATGCAAATTGAACTTATTTCAAATTTAAGTAATAGAAAAAATTCTGTTTTGTTAGTGTTCTATTGAAGGCAGTTTAATATCTATTTTCTTAAATTTAAGATCTGTATTATATCACCGTACATATATATAATGTTTTATATATTAATGAACTGAATATGATATTGTTTTTGTTTTGCAGAATACTTGCCAATGCCTTGTCACTTATCAACTATTGTGTTGAGCATTGAGTAGTTTGAATTGCAGTGGTAAATATACCTTGCACATTGGGGATGGACAGTCACGTCTATGATAGACGTGACTCCTCAAGGAGTCATGCCTATCATAGGCGTGATTGTACGTAACAACACCCATTCATACACTAATGATGGTGGCTTTAATCTGTATATCGATCATATGTTAGAACGATAAGTATAGCACACTTTTTTGGTCTCCTTGTGCAACGTACGTCCTTGACCTTCTTTTGGAGGACATAGGAAAATTGGATTGGGCAAAACCGATTGTAGAGAATGCAAGAAAGATAACAAAATATATCTACAATCACCCTTGGGTTCTCCACTTGATTAGAGAATTCATCGATGGGAAGGAGTTGGTTAGACCTGCGACCACAAGGTTTGCAACAATTTTCTTAACGTTGCAAAGTGTTATTAGTTCTTTGACTTCTTTGAAGCAAATGTTTGTGAGTCAACCATGGTTAGACTCAAGTTATTCAAAGAAGGCTGATGGACAAAGTGTTGCATACATTGTCTTTGACAACCACTTTTTTGATGATGCTACAGAAATTGTGAAGGTATCTTAGAAACTTCAAAAGTTGAATATTTAGTTTTTTGTATTCAAGAATCAAGTCTTTCATTATTAATTTGTAACTCTAGTCTATAATTAATGATAATCTTTTTCTACTTTTCAATTGTAGGTGACAGAGCCCTTGGTTAGAGTTTTTTTCTTGGTAGATGGGGATCAAACCCCAATGGGGTATCTTTATGAGACCATGGATAGGGCCAAAGAGGCTATTAAAAATTACTACAAGGGGGACAGCCTAAAATTTGACCCCATATGGGCAATTATTGATAAGAGGTGGAACAATCAAGCTCTACCAACCCATTCATGCAGCGGGGTACTTCTTCAACCTTTCTTTCCGCTTCTCTCCATCCTACGAGGATCCCAATGGAGAGGTCATGGAGGGCTTCATTGAATGCATATAGAGGATGGTACCTGAGGTTGAGGTGAGAGACCTCATTGTGGCCGAGATGGAAGTGTATCAGAATGCAACGGGCAAGCTATTCTCCTCAGACTTGGCAAGAAGAGGAAGAAACACTCAAACCCCAGGTACATTATTTGGATTTTTGGTGTCTTTCACATGCATGATAAGTAGATAAAAACTAAGTTACTAAAATATGTTTTCACCTTGCTTTCTAACTCTTTAATATTTATCTTGCAAATGCTTGGTGGCGAAATTGGGGTGGGAATGTCCCAAATCTGCAAAAACTTGCCTTGCGCATCTTATGTCATTCACACGAAGAAGAGGAACAAGTTAGCACAAAAACGCTTCAATGACCTTGTTTATGTGCAATATAACCTTAAGTTGCGCATAAGAAAGGTAGAGTTACCACTAGCTAGTCCACTTGATTTGGATGGCATAGATCCGTACTGTGATTGGACATCACAAGAGCAGCCTCTATTGTTCACAGATGATGACATCTATGATTTGGAGAGGCAAGCTATGGAGGAGGATGGATTCACAACAAGATTGGATGACATTCAGGAAGATGGTCATGAGAGCAGTGAGAGTGAGGAGGATACAAATGATGAGTCATTGCTAGTGTCAGCACCATCTACATCTAGGGTGGAGGTCTAGTCACAGCCAGTTGTGCAGAGGGAGGTGGCATAGCCACAACGGACTACTAGGGCTAGACCCCCTCCCACTCTTGTAGTTTTGACAAGAGCTACTCGGAAGGGGAAGAGGAAGATGTATAGACTAGTTTGACATTGTACTTGACATATGTATTTTTTGTATTTTTAGTTTTCTTCAAAGTTTAGACTATTAGACTATGGCTACTAGCCATCAACATTCCACATGAGGATGCAATTTTGTTACATATTTGCATTTATATATATCTAGATCAGCTTGTTTGGTTTGTTTACTCATTTACTAATTCATTAGATGCATCTCCTTATTGAATTTTGCAAAAAAAATGCATTTCTAATTAAATTTAAGCCATTTTTAAAGTTCCTGAGAAGTTCGCTGAGAAGTTCCCGACTTATGTCCGATATTTTCCAATATTTTTTTGGCCCTCAGCGATAAGTTGTCGATAACAATATGTTGAACTATGGTACTACATATATATTGTCTTCCTTGAAGGCAAGTATCGAACTGCTGAGGGCTAATGATCTAAATATATGATTTGCCTGAGACTGTATATATACCTCCATCTCCTTACTACAATTTTTGATTTGAACAGGGTATTGATTATCACTGTAAATATATATCAATCTTCACATGTATTAGATTTGCCTCTGCATATATATTGATCTGCACTCTTGAACCACCCTTGAATACGATTGTCGCTTGATATTGATTTTCGTTACAAATGAGATCGCACATCTCTTATATATGTGAGAGGCACCCTTTCACCAAGGGTCGGCCCTCTTATGAATCAACACGTCTAATCCAAGAAAGGTGGCAGTTAAGCTTAGTCGGCTTAACAAATATATTAATTATATTTTTCATGTTTAATATATATATATGGATCTCTAATATAAATCGCCAATATAAATCAATATAAATGTGTAAGGCCGATAGGCGAATTAGACATTTATGTTTACTATGTCGGCTTGTGGATTCTAACCATAGCTATAACATTAACACTGCCCATTGCATAAGTATAAATGAATAATTTTGCATAAACTCTACTCATTTCATGTCTTCGATTCAACATAAATTGATTGTTCAAATATTGCAATGTTTGATGATCTATATACAACACACTCTTTTGGGAACAAATAGTGTCTCCATTTCTTCAAAGCTTAGATTTGGACATAAAATTATTGATCCTACATCGAATAACTCCATGCATCATTCAACTTCTCACTGAAATAAGTTAATAGTCTTGACTTTGTACTTCTATTACACTTTCACTTGCACCACAATCAATTTAAGATTATTTGTCAAAAAATTGGCAATCCTACAAATAGTTTTTTGTTACCTTCTTTAGCAGTGAAAGCTCTCGTTTTCTCTCAATGTCTATTTGAATTTATTCTTGTCTACTCTTATAGTCTCAGTTATATGTGCGCAAATGCCACTAAAGTCACTCATGAAATTTATATGGAAACTTGTCAAACCATGAAAAAAACTTGCCTCCTCAACATTCATTGGTGTAGGTCATTCAACAATTGCTCTTATGTTTTCTATATCCATCTTCAAACTTTTAGTTGAGATTACAACCACTAAATGTAGCAATGCCGACTTCATAAAACTGAATTTCTTCACACTAGTCAACAAATTTTATTCCATTAATTTCCATTCTATTTTGATATGTTTTTAGTGTTCTTGGTCTTATTGAAAATTAATATATCATCCAATTAGACAATCACAAACTTAGTCATGTTTGTTCAGCACTAACATTTATCCTCACAAAGTACTAGGTGCATTAGTCAACCGAAAGGGCATAACCAGCCACTCATATAGTCCTTAATTTGTCTTAGATGTAATCTTCCATTTATCTCATCTAATTATAATATGATGATAACCACTTTTCAAACCAATTTTGGTAAAATATTTTGTTCTATTCAAACAATCAATTATGTCATCCATCCTTAGCAATGTGAATCCATACTTGATTTCTTTGGAGTATTGTGTGACCAAACCTTTCTTCACCAACACCTGTACTCTGTTTGTTTAGTTCTACATTCTTTGCAAATGTCAATTTATGTGTGACCTTATTTAGTAAACTTTCTTTTAGAATTAGATCCATGGGGTGATCAATACTCCACTTATGGTAATTCATTCTGCATATTATTTAAAATGTTATACTCATAATCAACAATTCTATAATTTCCCTCAATGGGGCTTCCTCCATATATGCAATGTCACAAGCTCCAAGAATAAACCATTCCCCATCTTTCTTAGGTACTAGTGTTGTGGGTACCACACAATCTCAAACTTCTTGATCAAACCTTTCTTCACCAACACCTGTACTTTGTTTGTTTGATTCTACATTCTTTGCAAATGTCAATTTATGTGCTACCTTATTTAGTAAACTTGCTTTTATAATTAGATCCATGGGGTGATCAATACTCTTCACTGATGGTTATCCATCTGGCATATAATAAAATATGTTTATAATCAACAATTCTATAATTTCCTTCTATGGGGCTTCCTCCACATGTTCAATGTCACAAGCTCTAGGAATAAATGCAAAACACATCTTTTCTTGCCTTGAACAATCTAAGTACATTCTTCTATCCACTAAGAAATTTCTAACATTACTATATGGCTTTTTCTCTTTCAGCGATACTAATATATTTTCCTTTTCTTTCTTTATTATAGTATAATTCTTCTTTCTTGCATCATGTTTATGTTCCTATTGCTGGAATTGTTTGTCATTGATGTCAAAGTATTGTGTCATTAATACAAAGATGATCTAATATATAAAGTTAATGGATGCAAAGAGCAAGGTCAATCTAATAGGGAAGCACAATCTGGTGTCTTGAATAATATGTATTGTAATATATGGATTACAAAGTATGCTGGCCATGTCGACGCAATCCATGTATGAGTAGCAATGGAGGAGTGTTGTTTTTGAAGGATAACAAACATTATTTAGGCAGCAATGGAAGTTAAAGAACTTCCAAGACAGTAACTTGGCCACTGACTTAGTACAGTGAAGAGATATTGAAAGAAGCTTTGACCAAACTCAGAGATCAGCATGGATTATAATAGAGCAATTGAAAAAAGGAATAAGCAGCGTTCATTTTTTACATGAAGCAAACAACATTTACTATGTCTCAGAAAGCAGTGAATAATGAAGAAAAGAGGTCATCGATAAGACAGGCACCAAGTAATGGCAAGTCAGCACAAAGAAAATCACTGCATAACTTCTCATTGCCGGAATTGACCACGACATAATAGGGGTTTGACAAATAGGTTGAAACCATAGATGTCAGCCTATCGTGCCATCTCCTATTGCAATCTTAGCAAGTGATATCCTTGGTATATAATAAAGTTAGGGTAAGTTGAATTAATAGCAGTGATTTTGATAAATAAAAGGAGCGATTAGTACAATAGACAAATTTGTTAATGGTTTACAAATAAAATGGTTGTGCTTTAAGTCAGATTCAATAGAGACAAGTCAGCAATAAAATGCCATGTAAGTTTATGACAAAATGTAATGTCCCTTTTTTCTGACATTGAAAATTAATTAAATAATCAAAATTTTAAGTTGTTTAAAAATAATAATTTAATTTTTTAAAAAATACTAAAATGACTTTAATGGTGAGTTGAGTGAATATTTAATAAAGTCATTTCATTATCACTCCCTCATTTCAAATTAAATTAGATGAGGGGAAATTAAAAGACAACAGAAAGAAATATGAAGGGGCAGGCAGAAAGAAAGCAAAGAGTCACTGCAATGGGCTTAAAATGTAATGTCACCTTTTTTGTGAATGTCATCTTTTAGAGGATTAGCCTATTTCTTGACCCTCATAGGCTAATGGAGTTGTTCAGAGGGTCCAGTTGGCAGAGTTGGAGGCCAATTCCCACTCTAGAGGTCAGGGATGTTCAAGATTGCTCTTTGTTTGAGTCAAATTGACACACTATTTATAGTGTCTCTTTTGGGAAAGTTAGGGTTTCTGTCTTTAGCAAGGAACCTAAACAACTTGGTGGCAGTGTTGAGATTCAGTATCGTTGTCTAGAGCAGTTATTCAGAGACTTACTATTTATAGTAAGTCTTCTATCCAACATTTCTATATTTGGTAGGGCACTTGGACTGGCCTCAGTTGCAATGATGACTCTTGGAATCCTTGTTGGTCAGGTATTCATGGATTTACTAATTAGTAGGTTAGGGGTTGATGGAGATGGACCCTTACTATTTTTAGTAAGGCAGTTGGATGCACAACGGATACAATGGTTAACTCTCAGGTTCAATCAGAATTGAGAAATAATGATTGATGATGGAGTTATAACATTATAATTATTATTAAAGTTATACTTCAATAATAATTAATTATTAAGTGCATATCATTGATAAATTGAGTGGACTTTATTTAAAAGGGGAGTTTTAAATGTTTTATAAGTATACTTTATAATAAGTGATAAAGTGTTATTTAAAAGGGGAGTTTTAAATGTTTTATAAGTATACTTTATAATAAGTGATAAAGTGTTATTTAAAGGGGAGATATAAGTGTTTAATAAAGTATACTTTATATTTTAATGTGTGCATCAAAGGAGGGGAATATAATTAAATGTTACATTTCACTTGCAACAAAGCAAATATATTTAAAAAAGCTAAGTTATGATTTAAATTATGTGAGGTGTGAGTTTGAAGCTACCAGGTCAATCTTCTATTGAGAATTATTAAAGACTTCATTGGTGAAAATGAATTCATTCTATTTTGCATTTGCTTTTGTTGATTTGGGTGAATTGAAGAAATAAGGCTTTGAAGAATTTCAGCATGGTGGAATTGTGAATTCTACATAGGCTTCAAAATTTGAATTGGTGAAACATCCAAGTAATTGTGCAATCCAGCGATGGCTTTATTCATAAGCTATGATTGAGATTAATGGTGATGAATTTGGGGGTTTTTAATCACAGTTTGCATTCAAATTATTTACAGAGAATCGAGGGACGGATAGGAATCATATCTCAGCCTCTAGACCTACATTTTGAAGTGAATTAATAGCAGCCACACTCTATTTGTGAGCAGCGTGGGATTTGGGAATGTGATGCCAAGCATCTGGTTGGTATGTGTGGGGTTTGAAATTTTGAACAAAAATTCAGTCACTAACTTAGCCGCCTATTGTAATGTCCTCATTTTGAGTGAGCATTGGAGTTAGTGGATTTAGCCTATCATTGGGTCCTTGTAGGCTAATTTTGGTGATTAGAGGACTTTGATGTGGGTTTTGGTCTATTTTGAGGGACTTACTATTTAAAGTAAGTCAACAGTTGGTTCCGATGAGCTCAGATGAATTAGAGGAATTAAATGATGCTCTCAGTTTTTATTTTCGGCTTTCGGTTTGGGCTCCAAGATTCTTGGAGAGAGCGTCTATTTTTAGAAAGTTATTCCGTCAGGTTCATTCATCATCTTTCATCATCAGGATCGCTCTTGTGTTGTCATATTTTGTTTTTGATGCTTCCTCAGTCGTTTTCGCAAGATGGGTGAATTATGATTATTATTTAATTAAATCAACTAAGGTTGCCATTTTTATTGGGAATCTATTTTGGGCATCTTAGTGTTATAGCTCGTTGGAACCGGCTAGAGAAGTTTTAAATCTTTAGCTCATAAAACAGGGACCCTATGTGTCAGAATAGCATTATTTTAATGAAAGGGTCATTTTCAGCATTAAAGTGAAGGGAAATATAATAGTTTATTTTATTTCAAATGTGCAACCATAAAGCAAGTGGCTTTTAAGTGAAAGTGTCATTGAGAAGCTATGGAAAAATATTATATATACACCTTTATGAGAATTCGAACCTCATTCATGAACTTATGTTTTTTTTGAATATTGTAAGTCGAGAAATATGGCTAGGGTTTGAGGATTGATTCCTCAATTTTGCAATTTGAATCATCACATGTTGATGGTGAATTTTGCTACTGAAATTTTGAAAATTCAATTCTGATTCTGGAAATACAATTTGGTGCTGTTGTATACCGAATTGTGAAGAGTTATTCAATTACAGTTGATTCACAGATATTCTGCATATTGGAACGATTTTCTTCAGAGGCTCATACAATTGTTTGGGAGATTGTTGTATCTACTGGTGACTGCAATCAACATTTGAAGCCACGATATTTATCTGGTGGCTGTGAATTAGTTAAGGGAGCTACGTTTTTCTTCCCAGCAACTTGCGTGACTTCCTTGGAAGGCTGCGTGTCCTCCTTAGCAGCCTGCGCATCATCATTGAGAGGCTGCATTTCTTCCTAGCAGCCCACGCACATGTCTTGGAGGGCTGTGTTTACTTTTTGACAGCTTGCGTGCATTCCTGGAGGGCTGCATTTCATCTCCTGCTGGTTATATTTTTCTAAAAAGGTGCTCATTTACCATTGTTTATTGTTATGTTGCATGACAATTGAAAATTAGAACGAAATTTGATGAATGTGATCATTTCCGGTGAGGTGTTGAAGTTTGAAATAAATTGTTTTCTATATTACTCAATTCTGGAAAAATTTCAATAAGTTAATTATTGTTAAAAAATACAAAACTTTGCAAGCAAATTCAGAAATAAATATTACTTTCAGCAAAGAGCCAGGCAGGTTCTTTACACCTATCTAAATTCCTTTCATCGTGCCAGTTGCAAATTAATTTCGAATAATATTTCAAGGCTGCAGTACATATCAGGTTCAATCATTGTTAATAATTTCAACTCTTAGTGTCAATAATTGCAATTGTATACCAACTGTTTGACGGAATGTCTTTGAATAGTCTAGAGAATTTTCAGAATGATATATCTGCCAAGTGTTTGTCTAAATGTCTTTTCTATGCATGTATGAAGTTAATATATTTAAATCTGATTTAAGAAAGCCAAGCATTGACAAAATGCCATGTTGAATATTAAGCAATTTGAATGATATTAAATGGTTGTTTGCAAGTCTTTATCATTGAAAAATCAGATTATTAGTGAAACCAACTTATTAGTTTGCATGCAAAGTGTTTGACAAAATGTCAAACATCCAAAATTGAAACAATCCAGTGTTTGTTAGAGTTAGAACCAGCAAGGGTTCTTATAGTGGTATCAAAGCTTGCATGCTAAGTGTTTGTCAGAGTTAGAACATGTTAGGGTTCTTACATAAAAAGGATAGTGAGGGGTTTATTCAGATAGGCTTGGTGTTTATTATTTTCTCTTGGAGAATTTAGAAGCTTGAGGCTTTCAGTTCAGAGTTGCTGGGACAAAACCCTTGGCAATTTAGTCAATTGGATGGAAACCCAATTCGATTTTGAGGTGGATTTGCAACAGAGTTCATAATTGGGCAAATTGTGAAGTCTACACCGGAGACAAATTTGCAGAAAATAAATAATTCCAGAATTGAGGTATTTAATATCTGTATTGATTTGAAGCAAATCCAGTGTTTGTCAGAGTTAGAACATGTTAGGGTTCTTACATAAAAATGATAGTGAGGGGTTTATTCAGATAGGCTTGGTGTTTATTATTTTCTCTTGGAGAATTTAGAAGCTTGAGGCTTTCAGTTCAAAATTGCTGGGACAAAACCCTTGGCAATTTAGTCAATTGGATGGAAAACCAATTCAATTTTGAGGTGGATTTGCAATAGAGTTCATAATTGGGCAAATTGTGAAGTCTACCCCGGAGACAAATTTGCAGTAAATAAATAATTCCAGAATTGAGGTATTTAATATCTGTATTGATTTGAAAATTAAAGCTTTATATGTTTTATGAGAAATATTATTGTCTGCTGAAGATACATATGTGGAAAAATTATAATTAAATTTCCAAATGTAGGAGTTGATTGGTGACAGTTCAACACCCTTACGAACCCTGCAAGACCAAATATCCTCGACAAGTGAGAATGCCAGGATTAGCTTACTTCAATGATGTAAGATTGATTGGCTGAATATTGGTTTAATATGAAATAAACAATGATATGGCCTTGCTTATAAAGGCAAGGTGAGAGGTAGGATTAGATAGGATGTTGGCATGTGTCTTAATTCGATACAACAAGACAACTACCTCAATCAAACATTAAGTGACCAAGGTAACTAGAATTAAATAAAGGTCTAGAAAATAAGAGATGACATGTCTTATCTTGACAACTAAGACTTCTAGAATCAACACCTAGGACCTAAGAAAACTTAAGTCATGTGAATAAGTCCCTTACTTGGAATTAGCGAAAACACTAGTTAGAAGACCTTTACTAGGTACAAGACCTTATTCACACCAACACCATCCCTTAAGTGCAACTTAGGCAGTAGATTATTATGCAAAGATACAAGATTATTATGATGATGAATTTTGGCTACTAGGCCATGCTAGGTACCCACGTATAACGCAAATCTCTCACAAATAAAGAAAGGAGAAAAGTGAAAACCCAATGGGACAAAAGTCTTCTCTAAAAGAGAGAAAAGATACAAAAAAGGATGATGTATGGAGGACTCAATGATACCCTCAAGGACTTCATCCATCATGAAATTACAATCAATGCTCCCCCCATAGGAAGGAAAGAGAGAGACTAGATAAGCCCCTTACAATGTATAATATCCTCAAAATATGGTGAGCACTTGAAGACAAAACATAGTCCAATGCCTAAAAACAACATTTCTCCCCTTGGGAAGAAGATTAACGAAGTACAAATGCCTGAATGCTTTCCATTTTGAACAAGCTCCAAAGAGATATGAAGTGACAATAGTTGCGCCATGATTGTTATAAAATAGGAGAGATAACCCTCAAATTGGCTTTCCAAATCTGAAATGTGAGACTTCACAAACAATGAAAGCAATGTTTGAAAAATAGGAATCCCAATCAGGAAGACAATGTGATACCTATTGCAGTGGATTAGTAGAAGTACTCAATGCATCAACAGAAAAAGATGAATGTGTGATCTCAATGGGAGAAGTAGGAGCTGCAAGAGAAGTCTTTGGATCGTCAAGAGACTCAAGTTCTGCATCATTTTGAACTTAAAGTTATGTTGACCAAGCTATTAAGTTTATTTAGAATATTTGGCAGAAACACAATTATCATTGAACATTACATCAGTACAGTTTTTGTGAGAGCTTTGCTACTTGTGCACCGAAGGAGATTAATAGGAGCTCACAAGATCTTACCTCTTCGGTGTGGACCATATACTATCCAAGCAGGTGGAGGATAGTGCTTTGGAGCTTAACATTCCATCTGCCATTGGCATATAGTTTTCAGTGTTAAAGTTGTTTGCTTGATGTGCCAAGTATTATAGAGCAAGTTTAGCCAAAGAAGTTGAATCCCGATTTTAGTATATTTGTAAAGATAAGATAATGGACGTGAAAATCAAGCATACAACGACTATATGCAAACTTATTAAAGAAGTTTAGATCACTGACAAATGTAAATATTCACTGGGATATAGGTTGAGAAGAACTATAGATAGTATCCCAACTTGTAGCTACGGCGCCTATTGCTTCATAAGTACAAATGATCTAAGGGATCGTGTGAATGTCATGGTTAAGCATGGGTACTCCAAATGTCTGTCTAGTCGGCATACTTTATAGACTTTGACGTTGTTCCCGTTAATTATCCAAAATTGACTCTAACAATGTAACCTCTGAAGTGCTAGGGCTGTATAAAATTGCAAGATTTGACAATAATTTCTGGAACACAGGTGATGAATAAGGGCTGTTCCAGTTCTTGTAATAGTTCACCTTAGTATTGTTTGTTGGAATGTATATGAATCTACATTACACAGGTCCTGCAGGTTTATTTTTCCATTTCATTGGTTGTATAACTCACTTTCGCATTTGTTCTCAGGATTTTTAAAAACTTTCCAGAAAATACACTTACGACTTTTCAGCTTTATATTGTGTCATGTGCATGAAGAGCACTGTTTAACTTTTCTCAATTCATTTATTGTTGCTAATGCATTGTGATTACCATTCACAAATCACAATCTATAGTTAAAACATTATTTGCCTAAATCACTAGAGTCCTTTAGTTCAGTGTGGTGTCCCTTAGATTACTTATGATGGGTCGGATATTGTAACCACTGTCATGAACTTCTGTCTCCACTAATAAACTTGATACCACATGCTTTATGAGCTAACAAAGATCAAAACTCACAGAATTTTAATTTTTAGGGCTTTTGCAAAAAGTGTCCTGTGACATTTGAACGCCCATCCTGCCTAAATCTTAATATTCTTTTCTACCTCTATATCTATGGTTCCATTCAAACAATTTTACAGAGGCCTATTTGTCAAGGATATAGCTGAACCAGTAAGTGAGAAATCAGAGTCATTGTAGTGTTGGTATGTAATTGTTCACATCCTCCATTCCTGAGATATTAGATAGTCTTTTGTGCAATAGATAGAACTCAAATATTATGGCCTAAAATGATTTGTTATCCTGAACATTCACATTATGCTTCAAGCATGTTCCAGGAACTTCGAAGATGGCATTACCTCAAATGTTTGGGAAAATTTACCTCCTATTATTATTCTAATTGATCTAAAGAAATCTGGTATATTTTTTATCATTTCAAGTACATATTTTATCTAGTAAAAGTAGGAAATCAATAAGCAAAGGCATTGTGCATTTCATACAAAGAAATAGTTGTGAGAAATTCAATAGAAATGTAAATTGTAGATAGGGAAACTTGGCCACAGTTCCACAATTCAGGCATTCATGTTAATTTGCCCAAGCTTTGATGTTACTTTGTATTACTTTTATTCTTACTACACTTCTATAGCAATAAAAAATACTATTTAATCTTTGAATGATCTTGCACTGCATGAGATTCAATTCATATTCAGTTGACGAAAAATTCCAGAGAATAGTTCCTTCTTGTAAGAAACAATATTTCTGGTCAAGAGAGTCATATCCTTGAGATTGAGTTTTGATGCTTTGATGCTCGAAAATGTCAGATGACACTGCTGGCAATTGCTAGGAGACGAGGACTATTATGCGATACACTATTGCTTGCATTAGTAGACAGTTCATGGGAAATCTTAGATATCTCAGGTTCCGAAGTTACAGATAGAGGCATGCTGCAGGTGGCTGAGACATGCCTTTGCTTGAAAGCTGTTGATATCAGGTCTGTTTGCTTGTCTTCAACTTCCTAAACTATGCTTTCATTCTAAAACACGTGAAAAAACTAAAAAGTGATTTAATGTTTGTCATATTACTTACCTAGATGGATTCAAGTGCATTATTGGTTGTGAGCATCACCATCCTATCGATAAGCTTCATACTCTGAATTACTATGCAAAATACACAAACGTGGAATTATTTTCTCTTTAAAATTATTATATCTTACCTTTCAGTTTTACAAAATGTAGATACTTATGAAGGATAGGACAAATTGTTGCACATTTTGGTATTTACTGCTTCAGAAGCAATCAGATAGTTATGTTTATCATCCTTGGTATGTTATTGGTTCTTATCATCTTGACCATTTTTATTGTTTTTCAGTCGATGCAACCGATTGAGTCCACAATCAATTGGTGCTTTGCTACAAAAATGTGAGTCATTGGAGACATTGCGTTGGGGGTATGTCAGGTCCATCTTCCTTTGCTGCACATAAAATTTTCAGGGATTTGTAAAAGATATTCTGATTTATGCTTTGATATTGCAGCCCATGTTACCGAATCTCTGTATACAATGCTAATTTTGACTGCAGTTTCGCAGATACCTCTAAGCAATTTCTGCTAAGATGAACAGTCTAAAGGTAGACCAAAACATTTTGTTACAAGTCTAGAATTCACAGTCAGAAATAACATGCAGTAAATTTCAAGAATTACTGATTGATTAGATTAAGAACATTTCAGTAAACGTGTCAACAATCTTCCAATCTTCATTCTCTTTCACCATCATATACTACTTTCCTTTCCATCTAAGCTATGTACAAGAAATAATACATTTCTCTGTCAGTATACTGCAATGCATTGTGCCTGGAGTTTTGGAAAAAAAAATTAGACCATATTTTGCTATATACTATTTCAATGCACTCTATCCCATGTCCTATAGTCAATGACTTTACTTCAGATCAAATGCATGCATGATAATAGTTATTTTAAACAATGAAAAAACTAAGGCCTAGGAGCAAGTCAACTAAATTGCAGAAATTTATAATTTCAATAAGCACTATTCCATGTCTTATAGACAGTGTCTCTACTATAGATAAAATCCATGCAGGATGATAGGTATTTTAACCATAAAAATGCAGAAGATTACGATCAAGTCACCTCAATTACAGATACATTTGCTCTCACAAACAAGCCAATTAAAAAAATGGTCAACAAGATAAAAAACTAATGTATTAAAGGATGGTTATGAAATCATGAACATATCCATGTTTGATGAGGAGGATTTTCTTTAAATACATTAGTGAATGTACTCTAGCCTTCAAAATCCTGCATTCCAAGTCTATATATATATATATATATATATATATATATTGATTATCAATTTATCATATTTTAAAGATTATGGAAGACATATGACCTTTAAATGCCTGAAAGTCAAATTTTCAAACATTCTGCGACTGCATGGCAACCATCTACAATCTAAATTTCTTCCTACCTCTCATAGTATTAGTACTATATAGCCCTGAAACCAAATGGGAAATCAAGTAATCATGATTGAATAATTCTTTTTTCCTCAATTATGTCTATTTCCAATTAACCTTTTATAGCCTCATCTTTCTCCAATTCAGCGACACCATTGTTAGTGAACTTTATATCCACATCTTTGACAATCTAATCTAAATATTGATTGATTTTGTTGGTACGAATTTTGGTACTATAAAATTGGTTTTCTATTGTGTTTATTGACAAAGATCAAATTATTCTTGTCACATCAATTTCAGCTGTGTTATTTTTCTTATTAAATGGCTAAGTTTGTTAGAAGAATTTGTCATTGATGTCAAATAACAGTTGTAAAAGTTCTTACAGACATTCTTGAAACTTCCTGTGCATTAACAGTCCTCATTATTTGTGTATACAACTTACAAAGATTGTTCTGAATTTTCTGTTGAAGAGACTGATTCTTGTCATCTATGAACTAGATGTTTGATTTTTTCAAACCCAGAAGATGATGGTAAAACATATTAGTGATGTTTGCTGAAAGGAAATCTGTATTCTGCAAATTTTGATCAGATTTTGTTGCCAGGGATAACTTTAAGAAACCCCCTTTTAGGAAAAAGTGTAAAATCCTGGCGAATCGTACACTATTTTAGGGGGGAATTTGTTTTAATCCAGGCGAATTTTTTTTTCAAATTCACGATTTTTCATAGTTTGTATTGGCGATTTTTTCCCCGTCGAATGAAAATTTCATAAATTGCTGGCGAATAATTTTCTTGTGAAGTAAAAAATTATAATATATGAGGTGAATAATTTTCTTTTGAAGTAAAAAATTATAATATGAGGCGAATAATATTTTTTTGAAGGGAAAAAAATATAATTGTATTGGCTAATCGTTCGTTAATTATGGGAAAAAAAATAATTTATTGGCTAATCATTCGTTAATTATGGGAAAAAAAAATAATTTATTGGCTAATCGTTCGTTAATTCTGGGAAAAAAAATAATTTATTGGTGATTTCCAAAAGATGGGACATAACACGGACACGTAACCTAACCTAAGTTCCTAACATACATACATTATTTTATAATGTTAAATGTATTATTTGAGGCCGTCTGATGATCCAAGATCAATGGCTAAAGTTCAATTTCGGGCCCAATTTCTTGGAGGAAACAGAATTGTCTAGGAAGTTACCGGAATGTTGACACGTATCAAATTAGAGTTGTCAACGTGTCTGCAGACTACAGTGTACACATGTTGGTATCGATAATCACGGTCCTATAGTGCAACTTGTAACCTCTTAATTCGGTAAGAAATAAATGCCTTGTCAGTGACAAGCGACATTCTTTAGCTGTCACGCAACACTTCCAAATTTGTACAGACGATCTAACCGATTTCTGATAGTTCTGCATAAATGGGAAAGATTTATTGCCAGCTATGAAAGATTAAGTACAAAATTTTAATTTCTCACATGCATGCATTTAGGGGAAAGATTTACATGAAAGATTTAGAGGCATATTAAGGACAATGGATTTAATACCATTAAAGAAAGAACAATTTATTGCTAAGTAATGATCAAGGATTCAAGGGCTATTTATAGACGATCTCGCTTCATTATTCATCGATTCGTCTTTGCTAGATAATTTGTTTGTTTAGGGTCTGCACTCTGCACTTTGCAAAAAAATTGTGTTTAAGTTTTCTGAAGTTTTACTGTTTGAGATGGACACTCCAATTAGGCTTAGATGCACATCTGAGGAGGCCCAGAAGGCCTTTCTGGGTTCCTTTTCTGATGAAACCTTAGAGTCTATTTGTAAGGAGGGTGGGCCTATCGTATTAGAGGCTGTTAAAATGGTGCTGGCAGAGAATTTCTGCACAATGAAGATAGGCACCGGGTCTGCACGGACATTACGTCCCGTTTTCTGGCATCTCTTCTCGACCTCGGAGGAGAGAAGGTGGACATGCTAGTGCTGCTGAGGAGGGTTTTTAAAGAAGAATACTTGGGGGACAACGTTAATGTTGTCGTGTATGCAAAAATAGGGGTGGGGATCCCTTGGGCAAGTGAAATATCCAAGCTTCTCCTCTCAGGCCAAAATGTGGCCATGCAACCTTTTCTGTTGGGCCTGACTGCTGGGCAATTGAAGCGCCATAGGAAATGGGCGCTGATTGCCAGGAATTTTCTTCGTAAGTGGTTTATGCTTGACGAAGAGGAGGCTCAGGAGGGGCAATACGGGTGGCTCGATGAATTCTCGCAGTTAATTCTCTCTGCAAAATTCTACTCAGATGGAGCCGCAGGGCAAAATCACTAGTGGACTACTAGTGGTTTTTTTTGAAAAAAAACGTATGTTTTTTTTGTTTATAGTATAATAGTAGGTTTCTCTTTGTAGTATTGTACTAGAAGAGTACAATGTAATTATAATTTTATGAAAAAGTATAATGAAAATTTCGCAAGCTTTTAGATTTCTGTCACTGTGTTTTATGGGTACAAAAAATGGTTTTTAGACTTCTCTTTCACTGTGATTGCAATATTTTAATTAGTTGCTTAAATGCTTTATCTGTATTTGACATGTATGATGCAACGTTCTAGGACTCGCCGAGTCCATGGCTGACTCGGCGAGTCCGAGCCAGAGTCAGGCTAGCCGAGTCTAGCTGCCTCTGGACTCGGACTCGGCCGAGTCAGGCATGGACTCACCGAGTCCTGCCGAGTCTATGGACTCGCCGGACTCAGCGAGTCCCAATGCCTGGACTCGGTCGGCGGTCAGCGCTTAAAAAAATATTTTTTTATTATTTCACTTCGTTTTTTTGGTAGAAAGTTGAAACATACATTTCGTAAGGCAAGGAATAAGTCTGGAAATCAAAAAGAGTACAGAGGAATTCAGTTCTTGACGGCAAGAAAGGACTGGCAGGGAGGAGAAGGTTCTTAAAAAAAAAAAACGACGACAAAACAAAATAGTTCACAGTGAAGAACGAATAGTATCGAAGGGAAGGGCATAAGCAAGCAGTGAAGAAAATATAAGCGCCTGGTAGAAAAGAGTATGGGAGCGGAAGAAAATCACAAAAATGGTGTGTTCCATGGACTTCTGTGTGGGTTTGAAGGTGCTAATTTGGTCTTGGCGGCGGGGGCGCTGCCCCTCGACCCCGCTGGGGGCGTTGCCCCCTAGACCCCCATCGTCCTTTTGAGGAACACCACAATTGTGAGTTGGGACATCAGGATGGCATGAGGGAATTATTGAGTTTAGTTATCAGCCTTTGGAAAGTGTGATCAGTTGGTGAGACCCGGAGCTGCTGCAGGCATGGAGTGTCTGCATGCCGGAGGTGGAGAGAGCACTGGAGCAAGCCTTTCAAGAGGGGTACTACGCTTTGAGGCATTCATAGGAGTAGGTGTTGGCTGGACGTGAGGCTGTCTTGGTGGATGAGGCTGTCTTGGTGGATGCATCCGAGTTTGATGATGAGGATTATGAGGGTGATGACTGGAGGAGGGTGCCAATGAGAATGTCACTGAGGATCTTGTTTTGGTTCAGCCTCAGACACAGGGAGAGAGGATGGCTCTAGAGTCTTCCATGAGTCATTTTAGGCTTACTCATAGGAGGACATAGGCTACTATGAGGCTATGAGCTTTTATTTTGAATCTTTGATATATGTTTTGAACTTCTGATTCCATGGATTTCATATTCCATGAATATTGTAGACATTTTGATTTGACAGTGACACTATATTTCAGATTTCTATATGTTATTTGGTTTAACTTTAACTAATTTTCTTCAGAAATCCGTATTTTTACTTATGTGATCTATGCAAAGTTGTGTATGTGTGCAAAGGAGTTTCTATTTATCTCAATTATTGTGTATTAGATGTTAATTGACTAAATATTGCAGGAAAAAAACTTAAAATCCTTAAAAATCTTTGCATTTCATGGGTTTTTTGATTTGTCGAGTCTGGGCGCCGAGTCCGAGTCCGAGTCCATTTTGAGCTTTTCGAGTCCGAGTCTTGGAACTATGGTATGATGTAACTTGTAAGTATGTTTCAATACAAATAAGGAAACGTTCAAACGATGCAGATGGTATTTCCATTTTTAAATATGAATATTTAAAATGTATCACTGTATCACAGTTGTACAATGTAGTTAATATGAAAGATTTACAGAATTTCGAAGGACAACTAAATTAATAAGGCTAGAGGAAGAATTTATGGTTTTCTAATTATAATGTTGAGAATTATATGCGATTATAATTATCAACGTTAAAGTTATAATCAATAAAAAATATCATTTTAACATTAAGTATACTATAAGTATATAATCAATTTGAAGGACAAGTGAATTAATAAGGTAACAGGTTAGAGAAAGAATTTATGGTTTTCTAATTATAAGGAATGAGAATTATATGTGATTATGATTATCAATGTTAAAGTTATAATCAATAAAAAATATCATTTTAAGTATACTATATAATCAATAAAAAATACTACTTTAATTGATAACTCATGTTTGAGAAATCTCGTAATCTCTAAACACTAACTTAAGTAATATTATTAAAAAAACAGTATAACATTTAACAATGTCCGACGTCCGTTGCAAATAACTACCGTTGGATGAGAACAGATCGACGATGTACAATGGACTTCGGGATGAAAGGGAAAAGCAACCCCATCTTTTCAAACCCTTTCCGGAATCATGACACGTGTCACTAAACACGTTCCCCTCACTAAACATTAGTCGTAGTCTACCAATAATGTCGTTTCAATTTGATGATGATGTGACACGGTGAGTTAATGGGAGTGGGACCCATGGAGCCACCTCACCACTCTCGGTGACTAACAATGAAATTTTGGCCGTTGGATGATTGTAGATCAACGACCAAAGTTGTATTTCGGGTCGAATGGGAAAAGTAACCCCATCTTTTCAAACCCTTTCCGGAATCATGACACATGTCACTAAAGTTAAACACGTTCCACTCACTGAACATTAGTCGCAATCTACCAACAATGTCATTTCAATTTGATGATGACGTGACACGGTGAGTTAATGGGAGTGGGACCCACGGGGCCACCTCACCACTCATGGTGACTAACAATGAAATTTTGACTGTTGGATGATTGTAGATCAATGACCGAAGTTGTATTTCGGATCGAATGGGAAAAGCAACCCCATCTTTTCAAACCCTTTCCGGAATCATGACACGTGTCACGACTCACTAAACACATTCCACTCGCAGTCTCGCACGGTCTACCAATTGTCAACAATGACATTTGATGATGACGTGACATGTCTGACTCGTTAATGGGACCCAAGTTAATGTGACTTGTTAATGGGACCCACATTGATGTGACTAACAATGAGTCATGAGTCTCATGACATTATGATCGTTGGATGATTGTAGATCAACGACCGAAGCTGTATTTCGGCCCGAAAGGGAAAACAAAACCCATTTTTGCAAACCCATTCCGGATTCATGATGCGTGTCCACTCACACGGTCAGTGAGTCAGTGACAAGTGTGACGGCTGTAGATTGTACAATTTTTGCACTTAAAGTTTCCAATCTAAATCTTCATTCATAAGTATAAACTATAAGTAGTCTACAGATTTAGATAGGGGTTACGGATTCTAAATTTCTAGGTTGAGGATTGATGTCCGAGCCCGAGGAAAGCAACAAAGTCTCTCAGCTCTCTTTCCAGTCATAGTCTGCAAAAATCAAAACTAAGGGTAACGGGTAACTTCTAAAATCCTGAACACCTACGTCCCGCATTTTAAATTTTTCAAATCTCTTCATTTACAACTTTACTGTTTATATTATATAAAAAAAATTAGCCTGTTAGGGTTTAATCAAATCAACTTTACTATTTATATTTTATAAAAAAATTTATTCTGTTAGGGTTTAATTTTGAATCACCCCTGTAAATTGTAGGCTTGTAGCTGTGTATAAATATTTGAATTTTCCTACGAGTAAATAGCGATACTGCTTACCAACTTACCACGATGGGCAAAACAAATATCAAGAATAAGACTACGAGTAAAAGGCCAAGTTAGATACTGGAATTCCACAATCTGCTTAAAACACCAGGTTTCACTGATTTATTCCATGATATTTATGATCCTGTTATTCATGGAAATAAGGGAATAATGGAAATTAGATTTGCACTTGAAAACAAGTGGAACGATCCAAATAAGGCTTCAATTTTTTTTTCATTTAACCCCGTGATAAATGCAACGGCAAATAAAATTGGATCGTGGGTTGCTGGGTTGGCACACATGGCGTTACCTCAAGTATTCCCTTGCCCAGAAATTGTCATGGTCTGCGCTGAAAATTATGATGAAAATAAAAAAGCAATTGTGAATAAAAATACTCAGGAGGAAAGTTTGTCCATAACCGAGAGTGAATTTGCTAGTCTGTTGAACCTAGGGTTTCAACAACAAAACTCAAACGTGCACATTGACCTGGGAAAGCTGGCAGAGGATTATGAAAAGTTAGATGTAACACAGAGAGATTCTTATATCAGAGGAATAACAAATGGTTATAGTCTGAGTCCAGATCATAAGCCTCCTTATGATTATGATATTTTTGTGCCATGGGCACAGGACAGTATTTCCTTGCTAGCATTTTGTTTGGGATTGGATAGTAACAAACAAGTGGGTGCCAACATTCTTGAAATGCTTTTTCATATTCATTTTGAAAAAGAACCAGTAAAATATTGTTTTATTGAGTACATTGTTCGTTGCATGCAAGATCAATTACTAATGATTCAAAGAGGTTCACAGAAGACATTTAGATTCACAACCTACTTGTGCTATCTTCTCTTAGCAAAGCATCGTGCAGTATTTCAGACAAACAAGCTTTGCAGTCAAGGCCAAAATCCAATATATGAGTGGACACCTCAGATAAGGATGATTGATAACAGAAGGAACTACAACAATTTTGTAGACTTCTTTTTGGCACCAATGTACCATAAAATTACAGGCACTCTGATGCCTAGAATGTCTGTTACTTGTAGAAATTGCATTCAACTGGGAAGTCAATTACAATTGGCTGACTGGTACTTAATGGAAGAGTACACTGTGTTAAGGTTTTACGGTTCAGAGGTAGAACCCTACAAACATCCAATACATGTAACAGAGAGGATATTTACATTGGAATATGTTCGGCAGATGGAGAGCACAGATGTACTCTTTAATTGTCAGCAAAAGAAAATGATATTTCCTTCCTTGCCTTTCTCACTTGGAAGGTTCACATTTGAGAGAAGAGGATTCAAAGTGGCACAAGCCTTTTTTTCAATTTTTCGCTTTGATGTTGACAGTCACTGGTAGTATGATCCACTCAACATAATTGGAACAAAACTTAGAGAGAATGGGAACTCTGCAAGCAAATGTCAACATGAAAGTATGCCATTGATTGAAAAATTTAAAAACATGGAGTCCTGGGACGAGGTCAGAAAAGAGATGGAGAAATATGCTGCTGAAAATAATATGTCAATACAGGAATTGTCATCACAAATAATAGCATTGCACAAACATAAAGGAAAAGTGCAAGCCATGAGTATGACATCGTCCAATTTCTACCAGAAAGCTGCTCAACCATCTACAAATTCTATTCCAAAAGAGCTAATAAATGAATGTATTGATGATAATTGGACTTGAACCAAAATTTCTAATTTTTGGGAAATGAGGAAGAATCTCAGTGAGCCAAAGACCTCTGCAGATCTCTATGACGTGGAAGAGGATACAATGTTTAACGAATTGTGGAATAAGGATCATCCAACTGAAGCATATCCAAATGACGATGACCAGGACTGGGATTCTGTGAATCCCACATCTAGCGTGAATCCCACATCCAGTAAAGTATATTCAATTAGTAGAGGAGTTGATGCGTCCAAAAAAGATCAATAGACCAAAGGGGCAGATATTATAGAAAAAATGGGCTACCAAGGTTTTGGTGGTTTGGGTCCTACTGGAGAAGGGGTTTGGTCTGCACCTGACCCAACAGCTCCACCAAAACATGGTGAGAAACTAGGCCTTGGGCTTGGAGTTTAATCATCAAAATCATCAACTCAGTCAATTCCATTTCCTCGAAGCACTCAGATAGACATTACAGATAGACATGAAAACAATTGTTCCCAGAGATCAAGGCAGTGTAAAGAAGCAAAAGGTTTTGACAAGTATTGGTACAACAATGCCAATGGTGACTGGGACTCCAACAATTGCCCAACCTTCAAGACAAAACCCTTAGGCTCAGAACAGTCCAAAAACTCCACTTGTAATGGGTCAGGGTGTTGCTAATCCTCATGGTGTAATTAGCAGTACCACAGGCAACATAGGTGGAAGCTCCTACATCAGTGCAAGTGCTATTTCACCATTCAAACATTCAATTGTGTCACAAAACCCTGATTTTCGTTACAATGATTTTGTAACTAACTATGAACAATCAAAAAACAGGAATAGACAACATAGTAACACAATGATGGAAGCAGTTGTTGCAGCTCATGATGCAGAACTTGCAACAAACAGGCTATTTCCCACATATGACCCAAATAAAGATATGATGGAATTCATGGTTGTTATGCCCCCAGCTAGAGATAACAATCCACCAGAGAGTCAGTTAGATCCATCTCAATTTCAAGTTAGCACCCTCCAAATGGATTTATCCAAAATTAAAAATGTGGACAAGATAAATGTGTCCAAAATGACCAACCAAGTGGTCTACAGTTCAGTGATGAAGTTGGAGAGAGAGAAAGGAAAACTTCAGGGCACAATAGATAAGTTAAAGGCAGACTTGGCAAATGTAAAGGCAAATGAGAAAGCAGCAGAAAACAGGTGCAAAGAATTAGAGAGAAGGATAAAAAATTCATCCTATAAAGAAGCAATTGGAGTTGGACAGCAAGAACATATGGACGCAGAACTGAAATCTCTGAGGGAAAAATTGGAACAGAGCGAACAAAAACTTGAGAATGAAAAAGCCTCTTCATTAAGTTTTTACAAAAACTTGGAGAGTGCGGGAAAGGCAACCAATAACTTAAAGAAAGAATTGGAGAATGAGAGGGTAAAAACAAAACAGTGGGAAGAGAAAGCAAAAGAGTGGGAAGAGAAAGCAGAGCAAATAAGAAAAGATAGTGAACACCAGTTCTCAGAAATGAGAGAAGACCTAAAGAAGGCAAATAATACAATTAAAAATTATGAAAATAGCTTGAATGACCATGTAAATAATACAGTCAAGCAAATACAAAAATACTTCTAGGGCCAAATAAAGATGTCTTCTGATAGGTTGTGTGATTGGTTTGAACTGAATGAAACTCTTACAGATGTTTTTGGGAAGCTGAAAGAGCACATTGAGAAGAACAAAAGTTTTTGTCAGAGACAGAAAATTGCAAAGCAGATTATGCAAGAAATCAACAGAAGTAGTGACAGGCATTTGGTAAGCAAGGGAATTTAGGACCGCGTTGCTGCAACAATAAAGGCGAACTCTGTCTTTCAAAAATGTCAGAAACTAACAAAAGCAGAAGAAAATGTTGCCTTATTCGGGCCAAAGCTCGCCAAGATGAATAGTAAAACAAGCAAATTGATATCTCTTGGTTTGTTGAGTCCTGGTCCTGATTACTCATCAACGAGTTTCGTTGGAAGAGAAGCTTACAAAAAAAAGTTGGAGGACACAGTGACGTCTGATTTAGGCAACCTTCTTCAGGACAGAACTTATGAAGGCATTGCAAAGTGCATCAAAACACTCACAAATTTGAATGCAATAATGGAAGGAACATTGCTTTCAACTCACTCTTCCAAGTATGGATGGTTGACGAGGTTGCAGGTCATGTACTGTAACATGACAAATTTTGCCCTTCCAACCGACGAAGAATGGAGCATACTAAAGAAACTGACAGAATCATCTTGATCTCATCAATCATAGTATGTGAAAGTACTTTCAGTTTCAATCATCTCTATATCTTTAGTATATATCTTTAAAATTATCCTAAATACTAGAGTCTAGAATTGAGTTTAAAGTAACAAGTTTGAACTTTGTTTTTTGAACAGGATGAATGTTGCAGTCTTGCAGATGCTATTGCCAATGCTAATTTACTAAATCGGCCTGTCAAATGCAGAAATGTACAACTAAAGTTGTAGAGATGTTGTAGACTTGTCTTACTGATTTAGATTTTGAGACTTCTCACTTCACATTAGGCAAATCGACCTGAAGCTGTTGTTGCTCCCTTGTTTCTATAAAAGGGAATTCAGGGTCATTGGCTTAGGGTAATGAAATTGAAATTGGGCAATGTGCCAAATTGCCAATGGGTATTGAGTCATTGAGTTTTGTAAACAGAATCACAGAGTTGTCTTCTTACTAGTATTAATGAATGAATTGTTACATTGTATCATATTTGTAATTAAATTAATGAGAATCAATATTTTTAACTCTTAAGAATTCTAACATATGAATTGCTATGTTGTCAAAACAAATAATGAAAAATCTACAAGAATTGTACCATATGAGCTGAATAATGTAAATGAAAACCATTATTAATTGTGGAATTGAATCTTGATGACATTATCAACCACATTCATGTTTTTGACATTGGAATATGCTATTAGGCATGATTGATGATGAGATACAAAAACTGACAGTAGACTTCAGGAAAAAACTTAATAAATACCTAGGAGGCTAGGACCTGCTACTTTTACAACGGTTCAACTTCAAGTTGCCACATCATATCATCATTGAGATTGTTGGATTCAGCGCCATCAACTTCATAGATTCCTTGGTTCTTCGATATGTTTTCTTCACTTTGCATACCACCGCTTAATTGATGTTCACCGCTAGCAGTACCAGTACCAGTAGTACATGAGTCAATGACATCATTGTCTCTGGCATTCCCACTCCCAGTCCCACTTTGGTTTGAAATGTTGCCCAACCCTCTTCTCTGACATTTCTTCCTCCACAATTTCAGTGCCCTTTCATAAGGAAAAGTATTGACTTCATACCTGGATGTATAGAGCCTCAAGCAATTTTCCAGATTCTTGTCTAGTTTTTTTCTTAGCTTTGACTTTAGGAATCCCAAAGCATTGAAAACTCTCTCATCCTCCACCGACCCCAATATCATGGTCAAACATAAATCAGCAAGCTTGAAATATTTTGATATTGAATCAATCAACAATTCGCTCTCAGCTAGATTTTTCCAAAGCCTTGATACCAATCCATCTTCGCGAGGGTTCTGTATAATATTATATTGTTCCCTCATTGTTATTGAAAAACGACCTGATTGCTCTCTCAAACGATTTCCATCTAAAATTCCATTTAGAGTTACTCCATTTAACTCTTTGGTTTTGCAGAAATGATCTATCAAAGTTAGTAGCCTAGTTTTAAAATCTTTCGGATTGTTCATACTCCAATATCGAGGAAACACAATAGCCATGGATTCAAGTAGTTTGACTGGAGGGAATCTTGCTCTAATCTGTGAGGAAAGATCATAGGCAATGTGCTTCACAGAAGCTGTTACAGACTCAACGATCTTGGTAAAGTCTTCCCTTTTAATACTTGATACTCGCCGAGTCCTGGTGTTCTTTCCTGGTTCCTCGGACTCAATCCTGGCAAAGTAGTGCATTGGTATCTCAACTCCGCGAACTTCTGCACATAACTCCCCATTTGAACCGATTTTTAAAAAGTTATCAGGATTGTCCAAATCTGTGACTTTCAGCCAGCTGGCAAATTTTACATCATCTTCACATAATTGATAGAGACTATCGAGCGCCACACATGTCAATTTATGCAGCGAAGCATATTCTGCAATATACATAGCTCTTTGCTGGGCCTTTTTCATTAAATTTCTCATTTCCTTAAGCATGGGGAGAATACCTGCTAATGTTAACATTGTCTCTACATTAGTTAACATTGCCAGCAGCGCAGGAAATTTCGGTTGCCTTGCTTCGTCACAACTTGAGTTCATTAGACCAAGCAACGATTGATATTCTGAAAAAACTCGATGTGCTGGTCCATCCAAAGAGATCCATCTGGTATCATTATCCTTAAGAAGCTTGTTCCCGTCGGTTAGTCCTTCGGCAAAGTGTTGAAATTCCCTCAATCGTTTCGGACTTCGACAAAAGTATTGGTAGAGCTCTTTGATTAAAGCTTCAATTTTTTGTACTGGAGCATGCTTGCTGACAACTCCAAAAGCTAGATTCATTCTGTGGGCCATGCAGTGAATGGGAGTAACGTAGGGTGCACAAGAAGATTGTATCTTTGTGCAAAGACCGCCCCTATGGCCTTGTATTACTGAAGCTCCATCCGCTCCAACACACACCAGCTTTTTGGCAATAGTCATGTCATTTATACCTCCATATTCAATTAGAGAACTCTTTACTAGTTCAAATAAATTTTCCGCTATCACATTATCCCTCATTTTAGCAACAGTTAGTAGATGAGGTTGGCGAACAAAATTCTGTACAGTATAAACATGCATGCATACCCAGGAAGTATTGTCTACTGTTGTAACCTCGTCTAAAGACAATGCAATAAAATTTGACTCTTTAATTTTTGCCTTCAGATCCTCTTTTTCAACCTCGGCAAGACAACTTGCCCATTCCCATCCACTGTTTATTGACCAGTGACTGTTAGGATAGTTACGAACTTTCAGAAAGTGTAATAAAGCACTCAATGATGGGTAGTCTATCATAGGATGCCCTCTGCTCAAAATATTAAACACAACACTTAACTGAACAACTTTTCCCATTAGTTCTACTTCCAATGCTTTTCCAAAACAAGCTTCAATAGAGCCTTTAACTTCACCAAGCTTCATCTTTATATTATGCTGAAATTCATATAATTCTGCATTCCTAACATGTTGAGATTCCTCCTTTGTTTTCCGTCTTATCACTGATTTTTGAACTCCATCTATGGTTTTCTTTTCGTAAACTTTACCCATATGCTTCTCTATGGTGTCGATTTTTCCTTCTTATTTATCTCGTTGCAAATCTTACATCTGCATTCTACCGGAGGCTCCCCTTCAATTGGATTATCCACTGGTTCAATGAATGGATACTTTGACACCCATTCTATTTGAAAATTCCTCGACAAATCCCACATTCTATCATTCTTTGATTTGTATTTTCTTTTCTTCCCTGCACCATCATCTTCTTTTACATTCTCAGTCTCATCCAAGTCGATTATATCATTATGGCTACTCTGGGTATTTAACTGAAAATCTTCTTCAAGTTCATCGTGATTTGAGATATCAGGTTGGTTGACTTCTTCAATATGTTGCGTAGGTTCAACATCAGGTTGTCAATCTTGAAAATCTTCTTGTGATGAAGTAGCTTCCCGATTTTGGCCAGAAAAATTTCCAACACTATGACCAAAGTACAATGATAAGGTTCTACGTTTTGTTGGCCTCTCTTGGCTTTCCCCATATGTCAGAGCTTTACCCTTATTCTTGTTCGACATCTCGATTCTTCAATGAAATAAAGGCTACTAGCCTGCCAGTGAAAAAAAATGTAAAAAAAATGTTTACTTGTTAAAGAAGTGACAAATGACAATAGAACTATAATATACAATGTTTACATAGTCGCAGAATAATAATCACTTACCTTTGCCTCAAATTCAATCGCAGTTGCGACTCGCCAAAGCAGTCAAGACTCAATAGTCTGAACTTCGCTATCGATCAAATTGAACCGATCCAAATTGTGTACAATAACATTGATGTATGAATGTATTTATACTAATCTTTATTGGCGAATTGGGCGGGAGGTATTAGGTCGGTGTCCAAATATTTGGCGAAGCCCGCGTAATTATAACACGTCTTGTGTTATATCTTAGGCGATTATGGGTCGTCCAATACCATGGTAATATTAATAAAGTTGGCGAGAATCAATCGGTTTGAGACACGCATCCGTAAAATGGCTGGCGAAGTTGGGTCCGCCTAAAAAAATATATATATAACTATTGGCGAATATAGGTCATCCATTTGGGGCCGCTTTGAAATTATAGGCGAATGTTAAAAAAATATTGTGCCCAAAAATTATATTGTGATAGTTGTGATATTGCTATCAGGATTTAACTGTGTAGTTTTTTTGAGTCAAACTCATTGACCCATGATTCATGAGTAGTGGTTCACCGAACCCATCTCTCATGAGAATGAAATGGAACACTTAGCACTCATTGGATGTTATTGGCGATGATCTTGGCCATTGGACCCAATTTTCATAAACCAATTGGCGATGATCCCGGGCATTGGACCCAATTTTCATAAATGCGGGGCGAAATGATCATTCCCATATGGCCAATATATTTGCCAAATCGGGGGTTGACGACAAGCGACATTCGCCAATTGGCGAATAATCACCACTAAAGTTTTTGCTATTTGTTGCATTCATTAAGAAGAATGATTACTCTTTTTTAAAAGACTTAGCTAAGGCATCGGTTGTAATTATCAACTGTTTTAGTTGTAACTATCTCCAAACAGTTATAAACTCTCTTGAAACTGCCACCCATTGGGAGTTTTCCTATTTAAAGGATAATAAGGTTTGATGAAGGGAATGCTGTGAGGGTGTGTAAATTATTAATAAGTAATAGCAGGTCTGATGCAAAGGCAAGTTGAGCGAATGCAGATTTGAAGAGAGTGTGAGTTTGCAACAATTGCTCGAGTTCTTTTTGAGGAGATATCATTGATAAGGATATGTATGAGATGATATGTTCCTGAATGAGCGTGTGTTTATTGAAGTGAAGGTTTATATGCTGTGATTACAAGGAGGGGATGTTGATTATGAAAGGATGATGCAGGAGCATCTCGGGTCCTTGGCAATCTTGTGTCACCAAAAACATTTTGGAGTTTGTCTGTGTTGCTCGGTTCTTGCTTTGACCGAGTTGGTCGGTTTCCTTTGGTTACCGAGTGTGGTCGGTTATCTCCTGGGCGGTCGGTTGTTTCATTGGTGCTCGGCGTTGCTTGTCTACTACTCGGTTATCCTTGCTCACCGACGGGTTTAGTTTTAGTTTCTGTTGTGGCCGACTTGTACATTTATATTGGATCGCGGATTTAATGATGGAGTCAATCATTGGGAAGCGTGTGGTCCCAGATCTGACCGTTTCTTCTGTTGATTGTGGATCTAAAGGCCGACTCAGTTCGGTAGCCTCTTGTATAAATGTAGTTGTTTGGTTGTAGTTTGGGGAGTCAGTTTTGATAGAAGATAAAAGACATTACAATTGAGATTTGTGACAAATCCTCGCATGTTTGAGGACTTCTGAGACTCATTGTAATAACAGGCCGTAACCGGGAAGGCCTTACAGCCCGACATATATGATTCTATCTGATGAAAATATATGAAAGATCTGGCATTCTCTCTCTCACTGTTGTTGTTGTTTGCTTCCGCATGTGTTGAACATGCTTGGATCATTAGGGCGTGCCATCCTTTGGCCCCTCTTGACCCCTGCCTTGCGTCAGGTGGTATCAGAGTGAGGTGAGATCTTGATCTAGGTCTGCGGATCTAGGTTTGTAGGTTCCTCTTGAAGCCCTAGTTGATTGTTGTGGGGTAGCAGATTGCGAGCTGACCTGCAATTGCAGAGGGTTGTCAAGATGGTTCGTGGGAGGCGAGATGCAGATCTGGGATTGGCAGATATGTTAAGGCAGATTGTTGCTAGGTTAGAAGCTGTTGAAACAGCCCAGAGAAGAGGCAGACATCTTGAAGATGTTAGTGATGATGAAGTTGAAGAACAGGCAGATGCAGAACCTGCTACCTATTATGGACCAAGGTGAAGAACGATTTTTGAAGGCTTTGACAAGTCTGAAGTCTACACCACACTTCAATCCTCCTGAGTATGGTGGAAAGCTAGATTCTAATGAATGGGTGGACTGGATCACCGAGATGGAAAAGTATTTTGAATATGAAAACATTTCTGAGGATAAGAAAGTGAAGATTGCAAGTACAAAGTTGAAAAGCCATGCATCCTTATGGTGGGAACATCTGCAGCTGGATAGGAAAAGGGAAGGTAAAGACAAAATCAAGGTATGGGGTAAAATGGTCAATAAGTTGAAAGGAAAGTTTTTACCTTGTCATTATCAGATTAACCTAGTTCGGTGAATGCAAAGGCTAAGGCAGGAAGATAGCTCGGTAAAGGAACATACTGAGGAATTCTATAGATTAGATATCAGATTTGGACATGATGAAGATGATGTGGAAAGGATTGGTAGATACTTGAATGGTTTGAGAGTTTCCATCCAAGAGGAAATTAGTATGGTTAAGTTGGAGAACATTGAAGACGCTTATCAATTTGCATTGAAAGCTGAGGAGAAATTGAACAAAAGATATGAGCAAAGACAGAGAGGAAGAGGTGGTAGATTCCCTAGAGGAAGAGCTAGATTTAATAGTGAAAATGGTAGATCTGAACCTGAAAAGACAAATCTGGACAAAGGCAAGACCGAGTGGAAGGGTGAAAGTTCATCTAGAGGTAGAGGCGGTAACTACCGAGGTGGTTATAGTAGAGGAAGTTTCCGAGGAACTTGTTACAATTGTGGAGAAGGACATAGATCATTTGAATGTACACAAGTGAGTAAGAAGGCTGGTAGCAGTAGAAATGCTTTGGTGCAAGAAGAGTCACCAAATGAACCTGAGAAAAAAAATAACTTGATGGTAAGGAGAGCATTGTGGAATGAAAGCAAAAAGGAAGATCCGGTAAGGAAAAGTTTGTTCAAGACCAGATGTAGAGTTTCTGATAAAGTTTGGAAGGTAATCATTGACAGTGGTAGCTCGGAGAATCTGGCATCTGAGGAGATGGTCACAAAATTGCAGTTGAAAAGGCTAGAACATCCAAAGCCCTATCAGATTTCATGGATCAAAGATGAGCATAGACTCTTGGTAAGTGAACAATGTTATGTAAATTTGAAGATTGGAAAATACTATGATAAGGTGTTGTGTGATATCATGCCTATGGATTGTTGTCATATTTTGTTGGGTAGACTTTGGCAATATGATAGACATGCTATATATGATGGGAGATTGCATAAGTATACTATTGTGGTTGATGGAAAGAAACAAATCTTGTTACCATTGATGGAAGAACCTGTTAGTAATGTTTGCACATCTGTGAAAGTTTGCTTGATGGAAGGAAGGAAGTTTGTCAAAGATTTGAAAAGGAATGATGTATGTTTTGCTGTGATTCCTAACAAACCGAGTAAGAAAACAAAAGATAATGTTCTTGAGGAGATTGATAAGTTACTCACCAAGTATAGTGAAATCATTTCTGATAATGTACCTGATGGTTTGCCACCAAAAAGAAGCATTGATCATTGTATGGATCTAATCTCTGGAGCTAGTTTACCGAATAAGGCACCTCATCGGTTAACACCTACCGAGAATCAGGAATTGAACCGACAAATTCAAGAATTGCAAGAGAAAGGTTTGATCAGAGAAAGTTTGAGTCCTTGTGCAGTACCTGCTGTATTGGCACCGAAAAAGAATGGAGAATGGAGAATGTGTACTGATTCCAGAGCAATCAATAAGATAATAGTGAAGTATAGGTTTCCTATACTGAGAATGGATGATATAGTGGATAGTTTGACTAGACCAAAGTATTTCACCAAAATTGATTTGAAAAGTCGATATCATCAGATCAGAATCAGAGAAGGTGATGAATGGAAGACTGCTTTCAAGACAAAAGAAGGTTTGTATGAGTGGTTGGTTATGCTTTTTGATTTAACTAATGCACCGAGTACTTTTATGAGGCTGATGAATGAAGTTTTGAAGAAATTCTTGGGTAAGTTTGTGATTGTATATCTTGATGATATTCTGATATTTAGTAAGACCAGAGAAGAACATTTGTTGCATGTTAGACAAGTTTTGCAGAGATTGAAAGAAGAAAAGTTGCTTATAAATCTGAAAAAGTGTTCATTCATGAAAGAGGAGATTGTGTATTTGGGATTTGTGATTTCAGCTGATGGTTTGAAGATGGATTCTGAAAAGGTTGAAGCTATTTTGAACTGGCCTACACCTGTGAATGCTAGTGAGGTAAGATCATTTCATGGTTTGGCAAGTTTTTATCGAAAGTTCATAAAGAATGTAATGACCCTCACTAGTAGGATCACGAAAACCCCAAATCTGATCCGTGTAAATTCGTCAAACAGTTGGCATGCACTTGAATGTTTTGCTTGCAATGATGTGTTTCGATGTGTTTATTGTTTTGGCATCAACTATGCAATTGAGATAACAATACCAATATGTAATAATGAACAATAGAAGAACAATGTTGGCACCAATAACAATATTCAGAAATTCCTATCACTTGGCACCTTATAATGAACTACTCCAACAATGAGATACTCTCCTATTAATGCAATGGTCACACTTCTCAAGTCTGATTTCAATGACTGAATTCTGAGAATATAATGGACTGTTTCAGATTGTAATACAATGGACTATACAATGCACTTCATTCAACTATGACAATCCAATGTCAATGTAAATGCCACTATATCAACCCAGCTAGCAATATATGATTCCAAATGACTGTTCTCAGACTGTGACAATAATATTCAGATTACAATGCAGTGGTCTTTACAATCCTATGACAATGTGAACAATGCCCTTGCTTTGCATACCAATTCAATACAATAATATATGGCAATGTCTGAACTTAATGGACAGATTATATAGACTGTTACAACTACTGACAATATGGTATGAAATGAATGAACAGTCACTCATAAACAGTGACCTTACAATGCACACATCCCAATTATGACAAACTGATTACAATATAGCAATATCAGATTACCATAACAATGTAGACTGAGACTAACCTCTGCATACTAGTGTGATTGTTATAACAGAGCACTCACACATAAAAATTGACAACAATAAGATATAATGGAACCTGTAATGCTGCAATAATGGTTGTCCAAAATGATGAAATCCAATGCCGAAGACCAGATATCAGACCACCACCAAATCTGCCCCAATTGGCTGTTGTGTGCTGTACTGTACAGTGCCGTACCAGGCCGTACATGTACGACACCTGCAGAAAATAAAATGCAGGGTTTCGAACCCCCAAAATGGTATCAATAGGGCCGCCACTGATGTACTAGTCTTCCTCCAAAAGCATAAAAAATATCTCAAAGTATGTTGAGAGATATGAGCAAAATTCTGAATCCAGGCTCTGGTATAAAGTGACTGAAATGTGCCAAAATTGTCTTCAACCTTCACCAAAATGATTCACCAATTAAGTGATGAATTCCAAACCCTTATTCAACCAGTTACAAACCCTCAATATCAATTTTTCAGGTCTGCTTTTTCGGACTGCTTTTTCAGGTTTGCTTTTTTGGACTGCTTTTTCGGACTGCTTTTTCGGACCTGCTAAAAACGGCCGCCTATAATTTCGGACTTGCTAAAAATTTCCTCCTATAATTTCGGCCCTACTAAAAATGCCTCCCGAAATGCTGTTTCAATCACAAACAAACCCTTACATCAAATTCTCAATGAAGTACCAATGAGATGGTTGAGTACCAACTCCAAACTTGCAACCCTTCAGTAGATATTTCACTACCTCAGTTATGCCAATCTAGGGGAGTGATCGTTCCCAAAGATCGAATAATATTTGCAGACCACAAGGCTACAAATTGTTTCACAATGAAGTAGAAGAAAATCCAAATCTAAGCATGTTCAAATGAGAGGCCCAGCCCTCTATTTATTCACTTTTTGGAGAAGTTGCTAAGAACTTCTAGAAACATCCTTTATAAAATCATATTATAATGCACTTTATAATAAAGTAACTTTATAATATAAAAAAGTGCAATCTCAACTTAAAATTATAACAATGTAGGCCCCAAAAGTCTCATAACTGAACGTAGGCTCCACTACAATTGCATGTAGGCCTCAAACTGGATGTAGGCTCTGTCAGCAATATGCAATCAAATGATCAGCACAATGACTCTCTCTCCAAAATATTTGCCTACGAGAGTCGATAATAGGCAAATCTGGCATGCAAAACGATGTCAGCCAAAATGGGGACATGACAGTCCGCCCTTCCTGAAATTGCTTGTCCCCAAGCAATGATTGAGCAATAGAGCAATCAATCCACCTGGATCCCAAATGTAGTCATGAACTGAACTGTTGTCAACCAACGCAAGCTCCTGCAATATCCTCTGCAATATAACCGAGAGGAATCCACGAATGAATCGTGAACCACTGCTCAACTGAACTCTAACTCCATAACTGCCACAGTCAGGAACCCACGAGACACCAACTCTGAAAATATCAGAACCCAAGTCAAGAGAACAACTCAAACTGCCAACACAGTAAATATCATCAACGCATCCCACTGGCTTATGCGGAATGTTCAATCCAACTCTGCAACAATGGTGTACACTCCCGAATGAAACTGTACCAAGTATGGAAAATCCACACATTGTACAACTCCTGCGGTCAACACAACTTTGCAGATCACCGACCACTGTCTCATAACCATAACTCCCATGCACCGCTGATGGCGAATAGGCATCACATGACAGATAGCAATAAATCAAACCAAATCTGCCTGCCATCAACTCCTCAATACATGAATCAAAAGCAAGCCGATGAACATACCCTTAAATATAGTGCCAGTAAAGAGAACCAACCAGCTCATCCTGCAAACGTGATGCAACCAATTGTGACTGATCATTAGCTAAGTCAGGAGATGACATAGCCAAGGGAGTGAAATCAAGAACAACGGCTGAATCATCGACAACATCAGTATCACCCCCAATCTCTTGGTCACGAATCATCCAGTTGTCGCTCACAGAACCCAACACCACGTCATATGCCTCGCAACTCTCTACCCATGGAGTCAAACCATACCATAATTGATGACAAACATTAGAGCCCAAAGTTCATCTCCGTATCATCATCTCATCAATATATGGATTAAAAGTAAACTGATGAGCATACCTCACAGTGTAAGGCCGATAGAATGTGTCAATCTCAGTCAGTGGCTCAGACTGCAATCCAGATGAAACTAACTGCAACTGATCACTAACCAAGCCCGAACCAACTACTACCTCCGAAGACACCTCCAAAGGAGTAGTATCACAAACAGGAACCAAGCCAACTGCCGGCTCACTAACATCAAACATGATCCCTGGTACAACATCACTAGTCTCCGTGCCATCAGTAGTAGAGACCACCACCAAGTCAAACATACCACAATGCTCAGCGCCCAACTCAACTGAACCTGACTGTAGTGGAGATGAACTCGATGTGCCAATGCTAGTATCTAGGATGGATGCCTCCCCATCTCCACTGTCTCTGACAATCTCAACCATGGACATCCTCGAATCACCAGACACCACAATCTGACTGTACAGAATCTGGTAAAGATTGCAGTCGCTCTAACTCCCTGGTCACCTCAGCCAAATGAAACTGTGACTCCTCGAAAGCCAATTGTGTACTCTCAAGAAACTCAGAAGTCACCTCGAGCTGCTGAGTAAGCTCACTCACCTCATCTTCCTTGACCAATAATGCATCATATGCTGTACTGCCCCACTCTATAAGATGCTCTCTGTCAGCTACCAACTGCATATAATTCTGTCTCAGAATACGGATAGCCTCCCATAAAGAGTGGATCTCTGTCAAGGAGAAATGTCATGAGCCATAATCGACAATACAAATGAGTAAACTTGATTTGAATATTATTTTAATAATTTACAATAGTATTGAAATAGTACAAGATATAATACAATAGTCAATATATAATAATCAGTTGATATATCGAACATTGATATTATTATAAATAATATAAATTATTTATTGATATAATAATGATAATTAATGATATAACAATAGTTAACAATATATGATAGATAATAATAATAATAATAATATATTATTTTAATATATTATTACCAAATTAGATTTAAATTATATATTATTAATATATAAAGCTAGAAAATATTGAATCGGAAGTTATAAATATTATTATATACAACTACATAACATATTATATAGAACTAATATATAATATTAATCCAAATATAATTATGGATAGCATTAATATTATTATTAAACAAATATTAAAATAAGTATTATTATTACTAATAAGCATCGACATATTCAAATAGCTATAAATTAAAATGTGTGAGATTAAATAATTATTGACATTTAAACAAAGGGATGTACCGTTTGACACCAACCGATACTTATTAATACCAATTGGTATCCACAGAAGAAACCACCACGACAGAGAAGACAGGCACGGAAAATGAATAAGGAACAGTACATTAAAAGAGAGAAGTATAAAGACGTCGATGGGAACAAGACAGCGGCGTGATCCAGGTGTCTTCCTACGGAAGGAAGAACATGCACGGTGGAGGAAGCGGAATGATATAAGCGAACAACAGTGGCATGTGGTCGAAGACCCAATGAGTTTGAAGGATTGACATTTACCAAACAGCGTGTGACTTAATAACCACAAGCGATATGGTTATTGAAGGAGATGTAAGGGAACGAACGTAAGGAACGTGACGCAGCAGTCCGACGTACCATTGATCGACATAAGGTACGTGTCCTATGTGATATACAATGTCACTTCCGGTTAGTATGCCTATGACTACAGATTGTACCGTAGCAGTATTTATTTGATATTATATAATATATTATATTTGATATTATATATTAAGAAGATACATATAACATATATATATACTTATATATATATATATAGATATATTTATACATACATATAAATACATATAAATTTATGTGGCAGGTCAATGTCGATATTATAATGGGATATTGATTCATTGAATAAACAATCATATAAATCATATCTTTATCTAAGTAATGATCGATATGCAGATTATTATATATTTAAACATATTTTATATCGAATCATATATATTCAGATAATAGAATATTAAAATGTAATGATTCTTCTGAATTCTATATATATATATATCAAACGTACATTTGAAATATATATTTATATACAGATAGTTAGTATCTATAACGTATATACCTGAATTATATTCGAATGCATATAAAGGAATATCCTTTTACTCTAAGTATAGTACATAGGGATCTATTCCTCATCCCACACTATGATATCTTAGGGTAGGGAGTTTGTGGAGGGAGAGGCGGAGTAATTTCGGGCACATGACGGATTCCTCCAGGGAACCGCTTGTAGTCTGTTTCACGCGCCCTTTGGCACTGTAAGTCTTCCATCTTATGATGATTGTAGTAGGGGAGAGAGAAAGATTCATGTGCCCTATATGAAGAGATCTTCTATATGACTATGTTCATTAGCTTATCACCCAATAGTTTCCTCTAACTTAATGATAGTGATGGTTATATGTTGTTAATTATTCAATGATTCCCTAATTTATGCCTAACTGATGGAATTTCGGTCTAGGGGTAAAAAGGGTTCATTACAAGAAATGACTACCTCCCTGCTCATCGCTAGTAGGAGAACCCCATCCGTAAACTGCTAACAACTGACGAGCAGCATCGAAATGCTCGCAAGCGATAGCAATGTCTCGCTCACTAACTCTCAACTGACTAGACACATGATGGCGCTGGCTAGACTGTCTCCTACAATCCTCCTTTGCCACACTATCCAAAGGAGTATCCTCAAAGTCACTAATCTCTGGAGTAGTACCATCCATACTCTGCAAGTCAACTCCAAAGCTCACATCATCATATGGAGTATCAAAAAATGTAGCATCGCTATCCAGCTCCGTCGTAACAAATGAATCTGCCGAGGGAGCTAAGTCCTCAAAACTGTCCATAGCATACTCCTGGATGTCATCAATACCCATATGATCCTAGGACTCATCTGTAAATACTAACACCTCAGATGTGCCTGAATCATCAAAAACCCACTGCACCCTGAGTGGTCGACTGGAAATGCACACAACTCCTAACATCGGTGTATAAAGACTAATACCAACATCTAACAAGCTGCTGGTATGAATGAGAACAACACCGTGTAATCTGCTAATCAAATCCATGATAGCATCCAAACAATCACTACTACCAATAGATGATAAAGATCTCCAGTCAACAGAATTCCAAATGCCAATGTAACAATCCTGAGCCCTCATCTGTAAACTGGAACCGACTGACACCTCAAGCAAAATCCGTACCTGAGTAGCCTGCTCAATCCCAATATCAGCTGATCCCACATCCATGTCTGCCATAATTGACACTATCCCTGAATCCTGGATGCAAAGTGAACTCTCACAACTATCAACAACCTCATGTGGTCCGCTTGTCGTAGAAAGTTGAGTATCAGGTGTGTAAGATGAAGCTGAACTCAACTCCACGCCATACCCATCCACATGTCTCTCTGCTGCACTATTCCAATCAACTGTACTATCCTCGATCACTGTAACATCATCAGGATCAACCATACCGTAATCATTATCCGTATCAATCACACAATCCAGTGTGCCGGTGATGTCTCCCTGTAACAAATCAGTATGTCTCTCCGAGTCCTGTAATGCCAATGGAGTACTCAACAAAGAGGCTCGAGTGTCCTCGAACTCTCGAGAAAGTCTGCCAACTTCCTCCTCCTTCCTCCTCAAGGCATCTAAATGATCTCTGGCAAGGCTAAGAAGATGGTCACGATCTGAAAGAAGATGTAAATAACTCATCTTCATCGCTCCCATTCCTTCCCTGATCGCCTGTAAGTCAACACAAGAAGACTCTGCCTGTACTCCCTTATGTTTGCGCCGTAACTGAATCATCCGGATGTGATCCTCTATCATCTCCCGCATCCTGTCATGATGAGATAATGAAGTCACAATCCCATCCTTGCTTACCCTAAGCTGACTGGACAAAACATGTGAAGTACTATGTGCCTCAACCTCGTGTGATGTAGCATCTAACTGTGCCTGATACTCTCTATCAGCAAAGTCCTGAATACTCAATGTCTGCTCATCGCTGATAGGTATCTCATCATCATGCACAACAACCTCCTCACAATCATCATCTGAATCCACTGTGCTGTAGTTACTATTTTGAGCACCTGTGACATCACCTTCTGATGCAACTGGCTCAACTTGTACAACATCTGTAACCACTTCTGCCTGTGAAGATGATGCAGATAAATCATTACGTGAAGATGTGCTAACATCTCCCAATACCGGATCAGCATGTCTGTCAAACTCATCATACAAGTTTCTGCCTGTCATAGGGAAGGTACTTCGATCCTTAGGCCTATTAATCAGGCTCTTTAACCACGTACATGCCATAGGTGACACATTCCTCTCTTTTGTCCAAACATGCCATAAATCTTCTGCCAAAAGTTTAGAAATTTCATCCTTCTTCTCAAACAAGATTGTGAACATGATAGAGTGCATCGATGCTAATCCATCGCTGGAATGAAACTCATCCAAAATATTCCAAAATGTGTTAAACATTCTGCGAATGTCATCAATACAGCCTATTGACAACATAATGTTTTCAAACCTACACCATGCAAATACTTCAAGTAATCTTGCTCTCTTTGTGAAATGAGGGTCCCTGATGTCATCCAACCTTTCGAAGCTTTTCACCATGGCATGAAGTACCTCTCTCATAATCTGATCATCATAAGAATTAAAGCCAGCTATTATCCTCATGATTTCACTAATGCAAGAGAGAGCTGCAAGTCTTACCACCTCATCATGATGTCTCAATAATCGGGGCTTCACCAAAGAACCAAATACTGGAGATAAAGCTGTTTGCATAGCATAGGAATCTGACTGATCAACCTTGCCTAAATAAGTTTCCAACTCCTCCAAAATTCTTAGGAGGTCCATTGTTCGCTGAAATGGATGATCTAGTTTCTTCAATGCAGTGTGCATTCTCTCTTTCAATTCCTTATCTCCTGTTAAAGCCATGCTGACAATTGAATTCAGTCTGAAATAACCCAATCAGGCTGGCAGGAAACCGCTCTGATACCACTGTAATGACCCTCACTAGTAGGATCACTAAAACCCCAAATCTGATCCGTGTAAATTCGTCAAACAGTTGGCATGCACTTGAATGTTTTGCTTGCAATGATGTGTTTCGATGTGTTTATTGTTTTGGCATCAACTATGCAATTGAGATAACAATACCAATATGTAATAATGAACAATAGAAGAACAATGTCGGCACCAATAACAATATTCAGAAATTCCTATCACTTGGCACCTTATAATGAACTACTCCAACAATGAGATACTCTCCTATTAATGCAATGGTCACACTTCTCAAGTCTGATTTCAATGACTGAATTCTGAGAATATAATGGACTGTTTCAGATTGTAATACAATGGACTATACAATGCACTTCATTCAACTATGACAATCCAATGTCAATGTAAATGCCACTATATCAACCCAGCTAGCAATATATGATTCCAAATGACTGTTCTCAGACTGTGACAATAATATTCAGATTACAATGCAGTGGTCTTTACAATCCTATGACAATGTGAACAATGCCCTTGCTTTGCATACCAATTCAATACAATAATATATGGCAATGTCTGAACTTAATGGACAGATTATATAGACTGTTACAACTACTGACAATATGGTATGAAATGAATGAACAGTCACTCATAAACAGTGACCTTACAATGCACACATCCCAATTATGACAAACCGATTACAATATAGCAATATCAGATTACCATAACAATGTTGACTGAGACTAACCTTTGCATACTAGTGTGATTGTTATAACAGAGCACTCTCACACATAAAAATTGACAACAATAAGATATAATGGAACCTGTTAATGCTGCAATAATGGTTGTCCAAAATGATGAAATCCAATGCCGAAGAGCAGATATTAGACCACCACCAAATCTGCCCCAATTGGCTGTTGTGTGCTGTACTGTACAGTGCCGTACCAGGCTGTACATGTACGACACCTGCAGAAAATAAAATGCAGGGTTTTGAACCCCCAAAATGGTATCAACAGGGCCGCCACTGATGTACTAGTCTTTCTCCAAAAGCATAAAAAATATCTCCAAGTATGTTGAGAGATATGAGCAAAATTCTGAATCCAGGCTCTGGTATAAAGTGACTGAAATGTGCCAAAATTGTCTTCAACCTTCACCAAAATGATTCACCAATTAAGTGATGAATTCCAAACCCTTATTCAACCAGTTACAAACCCTCAATATCAATTTTCCAGTTCTGCTTTTTCGGACTGTTTTTCGGGTTTGCTTTTTCGGATTGCTTTTTCGGATTTGCTTTTTCGGACTGCTTTTTCGGACTTGCTAAAAACGGCCGCCTATAATTTCGGACCTGCTAAAAATTTCCTCCTATAATTTCGGCCCTACTAAAAATGCCTCCTGAAATGCTGTTTCAATCACAAACAAACCCTTACATCAAATTCTCAATGAAGTACCAATGAGATGGCTGAGTACCAACTCCAAACTTGCAACCCTTCAGTAGATATTTCACTACCTCAGTTATGCCAATCTAGGGGAGTGATCGTTCCCAAAGATCGAATAATATTTGCAGACCACAAGGCTACAAATTGCTTCACAATGAAGAAGTAGAAGAAAATCCAAATCCAAGCATGTTCAAATGAGAGGCCCAGCCCTCTATTTATTCACTTTTTGGAGAAGTTGCTAAGAACTTCTAGAAACATCCTTTATAAAATCATATTATAATGCACTTTATAATAAAGTAACTTTATAATATAAAAAAGTGCAATCTCAACTTAAAATTATAACAATGTAGGCCCCAAAAGTCTCATAACTGAACGTAGGCTCCACTACAACTACATGTAGGCCTCAAACTGGATGTAGGCTCTGTCAGCAATATGCAATCAAATGATCAGCACAATGACTCTCTCTCCAAAACATTTGCCTACGAGAGTTGATAATAGGCAAATCCGGCACGCAAAACGATGTCAGCCAAAATGGGGACATGACAAGGAATTTTAGTTCAATTTGTAATGCTATGACTAAGACTATGAGAGGAGACAAAAGAGAATTCAAGTGGACACATGGAGTTGACAAAAGTTTTGAGGATCTGAAACAGAAGGTTGCTGAATTACCTGTTTTGGCATTACTTGATTTCAGTAAGGTATTTCAAGTGGAATGTGATGCAAGTGGAAGTGCAATTGGAGTTGTGTTGAGTCAAGAAGGTAAACCTGTTGCTTTCTTTAGTGAAAAGTTGAATGATGCTAGAAGGAAATATTCTGTGTATGATCAAGAATTTTATGCTATTGTTCGAGCACTGAAGAAATGGAGACATTATTTGATACCGAGTGAATTTGTGTTGTATACCGATCATAAGGCTTTACAATATTTGGGTAGTCAGAAGAAGTTGAATCAGAGACATATGAAATGGGTTGAGTATTTGCAGAGTTATACATTTGTGATGATGCATAAGAGTGGAGTCACTAACCGAGTTGCTGATACATTGAGTAGAAGATCTTTGATGACCGAGATGAAAATTGAAGTTCTTGGTTTTGATGAGATGAGAGATTCTTATGAGTTTGACCCTGATTTTTTTGAGCCATGGAGAAAGTGTAGAGCACCTATTCAAGATCAACAAGACACTAAATGCCCCAGGATGAATATTTTATTTAGGAAGGTATGTTGTTTAAAGGTATTCAGTTGTGTATACCGAAAGGAGTAATGAGAACTAATTTGATAAAAGAGAAACATAGTAGTGGTTTGGCTGAACATTTTGGTATTGATAAAACATGGAATTTGTTTGAGTACTTTTGGCCGCAGTTGTATAAAGATGTTCAGAAATTTGTGAAAAGTTGTGGAATTTGTCAAGTTGCAAAAGGAGTAAGTCAGAATACTGGATTGTATGTACCGATTGTTGTTCCTGAGAAACCTTGGATTGACATCAGTATGGACTTTTTTCTTGGCTTCCCGAAGACAGTAAGAGGTAATGATTCTATATTTGTTGTTGTGGATAGATTTTCTAAGATGGTACATTTTATACTTTGTAGAAAGACATCAGATGCAGTACATGTAGCAGATCTTTTCTTTAAGGAAATTGTTAGATTGCATGGATTACCGAGGAATATTATCTCTGACCAAGACAATAAGTTTGTTGGATACTTTTGGAAGACCCTTTGGAAGAAATTTGGCACTGAGTTGAAATATAGTTCTACATTTCACCCACAAACTGATGGACAGACTGAAGTTGTGAACAAAAGTTTGAGAAATCTTTTGAGATGTTTAGTTGGAGACACATTGAGTAATTGGGATTCTGTGTTGGCACAAGCAGAGTTTGCATATGATAATTCAATGAATAGGAGTACTGGAAAAACACCATTTGAAATTGTGAATGACATACAATCGAGAAGTATATCTGATTTGAGAGACATTGATGATGAAAATAAGAGAAGTGCTGAAGGAGTAAAATTTGCTGAGTACTTGAAGACATTGCATGAAGATGTGAAGCTGAAGTTGGAAGAGAATAATCAGAAATATAAAGACAGAGCAGATAGATCAAGGAGACATAAAACTTTTGATGTTGGTGATGAAGTGATGGTTCATTTGAAGAAAGACCGATTTCCTATTGGAACATATGGGAAGCTGAAAATGAAGAAGTTTGGACCTTGCAAGATTTTGAGGAAATTTGACAGTGGAAATGCATATGAGATTGAGTTACCTGATGACATGGATATATCACCTATTTTCAGCATTGCTGATTTGTATGAGTATCATGAACCGGATGAAGAAATGACAGTACCGACAGAATATCCTAAGAAGCAGAATGAAGAGATTGAGAAGATCCTGAATCAAAGAGTTGGCAAGAGCACAAGAGGAAAACAGTATATGGAATATCTGGTAAAGTGGAAGAATAGACCGATGGAGGATAGTTCATGGATTTTACAGTCTGAGTTGGATGCAACTCGGATCATACCTACCAAATGATTCGGAGAATCATTTCAAAATAACCCTAGGTGTCTGATATAGGAGCATCTCGGGTCCTTGGCAATCCTGTGTCACCAAAAACATTTTGGAGTTTGTCTGTGTTGCTCGATTCCGTCTTTGACCGAGTTGGTCGGTTTCCTTTGGTTACGGAGTGTGGTCAGTTATCTCTTGGGCGGTCGGTTGCTTCACTGGCGCTTGGCGTTGCTTGTCTACTACTCGGTTATCCTTGCTCACCGACGGGTTTAGTTTTAGTTTCTGTTGTGGCCGACTTGTACATTTATATTGGATCACGGATTTAATGATGGAATCAATCATTGGGAAGTGTGTGGTCTCAGATCTGACCATTTCTTCCGTTGATTGTGGATCTGAAGGCCGACTCAGTTCGGTAGCCTCTTGTATAAATTTAGTTGTTTGGTTGTAGTTTGGGGAGTCAGTTTTGATAGAAGATAAAAGACATTACAATTGAGATTTGTGACAGATCCTCGCATGTTTGAGGACTTTTGAGATTCATTGTAATAACAGGCTGTAACCGGGAAGGCCTTACAACCCGACATGTATGATTCTATCTGATGAAAATATATGAAAGATCTGGCATCATTCTCTCTCTCACTGTTGTTGTTGTTTGCTTCTGCATGTGTTGAGTAGGCTTGGATCATTAGGGCGTGCCATCCTTTGGCCCCTCTTGACCCCTACCTTGCGTCAAAGGAATGCTGTTTGAAAGGATATTCTGAAAAAGACATTTATTTTGAGATTTGAAGTTTGATGCTGTCATAAGGAAGTAAGTGATTTTGTTTGAAGGTGTGATGCTGTTTGATCAAGATCAGGTATAACAATAACAGTGCATCAATTTTGTTTCTCTTTCATGTTTGTTCTATAATTGTGTAGACAACTTTTTTAGAAATTGCCGAAAGAAGTTTATGACTGTGAGAGGTATTTGCAGGTTTATATTGATTATTTATTTAGTTTGCACTCAGTTTATAGAGAGATTTTTGTAGATCATCGTTATATGTTTGTGTTCAAAGTGTAATAACTGCTTGTTTACATGTTTCAAATGTTGTAAAGAGAAATCTCAGAAGTTGTAAACAGTTGTAATTGTGACATTTTTAGAGTTGGTACTTTAAGAATTTCTGGGTTGGTGCTCGGATTATTGAATTGTGGTTTTGTAAGAGTTGGTGCTCTTATAAGGAATTTTGGTGGTTCTTTGGGGTTTGGTGCACTAAAAAGCTTTGTAAACATTTCAACTGTGAGGCTGGATTAGGACAGTAGATGTTAGCAGCATTTCTCACTGTGGTTTTTCCCATCTTGGGTTTCCAAGTATCCTTGGTGTATTGTCTTCATTGTGTGGTTGCATATTTTATTTCAGTTTCAATTCTTTTCAGTTTTTCAGATTGAAGTTTGGTAGAATATTTCAAAATTCTAAATTGATAAAGGATTAAAAAGTTGATATCTTCTACTGATTCACACCCTCCCCACTTCTCAGTAGAAGAATTGTGTTCTACAAAGTCACAATATGTTAGTGTGTCTTGGTCCTATTGATGGTCCTTACGATACATGCAACTCAAGTAGAATGAAACCAATTTACCGCGTGTTAGGTAATAAATTCAGCAATGTTGGAGTACCTTAATGGTTTATGTGATTTGTTTGTTCAAGGGGCTTATTGTGGTAAAAGATCAAACTTGACAATTCATGCATCCAATTTTAAAATATGCTAAAGCAATTAATAAATCTTGAATAAAATTGAGTATGATTAAGTCCAAATATATTAGATTGTAAAAGAAATAAAAAGATGTTAGGATTTAGTGGAATAAGAGTAAACAACCAATGCCACACTTATTTTGAGCCTTAATTTTGAAGAAACTGATGAAATTCAAATAAACAACAATGTAGTGATCAGTATTCCACTCCACCACAAACATTTCAGATGCAAGATCATGAGGAATTTGACAAAATATTGGAGATACATGCATAAAACCATCATATTATATATGGAGATTTTACACGTTACTCTACTTTAAATCACTTTAGAACATCTTCCCAAATGATTCAACTTAAAGATCTTAAAACAAAAGATACTTCACCACCATGGAAGGAAACAATGAGAGTAGGCATGATCCCTTATTGATTTTTAATTGACAGAGTACAACTTTCCAGCAAGGTTGCCCACACTGAAAATTTAATCCTTAGCTTCGCATGAAAAGTTCCAACCCTTAGCAATGGTTTTGAAAACCTCATATACCCAAACTTAGGTGCCCAAAACTTACACCTTACAAGAGAAAAGTCTGCCTAAATCATAAATTGATTGCTAGCATCAAAATATACTAGCTACATCTATTTTCAAAACCTAGGCCTTTAAAATTAATTAGATGCTTTTATCAATCGACCCTAAGAAAATAATTACAATAGAAGACACAACAAATGACTAGGTTATTACATCATTGAGAAGAATATGATTGAAGAGAGAAAAAGAAGAAAAACACTTAGCCTTCAATTTCTTGTTGCCAACATTTTTATAACTTGGCAAACGGGACCTTGGAATTGATTGATTATTGGGATCAATTAGTTTTTCAGGAGTAGAGTGATCTTTGTTCTACTTGAGTTGCATGTGCCATTAGGACCATCAATAGGTCCACTAATAATGTATACATGATTTTTGTCATGAAGATTATCAAGCTTTGAATTCTAAGAAGGCTCCAACACAATCAGTGGAAGGAATGAATAAAGAGAACTATTGTGATGGCAGATGCTATGTAGAGGAAAGATTGAGGTTATGACAAATATCCTTTGATACATTGAGACAACATCATATAAAGAGTTCATCTTTCTAGTATAAAGTTGTTAATACAAATAATTTATTGTTGAAGTTAGAAGTTTTAGAGCCTACCAAAAATCAGACTTTCTATTTTCAAAGAAAATGCTTTTTTTCTTTTTCTGGAATTGAGGAGAGAAGCTCAGAAATCCAACTTTCAGTTTTAGAAAGTTGTTCCTTTTTTCAGTTTTTGAGAATGACAATGGATGACAGGGATGGAAGGTTGATAGAGTAAGCTAAGGCTTCATCTTGAGGAGATGGACTTCAAAAGAATAAAGGCAAGAAAAATAAAATTAATTGAAGTCAATGTTCAAAAAAAAAATTGGAAGGAATTTTAAAGGAGCTTAATGTTTTGGCACAATCATTGAAAAAATTCTTTAATTGGGCAAAAGCTTGGCGATTTCTCCACTATAAGCCAAGTAGACTTCCGCTTTTCAGTTTGCCATTTTAAAACCTCCACCAAAAAGCAACATGCACCAGTTTCACTTAAGTGCCAATCAATTGAAAGTTCCATTTTCAGTTTGCTAATTCTGATAAAATCAGATTATAAGTCATCAAATTCAAACTTGACAATAGAAGGGTTAGTCTCTTAAAGGTCATGGAATCATTGGAGAATGTTGGTAAACATTTCACCCATGCTTTTTGTATGAAAAAGTGTATTGTTATATCCTCCTAAATTAGGAGTTCAATTAAAAAAACATTCTCATCAATTTTGTCTAATCATTGCATGTATTTTTTCCTTAAATGATTAGAATATTACTATATATGATTAATTATTTTAAAATTGAACGAAATGAGCTAAAATTGATGGAAAGGACATTTTATATACAACCAAGGAAAAATACAAAGTCATTGTTTGGTAACCGGCTCAAGAATAACTATGTTCAACTGTTGTATACACAAGCATCATAAATTGAAGAACAAAAACAGGTTGTGTAGAATGAAGAAAAGCTAAGACATGCCAAAGTTCACAGTGCATACTGAATTAAAGAGGCTATTCATAGTGTCTTTGTGCATATGAAACAGTGCATGGTTATATCCTCCTAAATTAGGAGTTTGAAGAAAATACCATTCTCATTAACTTTTTTGTGTAGTCACAGTATATGTTTTTTCCCAAAAGGTTTTAGGACATTATTATGTATGACTAATGATTTTAAAATTCGATGAAACAACCTAAAACTGATGGAAAGGACATTTGAAGTACAAGAAAGGAAAAATACAAATATTTAGCATACACCCCTAAAAAAAATTTGTTTGCAAAATGAGAGGATAACTTGACCATGCAAATGAGAGATCTCTGCTGATAAGGGCAGTTCTCAACAATCATGTGATATGTGATTACAATATCAATGAAGTTTAATCATTTTCAAGTTACATATTAATATGCAAAGAATAGAGTATTTAACCGAGCAAGTAAACACCAAAATACCTCAATCATAAAGCTTAAAAAGCAACTCAGACCTGAAGCAGCTGTTACAAATGAAATCAGACCACATCCAATGCTGATGTTGGTAATTCCATAGTCATATATCATCTTCAAGTGCAGCGATAGAGACAATAGGACCTTCCAGTCACTCTTAACTCACCTCTCAAGTGCTCAGAACTGATTACTTTGCCTTATCATAAGAAGCAATCACCTTCAAGGACTCATAATGGCATTATTGACTGTCCATAAAAGCAGAAAATCACCTTCAGCTACAGTTCAAAGACATCAACAGATAACTCCCAACATCGAAGAGATTGTCCACTAATCCATCAATGTAAGAGTTATCTCTTTTTAACTGTTTAATTTCCCTCATAAATTTTGATATTACCTTGTATAGGTCTGAAATCAAAACAGTAGCACTTCCAGCAATTTGAGCAATTTTTACAGGGACAGTATCACTCAAACCTTCATCATAATCACTTCTAAATATCATCAAATATTATTATAAGGCCTGCAGCAGTTTGATGTCTCTTTATGACATGGAATAATGGATTTTAGCCTCCCACCACACAACTTCAACCTCTAAAACACCCATGTGCCCTTTAACAAAATGGGCTGCCTGCCTAAAGGGGTGATTTTGCTCCACAAAATTCAAATCATCCAAAATTCAGAAAAAAACAATCAAAACTTGGTTGCCTAGACCTGGAGAAAGATTGGAGCAGTAACCACAAAAATCCAAGCAGACCCTAGTCTTAAATGTGCATTTTGAGGATTTTAACTTTTGACCAGTATTATGAAGAGTGTCCAGGTCTGAAATAAACTTAGCAAACAACTCTGAAAACCACACTGAAAACTTCCAAGAACCAAAGCCAAAATCAACCAGAAATTTCACAATCAGCTCACCCCAATAATCTTCATTTTCTCTGAAACCTTGAATCCAAGCTTCATTATAAACCTTTGTATTTCCTAAGTGAAAACACTAGATCAGTTAGGGGGTGTCACTCATTGCCAAAACCAACAGATCGAAGAGGGTTATTGTCCTTTACAACACATAGAAGAACTTCCTCTGTTGATTCCGACAACATTTTGTTATGTGTGCAAACTTTTTATGAAGAAATGAGAGCCCAAAATCCAATTTGTAGAGTTTTGAGGGAATTATGGCACTTAAATTTTTCAAAACTTAAACTCAAATATTTAAATTTTTCTCAAAAACGTTCTCAATAAGCTTTTAAAAACAGCTCAATTTTTATCTCCCCTACAACTTAGGATCAACTTTGGGGTCAACACTTAGAACTTTTATTTTTCAACACTAAAGTGAATAATTCAAAGTCACTTTGTAACTTAAGTGCGAATATTGAAATAATATCCATCACCCTACAAAACTCATGAAGACACCGGAAACAGAAATCCAATCATGCCAAAACATAACTGAAGCTAAAAGATGTTAATTGATGCCAACATGAGCACACACTATAAATAGCAATGTTCACCAAGGATTGAGAAGAGAAAGCACAGAAAAATCCAAGATCAGTGCCATGCAAGAACTTACTAAAAAACCTAGAAAGATCACTTTCATGCAAGCACTAACTATAAATAGCAATGTTCTCCGAGGATTGAGAATAGAAAACACAGAAAATGCCAGAAAGATCAGTGCCATGCAAGCACTTACTATAAATAGAAACAGTTGTCCAAAGACTCCAAACCCACTGAAAATAAGAATTGATCTCACCAAGGACATTGGAACTTTCCCAGCACATTTGGAAACCTATGGAAAACCCTAAAAACTGGCCAATGCTTACAAAACAAGATTGCGTAAAAATGGGGACATTACAAAATAGTCATTGTTTTGTAGTCTGGTTTAAACATAACTACGTTCAACTGTTGTATACTCCAGCATCATAAATTGAAGAACAAAATAGGTTGTGTAGGATGAAGAAAAGTTAAGACACGTCAAAGCTCACAGTGCATACTGAATTAAAGAAGCTTTTCACAGTGTCTTCATGCATATTGTTTAAATTTTAGACAGAATACAAGGAAGATAAGTCTGTCAAATGCTCACTAAACAATTTTTCTTTTCAGCTTTCTAAGTGATTTTTGTGTTTCTATTGGCCCATTTGGCTCTAGATTGCTTCCAAAATATGATTGTTGCCATGATAAAAAAATGCCACAAAAAGTCCTCAAAATGGCCATTCATGTTGTATACATGTTTTGGCTGGTTCCAATGCACATTGATTCTTCCTATTGTGTTTTTTGTATCAATGACTTAGAAAGTAAGAAGTAATAGGATTTTCCTACTGGAAAAGGATTTAAAACCACATGAAACCTCTCTCAACTGAAGTTTGGCTTAGCAATTTACTAAAATGACAAATATTTCATTAATCAATACGTAGGAACCAGTTTAATATTTGTTGAATAGAAGTTAGTTATATTGATGATGCAAGATAGGTATTTGATTCCTCTTGGTTGAAAGATCTCCTCATAAAAGGAAAATATACTTTAAAAGAAAGAAAGAAACTCTATACAATATTTATGATTTTTTCTATTCTTTGATAAAATATACACTAAATATCTAGTGTAAGGTGATCAGCATACTACTAGATAAATGATACGGTCATACTAATAATTGTGGACTTGATACGAACAAACCTTGGGAATGCATATGCAAGTCTTGCAGGAGTAGGTGATTTCAATCAACTTACCGTACAAATATCAATATAAATTTTTGAAAAGGTAAAATACATAATACTAGGTCGCTCAATTTTCCATTGCATGGAATAAGCATGCTGCATAAACTACAAATTTACATAAAGGGGGGATAGGATGAAATTTTTCAAAATGGTACACATGGGAAGTAAAGATATATATAAGGTGCTTTCCTGATTTATTTTTCCTACACCTGTTGTGCACATTGATCTTAGCTAGCATTTAAATGGCCACCACTCACCAGCCGTAAAGGGCTGCTTGCTTGAGGTGCATACTGGGTTCTAGAAATTTTATAGAGAACATACAAAATGCATGTGTTTGAGACATACAATGGCATAAGATTAACAAAAGAATGTGCTTCATGCAAACAAATCAATTTTATTATTCACCAAATCTTATTACATTTCAGCATGCAGTGCAACAGTAACCCGACACACGTATGGGCTCAACACTTTGTTGTGCACACATCAGACCACAATGTCATAGCTTTGAATCATGATCTCAATTCAATATCAAGTCTCTTTGCATGCATACTTAGTACAAACATATTGTTTCTACGGGGCTAGGTTCATCTACTTGCTGCTTACCTCTAACTGTTCTATTTCCTAGATGATGTTTGATCCAAGGAACGTATATGCTGTTTATAAACAAGGTGCATGCTGTTTTTACGATATTAAATATTTGCTATATATTTTCTATTGACTTATTATAACATGGGCGGAACTTGTGAATTACGAAAATGGTACCAATATAAAAGATAAACCAATCAACACATGCCAATGTGTGCTCCCTACATGAAATTTTTCCGTCCTTGGAACAATATCTAGTTCTATTAAAAGGATGATTTTAAGCTCCAATACAATCTACAAAACTTCATCTTGCAAAAAGTCAAAATCTATTTATTGATGGTTCTCTGAAAAGATCTCTGGTGCATGATGACAGCTTTCAACAAAACTTGTACAAACTGCAAAGTACTTGTCCGTAGGACCTTTTTGTGTTTGGGCAAGAATCATGCCCTACTGTATATAGGTGATCTTAGCTGAAGTTGCAGACTGCCTTTTTTTGTTTACGCATAAGGTTAAGCAATTCCTACAATTGTGTACTAAATCATCTGTAGTTGAAAGTTTTCAGTCATTGTTTGCACTTCGTATCTGAGTTGCCCAAACCACCAGAAAACATCATATTCAAAATCAGGATTTTCCTACTGGAAAATGATTTAAAACCACATGAAACCTCTCTCAATTCAGTCTGGCTTAGCAATTTACTAAAATGACAAATATTTCATAAATCAATATGTAGGAACCAGTTTAATATTTGTCGAATAGAAGTTAGCTATATTGATGATGCAAGATAGGTATTTTGATTCCTCTTGGTTGAAAGATTTCTTGATTAAAGGAAAATACACTTTAAAAGAAAGGAAGAAACTCTATACATTGTTTATGATTTTTTCTATTCTTTGATAAAATGTACACTAAACATCTAGTGTAAGGCATAGTTACACCGCCCTGGGGGACGGGGCGGCAAGTTTCCGGGACGGGTGGACAGAGGGGCCTCAATTTGGGGACGGCGGCGGGGGACGGGGGGGGGGTGTATATAGTATATACTATACATGTGGTACTTAAAATGCTAGTTATGAAAAGATGTATAACAATATAAGACATAAACATGTAAAAGTATTGTGTTGAAGTATTTGTCCTTTTGTGTTGGATATAAATGTTAGATATTCATATAAGTTATATCTAACATGTATATCCAACACAAAAGGACCAATATCTAACATTTATATCTTTGTTGGTGGCTGTTTTCAAGTCCCTAGGTCCGGCAAATGAGGTTTGAGTGATTTTGGCTTGTTGGGAAGTTATGTCTATCTGGGATTTGGGCGAGAGCTAAGCTAAGTCTTTCATAGAGATGGGGTTGAAACCAAGTCATTTGTGATAAAACGAATTAAACTTAAAAGTTAAAAACTTAAAACCTCTTGAGAATCATTTTGCCAGCTTCAGTTTGACCTTAGAAAGCCATGATGGATTGTGGGAGGTAACCCTACTAAAGGCTTGCTGAATCCTGAAATTTGGCTAATTCTGGTATTTTTCGAAAACCCCCAAAATCTAGAATTTGCATCTTAACTCCTATGAAGTTGGAACCTATCTCAAACATCCTGAACTATATATATTTTATAATTTATACAAATATAACTTCAAGTATAAGAAATTAAATAAATCAAACTTATACTTGTTATATTAAATGTTATATTTGTATAAATCCTCCCGCCCATGAACAAATTTTTTTTTTAAAAACTTGTATTTTTTGGCTTGCCATGATGGGGGACGTCTGCGCATCTCCTTCAAGATCGAGGGACGTCCATACGTCCCCTTGTCCCTGTCCGGGACGTTGAGACGTCCCCGCATCCCCCACTGGGACGGCGGCGGAATGGCTGCTCTGCCCAAACTGCCGAGATGCCGTCCCCATGTCCTGGGTGTGTCCCTATCTCAGGTGTGTCTGGGTTTTAGGGGGGGGACGCGTCCCCGGGTTACTCTGGTGTAAGGTGATCAGCATACTACTAGATAAATGATATGGTCATACTAATAATTGTGGACTTGATACGAAAAAACCTTGGGAATGCATGTGCAAGTCTGCAGAGGTAGGTGATTTCAATCAACTTACCATACAAATATCAATATAAATTTTTGAAAATGTAAAATGCATACAGCTCACTCGATTTTCCAGTGCATGGAATCAGCATGCTGCATAAACTACAATTTTACATAAAGGGGGGCAGGATGAATTTTTTCAAAATGACACACATGGGAAGTAAAGATATAGGTGCTTTCCTAATTTATTTTGTCTACACCTTAGCTAGGATTTAAATGGCCACCACACGCCAACCCTAAAGGGCTGCTTGCTTGAGGTGCATACTGGGTTCCAGAAATTTTATATAGAACATACAAGATGCATGTGTTTGAAACATACAATGGCATAAGAGTAGCAAAAGAATGTGCTTCATGCAAACAAATCAATTTTATTTATTCACTAAACCTTATTAGTTATTACATATCAGCATGCAGTGCAACAGTAACTTGACACGCTTATGGGCTCAACACTTTGTGCACACATCAGACCACAATGCATAACTTTAAATCATGATCTCAGTTCAACATCAAGTCTCTTTGCATGCATACTTTGTACAAGCATATTGTTTCTACGGGGCTAGATTCCCCTACTTGCTGCTTACCTTTAACTGTTCTATTCCCTAGATGGTGTTTGATCCAAGGAACATATATGCCCTTTATAAACAAGGTACATGCCTTTTTTACGATATTAAATATATGATATATATTATCTATTGACTTGTTATAACATGGGCAGAACCCGTGAATTACGAAAATGGTACCAATATAAAAGATAAACCAGTCATCACGTGCCAATATGCTCCCTACATGAAATTTTGCCCTGTCCTTGGAACAATATCTAGTTCTATCTAAAAGGATGGCTTTAAGCTTCACTACAATCTACAAAACTTCATCTTGCAAAAAGTTAAAAGCTGTTTATTGATGGTTCTCTGAAAAGATCCCTGGTGCATGTTGACATCTTTCAACAAAACTTGTAGAAACTGCAAAGTACTTGTCCTTAGGACCCTTTTGTGTTTGGGCAAGAATCATGTCCTACTCTATATAGGTGATCTTAGCTGAAGTTACAGACTGCCTTTTTTGGCTTACACATAAGGTTAAGCAATTCCTACAATTGTGTACTAAATCATCTGTAGTTGAACGTTTTCAGTCATTGTTTGCACTTTGTATCTGAGTTTGCCGAAACCACCAGAAAACATCATATTCAAAATCAGGATTTTCCTACTGGGAAAGGATTTAAAACCACATGAAACCTCTCTCAATTCAATTTGGCTTAGCAATTTACTAAAATGACAAATATTTCATCAATCAATATGTAGGAACCAGTTTAATATTTGTCGAATAGAAGTTAGCTATATTGATGATGCAAGATAGGTATTTTGATTCCTCTTGGTTGAAAGATTTCCTGATTAAAGGAAAATACACTTTAAAAGAAAGGAAGAAACTCTATACATTGTTTATGATTTTTTCTATCCTTTGATAAAATATACACTAAACATCTAGTGTAAGGTGATCAGCGTACTACAAGATAAATGATATGGTCATACTAATAATTGTGGACTTGATATGAAAAAACCTTGGGAATGCATGTGCAAATCTTGCAGAGGTAGGTGATTTCAATCAACTTACCGTACAAATATCAATATAAATTTTTGAAAACGTAAAATACATACTAGCTCACTCAATTTTCCAGTGCATGGAATCAGCATGCTGCATAAACTACAATTTTACATAAAGGGGGGACGGGATGAAATTTTTCAAAATGGCACACATGGGAAGTAAAGATATAGGTGCTTTCCTAATTTATTTTGTCTACACCTTAGCTAGCATTTAAATGGCCACCACACACCAGCCCTAACGTGCTGCTTGCTTGAGGTGCATACTGGGTTCCAGAAATTTTATATAGAACATACAAGATGCATGTGTTTGAAACATACAATGGCATAAGAGTAGCAAAAGAATGTGCTTCATGCAAACAAATCAATTTTATTTATTCACTAAACCTTATTAGTTATTACATATCAGCATGCAGTGCAACAGTAACTTGACACACTTATGGGCTCAACACTTTGTGCACACATCAGACCACAATGCATAACTTTGAATCATGATCTCAGTTCAACATCAAGTCTCTCTGCATGCATACTTTGTACAAGCATATTGTTTCTACTGGGCTAGATTCACTTACTTGCTGCTTACCTTTAACTGTTCTATTCCCTAGATGGTGTTTGATCCAAGGAACATATATGCCTTTTTATAAACAAGGTACATGCCTTTTTTATGATATTAAATATATGATATATATCATCTATTGACTTGTTATAACATGGGCAGAACCCGTGAATTACGAAAATGGTACCAGTATAAAAGATAAACGAGTCAACACGTGCCAATATGCTCCCTACATGAAATTTTGCCCTGTCCTTGGAACAATATCTAGTTCTATCTAAAAGGATGGCTTTAAGCTCCAATACAATCTACAAAACTTCAACTTGCAAAAAGTTAAAATCTATTTATTGATGGTTCTCTGAAAAGATCCCTGGTGCATGTTGACATCTTTCAACAGAACTTGTAGAAACTGCAAAGTACTTGTCCTTAGGACCCTTTTGTTTTTGGGCAAGAATAAAAAAGAGTCCTGCTGGTTCTATGCTGAAGAATTTATATATATATATATATATTTTGTTTTGAAAGTTTGCAATTTTTGGGTTTTGAGATATAAGAAATTTTTACAACATGAATCAAAATTCACAACACTAATTCTAATTACATATTTCTTTTTTTTCTGTCTAAACATATAGATTTAATTGCAAATGAGTATCAAAAGGAAAATAATAAATATCATTGCATCTTATTTTATTGCGCATAAATTTGCTACTGGCATTCATAGATCGCTGTATACAGGAAATCACAGCTGTGCCTTTTTTGATCACATGTTCATATACTAAGATTGCAGCTGCAAGGAGTATGCCGCTTCTGTAAGGAAGATAGCTGCTAGGAAAGAAAGTTCACTTCCTTAGAGGAACCCACGCACAGTCCACCAATACTGATCGCAGCCTAGGAAAAAGTCACACCCGTGCCAACATGATACATGCATCCAGTAATATCAGTATAACCGTCCAACAATAAATCACAACAGCTAGGAATAATACGGCTGCCACAGTTGGAATTTCGCAGCCACTAGACAATAGTTTCAGTCACCAAAAAAAAGTCCCAAGCATGAAAGATAGCAATCCTATCTTTCATTCAATTCACCAGCATTGATAATAACAAACTCCACAATTTCATCAAAATGAATGCATAATAATGAACAATTTTTTGTATACAACAGCACGAAAAAGTATTAGGAAGATCAGAATCAATTTTTTAACGTTCAGAGCACAATTCACCACTTTAATCAGTGATTCAAAGTGCACAAGGAGAGGAATCAGTCCTCACAAACCCTTGTTGCAAACTCTTCAGCAAATTCTCCAAAGAAATTAAAAAGCAAGCCAAGAATGAATTTGATTTTTCCCATAGAGTCTCTTTTAAATCATAAAAGAAGTGTGGCTTCTCCAATACACCTTTCACTTACGAGGCTTCTCGCACACTTTCGAATTATAACATAAAAGATAAGGTCATTTATTAAGATAGACTTAATAAACAACTTAAAATATGAAACTCTATCAAATAGACTCTATTATATGCTCATGTCGCCCAACTCTTTGTGCCTCCATTGCACTGTTAAAAATAGCAACCGCCCAAAATAGACTTACTATAAATAGCAAGACTATAACAGAGACCCTTAAATCCAACTTTCAGCTCACGAGGGTGGTAATGATGAACTGACCATGCCCAGCTACAACAACTTGCTAAAATGGGGACATTACAAAGTATCATGCCCTACTGTATATAGGTGATCTTAGGTGAAGTTGCAGACAGTTCCCTTTTTTTTTACATATAAGGTTAAGCAATTCCTTTAATTGTGTACTATACCATTTGTAGTTGAACGTTTTCAGTCATTTTCTGCACTTTGTATCTGAGTTGCCGAAACTGCTAGAAAGCATCAAATTCAAAATCTAATTGTACTAAAGTGACGTTGATAAATAGTGTGAAATGGAGCCAACCGTGGAGACTTACTATAAATAGACACTCCAAGATTTTTGGAAAACACACCAGAAATTTGAATTCAATTCGGAAATTGGCATAAGTGTCCTTAAGACCAACTGAGCTCATTGGCAACATCAAATAACCTCTCTAACAAGGTTGACACTCACCAAGAAGGTTAGAGCGAGCTGCACACCTTGTGGACATTACATTTCAACACCTTGAGCTCAGTGACACTTTATTTGCACACTTAATACATTCTTTTAAGTAATTAAATATAAGTTGTAATTAAATTTTACTTTTTCGACAACTTTAATATTTAACCATTCAATGATCTAATTATTTTGATTTTTCACACAACTGCCAAAATTATAGAAATAATTAGATGACCCAAAATATGAATTTTGACCATACCACCAATACCTTAAATGCATACGATATCACTCTATTGAAAGTTGGCACTCTCCCAAGGTGGACTTCACCAGGAAGTGTCGAGTGCTCCCAAAACATTGGATTTGCACCCAAAAAGTACAATTGAACTTATCTTGGCTCTAAGAACTTACTACTGTGAGAATTTATTTTCAAGAAAGTTTGTGCTCTCAAAGAAAGATGGAGTTCCCAAGAATGTTGGAATGGATCAGAAAAGGGGACATTACATCATATACCATGTGCAAAATGACTAGAGTATTACGAAACATCTAAATGCCCATTGCTTTAGTATATCAAAGGAGCTACAATTAGCTATTGGTGTGGGAATATAATTATACTACATATGGTATAATTGATCATTGTGTTGTGTAGGTTTTGCACAAAATGTGCACATTGCTCAATCGTAACTAGAAACATGGGCACCTAGAGATAGTGGGCTCTGGTTTATCATAGAGATGGAAATATCCATGGCGGTGACCGCCATAGATTCAATTGTCAAAGATGTGGTAAGTAGGCTACATTAGTTGTATTTGCCCCTAATTGGGGTGTACCTGCTTTTGCCCAAAGTAACAATTCCACAACATAATTTGTTTTACAAATGATATTCTATAATAAAATCATATAATATCTATCTTTCTAGAGTAAATAAGCAATTAATATCACATACTTAAATCTATAACTTAATTTCACATAATCAACTATTTTAGGGATTAGAGAGGAGTGTGCAATAGGTTGCTGTGAACATTTACCACAACTAAGCCCAAGGGTGTGGTATAACACCCCTTGGCCCCAAGTGTCGGGAATCTCTCTCCATCCAACATTGGGGTAGCCTACTTAGAGGGGAAACCTGTATTTTCTCTCCCAATCATGTCTCCTTACTAACCCATACATGATTGCTTGTATTCTTTAGTTTCACTTCCAACAACCAACCATCGTAGGGGTTGGAGAGAAACGGACAATAGGGCGCCCGAAACATTCATCACAACGAGGCCAAGGGCATGGTACTACACCCCTTGGTCCCAGGTGGTAGTAATCTCTCTCTAGCTAACTATATTAAAATGAAATATGAGAATATATATTAGACATTAACATCACATGGCATACCACAATACTTGTTAGTTCACAAGTCTCCTGTTTTCTGAATGTAGAATTCTTATATCAGATCTGATCCTCCATGATCTTATGATACTCTCTGGGATGCCCCTACAAATGAATTCTTGTTCCTTTTATACCCTCCTATATGAAGGATAAGTCGTGCCTCTTCACAATTTCTACCCCTTTGAAAAAGTCACAACTCTTCCTCTTAATGTCTGGCAAAAATAAATATTTTAATCATCTCTTATTCTAGGAAAATTGCTGCCTTATACATAATCACTGGTTTTAATACAAATTGCTGCCTTCATGAAACTTTCCTATCGCTCCTTGTTGGAATTGCTGCTTCTTCATAACCTCCATTAACTTGGGTGATCAATGCAGATGTATACATGCCCTTGTCAAAGCATGGTCGGCCAAGTGGAAACATTCAATTTGGATCCTAATGTAGATATGGTCGGTCAGCATGGATAATATTAAGTTTGTCCCGCTTATAAATAAACTCAGTTGGCCTCCTTTGATAAATTTATTTTGAAGCATTCTTTTTTTTAACAATTTTGCCCTAGTCGGTTTATACTATTGCCTAGGGAATATTGTTAGTTGTGACTGCAGTTTGTTTTGTATAAGCCATGCCTTCATGGTGGGGGCATGCCATTAGCTGAAAGTGTCCGAGGGATTTCCTTGACCTCTTGTAAAAATAGGAATAGAAGAGGAAGACAAGAAGCATATCAGAATGATGAGTAATCTTGCTAGGGGTTGTACAATATGCAAATATAGCTAGTGACTAGTGCAAGTGTTTACTTGTAGTGGCCTTAGAATATGTAGGGATGTGTATTTCAAAATGATGAGAAAGTTAAAAAGACTAGTGGATGTATTGAGCACTTGTACCCTATGCATCCAAGGAAGCTATTATAGGGAATGCTTAACCACGGATTCCTTTAACCTTTTACAAAATGAGAACAAAAGAGGAAGACGAGGAGCATGATTTGAGTAGTCTTGTCAGGGGTTGCACTACATGCAAATATAATCAATCAACTAGTGCAAGTCCTTTACTCAAACATATGTTAAAATGAGTAGGGAATGCATGTTGAGATGAAGAGGAAGTTTAAAAGATCAATAGATGTATTGAGCCCTTACCTCTGCATAGTGGAGGGTACCATACGAAGACATTCTAGATATGTTTCTAAAGTTCCTTTGCTGAATAGCAAGAGGGATGTGCTATAGTAGATGATCTGGATGTAGCTTACGCAATCCTATGTCTGTTAAGATGAGCAGATTCTCTCCAAATGTAAGTCTTTCTAGAGAAACTTGTCCATTGACTAGCAAAATCTATCAGGGGTTAGCCTAGACAGGTACTAGGGATGCACAATGTTGGATATGATCCAGAACTGTCATTCACCTTCTCTATGAATGCCTATGAGCAGCATGATGTTATTTTATTGGCTTAGATCCGAATGCCTTGACAAAAGAAGCATGGATTGCCATGGCTGTCCTAAGTTCTAGTCATTGTGTCACGTATTATATATGACAAATAAGACCAGAGCGGGCTGCTTGGCTTTTTGTGCAGTGTAGAAGTGGATATCTTGGGTGTTGAGTTCTTAGTGACTTTGATGTTCTAGAAATCACAAGGGTAGATCACTTAATTATGCTTTTGGGTTTCCTCTTTTCTTCTTTGGAGCTGGCATGGATGTCTGATTTAAACATCAAACAATCAAATTCAAAAACAAAACACAAAAAGCTTTTTAATGCATGTTGATTTAAATCTCACACATCATAGGATTGTCAATCTAGTATTGTTGAAAAGGTGTATGCATATTACATAGTATCAACTCACTCAGTTTTCTATTGTGTGGAAATCTGCATGGTGCCGCATAAAATATTCCCAAGATCCATGAAATGAGGACAAGATTAGTACAGAAATATGCCTTACGTAAATATATCATTTATATTTATTCATCAGTTTATTACATATCACAGTGCCACAGTAACTCGATCCACACACAGACTTAGTAAAACATGAAAACATAACCTCAATTTTGCTTTGTTAGTATACCATGTTCAGTGTAGTTTTCCATTAATGACTAAAACCAATTCTGCCAACTGCATAGAGTTTCTTCCTCTAAAATTTTAGTTCCTTCGGAGAGAAGTTTGAACCCAAGGGAATCAATACATCATCAATTTAGCTTCTTCCTTTGAGCAAATTTTGATCTAACCTCAAGAATATATTATTGAAGAATTTCCTGCTTAATGGAACTGCAATCTGTATTTGAGTTGACAGAGGATTGTCATGGTTTAAAACTTAAAAGTCTCACTCCTAGGAGCAAAATGGAATTACTTCCAAATCAAAGTTGTAAGAAAGGCAATGGTGAGAACTGTTGTGCACTCCAATTTGTAGAAACACACAATTACTATGTGAATAGTCATTTTGAGGGCTCCGTGACACGTTTTTGCCACAACAACAGTTTTTTGGCACCATTGTTGGACTAGTTAGGCCAACAAAAATGCACAATTGTTTATTAAAAAGGTAATAAAATTACGAAATCTTCTGTGACCATCCATGAACCAATCTGTCTTTTAATCTGTCAGAATGTTATTTGCAGAGAAATTATGAATGGCCAGTTTAATTGGGGGCATTGAGAGGATTGTAGTGATTATGCTTATCCTGCACAAGCTATCATTGCTTTTCAGTTTATGATGCTGGAGTGTATCAGAGTTCAAGATAGCTACGCTTAACCCAGACTGTAAAATACAAGTACAGTTGAGGGGCTATATAATTAACAGTAATATAGTCATAATATAACATATCCCGTGTTAGATAAACCATCATCGTCATAAATTTGTGATGCTTGATGTCTCACTCCATGAGCCAGTGCAACTATTTAACTTCCAGTCTCTGACAAGCTTGATATTGGAACACGTCCGTTAATGGAACTGCAGAAGTAAATGAACTTCTAATTTCATGTCTTTTTCATTGATAATCCAGGGTGAAAAATCATCGAGACTGAAACCTTTATAAACATACACAATCAAATAAATGGGTCCTATCTATAATGATCAAACCAAGTCTTCATAAATAATATTTCCAGAATGGTTAATTTCCTGTGCGACTAAAATTTCTGTTTGCTTGTTTTTCAATCTGTAGCTGATGCTGTAGCATTCACTGTCTATGATAACTTGTAAGATTTCTATTGAGTCACATACATCTGAATGTAGTGAAAGAATGGCAAATTCAATTCTAAGTCTATTTTCCTGAGGTCATTAGTATTCCATTAAGAATAGATTTTCCAGAAGAACTGAGAAGAGTTGCAGAATTTGACTGGATATCTATTGCATTATATGGTCTTTCACTACAAGGAGAAAATATAAGAAATATATGCAATTTGTAATTCTATAATATCCAAATTTAAGGGCTTGATTGGAAATGTATCGACAGAGAACTGGTAATTATCTGCACGTATAGTTTGTTCTCTCTGCTTTCCATGGTAATATATGGAAATCTAGTGAGATCTTTCTAATGCATTTTGTTTATAAGCTTACGATGTGGGTATCCATCGCCTTTATGGCCATTCATTGTAATTAGAAAATCTAAGAAAAATATACAATTTGAAATAATAATAGTTTCAAATTGAAGAGCTTGATTGGAAATGTATCGGCAGAGAAACATCTGCTAGTATAGTTTCTGCTTCCTACTTTTCTGGTAAATTTGGAATACTTTTAAGAGCTTTAGACGCATTTCTTTCATATGTTTTATTTTAAATTTATTTATTTTTTCTTAATTTCAACCTTTTATTTGATTGAGAAATAAACAAGGGTTTTCTGAGATCAATCCACAGTAATGAATATGTCCGTTTCTAATGAAATAGTAACTTGTTACTGTTGCTGAATTAAAGCTCTTCCCATCAGATGAATCCTCTTGTTCTGGTCTTTATGCAGGCACATATTTAATAAATAATGGATCGATGTTTATGTTCTAAGTTGGTTAGCTATTGGTCCATAAATAAATTCTATGACGGTCTAAGTAATCGCTATGATAGTAAGAAACTTCCGACAGTGTCAAAAGCATGTAAACTTTAGTCTAAGCAAGTAAACTGATTGAAGAATCATTTTGGAAAATTGTCTACAAGCCAACAAACGATATGGATCATATATATTTCTTTACATTTATAACAGAGTTGATATATCTGGTGAATAGATTGATCTTCATTTGCCATTCGTTAGGCCATACTTTAATATAAATTTCACAAAAAACGAAATCCTTCTTGACAATCATCAATATTTTGCAATTTATGGTATTTGTCCATGCAGGGACACACCTCTGAGCAATCAAGCTGCACGGAGGTGTTTGGATTTCTTGAAGCCAAAGTTGAATGAGTTTGAGGAGGATAGCTGGGAAGAGCTGGACAGTAAGGACATTTCTAACAGTCCTCACACACTTCGGTGGATAACATGGGTGATGTATTTTGTTATGACCTGGGATGTGTAATCTCAAATCTGATTATTGACTGACTTCATTGATATAGAATAAAATATGTTTGTAGTCAACATCAATTTCTTTATTTTGTTTGTGATAAACATTAGAAATTTGGTGCAGCTGAATCTTATACTGACGTGTTCTGTAAATTTGTCTCTCCAGTTTTCCATTGATGAGAATTCAAGGAATTACCTTACTGTGGAGTGTCCTCAAATCTGTGTTAACCCACCTACACCTCGTTATAGAGGAGTACCGGTTCCTAGGGAGGCCCTTCCAGGTATTATATTAGATGCACTGGTTGTTGAAGATATAGACCCAAACGCATGGGCAGTTTATGCAGCTCCCAAGCTTAAAACATTGAAGGAAAATGCAAAAGTTGAGCCCAATATAATACCAAAGTCTGAGCTATTCAGGCTTGCTTTTCTGGAAAGAGATGAACGCCTAGCTGCTAAAAGAGCAAAGAACATGAGGCAACATCTAAGGCGGGCAGAGAAAGAATTTATCAAATACAGCAGTGGGGCAAAGTCGCAATTTTTGGCTCATTTGGCACAGAAATCGCTCCACAGATAGGGTAATTGTATGTTCTTGATTTCAAATCATTGGTATGTGCGTGTGTATATATATATATATATATATATATAAACTATTTCAGCGCACCACATACGGCACTTGCACAATTCCCTTTGGTATGCGCTTGGCTGGTTCACCGAACTTATTTTCAAACAGTGATTTATTTTTGGCCCATTCCTGGTCAAATATAATTTCAATCATGAAAGTGTTCTGTAAAATGCTGACTACATATTCACCTAAATGGCATATGCAACATTTCAAAGCTGTATAACGCAAGAGATAATTCTGTATAATTTGGAGTCTGCATGTTGATGTGTTATGCAAAGATATTTGAATTTTTTAAATTTAAAATTGTGACAAAATTTCTGTTAAAAAGTTGAGGCTAAGATTTGAGATACCTGGAAACGAAAAGTTGTTTTATTTATTGACAAACTTCTAAGAAATGTTCTATGGCCTAGCTATTTCTAGTCTACTGAGTAATTTGTAGATTATTTGTTTGGTAGTATGATTATAACTTATTCACTATACTTTGGTTTTTACCAGCAAACACCAAATCTGTCCAAGTTTGTGGCAACGGCAGCAAACGGTATGTACTTTAACTGCTATAGATGGTACTAATTAGACAAGAATATTTGAACCCGCCGTAAAATATTCATAATAGGGGAAATGAGCGAGGTAGTGGAGTAGGGATGTGAAGTGGGTGTATCTGTGGACGGTTATGGGTCATATAGTACAGCAGTTAAGCCATCAACACATGTTCCAAAAAAACTCAACAAAAGTGATTAAATGTACTGGCTATTTTATAGATTAAACATGTCTTACAATATAAATTTATTTGTCAATTTTAAGTTCCAACAACTAAATATTGTGCAAGTCAGAGCATATTCAATTCACAACTGTCAAATCCATATTGCATAGTGGTGTATGAATACAACATTGAAATGCACACTCACACATAAGGACAAAATGCATATAATTGTATGTATATATGACCAAGTGTGCTCATTTCTAAAACATTCACAAAAAAACAAGAGAACTGATGTCATCAAGAGATAAGACATTCCATCCCATCAAAAAGCCCAATCAAATCCAACATCAATCAGTCCTATGCAAAGTCACGTCACTTATGCAACCAAGCACACCACATCATGTCTCATCAAACATACTTAAGTGCACAAGTAATGGGCCTTTCCACCCACTTCCACCTACATTGGACAACAATCAGATGTAAGGCCACCACTCAAGCTATTAAATCGTTAGGACACAACAAGCAATTGACCAAACCAATCAAGTCATTTATTTATGGCTAATTTGAAATTGCATAGAACATATATTCAAACACAATCCAAAAAACATGACACATTAATTTCTCCAAATCAAACGAGTAAGTTGTGGAAGAGGAGCAATAGATTAGGAGAAGCAAATGCCATATCAATCCAAGTGTTCCCCTTGTTTGAAGTTTCTTTAGATTGATTATGTCTACAAGTGTTTGCATAAATATATTATTTCTATCATGTGTATGTGCTTGCAACTATATCTTGTTTGTGTTCTTTGTGTTTTGTATTTTGTTATAAATGTGGGGTTTTCAGATAATACTTTCAATGGGTTTTTTTAGACACTTTCTAAAGGGTTTTATGTGTTAATTTACGTTTTTTATAAGGGGCTTGGCATATTTCTTGTCAATGGGGTTTTAAGTTACTTTGTCATCTATTTGTTTCAGTGTTGCAATAGTCCTTTTTTCATACTCTCTCTATGCCTACATGTTTCAAGGGATACTATTAAAGGGGTTTCAAGTGATTCTATTAATGGGGTTGCTTGCAAGTTTTAAGTGATGTTCATAGATTTTCAAGTGATTCTATTAATGGGGTTGACACCATGTTTTAAGTGATATTGTTAATTTGGTTTCAAGTGATTTTGTTAATGGGATTGCCTACATGTTTCAAGTGATTGTGTTAATGGGGTTTCAAGTCATAATCTTAATGGGGTTTCAAACTAGTTTTGAATGTGTTGGTTCCCAAAACCGTAGATTGGAATTCTATGAGTCTTGTCAAGTCGATATTGGGATATCTAATCGGTTATGGCCAACGTGACAAGACTCATCAACACAATCCAAGTCCTTTACGCTTCTGGCTCTGCAAAACCAAGGCGGGTGTATCTGATCCTGAACAAATCACTTGAATCCAATATACTTATAGCAGATTGGTTAGAACATGAATGCAACAAAAGTTTCCCAAATGGCAAGGATTATAGAAAACTTATGACTTCTTCGGATAAATACAATTTTTAACAATAATTTCAAAGTATGAATGCTTTCGAACTTGCAAATTCTGAATTGAAAATGAAACAAATTATTATATATTTGTAAAAGTGTTTGAAAATATTATGAATTATAAAAATTTGTAGATATATCAACTTTCAAAGGAAAGATAAAGAATTATTGCCAGCATATGGATTAGGAATAATGAGCAAAATAATGACCAGTGCCAAAATTCAAAAGAGGCGATAGAGTCAAAATAAGCTTTTACATACATCTTTATGAAATCTTATAATTTTAAACTATAAACAATTTTAATTATCAAGATGCGACAAATCGATTATACTTATGTACATTCAAACTAGTCTAAAATGCTTTTAACTCATATAGAGACAAAATAAACGCAAATAAAAAAACAATTTGGTATTTCACAATATCTGCCATTATCAAGTTTGAAAAAACTATAATTGATTCGATCCACTTACCCTGACAATAAATAATTTACAGATTATAAGAAGTAATCATAAAAGACAGAGCTGTATAATGTTTTATTTCTAATGCCTTTGAAAATAAAATAAAATTTCTTACTGGTTATGCCTGAGAAAGAATGCAGGGAAGACACTCATTAATGAAGACACACCACTTCATAAAGAATATTAATATGTTTGTCTTTTGTTGTAATTAAACTTTAATAGAAGTGAAGTTCCTAATAAATGACAGGTGGGTGCTGCGGTCTTTGAGATCCCGACTGCTTCCTTTCTTTCACGTCACATGTTCCGATCCTGTAAGATGACTATATTATTCTCGCAGCCTCCACGCTCCAAATCCGTGTGGCTTCTCCGTTTTAATTCACATCCAGGAACATATTCACACGTTTCTCACATCTCCACTGCAAATGACTAGTATCTCTGAAACGTCAGTCCATATTATTACAATTTCAAACTTCAGATGCTGATCCAAATGTTTGTTTTTTTGTTCGAAATATTTCCAAGAATATAGTCTTTAAGGCTCACGCTGCAAATTGGCGATCAATATTTAACCACTGAGGACAATGATTTCAACGTGCTCCTTCTTTGTTGGCAGTAATACAAGTGAAATGGCTCCAGACATATCTGCTTGCTGATAATCATATCGACCCTTTATGAAATTGCATCAATGAATAGGACAAAAAAGTGACTTAGTTATAGCGTGGCTGTAGGTATTCTATCGCAGCCTTTTTATCGTCTTTCCTTTGAACATCGTTCTGCTGCACACACTTTATCATCGCCGCTTTATTGTTGTGTACATTTACTATCTTGCAGTAATCAAATATACATCATCATCTTGAATATTTCTGTCACACAACGTTGAAAATGGTGGAACATAGATAACATCCAAAAGGTTACTGTTTTGGACACTATAAGATGGTGCACAGAATGAACTGATTCCTTTTCTAGAGCATTTTCCTTAGCCTTTAGGTTATAATATTGGTTCTGACTTCTCGAAATCATTCCTCATATCTTTGTCATATCCAAACATGTCTGAAAATGGCCATGCGGTGCCTCCATAAAAATGGATTTTAAAATCCAAAATAAAAGAGGATTGTTGTCAATCAGGATTGCGTCTATAGCATGATGTGAAATCTAGCTATCCTGTTGAAACATGGAAACGTTCTTTTTGATGGGTAAGAGAACGAATCTCCGGATTCTAGGCCGGTTCCTCTTAGATTTGAAATATCACGTGCACAAATTTGTATAAAGAAAGGGATGAAAAGAATAACTTAAAGAATTCTAATCCTAGACAGGGTGATACACCAAAACTGATATGTAACTTAGATTAATTCAGCAAAGATCTTTCAAGATAACTATGTTGAATCTCTGGATTCTACAGGATAGCTAGATTTCACATCATGCTATAGGCGCAATCCTGATTGACAACAAGGACATCTACTTGATAAATGACTCTGAAGATATCTGCCACCATCAAAAGATATGAGATGAATTCAGGTTCTGAAAAATAAGATGTATTAACCGATTATTATAGCATAGAACCATTAAATCATAAATATTATTACCATTTATAGCATGGAAATTTACTTAATATGAAAGTCTAGTTTTTCAAAGAAAAATGATTAATAAATAAAATAAAACCAAGACCAAGAGTAGAATAGGGATAAGTAAAATGGTAATCAAATGGATGCCTAAAATCAGGGCTCCACTAGTGGCTCTTGTTGGGGACATATACTCTTCGCGGGTGTAATGAGTACTCAACTATTTTTGGATGAAGAAGACCTACAAAAAGATAAGACAAAACCACAATTAATCCATGAAATTATATCTAAAAAAATTTTAAAAATATGTAACGGAAAATAAAAAAGGTAAAGAAAACCCTCTAAAAATCTTTATGAGAAGAGTGGCTTCAAGTATCGCCCATGAACTGGGAAGTCTTGCACTCGTCCACTAGTATCCTGCAAAAAATAAGAATACTCTCCTGCCTTTCTAGAAACAATGAATGGTCATAACCACAAGGCCTCAAATTATCTTTTGCATTCCATTTTAAAACTCAATCGTCTACTTTGAAAGATCTGCTCAGAGCTCTTTTATCATGTAGAGATTTAACTTGCTGTTGCTTGGTGATATTCTATTCTTGAACACATCTCCTGATTTCATCAAGCTCAACTAATGCATTCAACTTTTCTTCCATGAAGTCAATATCTTCTAACTGCTCTTTAGTGATGAACTTGTAAACTGGGAGCATGTTATTAAGGGGAAGTCTTGCTTCCTTGCCATAAACCAAGTTGAAAGGTGAGAAACTTGGAGACTTCTTCACTGTGATCCTTTCAACCCATAAGGCTAAATTCAACTTTGAATCCCAAGCACGCTTGTTATTATCCAACATCCTTCTGATAATCATCAAAATAATCTTATTACTGGATTCAGCTTGTCTGTTACCCTGAGGGTGATAAGGAGATGAATATGATATAGTTATGCCATATTTCCCACAGAAATTAGAAAACTCTTTTGATTTGAAACACATACCGTTATTTGCAATATTTTTTTTCGGGACTCCAAACCTAGTTATAATATTTTCTATCAAGAACTTAGTCACAACCTTGCTTGTGGATTGCTTGGTAGGTATGGCCTCCACCCATTTCATGAAGTAATCGGTAGCCACTAAGATCCAACTATGTCCACCACTTGACTTATCACTGATCTCTCCAATAAAATCGATTCCCCACATTTGGAAAGGTTCTTCTATTTGTAAAGTCTTGAGGGGAAGGGCACCGTCATATTTTAGCTTCCCAAAAAATTTCTGACAAGCTTCACATTTTCTCACATAAGCATGACAATCCTTAAAAAGTTGTGGCCAGCAATACCCTGCATGTAAGATTTTATGCGCTGTAGTTTTTGCTGAAAAGTGACCACCACAAGATCCTTCATGCATTTCCTTAAGAACAGTTTCTACTTGATACATGTCTAAACAAAAAGGTAAAACCCTATCTGATCTGTTCTTCCAATAAAGATCACCCTGAACTAAGACATATTTTGCAGTTTGAAGTTTGATAGTTCTCTTTTGGTTATCATTCAAACTATCATTACATTTTATATGCTTTAAAAAATAAACTATATCTCTATACCAAGGACATATTTCAATACTAACTTCAGCGTGCTCAAGATCAACTTGATTTACTTGTGTTGCTTCCAGATTTGATTCTGCCATAAGTTTGGCTAAGCCCTGTCCTCTTACCAACTTTGTGATCTGAACATCAATGTTAAACTCATGTATTTGATTTATCCATATGCATCTCCTCCCAGTAGTCTCTGACTGTTTGAAAATGTCTTTAACTGCGGTATTTGGTACATATGCATTCACTTCTGCCCCAACTAGAGATGGTCTGAATGATTTTACTACCTTGACAAGAGAATAAGCTTGCTTCTCATTAATATCATAGTTGAGCTCAGCTGCTTGCAAACACTTGCTAAAGAATGCAATTGGTTGCTCATGTCCCTCTTCATTCTTCTGAAGCATAACTGCTGCTAAGTATGATAAGATGCGAAGGAGAAAATTTGAAATGGTTTCTTGAAATCAGGAGATTTAAGCACTGGATCCTCTTTGATGGCTTTCTTTATTGCGGCAAATGTATCTAGGGCTTCATTATTCCATGTCAGCTTAGCTTCCTTTTTTAACATTTTAGCAATTGGTTTAATAATTTCTGCAAGGTTGGAAACAAATCTTCTCACAAAATTAATTTGGCCAAAAAATGACTGAATGGCTTTCATTGTATTGGGTATTTGAATATTATCAATTGCAACCACTCTTTCTAGATCAATTCTAACACCCTCCTTAGAAATAATATGCCCTAAAAGTTTCCCTTCTGTAACCCCAAACTGACATTTTTTAGGATTAAGAGATATTCCATACTCAAAGGCTCTTTTAAAAAATTTCTCTAAGTGTCCACAATGGTCTTCTTCCCTTTTTGAGTAAGTTGTAAGGTCATCTTGATACACAACTAAAATGAAATCAATCAATCCGTCAAAAACAACATTCGTTGCTCTTTGAAAAGTAGCCCCTGCATTGGTTAAACCGAAAGGCATCCTAGCATAAACATAGGTACCCCAAGGCGTGGTGAATATTGTCTTATACTATTTTGACTCTCTAACTTTGACCGGGTTGTAATCCCAAGAATCCATCCATCATGGATAGTAACTCATTCCCAGTTACCTTTTGCAACAAAATTTCCATATTAGGTAAGGCATAATTGTCCTTTAGAGATGACACATTAAGATTTTTGAAATCAATGTATAATCTAATGTTGCCATTTTTCTTTCTAACAAGGACAAGATTAGATACCCATGATGAATGCCTAATAGGCTTGATGATCTCTGCATCTCTCAGCTTAATCAGCTCCTCCTTCATCTTAGGAGTTAATGTTGGATTAATAGGCCTTTGTCTTTGTCTAAAGGGTTTTGCGTCAGATTTCAAAGGTATTTCATGCTGAAATAAATCCTCTCTGTAAGCTTTTAGTTCATCATGTCGGTATCATTTTTGCAGTAGGTCAAAATTCTAGCATTTTCTGAAGGCTTTGATTAGTTAGTTCTATTTATTTGTGTCATAAATCTTTTTTCCTTTGATTTTTTTAGTATGGAGAAACTTGCTTCTTGACAATGGATTGTGACTCCTAAATTCTCAAAATTTAGGGCACCACCAGGAGGTACTTAAGGATAAATTCCAAAATAATTTCCTTTCTAACCACTACTGACAAGTATGTGTTGATGTGTTTCACGAGCTCCAATAAGGAACTATGAAAGTGGATCAATATGAGCATAGGTTCTTACAGTTGAGACAATATTCTAGTTATACACATAATGACCCTATGTTAGTGTAACACTTTATTCGGGGCCTTAATAGTCGTATCAATTGAGATGCTTGTATGCACTAGCCTAGGAAACTTTCCATTTCCATTGAGAAGGTAGGATTGGATAAGGATAATTTGTATAGGGCTTTTGGTAGTAGGACTAGTGCACAAACTTCTAGACTAGGTGCACAAGGTATATAGGTAAAACCTACATGTTCTTATAAGGTATCTTTAGAACCTCCTAGGACAGGTTACCAATAACAACATTAACTAATGCTTCCTAGGGTCCATTCTAAAGGCATGACTTTAGTAGTCACCAATCAAAGAATTGTGGTGGTTGTGTTAGGAATAACAGTCCACAATACAATTGAGAGGGGTGGTTGAATCGGTTATATGATAGATTATTAAACTTTAAACTTTGAGTAGAAACAATATCAGATCTAATGAACACAATGAATGCCAACACAATAACACAATACTTTGGTCTCGGGGAAACTCTGTTAAAGGTAAAAAACCTGGTGGGAATTAGCACCCACAAATGATGTACTGAGAGTATAGTATCCTTGTTAGAAGATCTAGCTATGTTATGAGCTTATTGAATCATTACAGCACATAGTCCTTGTTAGAGGACATACCCTGTTAGGAGTCAAGAAAGAAGGGTGGGCTCATTGCCCAGGCTCACTGCCCAACAAAGGTTAAACCCACCTTTAGAACTCACTATTTACAACAAGTGTATATGAAGGCATACACAATCTTTTGAAATATCTAACAACGACTATCTTTTCTTGATTAGTTCCAACGAATTTCACCAATATATCTTTCCTCTACATTTAGAAGATACAAGCTCGCAGCTTCTTACAATCCTCTTTATATCACATTCATTCTCACCATATCTTTTCCAAAGAAAAGATCTTACATATAAACCCTATTAAATTCTACATGATTAGGTCGGCCAATTAGGCTTTCCTATTTACATAAACTCTTGCTAAGATACACACGGTACCTAAAACAAATATACAATGATTCCATTAAAACAACTAAGGACTAACATCCTTAATTTACATTTGTAAAATAAAAGTTCATGCTACACTTCTAAAGTCGGCTCCCAAATAAGTCTTCTCTAGATCACATGCCACAGCTGGCGTCGTCCTGTGTTTTGTACCTTGTGCTGACCAAAAAACATCCTTCAGTGCCTTTTCTTTCATCTCTCAAACTCGCATGTACCGAATCCATATCTTCTGTAAGCTATATCAAAAATACAGAGACTCACTCTGTCAGCTTCCACCATCACTGTCCAGTAATCAGTCTTCACCAAAATAAGTGTAAGTCTCTCAATATGAAACATTACATGATGTGATCTTGGATATAAGATCACAACATATTCCTATACTCTCATCTGTCTTCACACATTCTAAAACATCCGTACAATGTTCGTACACTGTCATAATCATCTTCTACTCTTCACAGAGACATATGTTGACATTAGTGACAAACCACAAATGATAATAGTTTGAATGCCCATTCAGTAACGTAGTGATTAAACATATTAAATGTATTAATCACCACCCCATACATTAGCAATATCCAACAATCTCCCCCTTTGGCATTGATGTCAACATATGACAAAATTCATCATCCTAAAGTTATATCAATCCAAAGTTCTGTAACCAAACAATACTACATACAATCTCCCTATACAGTAGGGATTTTCTCATAGAAACACTCCCCCTTTGACAACAATGGCAAAGGGTGCCATGTGTAATACCCTAAAATTGGCACCTATTAAATTCAATTAATCTTGGTGCATTTTTGTCAATTTTATATCTCCAAAGTCCTAATTCCCTAGGCAATTTTTCTCTCTCCTACCTGACTTAATTTGACTTGATGTCAATTGCAATAACCCTAAATTACATTAATCAAATATTAAAATTAATTCCTAAAGTCTTCAACTTTTATTAGCCAAATTACCCCTATGATAAATTAATTTAATCCTAAAGTCCTAAGTGCTTGGAATTAAATTAAACTCACCGCATTTGGTTAATATACATGAAAATGAATTAATAATTACTTGTTATTTGAATGGACACTCTTTTTTGAATTAATAATTCATAATATTCGAAAGGTGCCTTGTGTGGCAATTTCCATTCTTTTAATAAGTAATTCATGTCTTTTTGTCTCAAATGGGAATGAAGAGTCAGGAGTTTCAAATCAAGAACCCCTTCATTCTCTTCCCGGGCTTTTCTATTTAATGGACCTTGTTCCTTCATTCAAGGGAGCTTTTTTGGAGAGTAATTAAACTATAGTATTTTTGTGTCTCAATTTCATTAATTCAAAGCTTTTTGCATATTAGTATAATTTTCATTTAATTTAATATTGCATATTCATCATAGTTATCTTACTTATTTTCTCATAGCTTAATCTAATCTCATATTTCTTTTCAAGTACTTTAGATTAAATTGCACTTCATATTTCTTTCAAGCTTTTAGTATAATTGCATTTCATTCTCAGTTTTAATGGCATATTCATCTTAACTTAATTTCATTTTGTGCAATTTTCATACTTTCAAATCCTCCATTGTAGATCAATCTTATGGTTGTTGGCTCTCCAATCTGAGAGTAATTAAACACCCCATCTACATAGGAGGAAACAGATCACTTCACGATGGATTTCATATTGAGTAATTCATACTCTCTCTTGTAATTCAATGACGTGAGTAATGACTATGTTGCGTGTGTAGTTGGATTAGAGGTCCACATTCGACTATATACATTTTGGCGCCCACCGTAGGGCAGAAAGATCAATTGCTGGCCTCATTCTCATTTTTTTCTGATAAGAAATTTAAGCTCTATCATGCTCCGTACTATCTATGTACGGATTCTCATGCGAGAATCCAGAGCGTGTCGTGCGAAGTTTCGCTCCTTGTAGCACTCTCTCGCGCGAGCTGATGCATCCTCACGCGGCTCCCTGTACTTTCTTGTGCGCTGTGAAGTACTTCCTCGTGCGAGATTTGGATACAGTGGTTTAAAATTTTCAATTTCTGTCTTTCCTGTTTCAGATTTCTGACAGTTTCCTATTTGCTATTGTTTATTATTTCTCTATTATTTTCATAGCGTAACAGTTTTCTGCAGGATGTTTGACCAAGAACACAAAGCATGCTAATAGTTTGATTGCAGGACGATAGTCGAAGACTTGCTAAAATGTTGTGTTTGTTTCTTGCTTTCATTCACATAGTCTAAATAGGGCTCCATTAAAATTTCTTGAGGATTTTGATAGTGAGTAGGGAATTTGACTCTTCATTACATGGAGGTGATGACCATGAATGAACCCGAAATCCTAATGATCTTACTAATATGACAAATTCTTGGGGAAGCAGAGAAAGGTAGTGAATCTTTACGCTTCTACTTGCCAGGGGACTATGCTCTTCTCTCTCTGAGAGAAACAGAAACCCAAAAGCTTGTAGTTATGGTGGAGTGAAGCTAACTCAGTGATGAATCTTCTTGATGTGTTTGTGCGAGGAAATGGGATAGATAAGTATACTCTTCTCCCTTTGGGAGAACCAGAAATCTAACCCCCAAATCTAAACCAAGTCCAGTGTCACCTTTAGAGGGCTTGCCGGAAGTTGAACCTCTGGGAACGACCCAAGTGAGTACGCACCTTTCACCGGTGATTCCGCCTCACTCTAATAAAGAACATTTTGTTGAGTCTAAAGACTCCAAAACCATGTTAAATTCCTTCTCAAGACTTTGACTATCATCTTGAGAAGGCTCCGTCTATTATACTGAGCGGCACCGCTCCTAGCCCTGCTTGCGGGGGTGTATGACTTTTGAGTGTTGGTGTGGTTGCGAGGCCTCAACCCAGGGGCACTGAAGGTTAGCATGAACAAAAGCCTATTAAAAACTTTCCTTAACTAGTGGCCTACCCGGTTCACCTCCAAAAGAAGTCATAATCTTTGCGCAGGGAGGGGGAAGAATCTCTCCCGTAGATTCCCATCATAGGCATACACCTGGATACTTGAAGGTGGTTGTGACACTGGCCCCTGCTACAAGGGTAACCTTTGAACGTACACCATTGAGTCCTTGGAAACATCGAAAACACAAGTGCCCTCTAGGGGGTGACATGGCTGTGTGAGGTGCACGTATGCGCATAAGCAATGGGGCAAAGGTTTTGTCTTCTCACCATTTTTTTGTAGGACTAAGCTATGTGTTTGTTATCGAGTCTTAAACATTGTCCAAATCATTATCAAACAAAGACTCCCCCGATGCTATCAAGTTGCTTTTGTCTTTGATAGGTCTGTTAACGACTACTTCTTGTATCACAACTGCTTAATTTGAACCTTTGTGTCTTTAAACGAATGTTTGAAATCCCAAAACAAGATTGTTGGTTAAACTGTTCTTCAAACCTGTCAAGAAACTAGATTTTCTGTCAGACATCAATTCAGGATGTACTTCAAAATTCAACTTTAACCTTCAAAGCTATGCCAGATTGTCAAATTTTGCACTTTTCCCACGCGAAGTTTCACTCTTTAGAGCACTTTCTCACGCAAGACTTTGTTCTCTCGCGCAGAGGTTGATGTTCTCTCATGCGGCCTGGTACTCTCTCGTGCGAGACTATAGCCCAGTTTTAAAAAATAGAGACCTGTTTGCCATTGACTGTTTGACTTTTTACCTGATCTGCTTTTTGTCCGAGGTCTATTTTTTTGCTTTCCTATCGTTCACTATTAGAAACTAGTTGTCTTGAGTTAGGAATCGATCGATCTTTGCTTTGACTCATGTCATCTCTCATTGGTTTACCTTATCTCTTTATGCCTTTTGTATCTTGTGTTGTGATAGTCTTATCTCAGCTGTTCTAGCTACCTCTTTTTGACGATTCGTACCAAGTCCATCTCGCATCTTGGCTATTCTAGCCATTTATCTCCTTTGTGTTGTTCTTAGAGATAGAGTCTAGCATTATCCTGAGTCTTCTCTCATTTCATCTTCGTCTATGACTGTCACGATTAGAAGTGGCAAGACTTATCCCATTCAGAATCCTGATCAAGGTAGAAGCGAACCTCCTAATCAAGAAATAGATCATCCTGAATCTGTTGTGAAATCTGAACTTTGTGAGATATCCTCGATTTCCTCATTGAATACTTTGAAAGATAGTCCATCTCAACCATCACCTCCGGTGTTTCAAGAGTGATTTAATCCATTGTTTGAAGCGCAACCTGGTTTCTCATTTCAAGAGCAAGACAACTCGTTCTTCTGAGACAACTCATTGTTTCACAACTTTGGAAGACCTCTTCCTCGGACTAATCATATTATCGTACCTATTGATCCTACTGAGAATAGTTCTATCATTGAACCGAGTGATACTATTGACGATATCTTCTCACTTGAATTTGTTAAATCTTTTGATCCTGTTCATTCGCCAAAAGCTACCTTGGCTATGCCTTTTCGATCTCATTCACATCACTTTGCTAAGTCTTCATATACTGTTCAAGTCTACGACAAGATGGGAGATCTATTTGATTTCCAACCGGGAAAGTATAGTCAAACCTTTGATCAATCTCAAAGAAATCAATATCATGGTCAATCCTCTAATGACCCACGTCATGCTCAACCTCAGAATGAGCAGCCTCATGGTCAAACTCAATATGACCAAAATCAGTCCCACAATGATGATCAATCTCGAAACAAGCCTCAAGGTGATCAACAACCCACCTATTTCTGTCATCCTCCTCCATATGATCAAAACCAAGATGATCAGCAACAAGATCTGATTTTGAGTATTTATGAGATTCTTGGGAATGAAAATGAGGTGATAACTCAATAGGATATAGATGCTGCCAAAGCTAATAAGGGTCTCATTAAAATGATGGAGATCCTTCCTTTGGAGAGAAAGAAAAGTACTTCCTTGAGTTAGCTAAACAAGGGGCCAAGTTACCTCGAGACTATCAAGTTGAAACACTTGTAGCTAAGGAAGAAGGGACTGAGACCGCAAAGTTGCAAAAGATGGTCCAAGACATGCAAAATCAAATTAGTCAACTTGCGAAGAATAGGGACAAACCTGCTCAACAATTTACAATGGAAAGTATTTGTCCTTTCCCTTTTGACAAAAGTCTTCATATGCCACCTTTTCCCAAAGGTGTAGAACTCCCTAAATATGACAAATAATTGGGTGCAACTGATCCCCAAGACCACTTAAGGGAGTTTGGCTCATTGTCTATGGAATTCATGCATGATCAAACATATCTTATGCACTTGTTTCCTCAAAGTTTGGGCGGACTAGCTATGGAATGGTTCTCTAGATTGCCCACTGGCATTAAAACTTTTGACGAAATGGCTAATCTTTTTCTCTAGCACTACTCGCATAACATTCAGCATCCGGCCAACATCCGAGATCTTTGCAATTTAAAACAACAACAAGGAGAATCTTTCCTAACATTTCTCCAAAGGTGGAGATAATTATGTACGAAGTGTCCTCACAAGCTACCAGAGTCTGAGAGACTCGACATTTTCTTGGACAATCTTTTCCCAGACTTTGGATACCAAGTGCAATTGCAAGGTCCTCTAACTTTTGATAGTATGATTAAACAAGCAGTGCAGATAGAGGCCTTTATGATCAAGAAAGGTGAATTAACTTTGAATAAGGACAATAAACAAGGATAAAGGAAAGATTGTCAATAAGAACAGAGATGTAGTAAATGATGGAGTGGTGGATAATGTTACTGCGAAGCCCCCAAAGCCTACTTTTAATCTTACTTCCAGTACACAAGTGGCTAAGGTTGTCGAAAAGACTACAACGGATAATCAACAAACTTCAAGATTTGCTAGGAACAAACCTTGGGCCTCTCGACCCAAGCATGATTTCACCCCTTTGGGAGAGCCTCTTGATGTGGTCTATAAAACTCTTATAGAGAATCAAGTTCTTACTCCTTTGGAAAAGCATACTTATGACCCACAACCACGACCTCATTGGTGGAATGATAATGCTTACTGTGACTATCACCAAAACATTGGTCATAAGACTTCTACTTGTCTCCAACTAAAGCATAAAGTTCAAGATCTCATTGACAATAGTGACATCCTTATGGAGAATCATAATAAGAATTCAGACCATCAAGCTTTTAAGGATCCCTTCCCTCCTCATGAGAAGGGTGAGTCTTCAAATGCCAAGAATACCAATGCTAAAGTCAATTACACATACACTAATAATGACAATGTTATTGGTATGATAGAACCTATCGAGGTAGAATATTGTGACGTGATCACTTCTAAAGGGAGTGGCGATGCTCCCAAATCTAAGACTCCTTTCATCTTGCGTAGTTCTACACCTCATTCATCTGAATTTGAACAATCTCGAGACTGCTAATGTTGTCACTCGATCGCGAGGAAGAGTTGTTTTGAAAGGTCCTGATGCTTCCACATCCGCTCCAAAGCAAACTGCGGATAAGAGACCCGATACTTCCACATTCACTCCAAAGCAAATTGCGAATAAGACTATTGTTGGCCCTGCCAACAAGAACATGAAATCTGTTCCTACAGCTAGCTTGGCTAGTTATAGCATTTTAGATAAACTCCAATGAACCAACACTCAAATCACCATTTTTGAGTTGTTGAAGATCTCGCCTGCTCACAGGCAGATTTTGGATAAGGCCCTTGGTGAGGCAAACATTCCTAAGGATCTCAATCTCAACTAGTTCCAATCTATGGTGGGTCATTTGACCTCACCTCACTATCTATCCTTCTCTAAAGAAGATGATCACTCTTTGAGTCACCCTCATAACTCTCCCTTGCATATAGAGGTCATGGTAGGTCCTAAGTGTGTTCGCCGAGTACTTATAGACAACGGTGCTGGTCTTAATATCTGTTCTACTAAACTACTCACTCAGCTAGGTTATGATGAGAATTGTATAGACCCTCGCAAAAAGATTACCATCAAAGCTTATGATGAGGAAGAATGCAAGTCCCAAGGCTTAGTTGTGCTACCTATCTGCGTAGGTCCTATTGAGAGAGATGTTACTTTCCAAGTGCTCGATATTCCTCTTGCCTACAATGTCTTGTTAGGTAGGCCTTGGATTCATGAGATGCAGGCTGTTCCATCCATGTATCATCAATGCATTAAGTTCCCATTCCATGGGGCAGAAGTCACTATACCTGCAAATACCAATTTCTCTTGCAATACTCTTGGGCAAACCGCAGATAGCTTTGTTCCAGCAAATAGAGAATCCACTAAGTTTAATGATGCTAAGCTAAAAGAAATGGAACAAACTTTGAGACTTAAGGATACAAGCATGGGAGAATACCGAATGGAACTTGTGCTATCACTGGCTGCTCTACCTCTGTCTCCACGCTCTTATGGGAGACCTTCTAAGGACAACAAACTTTCTAATGCTCCTCCTCAAATAGTTTATGATGGCACCTTTGTATGGGCCTCTATACCTTTAGAAGATGAGGATGAAGAAAGAGCTATCTGAGCTTGGATCTATAAAGGAAAAGAAACAGCTGAAACAACTACTCCACCTCCAAATTTAGAGCAAGAACCATACAGTGAGGCCTTCAAGATCATGAAGCACTTTGGTTATAAGGGGAGTGGTCCTATAGGAAAGAATGATAATGGCTTACTAAAACCCATTGAATCTACAGGCTGCCGCACAAAAGATACTAGTGGCTTGGGCTTTAAAAAGACTCCCTTTCATTTGGGGACCAAGAAATTTGTGTCAGCTCCTGAGCCTAAACCTAAACCTAAACAAGAAATTGAAGATGCCACTCCAGAAGTGAATCCAAAGGCTAGCTCTGATGAAGATACATTTCCATATCCTATTCCTCTGGATCTTGCAGCACTCTTTGCCGAACCTGATGAGCCTATCATACCTGTTCACATGGTAGAGACAGATACTGATACTGATAATGATTTTGATAAAACCTCTTTAGTGTACCAATTCACAAATGAGGAATGGAAAGAAACACTAAATGATGATCCCAATTTTACAGGTGAACAATATAGGCCACCACATTTTCAAAAGTACTTTGAACAAGAACAACTTCAGCAAGCTATTAATGCCACAAGGGGTAATAATGAGTCTGATGATGTTGCTAATGAAATTCCCACATCAAGTATAGACTCACATGAATATGAGTTGGACTCTTTGTCTGATGCTACTTATGATGTAGACATAGATACTGCTCATGTGTATGAAAGACTCCTCGAAGTAGGTGAAGGGTCTAGTGCTAGGCTGCACAAATTAGACACCACTAATGTTAACATGTCCTCTACTATTGACGTAAGGTCTTATAGGGATTTGAACGCTCCTTTGGATGAGATCGCTCTAGGTCTTGACTTTCTCATCAATGCTTTTGAGGGTTATACCGTGAATACAGTTGACCAGTCACTACTTCCCTTTCACTTCGTCGTCCCGATCTGATAAACTGGAACTCCCATTTCGAATCCAATGAAGTCCTAACGTTCCAAAACAATTATGATCTAGCCTGTTACCTCCATGCTATTGAACCTGTGATGTCCTCCACCAGCGAAAGTAGTGTCAACATGACAGAGGAAGATATCAAGTATCTTAGTCAAAAAATCAAAAGAAGAAAAAATAGATGCTCTGATGGTGAAAACCACTTTGTGGTTGTATCAGAGCCAAAAATAATAAAAATAAAAGATGTATCCATAGGTGAAAACCTCTTTGAAGCACCCAAGGATGAGATACTTGATACGCTTCTAAGCCACTTTCAAGAGAGGTCATGAGTATTGACTGAGCCGACACAGCCAATAAATTTGGGTATAGAGGCTGCTTCATAGATTATTCATTTAGCACAATCATTTTCTGTTGAAGAAAAAGAAGAGTTCATGAGCTTCTTTTAGAGAAAGAAAATAAAGTTTGCATGGACCTACTCTGACATGCCTGGATTAGACCCCAATCTAATCATGCATCATTTGTCCATCGCACCAGGTATCAAACCTGTTAAACAGAAGCTACGAAAAATGCATCCACATGTAGAGCTTTTGGTTAAAGCGGAGCTAGAAAAGCTTCTTAAGGTTGGCTTCATAAGAACTATTGATTATGCAGAATGGATTTCAAACATTGTTCCAGTCACTGAACATGACAAATCCATTCGTGTGTGTATAGATTTCAGAGACCTCAATAAGGCATGTTCGAAAGATGACTTCCCACTACCTAATATTGATATGATAGTTGACATGATAGCATAATATGAGATGTATTCCTTGATGGATGGAATTTTTGGCTATAATCAAATAAAAATTGCGCTAGAAGATCAAGAAAAGACTGCTTTTACATGTGCCTGAAAAGATCGCTTCTATATGATGCATAAAATGATGGAGGATTATGTGGATGATACTTTAGCCAAAAGCATGCAGTGAAGAACTCATCTCACAAATTTGGGTCCCATCCTCGACCACATGGAACAATTTAGTCTCAGATTTAATCCAAAGAAATGTGCTTTCAATGTTACTTCTGGAAAACTCTTGGGTTATATCATTTCAGCTAAAGGCATAGAAGTGGATCTAGAAAAGGTGCAAGCTATTATGGACATGCCTCCACCCAAGAATATCAGTCAAATGAGAGGATTACAAGGAAGGCTACAATCTATCCGGTGCTTCATTTCACAGTTGGTTGACAAGTCACAACCATTTACTAAAACTTTGCATAAGAATGTGACTTATGAATGGAATGAGGGATGTGACAAGGGACTTACTCAAATAAAACAATATCTTGCTAATCCACCAATTCTGATGCCTCCTATTCATGGGAAGCCACTTATACTGTACATCTCAGCAAAAAACACATCTTTGGGTGCTCTCCTAGCTCAAGAAGATCATAACAACAAAGAGAGAGCCATATACTATATCAATAGAACATTGGTCTCCTATGAAATGAATTATTCTATCATTGAGAAGGCTTGTTTAGCAGTGGTATTTGCTTCTCAGAAGTTGCAACATTATATGCTAGCTCACACCACAAGGCTTATTGCAAAAATTGATCCACTGAAGTACTTGTTGAGCAAAGCTGCCCTCACAAGTAGATTAGCGAAATGGGTAATGATAGTGAATTTGACATTGAGTATGTGGAAAGAAAAGCTATTAAGGGACAAGCAATTGCTGATCAGTTGGCGGAAGCTCCTTTGAAAGATCACCATCCTTAGGTGTTTAGAACCCGATGAGTCCAAACGTGCGCTAGCTGAGGTACACGAAGGTATCTGTGGGTCTCATTCTAGTGGTCTAACGTTAGCCCAAAAACTTATTAGAGCTAGTTATTACTGGCCAGATATGGAAAAAGAAGTTGTTCAATATGCCAAGACTTGCAAGCAATGTCAATTTCATGGGAATTTGATTCATGCTCCTTCTCATGAGCTTAGTCCTCTCATTAGTTTCTAGCCATTTCAGCAATGGGCCTTCGACTTGGTCAGTCAAATACATCCTTCTTCTTCAAGAGGGCACAAGTTTATCATTACAGCTACTGATTACTTTACCAAGTGGGTTGAGGCAGTGCCTCTAGCTGTAGCTAATGACAAGACTATTGCTATGTTCATACTGAACTATATCATTTGCAGATATGGTATACCCTCATCTATTATCATTGACAATGGGGGACAATTCAAAAATAAGGACCTGACAGACTTATGCACTAAATTCAGAATTATTCAGCATTGGGCATCTATCTATTATCCTTAGGGTAATGGACAAGCAGAGGCTTCTAATAAGACAATTCTGAAAATCTTGCACCAAATAGTTCATAAATCTGGTAGAGATTGGCATCTCCAGATTAATCCAGCTTTGTGGGCCTACAGAACAAGTATCTGAACACCAATGGGGGCCACTCCCTTCACCTTGGTTTATGGAGCAGAGGAAGTATTACCTATTGAGGTCAAGATTCTAACATTGTGAATGTCTCCAAAGGGCCTCATCACTGATGAAGAAAACAAAATATCTTGACTTCAAGAGCTTGAGTTACTTGATGAACGTCGGAAGGTGGCGTTCGATCATCTAAGAGCATACCAAAAGAGGATGTCTAAAGCCTACAATAAAATTTTTTGACAAAGAGAATTCCAAGTGGGTGATCTCATCTTGAGAGAGAACCCCAAAAATCAGTAGCAACGAGTCCATAAAGGGAAATTTGAACCAAACTAGCTTGGTCCGTATGTCATTACTGCAACATTTGGGTCTGGCACTTATCGACTCTCCACCACTGAAGGAGAACAACGCAAAGAGCCTATCAACACTCTTCACTTGAAGAAATTCTACACCTGAGACATTGCTCATGTGCTCGTGTACATACTTATTGGTCCTAAAAATCTCCAAAAAATGATATATTGCAAAAACTCCTAAAAAAATTTGCAAAATGTCTTGAAAAAATGATCATCTTAGTGAAAACCTGGTAAACAGGTGTTTGATGTATCTATTATCTTGGTGAAAACCTAGTAAACATGCACCTTGATAATAATAAAAAAAAATAGAAAATTGAAAAAAATACAAAAAAAATGAAATATTAAAAAAAATACAAAAAAAATGAAATATTCATAAAAAATAAAAAAAAGAGAAAAAGTACAAAAAAAATTGAAAAAGAAGAAAATGTGCCATTGATGAAAACCTGGTAAATAGGCATCATGGTAGCAAAAATAGAATCTCTTCCAAGATGGTGAAAACCTGGTGGGCGCCTCTTGTTTCCTGAAGCTACATCTCATCTCAGCGTTGCTTGGCGTTTAGTTTCCTGCTTTAGTTCGCTTTCCCACTTTCCTGCTTTAGCTTGTTTCTTGCTTTAATTTTCCAGCTCATGCTCTTGCTTTTAGTTGTCTTCGAGATCTTCCGTGTCTCTTCATGGATTGGAACTGGTTCACACTTGGGGGCACCTTCCTAGTCTAGGGGCATTGTCCTATCGCTTTCGGAAGTTTTGTTCATGCATCAGTCACCAGCGGTTCTCGCTGCGTCTGCTTGTTGATGCCTAGCTACTTTTGAGATTTCTCTCCTTGAGGATCTCTCGTGTATCGGTCGCCAGTGGTTCTCATTGTGCCTGCCTACTGATATCTAGCTTTTGTTCGACCTCTCTCTTTTGGGATCTCTTCCTTACATCAGTCACTAGTGGTCCTCACTGCGTCTTCCTACTAATGTTTCACTCATGTTTTATTCTCTCTTTTGAGAATCTTCCTTGTATCGGTCACCAGTGGTTCTCACTATGTTCGCCTGCTGATACTTGGTTTATGCTCCGATATATTTTTTTGAGACTTTGTCTCTCACGACGGTCACCAGTGGTTCCCACTGCGTCTACCTGCTATCGCTATCCCGTCGAGGCTTCGAATGTTGTTTCCTTCCATTTTGACTTCAATCCACTTGAACACAAATGTAAACTAAAACTGAAAACTGACTTTGTGTTCCTTTGAAGCATGCTGAGCTTTTTTTTCTTTGCTTGTTTGTTTGTTTTCTTTATCATTTCTCCTCGAGCGAATCTAAGATGTCTTTCTTGATTGAGAAACGTGAAGACTAGGGGCATGATCTTTCCTTTGCTTTCTATTTGCTGGTTTAGTTCCAATGATCCAAAGATTCTATCTAAGAGGGGTGTCCGTCTGTAAGAGCCTCCATCTCGTATTGGATGGCCATGCGTACCTCGACTCCTTTTATATGGATGCTTTGGTGAGGTTGGTTCTTCTCCTTGTCTATTTTGAGTGACTTGTTTCTGCTACAAGTAAAATTGCTAATGCTCATCTTGCTAAGTGAACGTAAGGGTCACTGCGAGCACTCTTTGGCAAAAGAATAAAATCTTGTGTGTCTGGTGTGTTTGTTCATAAGCAACATTCAGTTCATTCTAGCAATTGTGCTTTGATGCTTATGTTAATTTTCTAAATCAAAAGGAATAGGTGTTCAGGTCATTCTGGCTTCTTGTGCCTTAAATGCTTACACCTCATTCCGACAAATCTAAGACTTATGTCATGTTCATATTCTCATAATTGCAATATTAGTGAGGATGGTATGACATCTTGCGATTGTCCTGTGCTTAAATGAACTTGATGATGATGAATACGGTGAGTCCAACAACCAAGTCCTAGGACTTGCATTTTCATTTTAGGCTTGCATTTTAGTTTAGGCTTGCATTTGCCTATTAAGCTTGTATTTGAGACGATATCTTGTTACTCTCTTGATTGCTTTCTATTCATCAAAGGTCCTCATCTTTTGTCCTGGGTTCATCTTGGCTGCACAAGTGTCTGGTCCTCGCTCTCGATCTTCGAAACACATATTCTTTTTTATTAGTACCTGTCATATATTGCGACAATCCTACATGAGATGATTAGTACCATATACATTACATATCCATTGCATATTCATTGCATTTCCATTTGCATTCATAAACTCATATACATGTGCATCAATTATAAGTATAACTCAAATCATACATTACACATATGCATACATTCTATCCATCTATCACTGCATTTCACATTTCATCATCATAAAAATAACCATATGCATATTCATATTCATAAAAGGAAGCATGTGCATTTCATACATTTCTATCCATACATCTAAGCATATAGAAACATCTCAAAACATCAATATCAAAGCAATATAACAAGTACAATGATATCAAAATATCGATCTCATATATATATCTTGAATAATGTCATGTACAAAAAGAGAAGGTGCTACTCGAGCACAATATAAAAAATGGACTACAATATACAAGCATATCAAGTATGCTAACTAGGTCCCACACCACCTGGAGGAGGTGGTAGCAATGGTCTCTGGGGAAGGGGCATCGGCCGCTATGGAGGTGCCTGTTGAGGGGGTGCCTGTGGTGCCTGCTGTGGTGGGGCCTATGGTGGTGCTGGTGGAGGTGCCTACGGAGCTTGAGCATAATCAACAAAAGGTGGTACCTTCTTCGACAGATCTGGAATGACCTCGCAGTAAGCTACATAGTAGTAAGTTGCCTGAGCAGCCTCATATCTGGTCTCAATTCGTGATCATGCTAGCTCCTCCCGTAGTTACTTGATCTTTGCGTCCCTGTCAGCTACCTAGGTTTCCTCCCTGATGAATCGAGTGTGGTAGTCATCGCGCTCCCACTAGACCTGTCATACCCTCTCACGGCTCTTCTTGAGAGCCTCCTTCAGCTATGATGTACCTACTCCTGCCAGAATATCAGGCATATCAGTATCGTCATCTGGTGGTGCCTGCTATGACATATCGCCGGTCCGCTGCCTAGTGGATCTCTGTTGGGCCCCACTACTCAAAGATCCTACATCTAAACCCATCGTCCTAGTAGGAATACTAATATGTCCTGCTCGAGGTCTCAACACTCTCTGCTACTGATGTCCCTGCTGTGTAGCTTGCTGCTGTGCAGGTTGCTAAACTGGTGGCTGCTAGGCTGGTGGCTATTGATCTGGTACTTGCTGTTGTTGTGCAGGCTGCTACTGTGCCCCCATACCAACAAGATATGTTAATCTCAGATGATGACGTACAACCAACTGGTCCCTGTATGTAGGTGTCACCCCTGCATTGGTGACACCCACCATATAATCCCATCACACTGCTGGAATGTGTGCCTCTATCGCACACCACCCTGGATCCAATCTAGCATGCCACCCCTTCTTCTCCTCATTGAAGAAGCGGGCGTAGGGGCAGTACTCCTATGATATGTCTTGCTGCCTACCAAACTTGTGCAAGATATGTGTAACAACAAATCTCTTAATGATAGAAACACTCCGTCCAATTAGTGGATGTGATACAAACATGTGTGAAAGCTCTCTTCGAACATCATCCCATGGCTCAGTAGCCACCCAAGGTCTCCATACTACAACTGCCATGTCATCCAGCTGGCCTCTCCACTGCTCCATCTTACCTAGAAGAGGCTGAGTCATCGGACTTGCGTACCTATAAATATACAGCTCAAGCTGCTACTGTGTGTCATGGAAAATAGGCCTGCAAATGGGGAGATGCTCCCAGGCCCAGATTTGTAAGACGAAGACACCTGCCGCCATCATCCTCGCACTCCGCCGATATACTATCTTATGCATCTCATGATACATGTGGGCCAGCATGCACTCGCCCCATCTGAACCTGACGGCTAGCCTCTCCAACATCCTCCACAACATTGTGCCCCAGCCGCACTCTAGACCATGCTGACCTCGATCTGGAACAAGGTAGCAGCTCAGAAACATAGCAAGGACAATGACAAATGGATGAGCACCGCCATGCATACTGATCAAATCATCCCAGGAGATGGCTTGGCTCATCACTGGATCATCTCTGAAGATCACTCTCAAGGCTACTATACCCTGTTGTGGCTGTGTCTCATACTCTACTCTAGCACCATGGATTGGTATCCACAGAATCCTGTACACATCCTCGGGGGTCACCCTCATCTCCCCCATCAAAAAGTGAAAAGTGTTCGTCTTTGAAAGGAAATGCTCTACGAGTGCACCAAGAAGACCGTGATTTACCCTAATGTCAGGTAAATCATGCAAGAATCCCAAACTGAGTACCTCAATGTGAGCACTCTCTGCATCTGTCAATCTCTGCACTAATGTGGTGATCATAGGATGGTGCGTCCTGAAGGTGATGTCAAGGAAGTCAACTTGCAAAGCAAGCGATGACATTGGATCAGTATCTCAAACATGATGGTTTTCAACACAACAACAACAAAAGCAGCAAGACATCTATCCTAGACATGGCTTTGTGACACTCTACTTGGCTAATTTTACGCAAATTTGAAAATTTTTGGCAAAAGAATTTAAACTCTGCAGCAACTTTTCATGCAAGGAAACTATTTCCTTGCGTGAGACAAGACTTGACCTTGCGTGAACTGCTACAATCTCGCATGAGACCACCTTTTAGCTCGCACGAGCTTCCAGACAGAGCCCGCATGAAGAAGACCTAACCGGCACAAGGAAACTACTTCCTCGTGCAAAGGGAGACCTAGGCCGGTGCAAGGAAACTACTTCCTCATGCGAGATTGAAATAACACGTCCTAAATCTATGCTAGATCATCCTAAATTGACCTAAAAAGCGATATGAATTGAAATGCAAGGAGGTTTATCGACTACTTACAGGTGCATCATACTCCATGGGTTGGGCATGTCATTGGGAGTGCTCAAATCAGTGTGTATGTAGTGGAAGACCCTCCATTTCTCTCTTAGAGCTCAAAATCACAAGAAGATGAAGGTAAATAATGAATTGAAAATGACCCCTCCAAGGCCTTATATAGCTTTTGACCTAATTTTCAAAAGTGCTCTGTTTTATGCAAAAATTGTACCCTTGGCTAAATCGACTGCTCTAAATCCATTTTCATGATCAAAATCAAAATTTGACATCTCTAAATAGCTCAAAATCACATTTTAAATTTTGAGGCCCTTTGGGATTGGATGCTTGTGCAGCCAGCCTTCTGGCATCATCTTCCTGTCAGACTCTCATCTTTGCATCATGTTCTCAAGATCTTTTCTCTTTTTCATCAAAGTCAACTCTAGTCAAATCTAGTCAACCATGGTCAACCATGGTCAAACTTGGTCAACAGGACCTCTGCATTGCTCCGATTTGCTTTGGCAGCTTCTCGAATCTAGTCTAATTGCTTTTGCTCTGCAACCTCTTGTTGTTAATCATCCCTCTTATGTCATCTTTCAATTTCTCTCCCGAGGGGGCAGGATGATTGCATCATTTGAATCTTGTTGAATCAATTCTTGAATCAGTCTGATCTGAATCATTAGTTCTCATTGCTAGGGGCATCTTCGTGCCTCACATCTTGCTATCTGGTCATCTATCTTTTAGGTATCTGAGAAACCTAACTCGGATCCTCGGGAATCAAGCTTAATTTTGGAGATGGTTCTCAAAATATTTTAGGTATTGGGGCAATCTAACCCTAATTCCTGGCAGTCAACCTTCGTTCTAGAGATGGCTCTCAAAATCTCTCTTAGACCGTTATCTAGGCAATCTAACCCGAGTCTCGAAGGGCTGAGCTTTGTATTGGGGCAATCTAACCCTAATTCTGGAGATAGTCCTAAGTTTGCATCTGAATCTCATTCTGGGCATTGCGGCAACCTAACCCTGATTCCAGTTCTCTCAAGACTGTTGTCTTCACAATCTAACTTAGACTTCAGAAAATCATGCTTTGATCTGTTCGGTGTCTTGGCAACCTAACCCAGACTTTTGAATTTCTCGTCATGTGTCACTTCAGACTATTCTTTGAATCAACGCGCTGTTCGCACATCAATTCAAAGAGGGGCAAATGTAATACCCTAAAATTGGCACCTATTAAATTCAATTAATCTTGGTGCATTTTCATCAATTTTACATCTCCAAAGTCCTAGTTCCCTAGGCAATTTTTCTCTCTCCTACCTGACTTAATTTGACTTGATGTCAATTGCAATAACCCTAAATTACATTAATCAAATATTAAAATTAATTCCTAAAGTCTTCAACTTTTATTAGCCAAATTACCCCTATGATAAATTAATTTAATCCTAAAGTCCTAAGTGCTTGGAATTAAATTAAACTCACCCCATTTGGCTAATATACATGAAAAGGAATTAATAATTACTTGTTATTTGAATGGACACTCTTTTTTGAATTAATAATTCATAATATTCGAAAGGTCCCCTGTGTGGCAATTTCCCTTCTTTTAATAAGTAATTCATGTCTTTTTGTCTCAAATGGGAATGAAGAGTTAGGAGTTTCAAATCAAGAACCCCTTCATTCTCTTCCCGAGATTTTCTATTTAATGGACCTCATTCCTTCATTCAAGGGAGCTTTTTTGGAGAGTAATTAAACTATAGTATTTTTGTCTCAATTTCATTAATTCAAAGCTTTTTGCATATTAGTATAATTTTCATTTAATTTAATATTGCATATTCATCATAGTTATCTTACTTATTTTCTCATAGCTTAATCTAATCTCATATTTCTTTTCAAGTACTTTAGATTAAATTGCACTTCATATTTCTTTCAAGCTTTTAGTATAATTGCATTTTCATTCTTAGTTTTAATGGCATATTCATCTTAACTTAATTTCATTTTGTGCAATTTTCATGCTTTCAAATCCTCCATTGTAGAATTGGTCTTATGGTTGTTGGCTCTCCAATCTGAGAGTAATTAAACACCCCGTCTACATAGGAGGCAACAGGTTGCTTCATGATGGATTTCAAATTGAGTAATTCATACTCTCTCTTGTAATTCGATCATGTGAGTAATGACTATGTTGCGTGTGTAGTTGGATTAGAGGTCCACATTTGACTATATACACCATGAGTCATCAACTATTTTCCAACATCTTTCTTCCAAGATCACTCCCCTTGAGGAGTAGATCCCTACATCCAGTCTAGAATATGATAAGGCTCAGAAAACCTCTGGACTGATGCATCTCTGCATCATTTAATTCTGACTAATAGGGGCCTAAACCCCAAGCATACCTCTGAGATATTCAGAGGTATATTTTGGCAGTGGCTTTGTGAAGATGTCTGCAATCTTCTCTTTAGTACTAATATTTTCTAATTTTATTTCCTTCTCTACCACCTTGTCTCTCAAGAAGTGATACGTGATAGAAATATGTTTAGTTTTAGAGTGCATCACTGGATTCTTTGACATATTCATTGAACTGGTGTTATCACAATGGATAACCATAGGCTCATCAAAAGTTATTCCAATGTCTGTCATCATTTGTTTCATCCAAATAATTTAAGTGCAATTTATAGGAGCAAAAACATACTCTAATTCCCCCGTGGATTGTGCTATACAATCTTTCTTCTTACTTAGCCATGAAACCAACTTTTTCCCAAGGAAAAATGCACCACCACTAGTAGTTTTTTTGTCATCAATGTTTCCTGCCCAATCAGCATCAGTATAAGCATGAAGTTTAAAGCTATCATTTATGTCATACCATAAACCATAGTCTATGGTTCCTTTCAGATATCTCAGTATCCTTTTCACAGTAGCTAGGTGTGTTTCTTTGGGTTCTGCTTGATATCTAGCCACAATTCCAATAGCATTAGCAATATCTGGTCTAGTGTGGGTCAGATATTATAATCCTCCAACCATTGATTTGTACAAGGTTTGAAATTTTTTTTTTGATTCATCATCAACTATTAGTTTATTACTAGTCACCATGGGTGTGCCGACTGGTTTTCAGTCCTCCATTCCAAAAAAAATCAATATTTCTTTAAGATATTTAGTTTGAGAAATAAAAATGTCATCTTTGCTTTGATTTATTTGTAGCCCAAGAAAGAAACAATTTCACCTATCATGGACATCTCAAATTCACTTTCCATTTCCTTAGAAAATTTCTCACATAGATTTTCATTGCCTCCAAAGATAATATCATCAAAAAAGACTACTATTATCAAGATCCCATCTTCACTAGTTCTTAAGTACAAATTACTATCAGCATTACCTTTTCTGAATCCAAGCCAAAGTAAGTACTTGTCTAACCTTTCATACCAAGCCCTTGGAGCTTGCTTCATCCCATATAGATCTTTCTTCAACTTGCATACCATATCTCCATCTTTGCGTAGAGGAAATCCACCAGGTTGTTCTCTATATACTTCTTCTTCAAGATCCCCATTCAAAAATGTAGATTTTACATCCATCTGATACACCTTGAAATTCTTATGTGCAACATAAGCCAAGAATAATCTTGTAGCTTCTATTCTAGAAACAGGAGAAAATGTCTCTTCAAAGTCTATTCCTTCTTTCTATGAGTAGCCTTTACATACCAGTCTTTGTTTGTTTCTTACAACCACCCCTTCTTCATTCATTTTGTTTCTGAAAACCCATTTAGTTCCTATCACATTTTTGTTCTTAGGTCTAGGAACCAGTTCCCAAGTGTTATTCTTTATCTAAGCTAATTCTTCTTTCATAGCACTTATCCAAGATTCATCTCTACAAGCTTCATCTATATTCTTTGGTTAAACTTGAGAAATTAAACAAATTTATTCTCTAACCTTTGATCTAGTCAGTACTCCTTGATTTGTATCACCAATAATTTGCTTCTCAGGATGATTGTTCTTTACATACCTCAGAGTTTTAGGAACCTCAACAACCTTATTTGTGTCATTATCAAAGATCTCTTTTTTGCATTTAGTCTCAACAATTTCTTCTTCGTCTACACCAATAGCCTATTTGATCTCTGTATCCTGATCACAGTCATACATTCTCTTTTGTATCTAAAACCTTTCATCTATCTTTACATTGTGACTTTTAGTTATTTTCCTCAATCTCAGATTAAAGCATTTTTAAGCCTTACTCTTAGTAGAGTAGCCAAGAAAAATTTCTACATCACTTCTAGCATCAAACTTTCTTATCTCATCATCTCTCTTTATATAGCACTTACTACCAAATATTCTAAAATATTTTATAGTAGGTGTATGATTGAACCATAATTCATAAGGAGTCTTACTTGTACCTTCTTTGATCTATATTCTATTCAGTGTGTACACTACTTTCCCAATAGCCTCTCTCCAATGCATATGAGATACATTTCCTTCAAGAAACATTGTCCTAGCAGCATCAAGTATAGTCTTGTTTCTTCACTCTGCTATCCCATTCTATTGTGGGGTCCTAGGAGTAGATGTTTGTCTTTGTATTCCATGTTCTTCATAGTATGAATTGAATAGATCTAAAGTAAATTCTCCACCTCTATCTGACCTCAAACATTTTATTTTTAAACTCGATTCATTCTCTACTTTTTCTCTAAATATCTTGAATTTATCAAATGGCTCTGATTTTTCTTTTAAATAAGTAACCCACTTCATTCTAGAAAAATCATCAACAAAAAGTATAAAATACCTTTCACCATAGTATGATTTTTTCCTTGTAGGTCCACATAGATCTATATGTACTAGATCCAAATTTCCCTTTCATGTATATGCTTTGCTTTTGTAACTTCTTTTAGTTTATTTTCCCATAACACATTCTCTGCATACAGTATTAGATGGTTTGACAATCTTTGGTAGATCTCTTACTGCATTAGTCAAGCTTGCCTTCACAATGTTATCAAAATTAACATGACAAAATATTTTATACCATAACCAACTATCATCTACCTTTGCAACAAACTAGGAAGCTCTAGATGTATTTAATTCAAATACATTACCTCTAGATTTAGTTCCAACTGCAATCATCTTTCCTTCCTTACTTCTAATAAAACATTTACCATTACTGAATTATAATTGAAATTCTTTATCCATCAACTATCCAACACTCAAAAAGTATGCTTAAGTCCATCAACAATTAGTACATTATCAGTGTTAGTCTTTCCATCAGAGTAATAAATCATACGCCTATGATAGGTTTAGGAAGATTATCTCCAAACCTTACAAAACCACCATCATACTTTACTATTTTAACAAATTTATTTTTGTCTCTAGTCATATGATGTGAACAACCACTGTCTATAATCCCATCATTTTTCTTATCAACATGTGACACTAAAGCCTTTTCCTCATGTACTAGTTCATCTCTAATAGCAACAAATCTGATCTCCTCATAATCTAAATCTTCATCATCAGAAATACATTCACTAGCATAGTAACATTTTTTATCCTTTGAGTACTTAGATTTGAAAAATTGAGGTTTGTACTTAGGAACCCTTGTAGGACATCTAGATGCAAAATGACCAACCTTATTGCATGAAAAACATTTAAAAGGTAATTTGCCTTCAAATTTACCCTTACCTCTCTTTTCTCTTCTAGCAATCAGTGCAATAAGTTCATCCATTTTTCTTTCTTCAGCCATTATCTATTCCCATTCCTTGACATATTCTTCAAGCTCTTCTTTCAAAATCTCACTACTGGTGCTTGGAAGTGTGGTCATTATCTTCTTGTGTGTAGATTCCTTAAATGCATATTCTACTTTAGGTACAGAGTCTCCCATTTCTGTAGCTTCAAAAGTAGTTAGCTTTGCAATCAACATCTCTCTGCTAAAGTTTGGAGTTAGAGGTGTACTCTCTTGAATTAATAGGGCCTTGAACTTGTCAGCAAGAGTCAATGATCTAAGGATCTTCACAATGAATTCTTCTTCAACATAGGTGCCTCCACAATTTCTGATTCCAACCACAACTTCTGTAACCCTTGGGACATAAGCCCCAAAGCTTTCATCATCATTCATTTATAGTTTCTCCATCTTTGTTTTCCAGTTCTGTAACTTCGTTTGCTTGGTATATTTGTCTCCTTCATATAGTGCTTCTAATCTTTGCCAAATTTCATGTGCTGAATCTAAGTCTTTAAATTCAGTAAATTCTCCTTTAGAGAGTGTGTTGATCAATGCTTCTCTTGCAACCATGTTGTGAGAGAATACCTTCTTCTCATGATCATATGTCGATGGCAAGTCATTCTCAGTCTTTATAGGCACCTTATTCTTTGTGATCAACCAATATTCAATGCCCAAACATAGAAAATGAGTTCTCATCTTGTTCTTCCAACTGTCAAATTTTTCAGGATCAAATTTTGGACCATCTTTCCTATAGAGTGCCATCTCCAAGATCACCTCAAGCTGTTAAGCTTTCTCTCTAAGGACTAGTAGCTCTAATACCAATTGTTAGGAATAACAATCTACAATACAATTGAGAGGGGGGGGGGGGGGGTGAATCAGTTGTATGATAGATTATTAAACTTTAAACTTTGAGTAGTAGCAATATTAGATCCAATGAGCACAATGAATTACAACACAATACTTTGGTCTTGGGAAAACCCTATTAAAGGTAAAAACCCCAATGGGGATTAGCACCCAAAAATGACATACTAAGAGTATAGTATCCTTGTTAGAAGATCTAGCCCTGTTAGGAGCTTATTGAATCATTATAGTACACAATCCTTGTTAGAGGACAGACCCTATTAGGAGTCAAGAAAGAAGGGTGGGCTCACTACCCAGGCTCACTGCCCAAAGAAGGTTAAATCCACCTTTAGAACTCATTGTTCACAACAAGTGTATATGAAGACATACACAATATTTTGAACTATCTAATAACAATTGTCTTTGCTTGATCATTTCTAATGAAGTTCACCAATACATCTCTGCTCTACATTCAACAGACACAAGCTCACATCTTCTTACAATCCTCTTTATATCACATTCATTCTCACCATATATTTTCCAAAGAAAAGATCTTACATATATACCCTATTACATTCTACATGATTAGGTCAGCCAATTAGGCTTTCCTATTTACATAAAATCTTTCTAAGTTACACACGGTACCTAAAACAAGTATACAATGATTTCATTACAATAATTAAGGACTGACATCCTTAATTTACATTTGCAAAATAAAATGCACGCTACACTTCTGAAGTCGGCTCCAAAATAAGCCTTCTCCAGATCAAGCAGCATAGATGATGTCATCCTGGGTTATGTACCTTGCACTAACCAACAAACATCCTTCAGTGCCTTGTCTTTCATCTCTCAAAATTGCATGTACTAAATCCATATCATGTTAGATATACCAAAAATACAGAGACTCACTCTGTTAGTTTCCACTGTCATTGTCCAGTAATCAGTCTTCACCAAAATAAGTGTAACTCTTTCAATATGAAACATTACATGATGCGATCTTGGATATAAGATCACAACATCTTCCTATACTCTCATCTGTCTTCACACATTCTGAAACATTTGTACAGTGTCCGTACACTGTCATAATCAACCTGTACTCTTCACATAGACATATGTTGACATTAATGAAAAACCACAAATGACAACAATATGAATGCCCATTTAGTAGCATAGTGATTAAACATATTAAATGTATCAATCGCCACCCCATGCATTAGCAATATCCAACAGGTTCATGTCTTAGGGACATGTCTGGTACTCAAGCATCAAAGAGTGTACCACATGGTGGTTAGTAGAGCTCCAATGGGGGTAGTTTCTTTCAATCAAGTGCACCATTCATAGGTCATGGTTATTGTAGAGGGGGTTATTTATCTTATGTAAATAGGGTCACATAGTTGTGCATTATCCTTAGAGGTTAGTTTAAAGATTGAGTCAAAAGGCTTATAATTATGAGACTACTCTTGGGGATGGAAGTAGACTCCATAGGGTATTTACATAGGTTGATAACCATCAAATAAGCATTAGGGAACCATTGTTGATACAATAGGTGTGTTTCATGTTATATCTACCTCTATTTAATTTAATTTTGGTGCTTTATATTCTATTATTTCCTCCTTCCTTGTAGAGTGATGTGGGATAGTGGTAGCATGACATGTTGATAGTTGGTAGGTTGAATTAGCCACAACTTTTAGAGTGGTCATGGACTCACTTGTTCATGGTTGTGTATTGTATTTAGGAAAATTCACCACCACCATAGATCTTCATATCCTACCCTTGGGATCATATGACATTATTTAAGGTATAGATTGGTTATCTTGTCACTAGTCGTGTATAGATTGTCGGTGCAATTTGGTATACTTTGTGGATGAAATAGGTGGGTGTGTTGAGTTTGTAGGGACCTAGAGACATATTTCACTTTACATGATCTTATCCATGTAGTTGAAGAAAATTATTCAATAGGGATGTCATATGTTTGTAGTCTATTAGTGACATCAATGGGATTGAGCGTTGAGAGGTGTATCTTGCTGATCACCCATTGATTCAGGAGTTTTCATATGTGTTTCTAAGTGATATTTTTGGTATGCTACCTTAGCATGACATATATTTTCACATTGATCTCATTCCTGGAGCTAAGCCTATTTCTCAAGCACCTTACTATATGACCACTTAGAAGTTGAGTGAGCTCCATTTGCACTTAGAGGAGTTGTTATCAAAGGTCCATATTCATCCTAGTGTTTCCCCTTAGGGAGAACCAATTATATTCATGAAGAAGAACAATTTATCCTTTCATTTGTGCATTGACTACTAGTAATTGACTAAGATGAAAATGAAGAACCAATATTCCTTGCTAAGGACTGATGACTTTTTCAATCAGATGAAGGAAGTGAGAGTATTCTCAAAGATAGGTCTTAATTCAAGATACCATTAGCTTTGTATCCATGAGGTTAACATTCATCAGACAAATTTTTATAACCAATATGGGAATTATGATTTTATGGTTGTACCCTTTGGGTTGACTAATGCATTGCTAGTATTCATAAGTTTGATGAGCAGTGTGTTCTATACCTATATTGACCCTTTGTTCCTCATGTTTTTGGATGACATTCTAGTGTATTTGAGGACTATGGAGGAGCATGAGGGCTATTTGTGTCAAGTTTTGTAGTGTCTTTGTGACTCTTAGTTGTTTGGAAACCTAGCCAAATATGATTTATTCAAGACTAAGGTGAGGTGTTTAGGTCATGTCATCTCAAGAGAGGGTATTGATGTGGATCCTTTAAAGATCTAGGCCATTATAGATTGGCCAACACCAAATAGTGTTCTTGAGGTTTTTAGTATCATGGGTTACTACCATTGATTTGTAAAGGACTATTCTTGACTGGCACACCCTACCACTTATCTTTAGAGGAAAGGGAAATTTTACTTTTGCTCTATTCTGTGCAAGTCAACATTTCAAACTTTTAAGGAGAAATGAACCAGTGCACCTATCTTGGTAGTGCCAAAATCTTTTGGTGAGTTCATGGTGTGTAGTGATGTATCATTGGAGGGTGTGAGGGTTGTTCTTAAGGAGGGATGAGTGATTTTATGTGAGTATTGGAAGCTCAAGGATCATGATATTAATTACCATATCCATAATTTAGAGTTAGCAATAGTTGTGCATGCACTAGTGTGTTGGAGGCATTTTTTTAGGTCACGCGTTTGAGTTGCATAGTGATATAGTAGATTTCAATATATCTTTACTTAGCTAAACATGAATGCTTGACAATATTGGTGGATGAAAATTTTTTGTGAGTACAATTTTGATGTTCATCACATCAAGGATAAGGAAAACATTATTGTAGATGGCTTGAGTAGGAGAAGCCTTGATATCTCATTTTTGTCCCTTAGTGTATATTTGTGTAGTCATATTCTTTGTATTTTACCTAGTGACACTTGGTATTAGGAATTCAGAGTAGATATTGAGTTTAGATGTACCCATGCAAGTCATATTTCAAGTTACTCTTTGGAGTCAAATGGACTTTTACAACACCATGGGCACATTTATGTGTGAGTATCAGGTGATCTTTGTTCCTAAGTTTTATTTGAGGCACATCATATGTCATATTTCACACATCCTAGCATCAAGAAGATGCATTCTGACCTTAGACAATTGTAATTTTGGGTTGGGATGAGGTTTGATGTTGTTGATTTTGTAGCTAAATGTCTTGAGTGTCAGAGAATGAGGGTAGAACATTAGCATCAAACATACCTTTTACAACCATATTCCATTCCTAAGTAGAAGTGAGACACTATATCTATTCATTTTATTATCGAACTACCTGTGTCATTGTGTCACCGTGATTCGATCATGGTTACTATAGAAAAGTTGTCTAAGGTGACTCACTTTTCTCCCATAGGAGCTTCTTATATTGTTTCTTTGGTCACACATGTGTTCATCAATGATATAGTTTAGTTACATTTGGTACCTCCTAATATTATTTTGGATTGATATTAAGTGTTTAATTTTGCACTTTGGACAACTCTCTAGTATGCTTTGTGCGTGTAACTAAATTTAGCTCAATGTATCACCCCAAGATTGATGACCAAATAAAGTGGGTGAATTAGGTTCTTGAGGAAATGCTTCACATATATGTCATGGATCAACAGTCGAGGTGGGTGACTACTTTTACCTTGTATATTTTTTCTATAACTTTATGTACCATAATTCTCTTGGTGTGTCTCCTTTTTAGGCCTTATATATTTGACCATATCGTACACCTTGTTTGACTTCCATATTAGATCAATAACTATGCTATGAAATACAATTCAAGGATTGGACATCCAAGATGAGTAGCTATCTTTCTTGCAAATGAGGCTCATTTAATTGTCAACCCAAGGTACATGAACTTGAAATGGGCTAGCATTATATGTGCACTAAGTTCCTACTAATGCCATGTTATCCTATATCTTAAGGAAAATAATGCTAAAACTAAAATGCTTGGAATAGAAATAATTCAAATGATTGACAAAATCCAAATGCTAAAGTTAAACCTATGCAAACCACTACAAAAAATTTTAGACTATGTAGACAAGAACTACTCTGTTTGCCTTGGCTATAGGAATAATCACAAGAAACACTTCCAGTGGCTGCAGGAATAGACAAACTCTAAAACTTGTAAATAAATATGAAGGAAACTAATGTTGAAATTAAAAAGGACTACTCCCCAAATGAGCCCCCTTCGATGAGTATCCAGAACTCAGTTGCACACTATGAAGTTAAAACTTCATTTATTTATCCATTTGTCAAAAAGTACTTGATTACAAAATATGACTGAGACTTAAGTGAAACTATATTGAAAACCAGAAAATGTTATCACATGGAATCTTAATCTAACTGAACTAACTTATGAAGAAGTTTTACCTCCTTATTTATAACCAAAATCTCTAACTAACTACTTCTAACTAATCGATGCCCAAAGGAATAGGAAAATGAAATTATTACTTAAACTAGAAAGAAGGAGAGTCAACCATCAAATGAGGAATGGTTAACTGTCAAGTACATTAGGATTAAATATAGCTTTTTCCACTCTTTTCTAGATTTACTCCATACTTAAGTTAATGATCATTTAAAGTCTTTACTTTCTCTACAATTTGTAACCAATTCATCTTTTGATTGTTTCAATGATGATCTTCACTAAAATGATTTGACTTGATCCCCAAAAATGACCTCCTTGAGTGCTAATGATTATTGTATTTCTCAATTAATCATCCTCCATTGTAATCTTAAGATACATACAACACATATATATTCATCCATAATTAGGGTAACCATTTATTGAACCATAACTAAGACTAATATATATAGATTGAATATATAACCATATAAAAGTGTCTTTAACCTAGCACATAGATATTCAAGTATAAGTTTTAGGTTTATGATACCAAGTCCATAAGGAAGAATAAAGATAATTAAAAGAAAGTACATGACACAAACTTTGACACAATCTAGGAAAATGATAGATAAAATACAACAAAGTGACATAATCATTGAGCCAATATTTAAGCTCATCACACCTTTGAGATAGGATCATTTGGAGGATCATTTAGTGTTGGGTCCTTAAACGATTTAGGATATGGATTAGCAGGTGGTTTTTATTAGAGATCATTTGGTTACTGTTCAGGATTGTCAAAAGAAGTATGCTAATGTTCATAGGTTAAATGGTCACTTCTCAGTAGGTGACGATGTATTTTTGAAAGTTTTGTCATGGAAGAGCCCCATGCATTATGGGAAAGGCTCTAAGTTAGTGTTATATTTTGTTGGACATTTTTATATCCTTGAGAGGATTGTTCTTGTTTCCTATCACTTGCTTTTTCCACCTAACCTATTGTACATCCATGATGTGTTTCATGTTTATATGTTGAGATAGTATATTATCGATGTGACCCATTTCTTTATTAGGATGCTTTACAAGTAGAGAATGAGAAAATTTCTTTGGATCCCATCCACATTCTTCAACATCAAAGTGTAACCCTTAGGGTTAGAGACATAAATTAGGTAAGGCTCCAATGGGACCCGAGTGATGAAAATTTAGCTACTTGGGAGGATGCTTCATAATTGAGATATTTGCATGCCTATATTTTTGTAGGTTTTTTAGAGTGAGCCTATTCCTACGGGGGAGGATGTAGTGCCTTCCATGATTGTATTTTTTATATGTTATTTTGATCTAAACTAGACTCTTATTGTATATCGTGACTACTTGTATGATGTGATTAGAAATTTGCAATGTATGATGCATTTGATGACAGTACATTATTTTGGTTTTACTAGAATCATTGTTGATGTAGATGTTTCGATTAGGTAAAAACTAGATTTGAGAAGTCTTAGAACCTTGTACAAAAATATTAAAAGATAGGCATTAATGATCAAACCAAAAGGTAGAACTAGAAACAAATAAAATAGGGGCCCTCATCCCTACAAAGATAAACAGAGAAAGATAGCACAATGGACCCAAACAACCAAAAGGATAGAAAAAAAGGAAAAGACAACAACTAGCTTATATCCATCAACTCTTTAGCCTAAATGACTAAAAGCTCCATATTTCCCACAGAGGCTTTGAGATCTTCCAAGTCTGTATCTTTTTTCTTGGTACTAGCACGAGCTCTATTTCCAAGCCCCATGCTTTCTTTGGCCTCCTTAATTTCCTCACCCTTGTTTGTCTCAAGCTTCTCCACCAAGTACTTGTTATGGTCCACTGAAGCTTTCAAGATGTGGAGACTCTGATCACTAATCTTCTTAAGAGTAGTTTCCAACTTTTTCACTTTGTTCTGAAGGGTACTAATTTTATCTTCATACCGGCTACTTTCAGAATCCTTGCCAATGTTGTTCAATTTTTCTTCCAAAGCAAGCACCATACTACCAAGCTCCCCAAAGGCCTCACCTTTATAAATAGCTTCCATCTACTCGTTCAAGCAAGTAGCCAAGGGTTTATCACCAAAGGTAGCCTTCTTAATCATGTTCACAATCTTACCCTATTCTTTGAGATCAGACTTCATAATTTCATTGTCCTGAGCTATGGTCGCTAGAAATTGACCAAAAGAAAGGATGTTGTCCTTTTGATCCTACCCTATATTAATACCATCATTCTTGTTGGCAGGTTTTTCACTCACCTAGGTAGTGTCCACACTATCAGTCTTCTTGTTGTGAGGAATAGTATCTTCAACCACATTGTTGGTGATAATATTTTTATCATCCTCCATGTCTTGTTGATCATTCTGAGTATAGTCCATAACCTCCTCTTTTTTCTTGGTCTCTTTAGTATCAATTTTCTTTTTCTTTCTCTTCACTGGGATTTCAATGAAAACCTCCTCCTTATCAGAGGGATCAAAGAGGCCCTTATTGATTTTTTTGTTGTTTCCCTTGTTATCTTCAAAGTTTTTCTCCTTAATGAAGGGAATTTTTATCTTATTCCTTCTAGGGTTATTGTCCTCCTCTATTTTGATGTCTTCAAGGTCAAAATCAGAATCATAGGCCTTAGTCTTCTTCTTAAGTTTATTTGAGGTGATCCCCTTCATATTTCCTTTCCCTTTGACACTATGACCCACAATCCTCGATTCATCCTCTGTGTCTTCTTCAAACTTTTCTCTTGATTCCTCATCCTCAGTGTCCTCATCACTGGGGCATTTCCCTTAAGAAAGGGTCTTTCAATTTTTTTTCAGTTTCAGCAGATTATAGATAAAAACCATTAATCATTGATGAGAGGCATGGTCACCTTTAGGATCAGTCTGAGGGTCCCCCATCATATTATTCATGGAACTCATGAGATAGTAAGGGATACTAATTTTTTCATCATGCCTAAAGTGATTCATAATGACAAGGTGGTGCCTGTAAGCCCTAGAGAACCTACCGTCCAGAACCAAAAAACTAATGGCAGCATACAAGATAAAATGCCAAGGGCGACTAATATTATTAGGGATAAAGTACCCACCAACATTTTTAACTAGTCTAGCCACCTCTTCCTCGTCATCTGGAAATATTTCATAGGCTTTATCCAAGTAACTCTTGTCCCTGTAAAATTTCATGTCATCCATAGGTAACCCCGTATCTTTAGCAATCAAATCTTCAGTAATTTCAACCCATTGTTTATTAAAATAGATTTTCCCGTTCTTCCAGTTCTTAGTGATGAAATTCGTGATAGTTGGGTTGAAGCCTTGAAGCTTCTCCATGTATACAGTGAATTCACCTTTTTTGAGAATTTCCCAGACGTTCTCTTTTTGAGTCCACTCAATATAGCTAGCTGGCTCAAAAAGTTTCGTGTTACCACTCATATTATCAGACTGTATTTTTCTCTACACAATGCTCTTGAATGAGTGGCCCTATAACTTCTTGGTGTAAATAGACTTCTTCACAATCTCCTAGAATCTGTGAGAAATGACATGATGTACCAAGTGGTTTCAATGGAAATGACAACTTCATTATTAATCCTTACAAAGCTCATTTTTTTCCCATCATTTATCAATTGATTTGCATTCCTCTGAGTTTTGTGGATTCTCTCCTTAATTATAATAGATCTCAATTCATATGAAATTATTTCTTCATTCTTCCATGAGGTGATATTGTCATTTTTGCACACATAGTTGGCAGCATAGTCAACAGCTCCATTAGCTTCACGATAGATGTGAGTGATGATGCAATTATTCATAGTACTTATGATATCCTTTATATTTTTTATAATGTTATCAATCAACCAAAAGGGGGGGAGAGGCCTTATTAAGGAATTTAATAATTTTCAAGGAGTCCCCCTCTAACCAAAGGTTGTTACAATTGAGCTCTTTAGCTAAGAGAAGACCTTGGCAGGCTAACATAACCTCTGCCACATGGTTATTCTAGATTCCAATTGGGATGGATCTCATCGCTTTGCATATACCTTTTTCACCATAGATCACAACACCACAACTAGCAATACCAGGATTTCCCTTAGAGATGCCATCAAACTTCACCTTCATCCACCCTATAGGGGGTTTTTCCCAAATAGCTTTATCCCTGGGATTGCTTCGGTCTTCACTTTTAACTTAAATTCACAATTTCTTTAAGATAGTGATTTCCCCATCTTCCCTAAAGTTGGAATTAGATTCCATGATTTTTTAGTTTTCAATTATTATAACTTTAGTTTTCTCATATAATATCTTGGGGAGATTAGACTTGTCTCTAAAGATTCTGTCATTTTGCTCCTTCCAGATGCCCCAGCTAACATGACGTAAAGAAATTTTCCATATTATTTTTATAGCCTTGTTCCTAATTATAATATCCCATGAAATAAACATTCTCTGAATGTCAAAGGGAAGGACCCATTCAAGAATAAAGGATTTAAGCAAAAGAGACCAAATTTCATGAGCAAAGGAACATTAAATGAATAAGTGATTGATAGTTTCTTCTTCTCTTAGGATTTAAATGAATCTCTATTTAGGTGGATTTTGAGGTTAGCTTAGTTTCCTCTATTTGTATTTTGTGAATTATTATCGGCTTGGTCTTCTATAGCTCATTAGATGTTGTCCAAGTTCTAGTTAGGTAATCTTTGGAACGTGTGTACTCTATTCCAAAGTATTTTTGGGTTTTTGTAGAACCCTTGGGAGTTCTTGTAAGAATTCTTCTTGTGTATGATCATTTGATGATTGTTATATATTTCCTTATTTTCTTATGAAATATATTATAATCATACACTCATGTTTATGATGTTACATGTATGTTTCAAAAAAATTTGTTTAGTGCATACTTGACCCTATGTTCTGAGGGTTCCTTGGAAAAGCATCACATTAGGATGATTTGATTTTATACTTGGGATGGACTAGTTCCTTAAGAAAGGATTTGATTTTGATTATTATACTTTGGATATACAATTTTTTTCAGCAAGGATTGCATTTTATCAAATTTTGGACGACTATATTTATGATAGGAAATTTCAAAAACAATTTTGGATTTAATTTTTAGACTTAAGGTTTTTGATCTTGATTATAGATTTTGATTTAGATAAGTGGGTTAATGGTTGAATTAAATTATTTGTACATGGATGAGGGGATGGGATTTGGTTGAGGTTACATATTATTTTAGATTTTGTTTGATTCATCTTGGATTATCCTTGGTTGTGTGTTGGAAGGAGTTATTAGGTTTAGGATTGAGGTTTATGATTTTGGATTTGAGGATTTAGGTTATGATGATGGGATGAGGGGTTTTAAGATTTGGTTTTAAACAGTAATTTGGTGTTTGATTTTGATTTCTTCAAATATTGGAGGTTTATTTGATGGTTTAGAGCTACAAGAATTTGATATTTTTGGATTTATGGGATGATTCATAGGTTATAGAAAGAAACACAAGAAAACCCTGGTGTATACACTAAAAAGTGACTTCGTTAATTAATTAAATATTTATTATTTAATAAATATTGACTTGATGAATTAATTAAATATCTATTATTTAATTAATATTTATTCCTCTATTTATTAGATAAATTATTTAATTTATTTAATAAATTCACTATAGTCTATTCTCCTATCCTAAGTCTTCTAAATAGTCTATTAAAGTGATTTAATCAATTGCACAATCACTAAATATGACTAAGTCCCCTAGTCCACTTCATCTACCTAGTCACCTGACACATCACCTTGGCTAAAATAATTAATTATTATTAATTATTAAATACTCATTTATCCTCACCCACACATGTCCTATTCCTAAGGGCTATGTGGCCTCATAAGACTTAGTCTCATGACCACATGTCTTCTCCTATACTAAGTCAAGAGGCTATCCCTATTCCTAAGGGGCTTCTCAAGCCACCTCAAGGAGTTCAAGGTGACTCTTGGGACACTTGTACCAAGAGTCCTCATGAGGAAAAAGTCCTTCCTCCTTCCTCTCAAAGGTCTTTGTGAGACACTTGACATGTGTCTTTCCCTTCCACCTTCTCCTCTTCCATGTCAACATAGGGGGAACATCCTCCCTATTCTTCCTCTCACATTCCAAGTATATCCCCCTTTCTCTCAACCCCTTCAACCAAGTCAATAGAAACCCTAGTATCTTCCACCAATCAATCTCCACCCTTGGATTGTGCCACCTAGGCTTGAGTCCTCCAAAAATCTATAAAAGGAGCCTCATTTTCCCTTTATGAGCTAATAGCTAATAGTGATTTTCAAGCAATCAAGCAATAGAAAATCAAGCATACAAGCGTTCTAAGCATCCAAGCATCCATTATCAAGAAAATCAAGCATATCCATATCATTTTGTGAGCATTCCATTCCACTATCCATTTAGTTGCATAATTGATTTTTAGGATAGTTTTGCATACATTCATCATCAAATCTCCATACTTTGGTGACATCTTGGGAAAAGGCTTCATTTGAAAATCTGAGAGCTCAACATCCTCAAGAAATAAAGTCTAGGAGGACAATGGATACAAGCTACATGGGTGAGTGAAGGTAACTTTATTTTAGTTATTCATTTGATCATCTTGTATTCTTCATTGTTGTTTGCTAATTAGTTTGATTTATTAGCTTAGATTTGTTAATAATTCATTTAGAATAGTTAGACATCTAATTTGCATACATTTTTGGCACCCACCATGGGGCCATCCCCACATTTTTGACATTTTATTTTTAGTTTTCCGTGTTTAGATTTCTATAGGTCACTTCTGCGCATCCATTCCTGACTACTGTGCATATATCCATTCCTACTGCACATTCATCCTGCTAGCCAACAGACACTATCTTTCCATTGTTTTTGTGCAATAGTTCTCTTTTATTGCACCTTTATAACATTCTATTGCGCATCCGTTACAACTGCGCATCCCTATCATCTCCCTGCGTAAACGTTTCATACTATTGTGCATCCATTGTTTCTGTGCTTTCATTTCCTGTCACTGGGCATTCACATTCTGTTTCTACACATTTATCTTTTCTGTTGTTAAAATTCAGTTTTCTAATCATTCTATTTTTAGCTAACCATTTTAATAGGTTTCTGTTCGTTCTTGTAGATTTTAGGCTATTTTGTAGGTCGTAAATCTGAAGACCCCATTGCTAAATTTCTAATAGTTTATTTGCAGGTTTGTAGGGGTTTGTAAAATAAACTATAACCTCATTTGGGCTTTAAAATATGACATTCTTTCTAATTTTGTGTGTCTTCTTTAGCTTAGTATTCTATCTATTGTGTTTTTCTTTTTAAGCATAATTGTAATCCCAAAATTATAACAACGTATCCTCTCCCCTCGCCATTCATGGATCTTGGGTGTAAGAGAAATTGTTATAATTTTTAGAGGGTGGTCTTTGGTGGGAAAAGAGGTACTCACCCCAAGGAACGACCCAACTGGTAATAGGCTAAAGCCAAGCCCTTCCAAATCGGTATATAAAAAATGCCAGTGTGATTAGTCTCACATTAGACATGTGTGAATTTGTTGTGGCAACCAAAATCTCCTCCAGTACCCTAGTGGTGCGTTAAAGTCCCTACATTATTAAGGTGAAAATATTACTTTGGAAGGATTGGGAGAGCCCCCTTAATTGGGAAAATGACTTGATCACAACCACCTGAACGAATGTCCTTACTAAAATATTTTTTATAGTGGCCAAAAACCTTCTATTTGCTGGCTCAAGGGGTCACCCAAGCCCATGAAGACACCCCACATTACTCACGGTTCATAGTAGAGATAGCAGTTCTTTGGGAAGTAATGACCCATTGAATTTAGAACTTGGTGTGCTAGAGAAGTGAGTGCACTGTAAGGAGGAGCTCGTGCCTCCAAGTTCCGAGGCTACTCATTGTGGATTTGCATGGTTGGATTTTATTATCCTAGTGGGGATTCAACAGATACTATCCTTACCAACCTTAGGATTGTAAGTGTGTTTGTGCATTCATACTAGAACAAATTAGATTAAAATCATTTTTGTCTTACGTGTGTGTGTTTATGCATTTTAATTTTCCAAAAACCAAACCATCAAAAAACTAGAAAAATTCAAATTTGCAAGTCAAACCAATCAAAACTTGGGCATTTGTCACATACTACTGCACATTTTCTCAATCCTGATGTGCTTTTGTTACTGTTATAATGCATCTATCAAGAACTTTTGTGCATTCATTCGATAATTGTTGCACATTTACCTGACTATTTTGCGCATTTTTTGTTGTGCATACACAACAAAGAGCATTTTTGCAGACCTTAGAATTTTCAAAATCATTTTTTCAGATACCCATTTTGGTCTTCAGTACGATTCTAGAAAAACATTTGATCTTTACAGACTTTTGATCTTCAATTTGACCATTTTCATCCAAAATCATCATATTTCTTTCATCCAAAATCCTCAAAATCATTCCAAATCTTCCAATTTCTCCAATTAGTGTTGAATCATTATCTTAATTATCAAATTTTGGCTTTTGTGAGTTTTTATCATATCAGGATTTATCATCCTTAATTAAAACTTACCTAGGTTATTATCTCTTGATTCTTCTTTGTCTTATCATAGTGAGATCCATAGCTCCTATTGACTTAGATTATCAAGTTTTCCTATCTACTTCAGCACTTTTCAATCACTTTTTCATATCTTTTTAATCAAACACATTCCAAATCTTTCATCAAAATCTTCCATCCTAACATCATCTTTCACATTTTATGGTTCAAACTCGATCTCAGAAACTCAAACAAACCATTGATCTAGAATCTGTAGACAAGATGGAAGGAAACAATAGCAATGAGTAAAATCCTTGGTCATCTGGAATTCCTAAGAAAAATTCAATTTTTACATCAGATGAGGAACCCACAGATCAAGAGTTGAGATATGCTATGCAAGATGCTAAATTCTACAATGTCATGGAAATACTCCTAGACATGGATAAAGAGATGTATTTTCTCATGCTTGCTCAACAAGGAGCAAAATTACCAAGTGATTTTGATGTCTCCACTCTTAGAGAACCACCTATTACAAACAATCAAGAAATCCAGGTAGTGATTCTCAAGAAACACATACTCACGGAGCAAAGGAAACTAATCAGCAATCCAATGCTTCTCAAAACAATCAACAAAACAATGCTTCACAAAACAATCAACAAGCAATGCTTCCCAAAACACTCAACAACATAGTGTTTCCCAAAACACTCAAGGACACACATTATCTTTGGATCCCATTCTACAACAAATCCAGATGCTTCAACAAAAAATCTGTGACATTCAAACTGGATCATCAACCAAGATACTCCTTAGATGATATACGTCCTTATCATTTTGATAAGAATATAGAAATGATTCCATTCCCTCCTCATTTTGAGGTACCAAAATTTGACAAATACAAAGGGAATTCAGATCCACAAGACCGCATCCATGAGTTTTGTGCTGCCTGTATTGAAGTCACTCACAATGAAACCTATCTTATGCGACTATTTCCACATAGTTTAGGAGGACAAGACATGGAATGGTTCTCCAAACTACCACTAGGCATCAAATATTTCAACGAGCTTATTGACAAGTTTTTAACTCATTACTCATATAATATCAAACATGAAGTCACTATGCTTGATCTTTGCAATGCACAAAAAAAGAATGGAGAACCCTTCCTTACTTTTTTGCAAAGACGGCGTCAATTATTTGCCAAGTATCCATGAACAATTCCAGAACAATAAAAAATGGATATCTTTGTGCATAACCTTACCCAAGAAATGAGCTATAGGTTGCAATTGCAATGTCCTCCAAACTTTAACAAGCTCATAGAAAATGGTATCAAAATTGAGGAAGCTATGGTTAGAAAAGGTGAGATTAAACTTTATTCCAAGGACAATGTTGGATCTTCAAATTCACATCCCAACAACAACAACAACAACAATAATGACAAGTCCAAATTCTAGAACAAAATCAAGAATATCGTCAATGATGGGATTATGGATAATTGCAATGTTAAACCAACACAACCTCTTTTGAATCTTACAAGCAAGGCCAATGCTACTCAACCTACTTATAGAAATCAATCAGCAAATCAGAATACCAACAACAATTCATCAAATTTGAGATTACCTTTTATTCTATGTAGAAGAACATTTACTCGTTTGGGTGAATCTCTCGAATCTGCATTAAGCAAGTTGATCACAAAGAAACTCATTGCACTTCCTGAAACTAGAGATTTTGAACCTAGGGTGAAACCTTCTTGGTGGAATGATAATGATTATTGTGAATTTCATAGAGGGAAAGGCCACAAAACCAATAATTTCCAAAGGCTTAAACATGTGATACAAGACTTGATTGAAAGTGGTGAAATTAGTGTTGATGGACATACCTCAAACGAGTCACATATGGCTTTTAAAGATCCACTTCTCGAACATGAGAAAGGAAGTTCTTCCAATGCTAAAGGTGATAATCAAGCCAACTATAATGTTGCATCCTATAAATATGGTGGTAACATTTCTCAATGTCATCCTTTTAAATACTATGCCAATGTGATTACTATAAAAGAAAAATTTGAGAGTCAACCAGTTAATGTTACTACTCGAGCTCAATCCAAGGTTACTCTCCAAGGTGTCCCGTCTAAACCTAACACCTCTGAAAACAAGTCTATTTTTGTTCCAAAATCCATACCAAATGTTTCCAATCAATACAATCTTTTAGATCAACTAAAGAAAACACTAGCACAGATATATATATTAGAGATTTTGCATCTGTCACCATCTCATAAGGGTATCCTTGAGAAAGCTCTCTTAGAAACCCAGGTTCCTACAAATCTAGATCATGATCAATTTCAAGCTATGGTGGGACATTTGACAACCCCACATTATCTATCCTTCACTGAACATGATGATTTAGCTATTAATCATCCTCATAATGCTCCACTCCATATAGAAGTCCTTGTACAAAACCATAAAATCAAAAGAGTACTAATAGATGGAGGAGCTGGCTTGAACATATGCACTTTAAAACTAGTCCTTGCATTGGGATTTTTTGAAAATGTTGTAGATCCAAAGAAGAAAATCACAATTAAAGCCTATGATGAAGAAGTGAGGTCATCCAAGGGATCTTTTTTTCTCCCTATCAGAGTAGGTCCTATGGTTAAAGATGTAACTTGCCAAGTTCTTGATATGGATCTTGCATATAAAATCCTTTTGGGGAGACCTTGGATTCATTCTATGCAAGCTGTGCCTTCAACTTATCATCAATGTTTGAAATTTCACCACAATGTTTAGGAAATAACTATCAAGGGAGATCCAAATCCTTTTCAATATTGTAACACTATGAAGACAACACCTGATTCTTTGGTACCTCATAATCGTGTTGGATCCTCGGCAACCACATCCATTGATCCAAGCAATATATCATCAACCTCTAAATCAAAGGGGATCAAGATGGATATAAAAGAACAAAGTATGGGGGCTAAACATTTTTTATCACATAGTTACCTTTATCTCCTAGATCAGATGGAAAATCCTTAATTACCAAACAACAATCAGAACCCCCTTATACACTTGTTTATGACACATTTATAAGTGGGGGCACTATATCACAAGAAGCAGTTGAGCGTAATGCTAACCATTTTCTTAAACCTCACAAAAATGAAGAAGATAAGAAACATGAGTACATATCCCCTGATGTACATAGTAAAGGATATACTTTGTTGTAGAAGATGGGGTACCAAGGTAGCGGACCTATAGGGTTGCAAAGAGAAGGTTTTATCAAACCAATTTTGCAAAATCCAAACTATCAAAGAGATACTACAGGATTAGGATACAAAGGAGAAGGACCAAAAGAACCAAAAGGCAAAGCAAAAATCACACCTTTCCATGAAACATCTAAAGGTCCTACCTTACAGTTCCAAAAACATGGTATGTATGTGGATCCAGAGAAGTGGAGGATAGCAATAGAGATCATAAATAGACTTAGGGATCATGCTGATGACTCTAACTCTAATGACTATGAATGAGATTCATTATCTAACTATACTAAAGAGATAGGAATTAATGTTGTCCATCACTATAGTGTCAATTACCATGAGGGGGAGAGTTAAAGGACTGACTTGCTAGGACTATTTCCACGTGATACTGCTCTTGTTGATTGTGAGGAAAGTGAGAATTATCTTGCAATAGACGATTCAGATGAGAGTATGGAAATAGACCTTACTGATATGATCATAAACCATGATAATTTTTTGATAAATACCATCTTGGCCTTTGAAACTGACCTGAATGATCCAATGCCCCTTGTACACCCTAAGCTTATAGATTGGGATTCTCCCAACCATCCGGAACTTGATATTTTTCATAATGATGATGCCATAATCGATTATCTTGGAATAAGGGATCATTTACCACCAGGGGATCATAAGTTAGGATTTTCGATAGAACTCAATGACCTAGCTTACTTTGGAGAGAGTGTCAATCCTTTTAGTCATAAAAATATAAAAATAATCAATAGATCTAATGGTGAAAACCACTCAGTGGTAGTATTAGATCCAAAAATAGTAAAAAGAAAAGATGAATCTGAAGGTGAAAACCTCTCTGAGGTGCCTGATGATGGAAGGATTGACACTCTTCCCAATTACATGTATCGCGAACAATCTGCAATCCTTATATAACCAACATTTCCTCTTAATATTGGAACAGAGGAGTCCCCGCGCATTCTCAAAGTTGTAGCATCCTTAACAGAATAAGAGAAAGAAGATTTTTCAAAGTTTTTCAAAGAGAGACAGATCAACTTTGCCTGGTCTTATGCTGATATGTCGAGACTGGACCCTAATCCAATTATGCATCACTTATCTATTACACCAGGCATTAAACCAATTAAGTAGAAGCTTAGAAAGATGAATCTACATATTGCACTAATGGTTAAAGAAGAATTGAAAAATATCCTAGATGTTGGATTCATTCACGCTATTGATTATGCTAAATGGATTCCCAATATTATACCTGTCTCAAAGCCAGATAAATCTATACAGATTTGTATAGATTTCTGAGACCTCAATAAAGCTTGTCCTAAAGATGATTTACCACTACCTAACATTGATATCATAGTTGATTTGACAGTTGGTCATGAGATGTTGTCTCTAATGGATGGTTTTTTCAGCTATAACCAGATCAAGATAGCACCAGAAGACCAAGAGAAGACTACTTTTACATGTCCTTGGGGAACTTACTGTTGGAATATGATGCCTTTTGGGCTTAAGAATGATGGTGCAACTTATTAGAGAGCTATGACCATAATCTTTCATGACATGATGCATACCATTATGGAAGATTATGTCGATGATATTCTAGCCAAATCAAAAAATAGAGATGGTCAATTAAGAGTGTTGGATAGAATATTCACCCGGATGGAAAAGTATCAAATTAGACTTAATCCAAATAAGTGTGCATTCGAGGTTACATCAGGTAAACTATTAGGGTACATTATCTCAGCTAAAGGCATAGAGGTTGATCTAGAAAAGGTTAAGGAAATCATGGAGATGACTTCCCCTACAAATATTAGTCAGTTAAGATCTTTACAAGGACATCTCCAATCAATCAAAAGATTTGTTTCTCAACTAGGAGATAGAAGTTATCCCTTTCAGCTTTGTTACATAAAGACATCTTATTCAAATGGGATGATAAGTGTGAGGAAGCTTTTACTAAGATCAAGCAATATTTGGCAAACCCTCCTCTCATGTCACCAATTCTAGGAAATCCACTCTTGCTCTACATTTCAGCTACAAAAGTCTCACTAGGTGCTCTTCTCACCCAACAGGATCAAGAAGGAAAAGAAAAAGCTATATATTATATCAGTCGCACCCTTGTGGGATATGAACTAAATTATTATCCAATTGAAAGAGCATGTCTAGCAGTAGTCTTTTCTTCATAGAAATGGAGACATTATATGTTGTCTCATTCCATCAAGCTTGTTGCAAAGATCGATCCTTTGAAATATCTTTTGAGCAAGACAACATTAACAGGCAGATTGGCTAAGTGGGTTATGTTACTTAGTGAATTTAATATTGAGTATGTAGATAGGAAGGCCATTAAAGGAAAAGTAATTGCAGATCAATTAGCTGAGGCACCACTGAAAGATGATCAACCTATACATACAAAATTTCTAGATGTGCATATCTTGACATTATCTACACAGACATGGAAGCTGTACTATGATGGATCATATACTCAACATGGTTCATGAGCTGGTGTGCTATTTGTTACACTGCAAGGATATACAATACCAAAGTCTTACAAGCTACTTTTTCCTTGCACAAATAATGTAGTTGAGTATGAAGCCTTGATGATTGGGTTAAAGATGGCTCTGCAATGGAAAGTAAAAGAACTAAATGTCTATGGAGATTCTCAGTTGATTATCAATCAAGTTAATAAAAAATACCAGAGTAAGGATGACAAGTTGTTACCATATACATATGGTGGATGAATTTAAGAAATATTTCTCAATCATCAGCTTTGAGCAGATTCCAAGACATGATAACAAAGCTGTAGATGCAATGGCTACAATTGCTTCTCTATTTGATGCAGAAGATACAAAATCCCATTTTGTGTTCTTAGTGGAATCCTTGACTTATCTCGCATACAATGATCCTGATATAAGTATCATATGTTTTATTATTGGACAAGACTCCCCAACTTATGGAAAGATATATTCCTATCTGAAAGACAATACCATTCCTCCTAACATGTCCCAAAACCAAAAATGAACCTTTTTACACCAAGCCTCCCGCTATATCCTAATATCTACCACCATGTATCAACGAGGTCTTGATAGTACTCTCTTATGATGTCTTGAACACGATGAAGCTCAAACTGCCTTACAAGATGTACATGAGGGTATTTGTGGGACACATTTGAGTGGTCCTTCCTTGGCTAATAAGCTCATGCATATGGGTTACTATTGGCCTACTATGGAGATAGATTCCTTTCAATTTTCTTGGAAATGTAATAAATGTCAGATACATGGGAATCTTATTCATGCACGAGCACAACAACTACATCCTTTTACGACTACATTTCCATTCAGTCAGTGGGGACTCAACCTTGTGGATGCAATTCACCCTCCATCTTGTAATGGCCATAAGTACATTATCACTACAACTGAGTATTTTACCAAGTGGATTGAAGCCGTTCCATTGACCACTGCCACTAGCAAGCAAATCTCCATGTTTATCCTCAATTATATCATTTGCATATATCGTATACCTATGCATCTTATTACAGATCATGGGAAGCAATTCCAAAATTAGGACATGGATGAACTATGTGAGAAATTCTACATCACACATCACTATTCCACAATTTATTATCCCCAGGGTAATGGCCAAGCTGAGGCATGTAATAAAACCATTGTCAAGATCCTTCAAAAGACTATCAATGACGCTGGCCGTGACTAGCATGTCCAATTGAATCCTCCCTTATGGGCTTACCGCACTTTCATATGTACTCCCACTAGATCCACATCGTATTCCCTCATCTATGGTTCTAAAGTTGTCCTGCCCCTCAAGGTTGAGTTGCCTTCCCTTTGTGTTTCTCTAAAAGATTTAATTCTAGATGAAGAGTATAAAGTTGCATAGCTAGTTGAGTTAAAATTGTTGGATGAACATCATCAGAGAGCCTATGATCATTTGAAAATCTATTAGTAGAGGATGTCTCATCAGTACAGCAGTAAGGTGAAACCTAGAGACTTTCAAGTAGGTTATCTAGTCCTTGAGAATTCCAAAAATCAGCAGCATCGTGAGAAGAAGGGCAAGTTTGAACCCAACTAGTTAGTTCCTTTTGTGATTATAGTAGTCTATGGATCTAGGGCTTATCAGTTGTCTACATCTGAGGGAGATCTCTTAGATTAGCCTCTCAATAGCATGCACCTCAAGAAGTTTTATGCTTGAAATCCCAATGCAAGGGGTGTTAGAAAGTAAAGTCCACCAAGATAACTGAGAGGGGGGTGAATCAATTATCAGATAAATACAACTTTTATTAACCTCAATAGATTTTAACCATGAAATCAATGTAATCAACAACCATAGAAAGATATACATGCATAATAACATAATGACACAAGATATGTTGACTAGGGAACCTCTTGATCAAAGACTAAACCTTGGTGGGAATGTTGCCCACAAAAGATGCACTAATATGAAAGTTCCTTGTGAGAGGATGGAATCTATTAGGAGTCTTATGAAATACATTCAGTACATATGAGTCCTTGTTAGGATACTTTTAATCCCTGCTAAAATATTCTAACTCTGTTATGAGTTATGGAAGACAGAAGGACTCACTACCCAAACAGCTTCAGGTGTAAGATCAGTGAACTCACTATCCAAATGATCTTTGTATTACTCAAAAAAATAATACCAAAAGATTAATGATCTCAAAAATTCAATACTCCTTCTCTGACTGTGCCAAACCTCACCAACTGCTTCTTCAGATCTCAATACCAGATCTCTATACTTCACATATCCTCTTCCAACAAGTATTGCACAATTCTGCAATTCACTTTCAAATACAATTCACAACTTCATCATATCATTTCATATTAAAAAAGGGAAAACATTCCTTCCTTTATACCACACTCAAGTAATTACAAATGAGTCGGCATACAAATTACAAAATAAAAGTTTCCATATGTTACATAAAAATTACACAAAACTGTCAGCTTCCAATTAAGATAGTTATTCACTTGTGTGACCTCAGATCTTGCACTCACATCCACATCACTAACATCATGTCTTAAACTACCTCATATCTATGCATGGTCAAATTAAATCCCGATTAGGAGATATCATCAGATTTCCACAAACCGCTACTTAGGAACACTGCCTGAATACTGCTTCCATTGATTTCCTCATAACTGCCATGAACAAATGAATTTCTATTTGTGATCTTAACCAAAATCTTATAGAACATCATAGAGTAAGTCCTCAACTCCACATAGCTTCATCTTGAATATCCCAAGTGTGATAACTCAAACATTTTCTACTTCTTTGCTAATCTCCAGTAGATCACTGTGTTGACATCAATGACAATCATAGTCATGAATGCAACAACAACTTCTACAAAATGGCTATGAATACTCCCCCTTAGGATATATTCAACATTCATTCCTAAAAATATCCCCCATTGGCATTGATGGCAGCATAGATGAAAAAACATCCAAGTTCCATGAATACCAACACTACAACACTGCTACTCTAAAAATGCTTTCAAATCCTTTTCATCAATCAAATCTTGCTTCATTTTACTATTCAATTCTCTCCAATAGATGATTTTTCATGTATACTTCTCCCTTATTGACATCAATGATAGATGTTTCATCATATGTCAACAACAACTTCAATTTCAAAAGACACTGTTCAGAAAATACATTCACTAGAGTCCTCATGACTCAGCTCAGATACACATACTCCCCCATAGAGGAAGTACCACCATCTAGTCCAAAAGAAAGATAGGGCTCATATACCACTGGATGGATGCAACAATTTGCATCACTTCTCAAAAGTAGGCTGGGGCATAACCCCAAGCATACCTCTTAGATACTCAAATGTATCCTTAGGCAAAGGTTTTGTAAATATATCTGCAATCTGCTCCTTTATGCTTATCTACTCAAGTCTGACTTCTTTCTTTGCTACTTTTTCTCTCACTACATGATACTTTATCTCTATATGATTTGTCTTAGAATGTAACACAAGATTCTTAGACATACTAACTGTGCTAGTGTTATCACAATGTATAACAATAGGCTCAACAAATTTTATTCCAATATCCTTCAGCATTTGCTTCATCCAAATTATTTGATTACAATTTTTTATTGTTTCCACATACTCTTCTTCTGTTGTGCTTTGTGAAATAAAATTTTGCTTCTTGCTTAGCCAAGAAATCAATCTTCCTCCAAGGAAAAATGCTCCACCACTGGTGCTCTTTTTGTCATCAACACTACTTCCCCAATCAACATATGTATATGCACATAGGGTAAAATCATCAAATTTTTCATACCACAATCCATACTCAATTGTGCCTCTTAAGTACCTCAGTATCCTTTTTACTACTGCATAGTGTGATTCTCTAGGTTCATCTTGAAATCTTGCTAAAATTCCAACTACATCTGATATATCAGGTCTTGTATGAGTCAAATATTACAATCCTCCAATCATAGATCTGTACTTTTTCTATTCCACTGTAGGAGTGTCATTTTTGCTAGATAACTTGTGTCTAGTTACCATAGGTGTTCCAACTGGTTTACAGTTCTCCATTCCAAATCTCTTCAATAAATCATTCAATTACTTTGTCTAACTTACAAAGATACCATCATCATTATGTGTTATTTACAATCCTAAAAAGTATTTCATTTCACCAATCATACTCATTTCAAATTCAGTTTTCATTTCATTTGCAAATTTATCACTGGCTTCATCTTCTCCTCCAAAGATAATACCATCAACAACAACCAACAAACCATTTTCAATTTCCTTTGTGTATAGGTTTTTATCAGCTGTGCCTTTTGCAAATCCTAACTTTATTAAATACTTATCCAATCTCGCATACCAAGTTCTAGGTGCTTGCTTCAGTCCATATAAAGCTTTCTTCAATTTACATACCATATCTCCTTCTTGAGTTAAAGGAAAACCTTCAAAGTACTCAATGTAGACTTCTTCCAATTCTCCATTCAGAAATGTTGACTTCACATCCATCTGATACACTTTGAATTTCTTGTAAGCTGCATAGGCCAAAAACATTCTTACTACTTCAATTCTTGCTACTGGTGCAAAATTTTCTTCATAGTCAATTCCTTCTTGTTGTGATTATCCTTTACATACCAATCTTTCTTTGTTCCTTACTACTTCTCCTTGTTCATTCATCTTGTTTTTGAATACCCATTTTGTTCCTATAACATTCTTATCTTTAGGTCTAGGGACCAATTCCCATGTCTTGTTCTTTTCAATCTGATCTAGTTCTTCTTTCATATCTTTAATCCAATGTTCATCTTCACAAGCTTCACTAGTAGATTTAGGTTCAATTTGAGAAATCAAACACAACTATTCTTTTACCTTATTTCATGTCAGAACTCCTTTGTCTATGCTTCCAATAATATGCTCAGGAGGATGATTCCTTGATAGGTTCCTATTAGGTGTCACTATCTCAGTTCTTGTTTCAACTGTAGGTTCTTCAATGATTTCTTCACTAAATTTTTCATTCAATAAATCACTGTTAGTTTCATAGGATAATTCAATAGTCTCTAGATTAGTTTTAGGATGAGTTCCTTCATCTGATTCATAATCAAGCATTCTTTCCTAAATTTTGAACTTTTCATCAACTTTTACATTTGCGTTCTCAACAATAGTCTTAGTTCTTTTATTGTAACATCTATAAGATTTTCTCCTCAATGAATATCCAAGAAATATACCTTCATCACTTCTAGGATCAAACTTTCCAATGTCATCATCTCTCTTAATATAACATTTGCTTCCAAAAATTCTAAAATACTTAATTGATGGTGCATGTCCAAACTATAGTTCATAGGGTGTCTTGTCTGTATCTGCTTTGATTTGTACTCTATTCATTGTATACATTGTTGTATTCATTTCTTCTCTCCAGGATATCTTTGCTAAGTTATTCTCAAATAACATAGCTCTTGTTGCTTTATTCACTGATCTATTTCTCCTTTCTGCAATACTATTTTGTTCAGGTGTCCCAGGGGTTGAAAACTATCTCTTAATATCATTCACTTCACAACAAATGTTAAATTCTTTTGAAGTAAATTCTCCACCTTTATCTGATCTCAAACATTTAATCTTCATTCTAGATTCATTCTCAACTTTTTTCTTAATAATATTAAACTTATCAAATGCTTCAGATTTTTCTTTAAGAAATGCAATCCACATCATTCTTGTAAAATCATCAACAAGAATCATAAAATACCTTTCTCCATAGAATCATCTAGTCTTTGTGGGACCGCTCAAATTTGTATGAACAATTTCTAACTTCTCTGTTGTTGTAAACTTCTTGTTGGGAAATGAGCTTCTCTTCTGTTTAGCCATCACTCGTTCTTTGCAAATCATGTTAGTAGGCTTCATAATTTTAGGCAAATCTCTTACTACAAGTGTAGTACTCACTTTCACAATGTTATCAAAGTTTATATGACAAAATCTTCTGTGCCATAACCAACTATCATCAGTCTTAGTAATCAAGCATGTCATCTCAGTAGGATTTAACTAAAATACATTACCTCTAGTTCTAGATCTAGTACCAATCAAATTACCATCCTTGTCTTTGATTACACAAGTTTTCTCAGTAAACCAAACTTGATATCCCTTATCAACTAGTTGTCCAACACTCAAAAGATTATGTTTCAAACCATCCACAAAGTAAAAATCATAAGTATTAGTCTTTCCATCAAGAGTAATAGATCCTATACCTTTAATCAAACAAGGTGCATTGTTTCCAACTCTAACAACTCCTCCATCATAATTGTTAAACTTTATGAACTTTTTCATGTCTCCAGTCATATGATGTGAACAACCACTGTCTATAATCCAATCACCTTTCTTTTCTACTTGAGAAACTAAAGCTTTTTCTTCCTTAACTTGTGTTTCAAGATTTTCTTCTTTAATTGCTACAAATCCTATATTATCATTCTCAGTATCACTTTCACTCAAAGATTTCTCCAAACTAGCTTCAAGTTCTTCATCATTTGCATAGTAACATTCTTTAGATCTCCTAGGATTAAAGTTATTTCTATACTTCTTAACTCTCTTAGGATATTTAGATGCAAAATGACCAAATTCTTGACAAGTCCAACATTTAAAGATTTTCTTACCGTCTGGTTCTCTTTTCACAAGAAAGGAAATACCTTCTTCAATCTCCATGTCTTCTTCATTTCTAGATCTATTGCTACTAGCATAATCTCCTCTTATACTGATGCTTCTTGACAAAGTAGAGCAAACACTAAGTGCACTGAATGTTGTCTCTATTCTAGGTAAGTCTCCTAATAGCCTCAGGTTCATCTCTGCTACTTCCAATCTTCCAAGAAGAGTTTCTCTGGTAAAGTTCGTAGTACAAGGTATAACTTGTTTAATCATTTGTGTTGTCTGCTTAAATGTAGGATTCAATGTCCTCAAAATTTTCCATATCACTTCATTATTTGTCTTGGTTCCTCCACAAGATTTTATACCTGCAACAATCTCTGACATTCTACCAATATAGGTTCTAACAAATTCATCTTCCATCATTCTTATATCTTCAAATGCACATATCCAATTATGTAATCTGACTTTCTTTGCATGTTCATCACCTTCAAAAGTAGATTGTAAAGCTAACCAAATTTCATGAGATTTTTTTAGATATTTTACCTGACTGTACTCATTTTCTAGAAGGGCTAACAAGAGTTCTTCTCTGGAAAGTATGTTACACATGAACATATCTCTTTCCTCATTAGTACATTCTTCAATCTTATCCTCAACAATGATAGTCTTCTAATTCTTTGTGATTAACCAATAACCTGGTCCTAAACAAAGTAAATGTGTCTTCATCTTTTCTTTCCAGCTATCAAAATTTACTCCATCAAACTTAGGGCTTTCTTTCTTGAAATGATTCACCATGGATCTCCTTAAGCTATTAAACTTTTCCTTCAAGGACTTACTGCTCTGATACCAATTGTTAGAAACTAAAGTCCACCAAGATAACTGAGAGGGGGGGTGAATCAGTTATTAGATAAATACAACTTTTATTAACCTCAATAGATTTTAACCATGAAAGCAATTTAATCAACAACCCTAGAAAGATATACATACATAATAACACAATGACACAAGATATGTTGACTAGGGAACCTCATGATCAAAGAGTAAACCCCGATGGGAATGATTCCCACAAAAAATGCACTAATATGAAAGTTCCTCATGAGAGGATAGACTCTGTTAGGATTCTTATGAAGTACATTTAGTACATATGAGTCCCTACTAGGAGACTTTGAATCCTTGCTAAAAGATTCTAAATCTGTTATGAGTTATGGAAGACAGAAGGACCCACTGCCCAAACAACTTCAGGTGTAAGATCACTGAACTCATTGTCCAATTGATCTTTGTATTACTCAACAGAATAATACCAAAAGATTACTTAGCTCAAAAATTCAATACTCCTTCTCTAACTATGCCAAACCGCACCAACTGCTTCTTCAGATCTCAATACCAGATCTCTATACTTCGCATATCCTCTTCCAACAAGTATTGCACAATTCTACAATTCACTTTCAAATACAATTCAAAAATTCATCATATCATTTCATATTAAAATAAGGAAAACATTCCTTCCTTTATACCACACTCAAGTAATTACAAATGAGTCGGCATACAAATTACAAAATAAAAGTTTCCATACGTTACATAAAAATTACACAAAATTGTCGGCTTCCAATTAAGATAATTATTCACTCGTGCAACCTCAGATCTTGTGCTCACATCCACACCACTAACATCATGTATTCAACTACCTCATAACTACACATGATCAAATTCAATCCCGATTATGAGATATCATTCGATTTTCACAAACCGCTACTCATGAACATTGCCTGGATACTGCTTCCACTGATTTCCTCATAACTATCATGAACAAATGAATTTCCATATGTGTTCTTAACCATGATCTTATAGAACATCATAGAGTAAGTCCTTAATTCTACATAGCTTCATCTTCAATATCCCAAGTGCGCTAACTCAAACATTGTCTGCTTCTCTGCTAATCTCTAGTAGATCACTGTGTTGACATCAATGACAATCACAGTCATGAATGCAACAACAACTGCTACAGAATGGTTGTGAATACTCCCCCATAGGATATATTCAGAATTCATTCCTAACAAGGGGAATGTATATAGTACGTATATAGATAAAAATCAACAAAAAAAATATACAAAAATACAAAAAAAAAAAATTCAAAAGAAAATTGCAATAAAAACATGTGGTGAATACCTAGAAACAGGCGCCATTTGTGACAAGTTAGCTCATCTCTCTATTAGGATTTTTTTAGTGTGTCTGTTCATTGTATATACCCATAATAAACTGACTAGTAAATCATCATTCTTGCCATGTATATATCATAATAAAATGGTCAGTTCATATCATACTATCCATTGTATATATCCATAATAAAACCCCATCATAGCTTGGTCTATTGTCTTGGTCTTCATCCTAGTCTTGTTGTGTCCTTCATCCATAATAAGTCAGTCCATCACCTAGCTGGGGGCATGTCCTCGACCTAGTTTGGGAAGTGGATCTATGATAAGTCATTGACTCTTAGAGGACATAATGGAGTATTTTCACCAGACAAGTAGACACAATCAAACGTTCTTACACAATGAAATCCTCATGATGACTTGTAACCTGTGATCTATCCTTGAAACTGTAATACCCCAAAAATGGGCTATAGGTTCATTAACCTCCTATATCGACACATCGAATGAAATCGACATCAAAGTCCTAACCTAAGGCACATCTGAACATCATCGAATCCTAATTGATTATCAAAAATTTTGCATCGGGGAATATTCCTAGTAATATTCCTAATTATCATAATTATCTTTAATTTAATGATTATTTGGTGATAAATCTAATTTATCCTAAAGTTTGATTAATTGAATATTCTAAATATTTAATTAATTAGATTTAATTCTACCACTTAATTGTTTAATTGAAGTTAATTCTATTTATTCCTAAATTGTATTATTTAATTTTGACAAAAAAACAAAATTCCTATCATTAATTGATTAAATTATTATTTAATTAATTAAAGCAAGTTGTCAATTTTTAATAATATTGTTTTTGAATAAAAGTTTGAAAAATGATTGATTAACCCATAAATCAATTGTTTTATTTTTCAAAATCAGTTAAGTTGGAAATAAATCACTTTATTATCAAATTAATTCATAAATAAAATATGCACAATCAGAAAAGTAGAAATGTGTCTGTGAATTTTGTACCTACTCTGTAGACACAACATTTCAGTAAAACATTAGAGGTTAGGTAAAATTGAAATCGTGTAATAAATGAAAAACTAAACTAACCAGGTGATTTACTACCTTCTAGTAGGTGCGAGTATGTATTCTCAGATTATACCAAGATCAGTGACCTTGATGACACCTAAATGAAGGATTTGAATGCAAAATCTAGATATGGAATAACTGCAATTAATCTATTTTTTTGGTTTTTCAGTTTCAGATTGTTTGCAAATTTCAATGTCCAGATTTGAGGATTGTAACAGATTTGTTCATTTTCAGTAACCAAATAGATAAGCAAGCACACAAAATAGCAAGCAAGTGATTTCAAGCATGTCTGAAAATAATGAACAAGGGCAAAAGCAACCTTGCGCATGAACAATCAAGTGACTTATTTGTGCTAATCCTTAGAAGTGCTAATTGTGTATGTTCCAAAAAGTTTTGCAATAATGCACATATTCCTAGAAAATGAAAATTTGGCCTCACTATGGTTTTTAGTAATGGTTTGAATCTGCAACTTTTGTGATCCAAGAGGGCGAACTCCAATCCAGGCGCACCGGGGTTTTGACACAGTCCGAGAACTTAATCTTCAGGATCTGCTAGGGAGATCTAACAACCCAACAAGAGACCACACCTGTGGAGATTTCTTCCAACAGGACATTTATATAGCGGTTGTCACTACCACGGTGAAAATGGCTATTACCGCTTGAGGTTCTGTCAACATGGTTGACCCAATTAAGGGAATGTCCACTATAGTTAACCCTCTCTAAAGGTGAATCAAAAGATATACCACATGGAGACTAGATCAGATTCAAGGATCTGGGTTTCTGGTACTATCCAAAATGAAAGTAGAGCATAATCCCCTAGCCTCTTCACTTCACCAAAACAAAGTAGATAGATAAATCCGACGCGCTAAGACTAAGATTATGTCACAAAGATCTATGACATCAACCCCTTAGGATCTATCAACCTCTTCAGAGAGAGAATGCCTCGATCAAAAGTTGAAGACACACGGACCTAGTAGAACGTGAGATGCCCTCAGTATCCTCCCTACCTACAAGGGTTCCTTCATTGAGAAGAATTTCACTGAAAATTCACTCTCTAAAGAGCCACAAATAGTGTTCATAGGGCCTATTTACTATGTGTAACAAAGATGCTGAAAGCAAATCTATGTTTGTTTTTAAAGCCCAAATAAAATGTGTGATATGGAAAAGAAAGGCACTCAAGCTAGACACGCAAGATGTTCATTTTAATCCAAATCAAAATGTTATCAGCTGAGAAGGTTACCTTAATTCCTCACAATGGGCTTAGTAGATTTTTACTTATTTTTAGCAATTCTTGCACTTTTTCCAATCAAAAACTAGTGAAAATCAATAAAAAATAGAGAATTTCAATTGTTAGGGTTAGCTGTTAGTCGAAATCTGAAAACCAAATCTGAAAAACTAGCTGAAAAAGTGAAATGACAATTGAACCTTGGCACTGAAACTCGTATGACAATGGGTTACCTCCCAGACGACAATCTAGAAGCTCGTACGACAATGGCTATCAGATCAAATGACAATATAGCTTCCAGATGATAGTGGGTTTCTGCTTGTGCGATGCTCAATTAAATCAACTGTCGTACAATAGTGGGTATCTCCTGGTATGATTTTCTAACAAAACTCATACGAAAATTGTACGGGTAGAGAATAAAATCGTAGCCTGGAACAGAAAAAGACAAGAAAGTGATAGAAATTGATAAAATTTGAAGGGAAACCCATTTCAAGGCCCCACGATGGGTGCTAGAAATGTGTGTGTGAATTTTGTACCTGATCTATAGACACAACACTTCAATAAAACATTAGAGGTTAGTTAAAATCAAAATCATTCAGTGAAATGGAAACTAATCTAACCAAGCGATTTACTGTCTTCTAGTAGATGCGAGTATGTATTCTCAGATTATACCAAGATCAGTGACCTTGACGACACCTAAATGAAGGATTTGAATGCAAAATCTAGATATGGAATAACTGCAATTAATCTATTTTTTTGGTTTTTTTGTGCAATTATGATAATGAAAACTTGATATGAATCTATGCTATTATGAAAATTGATATGCTAAAATGATCTAACAAAAAATATTCTAAATGATATGGATACTATGCAAATACAATGAAAATCTCACAATAACTCGAATTCTCAAGATTGATTCTCCAGTCTCCAATTCGGCAGCGTGAGTGTGCAAACTTGTCAGATGATTAATGAAGAGCTGAGGCCTTAATTTATAGAAATCTAGGGCTTTGGAGGTGCATGAAAAAAAGCCATAAATCACTCTTGATAAACTCAAGTTGATTTTTGAGTTATTTTAAAATAAAGGATAATTAACTCACAAAAACATGCAAAAGCAGAGTTTAACTTAAAATAGAGTTTAGATTTAATTGATAATTGATAGTTGTCTACTTTTCTGATTGTGCATAGAAACATGACCACTTATCTATACATTTGACGTGGCTATACATCAATCAAACCAATCACTACACTTAAATGATATCTTTTGGCAAACAAATGTATATTCATGGCATCTTGACAGCTCTACTCTTCTCTCTCTCAAGCTCCAATCTCCAAATGACAAGTGTGCATAATGACTCTATTATGGACCCCTTAGTCCTATATATAGCATGTGGACCCATTTTTCTTGATATGTGGACCCTACCTATCCATTTCTTTCCAATTCATACTATTTTCACCCATATTTCTCTCGTTTCTTTCGTGAGATTGATTGCCAAACTAGACATTAAAAAAAATTAAAAAAATTAAATTTTGTCAATCAATCTCTTGAGGGGGCATGCATAGGAGATCTGAGACATTATTCGAGGTAGGGCAAAAATGCTAGAATTTTTCTTTAAAACAATGTGACTAGCACATTATTTCAAAGAGGGGAAAAATGTATACAATAAAAAGTGACTTAGTTAATTAATTAAATATTTATTATTTAATTAATATTGACTTGATGAATTAATTAAATATTTATTATTTAATTAATATTTATTCCTCTATTTATTAGATAAATTATTTAATTTATTTAATAAATTCACTATAGTCTATTCTCATATCCTAAGTCTTCTAAATAGTCTATTAAAGTGATTTAATCAATTACACAATCACTAAATATGACTAAGTCCCCTAGTCCACTTCATCTACCTAGTCACCTAGCACATCACCTTGGCTAAAATAATTAAGTATTATTAATTATTAAATACTCATTTATCCTCACCTACACATGTCCTATTCCTAAGGGCTATGTGGCCTCATAAGACTTGGTCTCATGACCACATGTCTTCTCCTATACTAAGTCAAGAGGCTATCCCTATTCCTAAGGGGCTTCTCAAGTCACCTCAAGGAGTTCAAGGTGACTCATGGGACACTTGTACCAAGAGTCCTCATGAGGAAAAAGTCCTTCCTCCTTCCTCTCAAAGGTCTTTGTGAGACACTTGACATGTGTCTTTCCCTTCCACCTTCTCCTCTTCCATGTCAATGTAGGGGGAACATCCTCCCTATTCTTCCTCTCACATTCCAAGTATATCCCCCTTTCTCTCAACCCCTTCAACCAAGTCAATAGCAACCCTAGGATCTTCCACCAATCAATCTCCACCCTTGGATTGTGCCGCTTGAGTCCTCCAAAAATATATAAAAGGAGCCTCATTTTCTCTTTATGAGCTAATAGCTAATAGTGATTTTCAAGCAATCAAGCAATAGGCAATCAGGCATACAAGAATTCTAAGCATCCAAGCATCCATTATCAAGAAAATCAAGCATATCCATCTCATTTTGTGAGCATTCCATTCCACTATCCATTTAGTTGCATAATTGAGTTTTAGGATAGTTTTGCATACATTCATCATCAAATCTCCATACTTTGGCGACATCTTGGGAAAAGGCTTCATTTAGATTTCTGAGAGCTCAACATCCTCAAGAAATCAAGGCTAGGAGGACAATGGAGACAAGCTACATGGGTGAGTGAAGGTAACTTTGTTTTAGTTATTCATTTGATCATCTTGTATTCTTCATTGTTGTTTTCTAATTAGTTTGATTTATTAACTTAGATTTGTTAATAATTCATTTAGAATAGTTAGACATCTAATTTGCATACACCTAGATTATTCAAATAGGAACATGAATTATTGTAACCCGCCAATATGACTTGTCTGGGCCTCAAATGTAGAGACCATAATGAAGCACTAACCATTTATTTACCCAATTTAAATTAATGGTGTGAGGGGATAGCTACATGGCCTACAACCCCATTTCTATTGTCATGGGGTGACTAGCTTCTTGGAGCTAACAACTTACTAGTGCATTACAATCAAATATGATGTCTAGGCTTGTACAAGATTACTTAGAGATTTAATAATAATATAATTCAATACAATACAATACAAATTTGATTAATGGTCAAAAGAGATGAAAGACTATTTTTGACTCCCTCAAACATGAGTTTTAAGATTCCTATTTTATGTAATTGATATTTAATTTTTATTTTAAATAATGTAGTGAACTTACTATTATATATTATACTGAATACAAATCTGCACTTGGAAGAGCACTACCATTTATTTCTATGTTTTTCAAATGCATATTTCTTTGACTATAAATATTCAATAATGAGAACATGTCTCATGGAGAGACATGCCTCTAAAAATGTAGAGACATGTATCTACATGAGACATGCCTTTCATGTTTCGCAGGAGACACCGTTTCATAATACTTGGCGGAAATGTTAATGCAGAAGTTTTGTTTGTTGTTTAAGGAACTTGTTACAATACGTAATACAAATCGTAACACCTAAGTGTTATGGTACATATTACGTATTGTGACACTTCTGTGTTATGATACATAATATGTATTGTAACACAACTATGTTATGGTACATATTATGTATTGTAACACTTATGTGCTACAATAACATAATACCAGCCGCACAATAAGTATAGTGATCTCCAAATAGATATTTATTCATCGGTCGATTTATTAAGAATTATGATCATTAATATATATATATATATACATATATATATATACATATATATATATATACATATATATATATATACATATATATATATATACATATATATATATACATATATATATATACATATAGATATATACATATAGATATATATACATATACATATATATATATATATACATATATATATATATACATATATATATATACATATATATATATATATATACATATATACATATATACATACATACATACATACATACATACATATATATATATATATATACACACACACACACACACACACATATATATATATATAAAATTAAGATGCATATATAAATTAATTATATATAAAAAAATACGCTTAATCATTTTCCAAAGATGAATCTTAATTAATTAATTTACTGACTGATGTTATATCATTAACACTCTCCCTTAACCAGGGAAGATATTTTATGAAAAGAATCATACACAACATGAATAAAGTACTACGTCAATGTAATATTAGAAATGATATTATCTTATAATATTAGAGTAATGGCCTTCTAATATCAAGTCTGTGATATTCACCAAGTACTCAAAGTAATGGCATGCTAACATCAAGTCTCATGATGTTCACCAAGTAATCATATCTCTAATGAAATTAAATGTACACCTTTCATAGAGACATTATTATCATGATCTACTTAGATATCAATATGATATCCATCATGATAAAGACAAGTTATTGTAAGATTGTCACCTTTTCAATAACTATCAGATATACAAATGCAATCATTAAAAATTTTCACTTCTTCATGATGCATATAAATCACATGGATATATTCATGAAATAACACTCATGATAATAAAGAAATATTTGATTAGTACAATGATCAAAGATACTGAGACTCATTCTCAGAAATTACAACCATACAAAGTTTACCTCCGAAGTATTCTACCTTATTATTCGCAAGAGTTTTGATGAGAATATTTGTTATTTGTTAATCTGTACTGACATATTTCAACTCCACCACATTATTTTCTACCATGTTTCTAATGTAGTGATAAGGTATCTCAATATGTTTGGACCTATTATGGAACAATGGATTCAAGGATAGTTTAATGCAACTTTGATTGTCACAATGAATAATGGTTGGCTTTAGTGATTTTCCAATCAATCCAACTAGAAGTGTTCTCAGCCAAACTGCTTCTTGTGATCCCATGGATGTTGCAATATATTTTCCTTCATTGAAACTATGAGATACTGAGGATTATTTTCTACTGAACCAAGAGATCACAGCTGAACCTAAACTAAAGCAACATCTAGAGGTACTTTACTGATCCATGATGTTTCTGGCCCAATCTGAATTAGTGCAACCATGAAAGTTTAGGTCCACATCTTTATATCTCAGCCCATTTCTAATTGTTCCTTGAAGATATTTGAGGATGTGCATAGTTGCTACTAGATGTATTTTCTTTGGTTCACTCATGAATTGACTAAGTGCATTTACTGCATAGAAAATATCAAGCCTAGTGTTTACTAAGTACATTAGAGATCCAATTATTTATCTGTATAGGGTAGGATTTGCACACTCTGAGTCATTAGCTTCTTCCTTGAGTTTGAGGAGGTTTGTCTCCATAGGAGTAGACATAGTCTGGCATTCCATCATTCTGAATCTCTTGAGGATGTCCACTATCTAATTTCCTTGATTTGGAAATATGTTATTTTTATGTTTCCACACCTCCAAAATGAGAAAGTAATGAAAAACTCCCAAGTCTTTCATATCAAATTTGGATACCAAGTCTTGTTTTCATTTGATGATGAGGTGTTCTTCTCCTGTGATTAATAGATCATCAACATAAAGAATAAAAATCAACATGTCTCCATCTAAAACTTTGAAATAGAGATTTGGGTTAGTATCATTTTTTGAAAAGTTGAGTTTTGATAGATAATGGTCGATTCTTTTGTACCAAGTTCTAGGAGTTTGTTTGAGACCATATAATTTTTTATTTAGTTTGCATGCATGTGACTATTTATTATGAATTATGAATCCTTCAAGTTACTCTAAGTATACTTCCTCTTTAATGAATCCATTCAGAAAAGTAGTCTTTACATCCATCTGATGTATTATTCATCCCTTAGATGCTGCAATGGCAATTACAGTTCAGATAGAGGTATACCTAGCAAGTGGAGAAAATGTTTCTTCATAGTCAATGCCTACTTTTTGAGATAATCCTCTAGTGACAAACCTTGCTTTACATTTTTCTATACTTCCATCTACTGCATGTTTGATTTTGATTAACCACTTGGAAGAAACCACTGATTTATTTTTGGGTTTGGACATAATATCCCAGACATCATTCTTAATGATAGAATTGTATTCTTCTATCACGGAATCCTTCCAAGTGAGATTTTGAAGATATTACTCAACATTAGAAGGTTTTGATTTTATTAATTCACTCATTAGTGCAACATAAATAGAAAATCTATTTGGTCTTTTGTTTTCCTGGGATGTACCAGAAAGAGTTTCATATTTCCCTGCTTCTTTAATCATCTTTCTGGACCATAGCAATCCTTTCTTGTTTGTTTTGATTTCTTCATTGGTATCCATGTAATCACTGAAATCATTGTCCTCAGGGATCTCTTGTATCTCCCTCTGAATATCAAGAGATAGATCTTCTTGACTATCATCATTCGTTTCAATTTCATCTTTGTATATTTTCAATGCAATATCTTCCTCAAAGATCACATCCCTACTTAGTTCAATATTTCTTTGTCTTGGAATGAAAATTCTATATGCTTTGTATGTTTCACTATATTCAAGTAGAATACCTTTCTTCCCAAATGTTTCTAACTTGGATCTTTTCTCTTTAGGAATATGAATATAGACTAGACATCCAAATATTCTAAGATGGCTTATTTTAGGTTTAGTTCTATTGAATGCTTCTTCAGGAGTCTTGTTTTCTAAATGAGAATAATGACATCTATTTTGAATATATCATGCATCATAGCTTTGGCACATTCAACAATAGTTATGTTCTTCCTTTTTGCAACTCCGTTTTGTTGAGGGTTGTAAGGAATAATGTACTCCCTCTTAATCCTAGTAGTTTTACAAAAATTATGGAATGTTTCTAAAATGTGCTCCTTCCCATTGTCTAATCTCAATGTTTTAATACTCTTTCTAGATACATTTTCTACTAGAGTTTTAAATTCTTTAAACTTTAAGATAATTTCTTCAGACTCTTTACACTTAAGAAAATATATCCATGTTTTCCTAGAGTATTCATCTACAAAGATGATGTAATATAGGAATCCTCCAATGGAGGGAACAGACATAGGTCCACACAAAATAGAGCAAATGAATTCTAATACTTCTTTAAATTTTCTTTCACTATAATGAAAAGTGCTTTTTATATTCTTCCCTAATGCACAACCTTTGCAAGTCCCTACATGTTTAGTTTTGAGTTTTGGTAGACTAGTAACCATCTTCTCTAAACTGGGTAAACCACGAAAGTGGTAATGCCCTAGTCTTTTATGCCAAATTTCATTCTCATTTGTTGATTCATGAATTAGGGCTTGAGAAGAAGTAGATAGTTTATAAAGACACCCCTGTCTATACCAATAGTATGAGCATTTTTAATTGTAGAGTTATTGGGCCAAGGTAATAATTTTCCTCCCATAAATGTGATTTTCTAACCCTTATATTCAAGAGCTAAGATGAAACTAGGTTTCTTTTGATCTCGGGTACAAATATTATTACCATGAGTTGGAGTGATACACTAGATTTGAGTTGAATTGTACAGGGCCCAATTCCTTTTACTGTATAGTTAGTATTATCTCCAATAGTTACTTCCTCATCAGTAGTTTCCTCAAGGGTTTCTATGTAATCTTGGAAACTTGTTATGTTTCTGGAGGCCCCATTGTCTATAACCTAGGTGTTCTTGTAGTTTATAACTTGACTAGATAAGGCAAAGTAAAATACAAGTTTCTTTGAATTTGTATCCATAGTTTTAACCTCAGCAAAGGAGGCTTGAGTTTTTGTTCTATCAGGGCACTTCATTGCAATGTGACCATATTTGTCACATCTAAAGAATTGAACTTTAGATAGGTCTCTTGTTTTCTTTGATGAGTATTTCCTATTACTATTTTTACCTCTTTTCCTTTAATTAAACTTCTTTCCTTTTGTGTGAGTTTGAGAGTGAAGGATTTGAATTTCCTCTTTTGGAGCATTTGTGTTGATCCCTCTAGATATCAACCTGAACTTTTCTTGAATGCAATCTATTTTCAGTCTTTCTAATATTGGAAGTTTAGGTTGAGCACTGATGCCTTGAATAAACGATTCCCAAGAGATAGGTAGTCTATTTAGGGCTATCATTGATAGTTCTTTACTATCATAATCATGACCAATTATACAGAGTTGTTATCTCAAATCAGTTATTCTCATAAAATATGAAGTAATAGTCTCTCCTTGGTTCATCTTCATTTGACTAAGTTGATTTTTGAGATTAAAGACTCTACTAGATTTGTTAATCTCAAACATTTCTTCAAGGGCCTTGAACATTGCATATGCTAGATCTAGTTTGATAATTATAGGCACTAGATGATCTTCACTCTATCTACTAAAACTTTCATTGTTTTTGTATTATTCTTTTCCCATTGAATCTTTTCTTCAGTCTCACTTTGTTCGGGTTCCTTTTCTTTCACCACTAGGATTTATTCGTTCTCTTTCAATGTTAGTAACATTCAAAATTTCCAAGCTATAAAATTAGAGGCACCTTCAAGTCTATCATCAATTCTAACTTCATTCACCATTTTGAAGGGTCTAATTTATCACAAGATATTTATATATATAGTTTTGGTATATAGTTTTAGTATATAAATATATATCAATATAAGAATCTGATCTGGATCTTTTATTCCAAACTTGGCTCTGATACCCTGTTAAGATTCCTATTTGATGTAATTGATATTTAATTTTTCTTTTAAATCAGACAATGAACTTGTTGCTATATATTATATTGAATACAAATCAGTACTTGGAAGAAAACTACCATTAATTTGTGTGTTTTCCAAATGCAGATTTCTTTGACTATAAATATTCAATAATGAGAACATGTCTCATGGAGAGACATGCCTCTACAAATGTAGATGCATGTCTCTACATGAGACACACCTTTCATGTTTCACAGGAGACACTGTTTTATAATACTTGGCATCAATGTTAATGAAAAAGTTGTGTTTGTTGTTTAAGGAACTTGTTACGATATGTAATACATATGATAACATGCAAGTGTTATGGTACATATAATGTATTGTAACACGCAAGTGTTATGGTACATATTATGTATCGTAACATGCAAGTGTTATAGTACATATTATGTATCATAACACATAAGTGTTATGGTACGTATTACGTATCATAATAGTTGTGTTACGATACATAATATGTATTGTAACACTTATGTATTACAATACCATAATACCAGCCACACGATAAGTATTGTGATCTCCAAATGGATATTTATTAATTCATAGATAAATCAATCAATATATTAAGAATTATTATCATTAATATATATAATTAAGAAGCATATATAACTTAATTATATATAACAAATATATTTAATCATTTTCCAGAGATGAATCTAAATTGATTAATGTACTGATCGATGCTATACCATTAACAATGAGATATAAAAGGATATAATTTAATTTGAGAAGGACATCCATCCATAAATTAATAACCATTTAAGAAGGAAGTAATCAATCAATTTATAAATGAATAATTATTTTCAAAAGACAACAATAAGGATGAATAGTTGACTCTTTCAAAGGGTATAAATCATAAAAGGTTGTGAACCCCTCAAGAATAAGATGTAAAAGGAATATCATTTCCTTGGAGGAGATCATCAAGCAAGGAATAAATAAATCATAAATTAAAAATGAAGGAATATAATTGAAAATAATTTATTATTATCAAAAGGAAACAATGAAGGGTGATGATTTGATTCTTGTAAAAGGTGGAAACTCTTTCACCAATGAAATATACATGAGATATAATTCCAAGGATTCAATCATATTCTACCACTCTATCAATTCAATCACCATTCAGAAACATACTAAATCAACATTCATGCAATCATCAATACACTAAATCAACAATCATTAAATCATCACTCATAAATCCATCAAAGGAAATCATTCAATCATCTATAATTCACCAATTGATAATAAAGGAATCAAGAAAGAAACCAGTCAATCATACAAAAACCTACCATTAAAAAACTAACTTTTTAATCCATCAAGAAGTATATATCACCAATAACCAATGAAATTCATCAAATAATCATTTTGAATTTGAGGAAGTATCTTGTAGGAGTTGGAATGATGTAATTATTTCATGCTTTGGGGATAGGAATTGATAGGACAAAATACCTTTCATGCTTTGAGGCTAGGAGTTGGGAGGCACAGAGACCCTTTCATGATTTAGGAAAATAAACTACCAAAGAATTCATGAATTGATTTATTTGGAGGATTATCTTATGATTGGCTGATATAATTATTATCTTGAATTTGTAATGTTTGATAACGATTTTTTCATTTTGAATCAAGAATTATTGTTTAAGGTAAATAAATCAAGAATATAACATATAGAGGTATTCCAAGAGTGTAGGTCCTATAATGAGACACTTACCATTTTTTGACCCAATATCATTCAATGGTGTGAGGAAAGAGCATACATGGACTAAAAATCCATTTCCAATTCACAACATTTGTATCTTCTTAGGCCTAACCATGTACCAATGAATTACAATCAAATATGATGTATAGGTCCTACTAGCTTGTAAAAGATTACTAGGGGACATCCTCAATATACCTGAAGGTATGTCTAATTTTTTGGTACAAGAATACAAACCATTCTCCTCCTTCACTTTATAAAGTATAAAGCTATTATGATCTTAATTGATAATTTAAAATGCTCTCCCATTGGAGATTATTTTGATTCTCTTGTAAATTTGTATACAACATTAAAACATGAGGGTTTGGGTCACTTATTTGGTGATAAAATGATGGCAGACATACTAGATGGAAAAAACTAGGTGTTTGTCCCCAAGATTTCTTTGTTGCATGAGAATAGAAATATAAAACTTAGTTTTCTTAAAGTTAAAAATGATATAAGAGATGAACATGGTGTTCTTAGTCTTCATGATAATATATTGAGTGGAAAGAGCATAAACACCACATTTTTCATACAAATATAGTATATAATATTTATTTACCTTAAAACCAGATGTATAATTATATTTAGTGGTAAATAATGAGTGGTTTGAAAAGAGACCCTATTACAAACATGTTAATAATTTCTCAAATGATTGTTACACCAATGAGAAATTGCAAGAAAAAGGATTAGGTTACAAAATATGATTAATTAAATTTTATGTATAGAATAGATATATTTCCAAAGAGACAAAAATACTAAAACATATAGAAAAGGTATTAAATTAGAGTCATAAATGATGAAGGTGATTTTTTAACTTACTAGAGTTACTCTATAGAAACACTAAAGGGTGCAAGTACAAATTCCATAAGTAGAAACATTGATCTATAGTAGAAACACCAATCCTTTGTGACATGCATAGAAGGAGAGATAATGAGAAGGAAAATAATCTAGAAAACTACAAGTGGGTAGTCAAAATCAAAGATGGGAATGTTGATTAGGAATCCTAGGAGATGGGAAAAAAATTTTTAAAAATGAGAAAATACAACCCAAGATGTCAAAATGGATGTTAGGGTTGAGATGCAAAGGCACTAAATTATGAACAAAAAATGCCACTCTATAATTAAAAACATCATAAAGTGCAACATATGTTCTAAACTATAAATGAGGTTGAGGAAGGCATGAAAACTTGCAAGATAAGGGTGATTTTTGCAGGAAAAAGACTATGAAAGCTTGAAAAAATTGTTAGGAAGGAAAAAGCCCTACAAAAATGCACCCAACATATGTCTAAATCCCAATAAATGAAAGAAAAATAAAGTTGGGGTCATTCAAAACTATCATTTTCAAAGAAAATAAATAAATGCCATACTATGGAGTGAAAATTCCAATCGGCATACAAATGCACCAATCTAGAGCAAAGACATTGATCTATAGAAAAAACATCAACCTAAAGGCAACAATGTCAATTTGTGTAGTAAATATGTTAAAATAAAGGGCTAGTGTGTCCAAATAGTGACTTACAATGGAAAAATAAACAAAACACCCAAAGGATTGTTAGATGAGTGGCATGGGTCTCATAGATTATGTTAAAAAATGATCAAGAAGTACATAGAACACAAAATAAAGAGCCAAAATAAAAATTCAAATCCTATCATACACCTCATTGATGCCTTCATTAGCTGAGTTTGCAAAAAAACAAACAAACGAGATTTCACACACACAAGTTGTGTGTAGTTGTGGTCCAATAGATTTGTGCTTGATAGACTATATGTGGTTTCTCCAATTAACATGTCTTTAATTTTATGATCCTCTTTACAAATAATATACAAGAGTTCTATTTATATATTGGGAAGATGATTGATCAAGAATTAGATTGATTTTAAGGATCAATAGATGAGATTTTTTGAAAGGCTTAGAGAAAAGGGAAACCTCTAAGTGTCACCTAGTTATTGTTGCATTTGAAGAGGGATAAGATAAAAGGGGAATCAAATGGTCAATATTCTCTTAAGAAAGGATGCAGTGTGATAAAAAAATTAAAAGGAACTTTTTTAAGAATTCAAATAGTTTGTTTTTGGAAACATGTGAAGGTTTATGATCTTCTTGGGAAAATGGATGGATGAAATTGAATTAGATGATTTTCTAGAGAAATGAGAGACATGGACCATGTGCACGTATAACATGTGTAAGTGGGTCTATTACTTAACTACTTGGTTTTATCCAACCAATGACTAGCTAGAAAAAAGAAATAAGAAATAAATAAGTTATATTTATTTTATTTTTTGAAGATGGAGGTATGAAAAGTGAACTTTTGTTAATTTAATATTAAATTTATTTAATTAAGGTTGAATAATAGAGGAAAGAGGGGAAAAGGATTAATTAAATAAATGATAAAATTTATCTAATTACTGTTAGGAAAGTGATTGGAAATGGTAATTAAATATTAACATATTTTTCATGCTCGTGTGACCTCCTCTATCCACGTGGACTCTTCTTTGTATATTGATCCTATGCCACTCCAACCTTTAATAGATGGTGTGTTGCCTTGCCAGCACTCTTCTATGGCACTGATAGCCTCATTATGGAGATTTCCTCATTTTCTACCCCTAGTGAGGGTATTCCTAATGATGGTAGTGTCCAGACTGTTGTTCGTTGATGAAGGAAAGATCATGCTTCCTCCTCTTCCTGTTCTTTTCTTTACATTGTGGGTTTTTTTTTACCCACCCTTGTTGTGGGGTCCTATGAGTCCTGCTAGTGTTTTGTAAGTGGTATGTTATGGCCTTTGTTGTGAGTGGCCTATTCTTGCCCAGCTAGTTGTAAGTGGCCTTTTTGGCCTATTATTGTAAGGGCCAACACTCTTATTTTACTATTTTTCTTATAAAAAACATATTTTTCATTTTTGTTATTGTATACATGTATAATTTAAGTATCAAATTATTTATCATTTTTAGAACCTCTTCACATTGAATTGGCTTAATCTAAGCTTACATCCATAGTTTTAATAGACTCAAAAATATCTTTGTATTTTATTGTTCCAAGTACAACACATTTGATAACCATATAAAGCATCTCTCATAATTTTTTTAAAATGGTTGTCATGGTTGATCAATTTAATATAGATGGTATGATTCTTTCATAGTCCATAGAGGGTAGAAAAATTAACAAAATTTTCTACGCCAAAGCACATGTACTAGTCTTATATTCATTATTGACACAATTATTCTTCCTAATTATTACACAATTATTCTATATTATTCTAATATATAATTATATTTTTCATTTAACACCTTAAACAATTGTATAGAAATGTTCTCTTACACTATTTTTATATTTTATTTTAATTACCACCATTGTAATGTAGGTATAGATATATATGTTTTGACATCTTTCATATCATTAGGGGTGTTAATAAGTATAAACATTTTCTAGATCAATTGTTGGGGTGTTAATAAGTCTCAAATTTTATTAAAATGGTTTTTATTTCAATAAGATAAAAGGGGAAATACACTTGATAATTATTTGCCTAAACTTTTTTCTTTTTTTTGGTACCACACATAGAGCGTAAATTATATAGATATAATAGAAAAGTAAATAGAAAGAAATATATACACTAGTAGACTGATGAAAATATGGGAGAAAAACTCAATCGAGACCACAACAATGGAGAAAAAATAACATATATTTCCCAATGAACTAATCACAAATCAAACACAAGCAAACTATGAAACTACACCAACTCAAGCTCCAAGAACAATGCATCTATAATACTGCCTAAAGAGATGTTTGGAGCCAAACATTTTATTTGGAGACACTAAGAAAATAGAATACAATCCACCATATACTAGAATAGAAGAGGGGATACCACAATAGGGGAAAACTATTTAAACTTGACAATGATTAATTCCAAACCAAAGAAGAACTCAAGGATATTTATTATATCTATTCCTAAGATGAGATCCTCATTGTTGGGAAGAACATGTTCATTGCATTTCAATCATCATATATAACACATTGTTTGAAGATAGTCCATTTCTCTTTCTTATTTTTTTAACAACCCTCTCTATTTAAATCAAATGTAGCATCTAGAGAGCTTGAAATTGATTCAGTATCAATGCTTTCTAAATCTTGAGATAACTATACCTAGTATTGAGATGACACAAGTTTTCTTTCCATAATACACAAACAATCAGGTAGTGTGTCTTTTTGTAGTAGGTAGTAAAGAATAGCTCAAAAATTTCTATAGCATGCGTGTGAGAATCTCCAACATTGTGTTTCAGAATATAGGAAATGGCTTTCCAAAATTCATCATTCTCTAACTTGAAGACTCTATGGCATTGATCATCAAGGGATTGTTCCAAAAAGTCACATGTGACACCAAAGGAATTTTACATTCTACTATTGGGGATGAACCAAATTAACACCACTAGATTGAAGTTTTTTAGGCATTGTTATAACCAACTCAAACCAATGCTTAAATTATACCATAAATAAGCTCCCTAAGACTATATAAAGGGAGAAAAAGATGTGTGTGTGTGTGTGTATGCACACACACACACACACACACATATATATAAACATCAAACCTAGTTGTAACAACTGCAAGAATGATGCAACTTCCTAAAGGTAAGTGTTAACGAGTGCAACATCAAGATTCCCTAAAGGAAATAATCCACATACAAATCAGTGACACTAGATCAATTAGAAACCCCTACATTCTCAAAGAATCTCTATAAACCTACAACCATCAATCCATTCAAAAAATACACAACTAATAAAATATGTAGACCTGCAACCAATAAATAAATCAAAGCCTGCAACAATGAATGAAAAAGTTGTCAATTACTATTCATCAACACTCCTCAGGAAATGACACTGAAAAATCCAAAGTTCCACATTAAACAATGGGGATACACTAAAAAATATACTTGAATGTACTAAAGGATGTCTAGGAAAGTGGGATGGGTAGAAAATAGAAGATGGGACCCAAGTGCTACCCATGGGATTGGCTACTAGGACTAGACTAGAAAAAGTCATGTCCAAAACAAACCAAGTGAGGCTAGTGATGATCAGCCTATGGGATAAAATGGGAAGGACACCGAGGCCTAGGAATGATCACACATAAGATTAATAAAGGATAATGGAAAAAAATCCCAAGCTTCTTGCAGGATGTAATTAATTCTCCAATTTGGGTTTTCAAATTTATTATGAGTTGTGATAATTGTTACTTAAAAATCTAGCATACAATACAATAAGCATTAGTAGGAAGAGGTTGCATTTTGTTGGTCTAATTAACACTGCCTTGCAGGTTTTGTTATTTTACATGTCCTTATTGCATTCACTCTAGATGTCATTATCGTACGCTAAGTATTGATTATAATTCCAAAAGTTTCCAAAGTTCATAAATAATCATTACATTGTACTTTCAAACTGAATGTGGTATACAAATGTCCTTTCTTGTTCCATGTTTCATCAATAAATAGAGTACATTGCAGAATTAAAAGAAAGACTGAAGTATGGAATAGGGGTCCCATTCATTGTCTTTTGTATTGGTTGTGTCAACTGGTTGTCTGTCAGGTCTCTGCATTTAGGTCTTCATAAGTTCGAGTCTCCATCTGCATCTAGGTCTTTAAGGTTTCCATCTACATGAGAAAGGAAAATATGATTAGATCCTGATGGATCTAAGCAATACATGAGAAACAAATAACATATTGTAGCAATCAAGTTTTCAATACTGCATATCAATTTAGAAAATTAAATGAAATAAGGAAATGTACAATGACACTCACTGCAAGGTAGTGTTAAAGGGACTTGTTTCTGACATGAAACCTTTTACTACTAATGATCATTGTGGTGTATGTTGTCCTTTTTATTAACCATGTGTCTGAATTAAAGGGACTTAGTATGTTTCAAACTGAGAAACCTTTTTTAGATACATTATTTCATAATGATGTTATTTCAGAACTTAACAGATTATTTTGTAGATAATAGCTGATTGGTTTTCATATTCAGTCACGAGTGAAAGATGCAGATCAAGTTGGTTTCTATGATAAGAATGCTATAGGAAATGCCAATGATTGCCAACTTTCCAGTTCAAGATACAAATGGTGATGCATAAATACTAGTATAAATATGTCCTTACCATTTTTAAGTACATTTTCAAATCATAAACATATTTGTTTCTGAATACAAAAGAGTGCTTCAAGATTAAGCTATAAAATCATAAAGTGTTTATAGTTTGTTTTTATTGAGTGTCACAAACCCATGTTCGAACCTCATTAGTTAAACAATTTGATGTTTTTGAATGTCACGAGCCCATGCTTGAACTTCATTAACAGTAAATAAACATTTTCATCTTGTTGTACTTATTATATTAAGTTCAGATTCAACATCAATGTGAATTATTTACAGTGGACAAAGCTACAGGATGCAAGTTGAACATAAAATGGGAAATATGTATAAACTGGAATAGAGTATGTGCAACTAGTAGTGGAATATCACAAAGGAGAGAGTCACTTATCTACTGTGGGAATAATAATGGTTGTGTTGAGCATCTCTTAGTCATAATCACCTTCTAAGGTTTGTGAAGGTTATGAGTGAAAGATGCAATGGTTTTATTTATAATAGATTATATCTTTAACATTTTTCACTCATAACCTTGCAACTTCAGTAAGTCATTAAGAGGTGATTTCAAGGTTTCCTGGAGCAACTGTCCATCATTTCCAAGCTCTTCATATATGGTTTGCAAAGAAACGAGTTCATCAATTCATCAAGTTTATAGCTGTTGATTACACAAGGTTCTATTCATGTCAACAAAGTGAAACAATTTGGATGCTCTATGCTATAATCACAATTTGTGTACAAGCTGTGGTAAATCTATTAAATCAAGTTCTAAGAATTCAAATGACCACACAACTGTGGATATGTGAACTTAACAATCAAATTTTGATATATCAGCTTCATGTTATAGCAGTGAAAGGTAAAATGTTCATCAGTAAAAGATTGAGCAAGGTTGAAATAAGCAAGTGTTCACAACAATCAATTTTTGATATATCAGTAAGTTCACTAAACAGTTCATTCTCATTCAGTGAATGTGAGCTTTCAAGGAAAAAGGTGTGATAGTCACTTTCAGGTATTCCAGTTATAAAAAGTGTCAAGGTTTTTTTTTCTTTTTCTTTAGTGAATTGGAAAACTTTGATAAATTAGTAACAGTCATGGCAATATGTGCCAAATGAAATAACTACAGTAGAACCCATGATTGTTACTAATTTATAATGTGAAGTTCATGGTGCTATGCTAGTCAAATGGTCATACATCATAAAGATGTATTCACAATTCCAAACAAAAAGTGTTTTAAACATTTTGGGTTCACAAGTTTCGAACCCATACAGAGAATAAGAAAACTGAGACTGTTAATGTAAATAATAGTGGAAGCTGTGACTGTCAACATAAACAACTTGTGAGCCGAGAATAAACAATTCAAATGCTAGGGAAGAAGCAAAGGAACAAAGTAACAATGGGTGCCATAAAGTATAAAGCGAGCTTGTGGTGTGTGCAAGAATAAATGAACACCAGTCACCCGATACCAATAGTGATTGTTAGATACATATCAAGCCATAGCTACAATAAATATAGCTCAAGTTCACAAGATAGAACTCATCAAATGAAGATAACAACAGTTAGAACCCGTAGCTATTGCTAGGTTATGAACAAGAAGCTCACGGTTTTACAACAGTCACAACAGTCATGAGTTTCATACATGGTAAGTAGTCTCATATATGGTAAGATATATTAATAGCTTGCAAAAAAAGTATTGTGAACAGTTTCGGGCTCAAAAGTTTCGAACCCATATATGGTATGTAAAGGATAAACCAACAGTTGAGCACAGATGGAAATATATGGAGCCCGCATCAAATAAAACCCAGATCTATAGCATGAACAAACAAATCAAAGCCATGGAGCCACGGATAAGTCATAGTTCGAAAGTGCAAACAAATAAAAGTTCAACAACGAAGGCATGAACTCCAAGTTCAAACAATGAAGCAAGATGCATACCAATGTTGAATGCAACTTATTCATGGCTTCATAAGTTTAACAACAGTCATCCGTAGTTAAGCAAAAGCAGAGATCTTCCATCTAACAGAAAAAGAGGTCGCAACCCATGATGTATTAAAGAGAAACTTCATGATATTAATGCCAAAGAATGAGCTTTGTATGACAAGCAGAGAGTTCATTAGAAAACTTACAGTTCACTGAATGTGAAGTTGAAGTCAATGTTGAGTTCCCTGTTGGAGATACACATAGAGTATGTGCAACTAGCAGTGGTGATCTTGAGAATGGCAGAGGGCTCAAGTTCAACAATGGTGTCTTCTTGCAGTCAAACAAAGCTCCTTCAAGCAGTTTTTGAAGGCTTAGGGTTTCATTTTCCTTAGACTTCTTCGTGAAGAATGAAGAAAACACAAATGCCAAGTTAAAAATGAGATAACTGTTTGGAGTCCGCTAAGCAGTTCAATGCATTCAATGCATGTCAGTTCTGCAAAGCCTTGAAAACTGTTAATGTTGCCACCTTGCATTCTTATCTCTTTGTTTATTGCATAGCAATGCAAGTGGATGAAGAGTCATGTCGAATTTCCTGCTTTGCTTATATTTTAGACTTAGAGTCCTTAGTCTAAGTTAGGAGATAAGGGTAGGTTAGTTGATATTAAATTTTTATTTAATATTAACTTCTTTTTTATAATTTTTGCCAATTTTGTTTGTAGAAAGGATTTAATTCCTTATATTAGGCCAAAAATTTAGGGAAAAGGCATTTAGAGGAAGTTTATGAAAAGCTTGGTTAATGTCACATTTTTGGGCACATTTTTAGGCTAAAATTGGGCATTTTTTATGAGCTTAGATTTTCAGATTTGAGGCAGAGAGAGGATATAAAATTGATTTTTGATGATCAATTAAGGGTTGCAGATTTTGGAGAGAGAGAATATAGTGAACATATCATTCCTAAGTGCTTTAAAAGCCATTTTTGTAATCATTTTGTTAGATTTTTGAAGGAATGAACGAGATTCTTTAACTCATATTTATGTATTTTTTTTGATATTGAATCCTATTTTCATCTTTTCTAACAAGTGTCAAATCGTTTATTATCTAAAGGAAGTGAATAAAATTTTGTTCCTTCTCAAGATAATCAATTGCCCCTAGGTCTTGTATGAGAAATGTATGTTTGTTAATTGTCCAAGCTATTTGTGGCAGAATCCTAATAGCATGAATTTATTAACCTATATGTTGAGTAGAGATTCAGAGTGTTAAGATATCCATTTGTGAGTCAGGATTGAATTTCATCTCTTTTGTAAAGTCTAAATTATTCATTGGTGTATCACCCTAATCTTTTAGCTATAGTATTCTTTTCCCTTTTCCCAATAATTTGCAGATCAGGAAAGTGATATTCTATATTTTATAGGAACAAGCCTAGAATCCAGAGATTCCTCTTCATTCATAGTCTACCCATAGCTAGAATAGGTTTCCATTGTCAGGATAGAATTGTTGTTTAGCCTTAATGCCTAATTTAAGGTAAGAATTCTAAGCCTAAATAGTTTTTGGCACGCCCGGTGGGACAATGAACTGCTTCTCAGTTTTGAGCTATTAGATTTATGGTTGTTTCAAGTTTCAGTTGTAGCTCTAAGTGTGGATTTTAATGAGTAGAACTCCAACGAGATCAAATGAGGAAGGTTTTGTGTATCAAGAGTTACAACCAAATAAAAGGGAATTAGGAAGATCATCTAGAGGTGGAAGAACATTGCATGATCCAAGAGGTACTTCTTTCAATTGAGATTTCTCATCATTTGATAATCCTATTTTTGAAAGACAAGCTGCAAATTCAGAAGAACTTGAGGTTATCATTGAGGAGCTCAATCTTTCAGAGGATCTAGAGGTTCCTAATCATTTCAGATCAGAATTTCCAAGCATTGAAAATTTATCTATAGATAATTATGTTCTCGGAGCATCTATAAGTGGTACTGCAGTAACTCCTCAGAATTTAAAGACTTATCAAAGGAAGGTAGTTCAGTCTTCTCAACCATTTGTTACACCAGCTATTCAGTAGCAAGCTCCTCCACATCAAGCAATGGCTAGGAATTTTCCATTTGTCACATTCGATCAAGGCAGTCCTTTGAGGATTGAAAATCACAATAATGTTCCATTAGCTGCTCTTAAAGGCTTACCATCATTCACTGGAGAAGGATCAGTAATAGCCATTGAACACATTAGAGATGTTGCAACTCTTTGCAATTTTCATCATGTTACAGAAGAGGACGTGGCCTTGAAGTTGTTGGCTGCATCACTCAAGGGTAAAGCCCTTGATTGGTTCAGAACCCTTTCGGTAGATTCTATTGCTACTTGGGATACTCTAGGTGAAAGGCTATCCAAATTTTTTGACGACAAATCTGATAACTTATCTCTTGTGGAATAATTAACTACAATCAAGAGAGCCCCACAAGAGGAGATGAGTGATTTAAATATTCATTTTCAGAAGACTTGGAATCGGATCCCTATTATGGTAAGACCTTCAGCTGAATATGCACTTTTATATTATTTGAAGAGTTTGAATAGTGATATCTCTGTAATGATTCAATCTATGGGAGGTAATACTTTACCTCAAGCTTTTGATACTGCTATTAGGGTAGAGAATAGTCTTATCTAGGTAGGAAAGATAGCTCCTAGGCCTCCTATGCCTTTCTTTCCTAATATACAGTCTAATATGCCATTGGTAGTTCCACCATTATCTGTTGTCCCATCTTATAAACCTTCAAAAATAGCTCCTACAACCCCTCTAAATGAACTACAGACTATTAAGGACAGTCAACAAAAAATTGAAAATCTACTACAATCTTTTGGTAATGATTTAGTCACCCTAAAGAGGAATCAAGCTCAGTTAAACCCTGCTATTCAAAATCAGTTTGTTGGTTCTTCTACACAATATCCTAGTCAACCTAATTTTCAGGCTAATAGGCAGCAATTTCAAGGAAAGACTAATACAAACAGACATAATTGGAATATGAGACCAAATAGACAGTATAATCTAGCACCTCTTAATACTGCTAGGGATATTGTGCCTACTCAGTGTAATATTGCTATTGACTGGTGTTTTTCGTGCAATGAGCCACATGATCAATCTACATGTTCTAATGGAATTCTTAATCAAGCTCTTATGGTACAAAATTCAATGAATTCACAACAGAATGTGTCTATTGAAGAGGTCCAAAATCAATTAGACCAAAGTGCTACAAATACTAGATTTTTAAACTGGCAAGAGGAAGAATTTTGTGGACTTAATGAAGATTCATCAATTGCAGCAAATACAAGAGCAAAAATGAGAGCTCTTGAAGCTGACCAATCTGCTGAGAATGTTTCTTCTCCACCAGTTTCTATTTTAAAGAATCTGTAAGTTTCCACTAATAAAGATCAAACTCAAAGGAATGGTGATCAACGTTCTTCTAGATCATCACATAAGGTACAATTTACTATTTCATTCAATATTGTTGAGACAATGAAAAAAACAAATGTTACTTTGTCTGCATGGGAAACTCTGTCTATTCCAGGACAGATTGAAATTTTGAAAGAAGAGTTGTCCAAGTTGGCAATTAATTCTCAACAAACAGTACAACAGTCACCAAGTGTGGTCATGACTAATTCTGAGCCTCCTAAGGTTTAGGAAAAGCCATTAAAAGAAGATAAAAAGCCTGCTAAAGTTCAGCAGCTAGTAATACCAGAATTTAAGAAGGTTGCAAATATTGAAAAAACAACAGTAACTACTAATAAGAAACTATCAAGTGCACAAAAAACATCAAAAAAGGAAGGTAAGAAATCTGCAAATGAAAAGCCTCCTCCTTTTTATGTTTCCTTGATCATTGGAAATAAATTAGTTCATAATTGCATGGTTGATAGTGGTGCAACCAGTACTGTCATGCCTAAAAAAGTGGCAGATTTGTTGAACTTAAAATATGAGCCTCTTGAGAAGGGTGTGGTCCAGCTGGATGAAACTTCTATTAAGACTTTAGGAGTAATTAAAAATGCAAGTTTGACCCTACACTCCTGCCCAAATTTTTCAATTCCATAGGACATATATGTTATTGATTTACCAGCATATTTTGCTATGTGTCTGTCTAGAGATTTCACAGCCAAAATAGATGGCTATTTTTCATCAGATTGGTCACATTTGTACTTTAGAACTAGATATGGTACTAAGGTAACCATAAAATTAGAATTATTGGCAAAAAATCACATAGAGCCTTATAATCCAAGTCCTATTAATGCAAGTTGTGTGATCATGGATCAAGATGAAATTCCTAATTATTCAGCGTATAATACTCAAACTGAAGCATATCTAGATATTGTTCTAGATGAATGGGCTACTAGGAATGAACAAAATGATGACATGTTTGATGCTGGTTTTGGAAATTACATGATTTTAGAATCTAATTCAGTAGTTCCTAATTTGATTAAAGATTCAGAATCTAAATCTGATGTGTCTAACCAGCTTTGGGATTTGTACTTTGATGGGTCAAGGAATAAGGATGGATTTGGTGTAGGGGTTATGTTGGTATCACTTGATGGTGATAAATTTTATGCTGCTTTTAAGTTATCCTTTCCTTGTTCTAACAATGTGGTTGAATATGAAAGTTTGATCCAGGGATTAGAATGGGCAAGATTGAGAGGTATCAAGTGTCTGAGAGCATTTGGTGACAGTGAGCTTATTGTTAAGCAGGTGAGAGGCATCAGTACTGTTAAAAATGATTTGCTTAAGATGTATAAATCTAGAGTTTCTGATATTCTAGATGAATTTGATGCTTTCAACTTGATTTCAATTCCTAGAAGGGAAAATATACCTGCTGATAGGCTGGCTAGTATTGGTGCTCATATTGCAATAACAGAAAATAAAGGAATAATTTCAGACCAGTCACATATTAAAATAATTTTTAGGCCATCCATTCCAGATAATGACACTTATTGGCAAGTTTTCAATACTGATGAACATATCCTAAGTTTTTTGACAAAAACAAATGGTTTTTCAGCTTCAAGAGATAACAAAAACATTCAGCAAATGGAAGACTAGATTATTCAATTGAAAACCAATAAGCTACCAAAGGGATTAGTAAGCTTGGAATCAGCTTTTAATTTTGATGATCAGTTTAGAAAGGTTAAAACCAGCTTGCTGATTAAAGAAGATCATTATGAAGAAGTAGAAATTTTCAGAGACAAGCAGTTGAAGGTTGGTAAAATAAATTATCCTGAAGAAAAAGAACTGTTTATTGATCTTTTTAGAGAATATAATGATGTTTTTACATGGGATTACTCTGATCTAAAGGGTTTTGATCCCTAATTAACCCAACATACTATAGAATTGGAGCCTAATGCTAGGCCAATTAGACAAAAGCAAAGACCTATAAACCCCAAATTAGAGCCATTCATGTTAAAAGAGCTGAGAAAACTCCTAGATGGTGGTATTATATTTCCTATTAAGCGCACATCTTGGGTTTCTAACTTAGTTCTAATAGGGAAGAAGAATGAAGAGATAAGACTTTGTGTAGATTTTAGAGACCTTAATAGGGCATCTCTGAAAGATAGACACCCTCTTCCTTCCATGGAACAGATTTTACAATATGTTTCAGGTTCTGAGAGATTCTCACTCTTAGATGGGTATTCTGGTTATAACCAGATTTTAGTCAAAGAATCTGATCAGTTTAAAATAGCTTTTACAACTAAATGGGGTACCATGGCTTACAGAAGAATTCCATTTGGGTTATCAAATGCTGGAGCTACTTTTCAGAAGGCAATGGACATGGCTTTCAAGAATTTAATGTATAAGTTTGTTCTAGTATACTTAGATGATGTGACAATTTACAACAAGGTTGCAAATCAGCACATTGATCATTTGAGACAGATATTGCAAAGATGTAGAGAATTCAGAATTTCTTTAAATCCTAAGAAATATGTGTTTGCAGTTCATGAGGGAAAACTCTTAGGATACCAGGTGTCTAAGGAGGTAACAACAATTGATCCTGAAAGAATTCATGAAATTCTTGAGCTTTCATTGCCTAAACATAAAAAAGGATTGCAGAGTTTTATTGGGAGAATTAACTTTGTAAGGAGGTTTATTCCTGATATTGCAAACCTACTAAAACCATTGACCACAATGCTTAAAAAGGATATTCCTTTCAGCTGGACTGATGAAGGAAAGAAGAATTTTGAATTGATAAAACAGGCTTTGTCTTTAGCCCCTACTCTTGTTAATCCTGATTTTACTAAAAATTTTATTTTGTATGCCTATGGTGGTTTTGACACTATTTCAGCTATGCTGGTTCAAAAGAATGATGAAAAACAAGAGCAACTAGTTGCTTTTTTCAGCAAAGGTATGGATGACTATGAGAGAAGGTACACTTTTATTGAAAAACATGTACTCATTGTTATTAAATCTTTGAAGAAGTTTAAGCATTTAGTTGCTAGAAATAAAGTACACTTAATGGTTGCTCATCCTAGTATCAAAGACTTTTTGTTGAACAAGGATGTTAATGAAAAAAGGGCTAGTTGGATAACAAGGGTTATGGAGTATGATGTACATATTCATGTAACTAAGCTGGTTAGAGGCAAGGGCCTTTGTGCTCAAATGGTAGAAGAAGAAGAACAGATTGAAGCTTCTAAAGAAACTAAAAACTTACAAGGTGATATTGTATTATTTAATGATCCTATGACTTGGTTGTCAGATATGACCAGATTCTTGCAAACTAGCCAATGCCCAAATAATCTTGATAAGGCAAAAAGGAGGTACTACAGGTTACAATCTATTCCCTATGTTCTTATTGATGGTGTTCTGTATAGAAAAGACTATTCTAGAATGTTTCTCAAATGTATTGATTCACTAGATCAGGGTAGAATTTTATCTGAGTTTCATGATGGATCTTGTGGAGGATATTTTAGTCCTAAAACTACAGTCTAGAAAAATACTAAGGGCATGCTATTATTGGCTTGATTTATTTAAGGATGCTCATGTTTGGGCTAGAAAATGTCAAAAATGTGCACTTTTTGCAGGTAAACAAAGGCTGGCAGCACTGCCATTAAAACCAATTATGGTTGATCAACCATTTGCTAAGTGGGGAATGGACTTTATTGGTCCTATAAAACCTAATTCTAGTGCAGGTCATAAATGGATTTTAACTGCTACTGATTATTTTACAAGATGGACTGAGGCTATTGCACTAAAGGAGGCTTCTGGACCTACTGTGTTAAAATTCTATGAAGATATTACAACTAGGTTTGGAGTTCCTCAATCAATTATTTCTGACAATGCTATGGCTTTCATTGGTTTAGCTATTACAGAATGGGCTATGAAGAATGGGATTTATTTAAACACTTCTTCTAACTATTATCCTCAAGGTAATTGTCTTGCAGAATCTACAAACAAAAATCTAATCAGAATTTTAAAAAAGACTCTACAGCAGAACAAGAGGGATTGGCATTCTAAATTAAAGGCAGCCTTATGGTTGGATAAGATTACACCTAAACAGGTAATTGGCAATTCCCCTTATGTCCTAGTTTACGGAAAAGAGGCCAGATTGCCAGTTTCCATTGAATTTCCAGCCTTGCAGCTAGCTGATTAGATGTTATTATTTGGAGAAGAAGATCCCCTTAAATTGAGGTATGTTGATTTGTTACAGCTTGAAGAGGAAAGGAGAAAAGCATTGGATACAATGGAACTCAAGCAAGCACAAACTAAAAGATCTTTTGATAAGAAAGCTAAGTTCATGGAATTTAAAGAAGGAGATTTAGTACTCAAGTGGGATGTGCTAAAGAGCAAGCCAGGGCAGCATGATAAATTTGATAATTTTTGGTTAGGCCCTTTTATTATAATAGCCTATAAAGACAACAATTCTTTTTAGTTGTCCACAATTGAAGGGGAAGAATTCCAGATTCTAGTTAATGGAATACACCTCAAGCTTTGCTTTGAGGGTTAGGTTTTTTTTAGTTTTTCAAATCCAATAAGTGTTGTCCAAGCACTAGGTCCTTAAGTTGCATTGAATCTAATTTAGATGCATTTACATTTTCAATAAAGGTTGCATTCATGGTTCAATTTTCCTAAATTTTGTTGCCCTATGATAAGCCTACAGGTCATGTCTAGCAGGCAGACATCCAGCAGAAGTTGCCAAAATTGTTACTTAAAAATCCATCATACAATACAATAAGCATTAGTAGGAAAAGGTTGCATTTTGTTGGTCTAATTAACACTGCCTTGTAGGTTTTTTGTTATTTTACATGTCCTTATTGCATTCATTCTAGATGTCATTATTGTACTCTAAGTATTGATTATCATTTCAAAAGTTTCCAAAGTTCATAAATAATCATTACATTGTACTTTCAAACTGAATGTGGTATACAAATGTCCTTTCTTGTTCCATGTTTCATCAATAAATAAAGTACATTGTAGAATTAAAAGAAAGATTGAAGTATGGAATAGGGGTCCCATGCATTGCCTTTTGTATTGGTTGTGTCAGCTGGTTGTCTATCAGGTCTCTGCATTTAGGTCTTCATAAGTTCGAGTCTTCATCTGCATCTAGGTCTTTAAGGTTTCCATCTGCATGAGAAAGGAAAATATGATTAGATCCTGAGGGATCTAAGCAATACATGAGAAACAAATAACATACTGTAGCAATCAAGTTTTCAATACTACATATCACTCTAGAAAATTAAATGAAACAAGGAAATGTACACTGACACTCACTGCAAGGTAGTGTTAAAGGGACTTGTTTATGACATGAAACCTTTTACTACTAATGATCATTGTGGTGTATGTTGTCCTTTTTATTAACCATGTGTCTGAATTAAAGGGACTTAGTATGTTTCAAACTAAGAAACCTTTTTTAGATAATGTATTTCATAATGATGTTATTTGAAAACTTAATAGATTATTTTGCAGATAACAGCTGACTAGTTTTCATATTCAGTCATGAGTGAAAGATGTAGATCAAGCTGGTTTCTATGATAAGAATGCTACAAGAAATGCCAATGATTGCCAACTTTCCAGTTCAAGATACAAATGGTGATGCATAAATACTGGTACAAATATGTCCTTATTGTTCCTAAGTACATTTTCAAATCATAAACATATTTGTTGCTGAATACAAAAGAGTGCTTCAAGATTAAGCTATAAAATCATAAAGTGTTTACAGTTTGTTTTTATTGAGTGTCATGAACCTATGTTTGAACCTCATTAGTTAAACAATCTGATGTTTTTGAATGTCACGAGCCTGTGCTCAAACTTCATTAACAGTAAATAAACATTTTCATCTTGTTGTACTTATTATATTAAGTGCAAATTCAGCATCAATGTGAATTATTTACAGTGGACAAAGCTACAGGATGCAAGCTAAACATAAAATGGGAAATATGTATAAACTGGAATAGAGTATGTGCAACTAGTAGTGGAATATCACAAAGGAGAGAGTCACTTATCTGCTGTGGGAATAATAATGCTTGTGTTGAGCATCTCTCATTCATAATCACCTTCTAAGATTTGCGAAGGTTATGAGTGAAAGATGCAATGGTTTTATTTATAATAGATTATATCTTTAACATTTTTCACTCATAACCTTGCAACTTTAGTAACTCATTAAGAGGTGATTTCATGGTTTCCTGGAGTAACTGTCCATCATCGCCAAGCTCTTCATATATGGTTTGCAAAGAAACAAGTTCATTAGTTCATCAAGTTTATAGCTGTTGATTACACAAGGTTCTATTCATGTCAGCAAAGTGAAACAATTTGGATGCTCTATGCTATAATCACAATTTGTGTAAAAGCTGTGGTAAATTTGTTAAATCAAGTTCTGAGAATTCAAATGACCACACAACTATGGATATGTGAACTTAACAATCAAATTTTGATATATCAGCTTCATGTTACAACAATGAAAGGTAAAATGTTCATCAATAAAAGCTTGAGCAAGGTTGAAATAAGCAAGTGTTCACAACAATCAATTTTTGATATATCAGTAAGCTCACTAAATAGTTCATTCTCATTCAGTGAATTTGAGCTTTCAAGGAAAAAGGTGTGACAGTCACTTTTAGGTATTCCAATTATAAAAAAAGTGTCAAGGTTTTTTTTTTTCTTTAGTGAATTAGAGAACTTTGATAAATTAGTAATAGTCATGGCGATATGTGCCAAATGAAATAACTATAGTAAAACCCGTGACTGTTACTAATTTATAATGTGAGGTTCACAGTGCTATGCCAGTCAAATAGTCATACATCATAAAGATGTATTCACAATTCCAAACAAAAAGTGTTTTGAACATTTTGGGTTCACAAGTTTCGAACCCATACAGAGAATAAGAAAACTGAGACTATTAATGTAAAAAATAGTGGAAGCTATGATTGTCAACATAAACAACTTGTGAGCCAAGAATAAGCAGTTCAAATGCCAAGGAAGAAGCAAAGGAATAAAGTAACAGTGGGTGCCATAAAGTATAAAGAGAGCTTGCGATGTGTGCAAGAACAAATGAACACCAGTCACTCGATACCAACAGTGACTGTTAGATACATATCAAGCCACAACTACAATAAATATAGCTCAAGTTCACAAGATAGAACTCATCAAATGAAGATAACAATAGTTAGAACCTGCAACTGTTGCTAGGTTATGAACAAGAAGCTCGTGGTTTTACAATAGTCACAACAGTCATGAGTTTCATACATGGTAAGTAGTATCATATATGGTAAGATATATTAACAGCTTGCAAACAAAGTATTGTGAATAGTTTCGGGTTCAAAAGTTTCGAACCCTTATATGGTATGTAAAGGATAAACCAACAGTTGAGCCTAGATGGAAATATATGGATCCCGCATCAAATAAAACCCAGATCGATAGCATGAACAAACAAATCAAAGCCATGGAACCACGGATAAGTCACAGTTTGAAAGTGCAAAAAAATAAAATTTCAACAACGAAGGCATGAACTCCAAGTTCAAACAATGAAGCAAGATGCATACCAATGTCGACTGTGACTTATTCATGGCTTCATAAGTTTAGCAACAGTCATCTGTAGTTAAGCAAAAGCAGAGATCTTCCATCTAACAGAAAAAGAGGTCGCAACCCATGATGTATTAAAGAGCAACTTCATGATATTAATGCCAAAGAATGAGCTTTGTATGACAAGAAGAGAGTTCATTAGAAAACTTACAATTTGTTGAATGTGAAGTTGAAGTCAATGCCGAGTTCCCTATTGGAGATACACACAGAGTATGTGCAACTAGCAGTGGTGATCTTCAGAATGGTAGAGGGCTCGAGTTCAACAATGGCGTCTTCTTGCAGTCAAACAAAGCTCCTTCAAACTTATGGTTTCATTTTCCTTAGACTTCTTCGTGAAGAATGAAGAAAACACAAATGCCAAGATAAAAATGAGATAACTGTTTGGAGTCCGCCAAGCAGTTCAATGCATTCAATGCATGTCAGTTCTACAGAGCCTCTAAAACTGTTAATGCTGCCACCTCACGTTCTTATCTGTTTGTTTATTGCATAGCAATGCAAGTGGATGAAGAATCATGTCGACTTTCCCACTTTGCTTATATTTTAGACTTAGAGTCCTTAGTCTAAGTTAGGAGATAAGGGTAGGTTAGTTGATATTAAATTTTTATTTAATATTAACTTCTTTTTTATAATTTTTGGTAATTTTCTTTGTAAAAAGGATTTAATTCCTTATATTAGGCCAAAAATTTAGGGAAGAGGCATTTAGAGGAAGTTTATGAAAAGCTTGGTTAATGTGACATTTTTGGGCACATTTTTAGGCTAAAATTGGGCATTTTTTATGAGCTTAGATTTTCGGATTTGAGGCAGAGAGAGGATATAAAATTGATTTTTGATGATCAATTAAGGGTTGCAGATTTTGGAGAGAGAGCATATAGTGAACATATCATTCCTAAGTGCTTTAAAGGCCATTTTTGTAATCATTTTGTCAATGAACCAGATTCTTTGACTCATATTTATGTTTTTTTTTTGATATTGAATCATGTTTTCATCTTTTCTAACAAGTGTCAAATCATTTATTATCTAAAGGAAGTGAATAAAATTCTGTTCCTTCTCAAGATAATCAATTGCCCCTAGGCCTTGTATGAGAAATGTATGTTTGTTAATTGTCCAAGCTATTTGTGGTAGAACCCTAATAGCATGAATTTATTAACCTGTATGTTTAGTAGAGATTCAGAGTGTTAAGATATCCATTTGTGAGTCAGGATTGAATTTCATCTCTTTTGCAAAGTCTAAATTATTCATTGGTGTATCACCCTAATCTTTTAGTTATAGTATTCTTTTCCCTTTTCCCAATAATTTGCAGATCAGGAAAGTGATATTCCATATTTTATAGGAACAGGCCTAGAATCCGGAGATTCCTCTTCATTCATAGTCTACCCACAGCTAGAAGAGGTTTCCATTGTCAAGATAGAATTGTTGTTTAGCCTTAATGCCTGATTTAAGGTAACAATTCTAAGCCTGAACAGTAATATTTTGAGAATCCCCTTCAATGATCAACTTGTTCACTTTGATTTTTATGGATAGATTGTGTTCAACAACTAGTGTTCTTGCCTCTACCACATTGTTTATTTTTTCTAGAAATCTATCCACAAGGGTAACCAAAAATACACCCATGGAATTACTTAGGATGTACCCCACACTAAAGGTACTAGGATTACCTTTTGAATTCCTATGAAAGTTCGATTAAACAAAGTCATTATCATGGATTTTCCATTTTTATTTTTTTCTATTAACTTTCTTTGGCTTTTTCTTTAGCAAACCAATTTTGAATGGGAGGCAAATATGATTCCATCCTAAGAGATCACTTACACGCTCAATTGTGAAACAAGAATTAATTCTTTTGTGTTTAATACAAAATATGTTAATTGATTTTGAGATTGAAATTTCAATATTATAGATAATAGACTCAAGGTTGTTCTTTTCATTTCTAATTGTATAACTTTTTCTTGTTAATATGATTTAGAACAATAAAGAGGGGGGGTGAATCAGTTGTTCTCAGGTCCAGATGTATAAAAAAAACTTGTAAACTCTTCAACAAATCAGATCTAATAACCAACACCTACTTGGTCATTACTGATTACATAACAGAAACATATAACAGTGCAGTCCACTTATCCAATAGCATCTAACTTGTAAAACACATAAATGTTCAAACTAAAACATTCACACAAGTATCAACACCAGGATTTATAGTGGAAACCCAATTTGGGAAAAACCACTTTGTAACATGTTACTATTATGTTCACTCTTTTGAAGTGAGCTCGGTGAAAAGCCAACCCTGTCAAAGGTTACAAACACACTATCAGGTGTGACCTAGTTAAAGGATTTCAACCACTTTGTTAAAAGTGTGCCTTGTTATAGGACTTACATACACTCCATTAGAATGCAACCTTGTTCAAAGGATTTATACCTATGACTGTTAGGTCAACCTCTGTTAAAAGGATTTTGACTATTACAATGGTTAGAAAGTAGCAGTAATATTGATCTGAGAAACATACAACTCACTTTGAAAATATCATATCCAATTCCGTACACATATGTTGGCTTACTGACTATGAACCTTTTCCATCTCCATCACTGATCTTCTCGGAACCCTTCAAGTGATGACAACACTTCTCCTTCAGCCTTTTCTACTTAGATAGTCAATAACATCAACAATACTTCCAGCATTCACTTCTTTCTCTACATTCAACCTCTCGCTTAGGTTTCCTTAATACTACCTCTATTAGGTCAATACATCTTTTGCCACTTAATCTCCTTCATAGATCTTAGGGTTAGGTCAAATTCATTGAATCTGTCCTACATTATGTTCTTTGGGTTATCTTTTAAAGAAATATCTTGAGTCTCTTAAAGATTTACAATAAAATGTTTTACAGTGCATTAAATGCTTTCATACAATCAATAAATAAAGTCAACACATTTTACATAATTCAAGAATTCAATGATGTCGGCTAGAAACCTGAATTCTTCATCAAATGCAAAATACTGACGCTTGGTCAATACTGTGTCCAAATTCTCGGTCTTCTCTGGAAAGCTCAGTCACCACATAAACTATTTCCTTGGCTAACACTGTCTTCCTTGACAATTAACTAGTGTTCGATCAACACTGATTTTACTCGACATTCACTAGCTCGGTTGATACAAACAACACTTGACTTAAACTAGATTTCTTCACTTGTGCTCGGTTAAGCCTACCAGTTTATTCTTCATTCTTACTTAGATAAACAATACATTGTCTTATCATTGTGTCACATAATCAAGTACTCATTGAAGTATCAAGATAACTCAACCTTTCCTTAGGTACTGTTGTTACCAACCTTGCCTATCCCCTTAGCAACACTCAAATAGATATATTACTTTGTTAAATAGCAATAGTCTTACCAATTAAAGGTTTGACATCAATGAAAATACAACAATTGCTTCAATTGCAGTTTCCAATGATCTCCCTCTTTGGCATTGATGGCAACACCATATGAATATCACATGTATTACCAACCAATCCAAAACTTATCTATCTATCAGAGAAATGTATAATATCCTTAGCTTCATTCTGATACAGAATCAATTAGCCATGCTTGACCATCCACTAAATTTCTCTCACTGTCTTGATCTTCTCATTTTGTGTATTCATCTATCATTATCTCCCTCTTTGACAAAAATGCCAAACTAGCAACAAAAACATACATCCTGTAGATGTAGATATCATCCTTTCAGTTCATTAGAATATTTCTCCCTCTGTCATCTTGTGTATGACTTATTCTAACTTTGTTGTGCTCTTCACAACTCTAGGTTGCTCCTAAAGTGTGACCTTTCTCTGCATCAATATGTTAGATGTTCTTTGCAGCACACTTGATGCAGTGCTCCTAGCTCGACTAGGCAGCCTTAGTTAGGGGAAGGACCCCTAATTGACTTCTCAGGTATTCATGAGCTTCTTTAGGTAAAGCTTTAGTGAATATATCTGCTATTTGTTCCTTGGTATTCACATATTCCATGCGGACCTCTTTATCTTGTACCAATTCTCTCAAGTAGTGATACTTGATAGCAATGTGTTTGGTATTTGTGTGCATCACTAGGTTTTTAGAGATGTTGATAGCACTTGTGTTGTCACAGAAGATGAAAATTGGTTTAGTGATTTCTTCTTTCATGCCTACCAGCAATTGCTTTATCCATATCAAATTTGAACAATTGATAGCTGCAGACACATACTCAGCTTCAACAGTAGATTGGGAAGTGCAGTTTTGTTTCTTGCTTGTCCAGGAAACTAATCTCTATCCAAGAAAGAAAGCTCCACCACTAGTACTCTTTCTTTCATCTACATTTCCTAGCCATTCAGCATCTGTATACACTCTTAGTTCAAATTTGTCATGCTTCTTGTAGTACAATCCATAGTCAGTAGTTCCCTTCAAGTATCTCATGATTCTTTTAACCACCATGATGTGAGTTTCGTTAGGATTGGCATAAAATCTTGCCACAATCCCAACAGCTAATGTAATATCTGGTCTGCTATGTACAACATACTGTAACTTTCTGATCATAGATCTAGACAAAGTTTGGTTAACTTCTACAACATCATCATTCTCAGACAACTTCTGTCCAGTAGCCATGGGAGTACTTACTGGCCTTGAGTCTTCCATACCAAAGGTTTTCAGTATCTCATGAACATATTTAGACTGGGTGATGAAGATTCCTTTCTCCATCTGATATACTTGCAAACCAACAAAAAATTCAATCTCCCCAAACATACTCATTTCAAATTTAGTTTGCATTTCATTTGAGAATTTCTTACACAAGGCATCTTGTCCTCCAAATATAATATCATCTACAAAGATTTTGGCTAATAGGATTCTTTTACCTTCTTCATCTTTCATGTATAGATTACTTGTATCATTTGTCCTTGAGAATCCAATCTATATTAGGTAGTTGTGCAATCTCTCATACCATGCTCTGGGAGCTTGCTTTAATCCATATAGTGCCTTATTCAATTTGCAAACCATGTGTCTTCTGTTTGGATCAATATATACTTATTCTTCCAATATACCATTTAAAAATGCAGACTTGACATCCATTTGGTATACCTTGAAACTTTTATAGGTAGCATATGCAAGCAGAGTTCTGACTCCTTCCAATCTTACTATAGGGGTAAATGTTTCCCCATAATCTATTCCTTATTCTTGTGCCTAGCCTTTGCATACCAACCTAGCCTTGTTTGTTGTGATTTGACCATGTTCATTTAGCTTATTATGAAATACCCACTTTGTCCCAATGACATTCTTATCTTCTGGTCTCGGCACCAGAGTCCAGGTATCATTCTTATCTATCTAGTCAATCTCTTCATTCATTGCTTCTATCCAGTCTTCATTTTCTAATGCTTCCTTTGTTGTCTTAGGCTCATATTCACAGAGTAAACATGTTGGATCTCTTACCTTGCTTCTTGTCTAAATTCTGGTATCTTTATCTCCAATAATCTGTTCAGGCTTGTGATGTCTCCTTACATATTATGCTAGAATAGGTTCTGTTCTTCTTTCATTTGGCTCATCAGGTTCTCCAACAAGATTGTTAGATTCAGCTTTTGAATGCTCGGCAACCTCTTCTTGATACTCGGTAGCTTCTTCCTATCACTCAACACATTCTTCTTCTTTCTCAGCATTGTTATCCTAATGCTCGACATTTCTTACTCGAGACTGAGAATCAGGTGCAGGTCTGTCACTTGCCTCTTCTTCGTTTATATACACAAAAGATCTATAATATTTTGGTACTCTATTACTATTAGCTTCATTTTTCTCTGCATACTCATCAACTTTGACATTTACACTTTCCACAATTTTAGTAGTGTTATAATTCAGATACTTATAAGCTTTAATTTTTGTGGAATAGCCTAGGAATATATTGTCATCGCTTTTAGCATCAAATTTTCCATTCCTACTATCCTTCAATATGTAGCACTTACTTCCAAAGATTCTAAAATACTTTACATTCGATGCATACCAATGCCATAATTCATAAGGTGTCAAATTTGTACCTTTTTTGATCTGTAATCGGTGAAGAGTATAAATAGTTGTACTTACAGTAGCTTCTTTCCAATACTTTTGTGCAACATTCTTTTCAATCATTAATGTTCGTGCACATTCCAAGATAGATCTATTCCTTCTCTCTGCTATACCATTTTGTGGAGGAGTTCTAGGTGCAGACATCTATCTTTTGATCCCTCTATCATTGCAAAATAGATTGAACTCATTTGATGTGAATTCTCCACCTTGGTTAGATCTCAGACACTTCAATTTTTTACCTGTCTCTTTTTCAACCTTAGCCACATACCACTTAAAAAATTGAAAAGCATCAGATTTTTCCTTTAAGAACATTACATGCATCATTCTGGTATAATCATCAACAAACATGATAAAATATCTAGCACCACAATAGCTTTGTACACCCATCGGTCCATAAAGGTCAGTATGAACCAAATCTAAGATATTCTCAGAAGTAAAGGTTTTTCTCTTGAAACTAGACTTAGTCATCTTACCCAACTAACATTCTTTGCACATTACATTCTCAGGTTTCTTCAATCTAGGTAGACCTCTCACTTTCTTTTTCTTGCTAATTTCTACCATATTATCAAAGTTAACATGACATAGCCACTTATGCCATAACCAAATAGCATCAAGTTGTGCAATCATACATGTTTCTTTAGATAGGTCTAGATAGAACAAATTATCTCTTGTCTATTCTCCACTTCCAATCAGTTCACCTGTGGCATCAAATATTTTGGCCTTCCTATGATGAAATTCCACTTGGTAGCTAGTGTTATTAAGTTGTGCAACACTCAGTAGATTATATTTAAGACCCTCAACCCAATAAGCATTTTCACAAGAGATCTTATCAGTCTGCTTAATCAATCCTTTTCCTCTAACTGGACATGGTGCATCATTTCCAAACTTTACACTCCTACCTTTATAATAGTTTAAGGTATCAAACTTACTCTTATCTCCAGTCATATGATGTGAACAACCAGTGTCAATAATCCATTTATCATTTTTGTTCACATAAGATATTAATGTAGTTTTCTCATCCTCATCAGATTCATCTTTCATTGCAACATAGATGACTTCAATTTCAAAATCATCACTATTAGTGGCAGTCTCTTCTTTAGCAATGTAGCAAGATTTCTTACCTTTCCCTTTATAGTCTTTGTATCTTCAGTAACCTCTATCTTCTCTTTTGTCTTTATGCTTGCTGTCTCTTTCTTCATCCTTATTATCCTTGTTAGGACATCTAGAATCTATATGACCAACTTTATTAAATGAAAAACATATAATAGGGAGTTTACCTTTGTACCTTCCTTTTCCCCTTTTTAGTCTTCTAGCCATAAGAGCTTCTAGATCCTCAAGTTCTTCATCAAATGTGCCACTATCACTATCACTTTCCCTTTCACTTCCACTTTCACTTTCACTGATGCATCTTTATTTTTCCTTCTTTGACTTATTCAAAACCATATGTGACTTAAAAGAAGATTCAATACTACCAACAGTGAAGTTATCATAGTTAGAAAGTTCAAAAGTAGTAAGCTTGCCGACTGAACTTTCTAAAGTAAGGGTATTAGGAGAGTTACATCTAGATTCCTCGATTGCAAAAATTTTGATTACATAGATAGGATGCAGAGTTCTCAATACTTTTCCTATTACAGTTTCATCCTCAATAGTTCCATTTTCTCCTCTAATAGCATTTACAACTTCTTTTATTTTACCACAATATTGTGCAATATTCTCACCTTCTTGCATTCTCATTTCATCAAATTTACCTCTTAGGCTCTCAGCTTTTTCTCTCAACACATTCACATCACTGCCATAAATGCTTGCAAGGGTGTGCCATATTTTCTTTGCAGTACTGCAGTCTTTAATGTCTTCAAATTTTGGATAACTTAGGGCAGACACAATCTCCAACATTGCTTGGTTGTGCTCTTGTTTAGCTTTCATTTCCTCGCCAGTCAAAGGTGCAGTAGGTGTGACATAGTCATGTTCAATGTAATACTTAGCAGAATCACCAATACCGGCCAGATGCAACTTCATCAAACTTTTCCATGCAGGAAAGTTTTCCTTATTCAGCTTAGGTACCTCCTTCTTATACATCTTGATCATTTGCTTCAAGTACCTTCAAACTTGTTCTTTGTAAGCACCAACAGCTCTAATACCAATTGTTAATATGATTTAGAACAATAGAGAGGGGGGGTGAATCAGTTGTTCTCAGGTCCAAATGTATAAAACAAAATTTTAAGCTCTTCAACAAATCAGATCTAATAACCAACACCTACTTGGTCATTACTGATTGCATAAGAAAAATATATAACAGTGCAGTCCACTTATCCAATAGTATCTAACTTGTAAAACACATAAATGTTCAAACCAAAACATTCACACAAGTATCAACACCAGGATTTATAGCGGAAACCCAATTTGGGAAAAACCACTTTGTAACATGTTACTATTATGTTCACTCTTCTGAAGTGAGCTCGGTGAAAAGCCAACCCTGTCAAAGGTTACAAACACACTGTTAGGTGTGACCCGGTTAAAGGATTTCAACTACTCTGTTAAAAGTGCACCTTGTTATAGGACTTACATACACTCCATTAGAATGCAACCTTGTTCAAAGGATTTATACCTATGACTGTTAGGTCAACCTCTATTAAAAGAATTTTGACTGTTACAATCGTTATAAAGTAGCAGTAATATTGATCTAAGAAACATACAACTCACTTTGAAAATATTAGATCCAATTTCATACACATATGCTAGCTTACTGACTGTGAACCTTTTCCATCTCCATCATTGATCTGCTCGAAACCCTTCAAGTGATCACAACACTTCTCCTTTAGCCTTTTCTTCTTAGACAGTCAATAACATCAACAATACTTCTAGCATTCACTTCTTTCTCTACATTCAACCCCTCGCTTAGGTTTCCTTAATACTACCTCTATTAGGTCAATACATCTTTTGCCACTTAATCTCCTTTGTAGATCTTAGGGTTAGGTCAAATTCATTGAATCCATCCTACATTATGTTCTTCGAGTTATCTTTTAAAGAAATATCTTGAGTCTCTTAAAGATTTACAATAAAATGTTTTACAATGCATTAAATACTTTCATACAATCAATAAATAAAGTCAACACATTTTACATAATTCAAGAATTCAATGATGTCGGATGGAAATCTGAATTCTTCATCAAATGAAAAATACTGACACTCAGTCAATACTGTGTCCAACTTCTCAGTCTTCTCTAGAAAGCTCGGTCACCACATAAACTCTTTCCTCAGCTAACACTATCTTCCTTGGCAATTAACCAGTGTTCGGTCAACACTGATTTTACTCAGCATTCACTACCTCGGTCGACACAAAAAACACTCGTCTTAAACTAGATTTCTTCACTTGTGCTCGGTTAAGCCTACTAGTTTAGTCTTCATTATTACTTAGATAAATAATACATTGTCTTATCATTGTGCCACATAATCAAGTACTCATTGAAGTATCAAGATAACTCAACCTTTCCTTAGGTCAAGTACTCATTGAAGTATCAAGATAACTCAACCTTTCCTTAGGTGCTATTGTTACCAACCTTGCCTATCCCCTTAGCAACACTCAAATAGATATAGTACTTTCTCAAATAGCAATAGTCTTACCAATTAAGGTTTGACATCAATGAAAATACAACAATTGCTTCAATTGCAGTTTCCAACATTTCTTTCCCACCAGATATCCTAGATCATAATGGTGGGGGAAACATTCCACATTACTAACAAAAACTAGTTTTAGTGAGGAAGGGGAAAGGTTCAAATATTGATAGAAGCTCCAAATTGAGGGGTGCATTCCAATGTATCTTTTCTTGGAGATACACCTAGAAAGAGCTTGCAAATGGACAATTCAAAAGAAGTGGTTTTTTATCTTTGATTTTGATTCACATAACACAACTAAAATTAGGGAAATCCCAAGATGGGAAAGTTTGTTACTCATTAGAATTGTACCTTTCCATGCTAACCATGCAAAGGATCTTTCCTTTGGGAGCCAAACATCTAACCAACAAAGAGAAAAGCCTCTTGACCTTGTTACATTTCTAGGATACTTTAGAATGTTATAGCCTTGTTTGACTAAATAGTTATCTGAGATCAATGGAGACCAAATGAGGAAATCTTGGGAGTCCTCATAATGAAAAAATATCTGATCTAGCTCCCTTTTGGGAGTATTTCTCTAATCTACTAAAATAGGGATGTATGAGAGGTCTTTCCATATGACATTTGTCACCACATTGCAATCCTTAATGTAATAATAATCACTAACTTTGACTCCACATACTTCTTTGATAGTTTCTCTAGCTTGAGACAATGAAATCAACTTATTTATTGGAGAGTATCCATTCCAAGAGTCCTCCCAAAAGGTTTCCTTTCTTCCATCATGTTGTTGGGATATTTTTTAGCATGTTGGATATTTTTTATTACACCTTATATGTGTGTTGACATTAGTATTTTATCATTGATGTCAACATACTATTTTTGTTGCAGACAGTGTGTTTAGTCTGTTCAGAGAAGATAATTTCAATTGTTCTAATGATTTATTGAATTTTTATTTTTTTTAATCCTGGTTGGTGTTTCAAATATGTCTAAATTTGATTCTGGTCAACTTATAGAGGATTGCAAGATTGAGTGATTTATGATTGATTTATCAATTGACTGTATTTCAGTATTTATGTGTTCTAAGGTTGAGTTTTTACTTCGGTGAGCATCGATATGGTTGATTAAGTTGATGTGAAGCTGGTGGTAATATTTGGATTCATTTTTATTTTCTCAATTGGTGTTATTCCTGAGTCAGAGTTCAGCAAGTTATCTTTTTAGTGTGACAAAGTTCTATGTTTAGTGTTGTTGGTATTTAGTATAGAGATGATCTCAGATTTTGAGATTAAGTTGAGGCGAAGGTTGGACATGCTATTATTGCTTCTTGCTAGTACTCTTGGATCATGTTATGATTGTCTTGATGGTTTGCATTGATTGTGGTGATCATATGTGGTGTTTTTTTATCATGCTATCATTTCTTCGTTTAGGTCCTAGTCGACTTGGTGAAGTAACATGTTGTGATTCTTTATGTAGATTTGGTGAAGTTGTTGCATGTTCAAAGATGAAGATTTGGGTCCTACCTTATTCTAGGTCAAGAAAGCCCTAAGTTTGATAGAACTAACTATTTGATATGGAAGGATCATATGACTGCATATATAATATGCATGGGAGATGGATATTGGGATATCACAAAGAAGCCTTACAACATTCCTACTAACTTGCCTCAGGCTACTATTGATGAAAATAATATATTCAAGGATAACATGATAGAAAGGGAAGCTTTGATCAATGCCTTGTCAAATATAGAATATTATCACATCTATGGGTTGAGTAAAGCACATGAGTTATGGACTAAATTATAAACTATTTATGAAGGTGACAAGTATGTTAAGAAAGCTAAGTTGCAGGTTCTTAAAGAAAAGTATGAATATATCAAGATCGGTGAAAGCAAAACTTTCTTATCTTATATACAGAGAGTAAATGACCTAGTTTGTTCAATTAGATGTGTTGGTGGTACCTTGAGTGATTATGAACTTGTAAGAAAAATTCTGAGATATTTGCCTATATGTTATAGTGAGAAGGTTGCACCTATTAAGGAATTGAGAACTATAAGAGATATTACAAGAGAAGCTTTAACTAGTAGACTTTGTGCCTATGAGATGACTACTCTTATTAAGGAACTTCCAAAGGTTGAAACTTCATTCAAAACTAGCATGACTAAACATGATAAGGTAGAGAGTTCTTCTAAAGACAACTTCAATCACTATGCTAAGCAATGGGAAAAGATCATGAAAGAGGAAAGGAAGATGGATGAACTTGAAGCCTTGATTTCAAAAAGACTACCTAAGGGTTCTGGTAAGTATGAAGGAAAGTTTCCTTTTAAATTATTTAACTGTAATAAGATTGGTCACATTGCATCTAGATGTCCTAATAAAGTTTCTAAGGAACTGTAGACATCAAAAACTGGGCAAGTGTCTTAAAATCACAAATTTGCAAAATCTTATCAAAATACTCTAATTCTCATAAAAAAGGATCAAATCAAATTTTAAATGGACATTTATTAATCAAAATTGGACAAAATCATTTAAATCAAAGGAAAAATCAAATAATGACATTAAATAATTAAATACAAGCTTAAAGGGGTGAAAAACATTATATAATTGATTTTAATCAATTAATTGTATAGTTGTTAAATAAAAATCAAATTGAACCTATTCCCTTACATGGATAATTTAATTAACTGATAGAATTTAATTAATCCTAATATCTTTCAACAAAATTTGAGCAACCAATAAGAATTGAGAACAAAAGCAGATGGATCACTCCAAAATAGTTGAATCTCAATCACACATTTCAACTTTGAATCTCAACCACTCATTTTTTTCTTTTTGTCCAAACCTTTGAGACAACCATTTAAATTGTCCCCCCATTTAAAAAACATTTCAAAGTTTTTGACTCAACCAAGGCTAAATCATGATTAAATAACTCTACCCCCTACCCTTCGGATTTTACTATAAATAAGAGTCATTTTGAGAGCATAAATATACTAGAGAATTCAAGTGCATAGCATCATCACTATAGGAAATTTATGAGCAATTGAGAGCAATTAAGAGCATTTGATTGAATCTTTGTATCACATTTTAAGAGAATTGAGAGCTAGATTAAGCATTGTACTATCATTTTTCTCATTCTAGGATTGTCACTAGTAGAGAATAAGGTTGAGAGCTCTACTTACCAAGCTTGGATAGAGAACCATGAGATGTCATGGATGTTAATTTCAATTCTTAGATTAAATTTTTATTGTATTTTCATAGAATTGTAGTTGATTATCCTAATTTCATGAAGGTGTAAAACATTCACACACAAATGGCGCCCACCGTGGGGCCTTGAGCCTCATTTCTATCATTTTAATCAAATTTTGTGTGTTTTTGGCTTCACTTTTAGGTAAATTTTGCAGAAAACAAGAGAAGTGATGCCTATGAAGGATTTAATGACACTTATCAGCATTTTGACAATGCCTGCAAGAAGTTGACTGACGCCTGAGAGATTCTTTCTCTTGTGTCTTTTATTCTTTTGACGCCTATGAGATAAAGTGTTACACCTGAGAGCGTAAAGCGGCGCTTGTGATCTGAGAACTAACACCTATTAGTTATTCTTTGCCACCTGTGATGACTCTTATTGTGCAATTTATAGTGATTTGTCATGCCTAATATTCTTTAACTAACGCTTAGTAGTTGTTCTTTGCTGCTTTGGATATCTTGCACAATTTTCAACTACTTTTATGCCTAGTAGTTAAAGCATTATGCTTACTGATCTTTAAAAGTCACTTGAGTCACTGGAAAGTGACGCCTGTGAATCTTAAAGCCACGCTTGCTAATTGTTAACTGACGCGCTTTAGCTAATAAATAACGCCTAGGATTTTTTATTTGAATTTTCTATTAGATTATTAAATTTAGTTTTCTAACTCTTTGTCTATGTTTTTCTTGCAGATGAGCAAACATAGGAAAGTCAAGAAACCAGAAAGTAGAATCACTCAAGAAAGCAAGTAGGTAAGAATCCAAATAAAACATCAAAAGGAAATTCATAGTGCTGCAATTTTAGAAATTTTGGGATTAGAAGAGAAGTTAAATGCTCATTACATTAAAGTGGTAGATGCTTACAAGAATAAATTCCCTACTTTGGATTAAATTTGCTTGCATTAAGTTGTTGAAATTTCTTGGAAAAATCTTGTCAAAAACACTTAATTGCAATTTCCCTTTGTTCCTTTGGTTTCCTACACTTTGTATGGCTGTGTTGACTAATTTGTTGGAGGATTTGGAGTGGGAACGATAGCCACTAGGTGAGCAAGCAAATAAGCATCAAAAACCTCAAAAAAGTGCCTAGCCTTTGCTAGCTACAAAAAGAGGTATTTTTTAAATCAAGCTCGCATTGCTTAAATTGTGGCTATTCATTGAATCTACATTAATAGAAAAACCTTACTATTTGTCAAATTGAACAAGCATTAGCCATATGCTCTCCATTTTTTGAAGTGGAACAAAAAGCCAAACATGTTAGTTCAATTTGGGAGGGAGAAAGGGAGGAATTAACCAAACATTTCATTTATAAGAATCTCCTTGTCAAGAGATTGAAAAAAAACAAATGTGATTGAAGTGTTTGGAACAAGGAACAACAATAGGGATATGCTCTTCACTTTCTAAGTGAAACAAATTCCCAAACTTGTTGGACTAAGTTCAATTTCTTTCTTTTCTATACATGCTAGATAACTAGATCTTTAAAGGGCCTGCCTCCTGAGATTTTTCTTATGAGGACGGTGAGAGGGAATGACCCAAGTGGGAGACAATTGCTTTATCCATGATACTATCCAACCCAGTATAAAAAAAAAATGCATTCTTCCTTAATAGGAGAGTGACTAGGTTGTCTGCAAGTTTTCTTCACTTCCTTTAGTAGTCCTTTTGGATTGCACCAAATCATGCTTTTGTGTGTGTGGGAAGCCTACAAGTGGGTAAAAGAGTTTGACATGATTTAGAACAGAAGTATTCATTAAAATCCTGATAAGTAGTAATCTGCCTTTTTAGAGCCAAACGTGTTTAAAAGCCAAATCTGACTCTAGGTAGATTGATTGGAAGATATTCTTGTTTATACTTGTGAAAATGATCTAGAACATACACTTTTAGTGTGGTTTTAGGGATATGGTACAATTTTGATGTGTGTGTTGTGTTTGTACTTCATTTTCAAGCAAGAATATTCTATAGACCTGATCTTACAACTTTTAAAATTTGAAATTTACAACCTGGTCTGCAAAGTACCGCCTGCACATAGAGAAAAATTGCTTATGTACAGTAAAGTCACGCCTGTGACTATTCAGAAAATTCCTTTCAATAAGGAAGTCATGCCTGTGACATTTCAAGAAACACCTGGAAAAAGTTAAGAAATGCCTATCAACAAAGAAAAGTTGTATGTTGACCTGCAGAGCGCCACCTAGGGATATACCAGTAACCACATACTAATTTTTAAGTCATGCCTACACATAGGCAAGTGACACCAAGAAACAAAAAAGGGAAAATAGTGATCATTTCTCAAGGGTTTCAAAAAATTTTGATTTCATATTTGAGTACCCTTTTCGACATTCTATTTGTTCCAATATCCTACCTAGTCAGAAATCCTGGTTTTGAGCAATTTTGAAAATTTTATAAGGATTTGGCCACAAGAAAGTGAGATAAAGCCTATTTTCAAGAGCTTGTATGCTCATGATGGATTTCACTCGATCATATTACGTAAAGAAAACCTTGCATGCAGATGAAACTTATCTAAGGCAAGAACTTCCTTTCCCGAGTGATACTTTTACCACCCCAAGAATACCACAAGAACCCATTCAAGAAGTAGAAACCAACATGATTTATTTTGGCATTTTAGGTTCAGATCAAACCAACAAAGGTAACCAAGGTAATAACAACAATGGAGGAGGTATTGACCCAAACAATCTGGGGTCAAATAACAATAATGGAGGAATAGACCCTAACAATCAAGGGTTATATAACACTAAAAATGGGGGAAATGGTGAGCCAACAGCTGAAGATGCTACTGATGAGAAGGTTAATGAAGCCATACAAAGCCCATACTTCATGAAGCTTATGGAAAAATCATTAGATAGAGATAAAGAGAAATATTTTCTAGACTTAGCCCAAAAAGGTCTTAAACTCCCTCATGACTATGATGTCAATCAACTTAAGAAAGAGAAAGTTGATGATAATCCGATTGACATCATGAGTAAGCAATTTAAGTTATTCCAAACTCAATTAGACACAATAAAGCAAAGTGGGGCTCCAAAACCCTTTTCAATAGAGGCATTGTGTCCATTTCTATTTGATAAGAGTTTAATTATGATACCATTCCCTAGTAATGTTGTATTTCCTAACTATGATAAATATGAAGGAGCATCTGATCCTCAAGATCATTTAAGGGAATTTTGTGCATTGAGCTTGGAGTTCATGCATGACACCACTTATTTAATGAGATTTTTTCCTATAATTTTGGGAGGCATGGCCATGGAATGGTTTTCAAAATTACCTTTCGGCATTCAAACTTTTGAAGAGCTGGCTTCTAAATTTGTAACACACTATTCATATAATATCAAACATGAAGTTACACTACTACATTTGGTGCCAAATTTCGACAGAAGTTTCCGACGGGTAACTTTTTATTATGAATTTGGTGTTTTTTTTTTGTAATAGGCCCCGATGATGTCAGTATTTCGATGGGTGTTTAATTGACCATCAGAATTCTGACAGATTTAGAGTATAGATTAAAAAAAAAAGTGAAACGACCTCATCATTTTTATTTTGATTGGATAGAGGGAGTGGGAGAAAAGGAGCGAAAGTTGAGTGTGGGAGAAGGTATGTGATTTCTTCATCTTTAAGGCCTCTAGCATCATATTCGAATGCATTTCATTTTATTTGATCATGAATGCTCTCTGAAATGACCGCATTTTATTGGTGTTGTGTCGTAGCCAGTGCTTTATCTATATTATTTGATGTTATTGGTGCTTGTGCTCAAGGATATCGATTCACTGTATTCAAATGTTTGGATTCACATTTGTTGATATTATTGGCATATATGTTTAATGATGCCATTGTAAATTGTTGTGACTGAAATGACCGCATTCTACTGGTGTCGTGCCCTAGCCCGTGCTTTAACTCCATTATTTGATGTTATTGGTGCTTGTGCTCAAGGATATCCATTTTTTTGAAATGTTGACTGTGGTTATCAAATGGACAGCTCGTGAGCTTCTAGCTAGGTGCCATTTGTATTGATAGCTTAGGGCATCAAATGTATTGTATCATTGATAGTTGATACTTTGTTAAAAGGAAATAGGACAAAGAATGATTTTTATTTAGTTTCTCTATTTTGATCCCTAAGTGACTTACAACCGTAGAGAAGTATATGCAAATTTACAAATGCAATTGTAGGATACATAGCAGTTGATAATTCATAAGAAATCTATGCATCTAATTTGAATAGAAATTAATACAAAGAACTAGGGTCCTCCAATGGCCCAATCATCTAGACCTTGACTGTCCCCTTAACCAGTGACCCTTCAAAACCAGGTTATCATGCAATCAGTGAGTGATCCTTCATTCTCCTAGTGAGCTTCTAGGTAGGTGCCATTTGTATATTTGATAGCTTAGGGCATCAAATGTATATTGTATCATTGATAGTTGAGACTTTGTTAAAAGGAAATAGGAAAAAGAACAATTTTGATTTAGTCTCTGTATTTTGATCCCTAAGTGGCTTACAACCCTAGAGAAGTATATGGAGATTTACGGATGTAGTTGCAGGATACATAGCAGCCGATAATTGACAAGAAATCCATGCATCCAATTTGAATAGCAATTACTACAAAGAAATAGGGTCCTCCAATGGCGCAATCATCCAGACCTTGACTGTCCCCTCAACCAGTGACCCTTCAAAATTGGGTTATCATGCAATCAGTGAGTGATCCTTCATTCTCCTGGTCTGCCCTGCATCCAAACATATTGGAAATACACAATACAATGATAACAAGTCTTTCACAATCCCCCTTCCCTCAAGGAACACTATCAACCATCCCTTCCACATAGAATTTCACTATTTTATGAGTGGATTGTGCAGGAACAATTAACATTAAACAAGGATCAAACTCCTCAACACATCTTGGAAACCATTGAATTCAATAATAAATGAAACCTAACACCAACACTATTCCTTCCATAGTTGCAGGATACATAGCAGTCGATAACTCACAAGAAATCCATGCATCAAATTTTTATAAGGATATCCTACTAATCAATAGGAATTTTCTTGAGATGACCAATGATTATTCATTTTGATGGCAGTGTGATAGTTCAAAAGGATAATATAAATCTGAAACAATTTTTTTTGATTTTCTCAAAATATAAATGTGGTTAAAGGGAAAATATTATGTGGAAAACCCACAAACCAAGCTAGCAAATGATTGTACATCAAATTATTCCTATATTCATTCAAGTATTGCTATGCTTTAGCTACCTGACCTTTGAGCTTCATCTAGAGGAAATTGTAGCTTTAAGATAGAGTTACTTCTTGGGCCTTACAATAGGGTGGAATATGATCAAGATTTGTTTAGGCTGTATCTTTTTTAGTCCCATTGTTAGGTTCTTATAGTTCATGGTTTGAATCTATTATGGTTGTGTAAGGGATTTGTAGATGCTTTTTCTAACATAACTATTGGACATCATGATTGGAACAACTGGTTGTTGGCTATTGTACACATGAATCATATCTGTCAATGGTTCTTTGTGTTCAAGAATTCATTGATCAATCTTTGAGATTTATTGTCCCGGCTTTAAAAGAGTGATAAAAGATATAGTGAGTGCTATCTTTTCCAAGTGTTTTGTGGGTGCCATTATCTTCTAGGAGTAATTGCTGGAACCAAATTATGTTCTTTGCCTCTAGTAAATATTGTAGACACAACCATCTTCTTGGTGAAGGGTTTTTTCCATCCCCATGAGGCACTATTGCATGGTTTCCATTCCCTTGTAGTATACTGAACCTAATTTAATACAAGTGTGCACTATTTTGGGTTCCATAATTTATGGCCCCTACACTGTGGTTGTTAGCCTAACTAAGATAGGCCTACCTTTGCATATAATAAGAGGCCAACATGAAATAAACATCCAGAGGTTAGGGGGTTGTTCCCTGTCCATAATTTATTATTTAAGTGCTAAGTGATGATGGGTATATCATGTAATTCATACCTAGTGTGTCTCTTTCTTTCTCTCCACATTTTACATTAGGAGGATATGTTATAAAATACTAATGAAATCAACTATACGTCAAATCTAATCAAAATTGCAATATAAAGATTAAAATAGATCTTGAAGAAATATGGGAACCATTTTTTACAGATATTGTACAAATGAAGAGAATACTCCAAAGAGGAAATGTTTGAATGTGGAACAATTGAAGGACAATATTTTACTTTTATATGCACATCTGTAATGTTTTTGATATATTTCTGAGATAACAAAACCATAGAAAGAATAGCATATAGAAGAAAGTAAAGAATAATGATCATACTTTGAGATATTATGGAAAATTAAAGGAAAGAATGTTTGGTGGGGTTATCATGCAATCAGTGAGTGATCCTTCATTCTACTCTTCTAGTGACCCTTCAAAACTGGGTTTTTATTTAGTTTCTCTATTTTGATCCCTAAGTGGCTTACAACCCTAGAGAAGTATATGCAAATTTACGGATGCAGTTGCAAGATACATAGCAGCCGATAATTCACAATAAATCCATGCATCCAATTTGAATAGAAATTAATACAAAGAACTAGGGTCTTCCAATGGCCCAATCATCTAGACCTTGACTGTCCCCTCAACTAGTGACCCTTCAAAACTGGGTTATCATGCAATCAGTGAGTGATCCTTCATTCTCCTGGTGAGCTTCTAGATAGGTGCCATTTGTATATTTGATAGCTTAGGGCATCAAATTTATATTGTATCATTGATAGTTGAGACTTTTTAAAAAGGAAATAGGACAAAGAATGATTTTGATTTAGTTTCTCTATTTTGATCTCTAAGTGGCTTACAACCGTAGAGAAGTATATGCAGATTTACGAATGCAGTTGCAGGATACATAGTAGCTGATAATTCAAAAGAAATCCATGCATCCAATTTGAATAGAAATTAATACAAAGAAATAGGGTCCTCCAATGGCCCAATCATCGGGACCTTGACTGTCCCCTCAACTAGTGACCCTTCAAAACTGGGTTATCATGCAATCGGTGAGTGATCCTTCATTCTCCCAGTCTGCCCTGCATCCAAACATATTGGAAATACACAATACAATGATAACAAGTATTTCAAAATCCCCCTTCCCTCAAGGAACACTATCAACCATCCCTTCCACATAGCATTTCACTGTTGTATGAGTGGATTGTGCAGGAACAGTTGACATTAAACAAGGATCAAACTCCTCAACACATCTTGGAAACCATTGAATTCAATAATAAATGAAACCTAACACCAACACTATTCCTTCCATTCACTTCTACCAAGAATAAAGCATTTAATCCATTCAATATTACATATAATCATTAGACAGTTACATTTCCTGACTGTGTAGAGGAACAGTCATGACCAAAATGATCAAAACTACTTTCACCCTTGCACAAGCTATTCCTCACTCTTAATGAGTTATAAACATGCCATTGTTTCAGTTTTGCTTGCGAGTTATGATAATTTTTGTAAACATGTCATTGGTTTAGTTTAGTGTATTCATTTTTGTCAGACAAATCTTCATTGTCTTCTGATTGTCTTCTTTATATAGTAGCATGTATTAATTGGTTGACAAATAAAGAAGCATTTAGACAATCAGAAGATTTGGTTGATTAAGAGTGAGGCCTTCTTTAGAATCTCATATAAATTTGGCTGATTAAGATGAGAAGAAAAACATAATTCATTAGTTAAATTTTTCAATTTCATGTATTTTTTCTCCTATTTATTAGGTGCATGAGGTGAAAGTTGAATGTAACAGTCTTATAATGTTGTGTTGCCTTAAATCTCAAATTTTTAATACTCCTATGATGATCTTTCTCAACAAATATTTTATTCTATTGTTGTTTTTTGAATAACATATTGGGCAAATACAAAATTGTGTACTTCTACAGGACAATTAACACAAAATTGAAGCATCAAACAAGACTTGATCAAGTTGCAGGTGGAACGTGCACTCAAATAGTAAGTAATGTACAATAACAAAATAAGTAATCTGTCGTGTCTACATTTTGTTATTTTCTAAGATTACATCCATGTTCTATATTCATAGAATGGTTCAAAATTAAAATTTACAATTCGATAAAAGTACTGATGGGTGTTGTTCCTTGCACCCTCAATCAACAACTTGCCTCCATTTTATTTTGATTTACAAACTACTATATTATTTGAATATCTTTCTTTCTTGCCACAATAGGAAAGAGTTTGAGGTGGAAGACTACAATAATAGAAGTGTTTCAATTTGGTATACTATACTACAACATCATTTCATAACTAAGTTTTCAATTTCTATATATAATTAGGTTATAGATAATCTAAGTGAAGAAGCATCATGTCAGACAATCCAAGTGAAGAAGGTAATGGGGATGCAATCAATAGATTGTGGTCGAACTTGAAAAGAAAAGGCGATGGAAAATGTTATTGTCCCTGCAATAATTGTAAGGGCTTAAACATTAGAAGATTGCTAATCAAAATAGCTAACAGACATTGTAGGGATAATGGTCACATTGAAGGAGGCTTTGATTATCATGAATTGGTAAGTTTTTCATTATATTTATTTAACAATTAATATATATATGAAATACACTTGATGATAAGATCATTATCATGGTTTATTTGTGTTCATTTTAATATAGGTCGACCTCCCTAGGGGAGTACGTGATATGGACCATGGAGGTGCGAATATTGAGAATATGGCTTTGGAAGTGTAGGATCATGGAGGTGCAAATATTGAAGCTAAAGATTATGATCCCATGGAAGATGACAATGATGCGCCAGATGATGGTACTAATACATTGATCCATGACACATTTGGTATTGGCGCAACTGATGATGATGATCAGGATGATGTTGATGTCATCCATGATATACCTCTACTTGAGAAGGCAGCCATGCCCCTTTACAAAGGCTCCCAAACAACTCTTCTCTTTGTTGTATTGTTGTTGTTGAACTTGAAGGTTATGATTGGTTTATCCAACACAGCAATGTCACATATGCTATGGTATGTCATATATGTCATTATAGTAATTAAATGGTGAAACATGTACCATAAATATTGTTAATATTAACAACATATATTTTTTTCTACAAATTGATAGGTGAGTTCTTGTTACCACCATCGAATATTCTCCCTCGCTCATACTGAGAATTATGTGCCACTATGAAAGATATTGGAATAGAGTATCAAGCAATAGATGCTTGTCCCAATGATCATATTATTTATCATAAAGAACATGAATTTGCAACAAAATGCCCTGAATGTCATACGAGTAGATATCGAACAAATCAAATAACAAAAAAGGTGCCTCACAAGGTTCTTCGTTACATCCCCATTATACCACGTTTGCAAAGATTATTTAGGTGTAATAGCTTGGCACAATTTATGGATTACCATGCATGCAATAGGAGTCAAGATGAAATTATTTGAATGCCTACGGATGGTTCGATATTTAAGGACATAGAGGAAAAGTGGACACACTTTATCGAAGAACCTCAAAATCTCAAGCTTTCAGTGGCAGCGGACGATGTCAATCCATTTGGAGAGCTAAGATCTGTTTGCACTGTTTGGCCTATTTTTGTCATCAACAATAACATTCCTCCTTGGATGTCAATAAAGAGGGAGCACATTATGTTGGCAATGATTGTTGCAGGTATTTGATCATTTAATAGTTATCTGCATGTAATTATAAATCTTGTAGTAAAATGGTCACAATAATTATGTAATGTTGTTCATTCAACCAGGTAAATACCAAGTTAAAGATATGAATGTTTATATTGAGCCTCTTATCGACGAGTTGGTGGAGTTATGGAAAGGTGTCACTATGTATCACATCTCTAGACCAATAGGAGACAGACAATTTCAATTCCATGCAATGCTTGTATGGACAATACATGATGCCCCAGGGCTAACACATTTTTCTGGTATGTTATGGTGAATTCAAGTTGCACATGATAATTCTAAAAATAAAAATTAACATATTTAATCCAATTGTATCATTACCTTGTAGGTCTTCAAACAAAGGGAAAATTTGCATGTCCAGTTTGTGGTCCAAAGATGAAATCTCGTTATTCAAAAAGTTTAGGAAAGCAGGTGTTTGATGAGTATAGGTACTTTCTCCACAAAAATCATAACTATCAAATTACCAAAAAACATCTTTTCAATGGGAAAGAAGAGACTACATCTAAGCCACAGAGAATGACACCTCACTTATGGAAGTTGGAATATAATAGAATTAATCATCAAGGTACTACCATTCTACCTAACGGTTTATGTTTGGAATTTGTATATTTTTATTGTGTTTTGTTTGCTAATTATGTGATTGATGACCATGAATGTCATCAAGGCAACACTACTGAGCACCTTCCAAAGGGACTAAAGAGTTATCCTAGACAATTTAGTAGGTTGCCCTACTACGAGCAACTACTTGATGTGCATTTGTTTGATACTATGCATATTGGAAAGAATGTAACAGAGACATTGTGGAAGATATTGGATGGAAGGTGTAACAAAAAAAAAATTGTCAAAATTTGTAGCGACATTCATGAATCCAATCATGCAATAAAATTTTTTATTGAATCAAATAGACCTGGAGAACGGATTAATACAAGTGCCCTTCCTTGGTTATTAACAGAACAATAAGGTGATGCCATAAAAGAAGTCATACGAAAAATTTGATTTCCCACAGGATTTGCTCCAAACATAAGCAGTACCATATCAAAGAAAGGTGAATTTGGGCCAGGGTTGAAAACACATGATTGGCATACCTTCATCAAGGTAAGTCATGTTCTTTTGTATTTACAATATATTTGTAAACTGCATGTACTTCTCATTGTATTATATGAGAAAAGAATGACATGATTATTTTTATAATTGTTGCAGTACGTGCTACCCCTATCTCTCCTAGAGAACTTTGACAATAACATCAAACAAGTGATATATGATCTTGGAAAATACATGAGGTAAGCAATGATATCTATTCAATTTGTTGTATATATATATTGTAAAGTCTCGTGTTTATATATTTTTATGTCTTGAATGTCTTATAGGTGGTTCTCATCTAAAGAAATCCATAGAGCAGATATAAAATACTGGAAGAGAAGAATTCCTCTTCTAATGTGTGAAATGCAAAAGTGTCTACCTTTAACTTTTTTCAATGCACAAGAACACTACCTCATACACCAAGTTGAGGAGATTGAAATGTGTGGACCCATACACACTCGGTCAATGTGGATGGTTGAGAGGCACTTGAAATTTTTGAAGGCTTTGGTTCGACAAAGAGCACGTCCTGAGGGTTCTATGGTGGAGGGATATATGGTATACCAAACTATGGTGTATGTTACTGAATATGTTCCTAAGCTTGTAGCAAAGATCCATATAGATCACATTTGGGATCTCGACACCATTAGAAAATTTGAAGGGGAGTACTTGGTGGGGGAAGGCAAAATGAGGAAAGTGAGAGGTAATAAATCATAAGATGTTATTGTAGCTGTTAATTAATTCTTAATCTTTAAAATTAATCGGTTGTAAGTCGTCTATTTATTTTTTGTACATCTGCTCGAGAGTCGGATGCAATACATTTGTATATTGCAAACAATCAAGATTAGATGATGAAATGGATTGAATGATGTCATCATTTAGGTCACACATTAACATGGGAAGCTATGTCTTCATTGGTTAATGAAGCTCATTGTAATGGAGATCCAAATGTTACCCAAAGGGAAATAGATTTAGCACGTGGTTTAAAAGATTTCCAGGTACATATAAATTTGTTAATCACTCATACGTTTATGAACTCTCGATGTATTAATTTATAAATGTTTTACATATTTTTGTAGGTCAAACACCACAAGGCTATGTTTTGCAATGGTCATAAATTTCGCATCAAAAAGTTGGATGACACAAAGAAAACTTGTGATTCTAGGATAAGTGTAGTCTTTCAAGTGACTAATATTTTATCTAGAAATGACTTACATCCTCGAGAGTCTAAAAATCAATACTATGGCATTTTGGATGATATACTTGAGTGTGACTTTAATTCCTTCAGATTAGTTCTCTTCGTCATCAGATGGTATAGGCTATGACTTAATCAAAATGATCCTGATAGAACTGTTATTGAACATGACAATAGATTTCCAATGATTAATACAAGGTGGTTTGAGCCAGTTGGAGATGAACCCTATGTTCTTCCAAGCCAATGTGAGCAAGTATTTTACTCAAAGGTTTCGCATAAATCAGGTTGGTCCTTTGTTGTTAGACATGATCCAAGAGGAAGGCTGATGAGGTATAATGTGATGGAAGAAGATTGTGAACAACTAGAAGATGATGTAGATGATGATCATGAACAACAGTTAGTCGATGATGTTCCTAATGCAACTTTTCTTGAAGAAGAAGAAGATGATGACGATGATGATGCTACTGATGATGCTACTAATGATGTTACTGATGATGATGATGATGATGATGTTGCTAATGATGATGTTGCTGATGATGATGATGATGATGATGATGATGATGATGATGATGCTAATGCTGATGCTGATGATGATGATGACAATGAAGATGAAGACAATGACGGTGGTGGTGATGATGTCAACATCAACGATGATCATGGTGATTAGCTAGATGAAGAAGAAGATGAATGACATGAATGAAATGTACAGCTACATGATCACTGCTTAATCTATTTAATATTGATTTCTTGGTAGAAATGTCCAGTTATGCAATCAATGCTTAATCTAATTAATTCATGATGTACTTACTATGGGATGCTTATGGTTTTTAATGTACTTACTATGTGGTTTTGAGTATATGTATCATGAGTTTTTTAGCTAACATTAGATAATTGAATTACATATATAGGTACCCAAACTTCTTTCATGAGCATCCCACACAATCTCATGGATTGACAAACTGACCTCGATGTTGATGATGTGACTAGATTAGGTAAAGAGCTATACGATTATGGCCTGTAAAGTACTGAAATACTTTAAAATGTTTAAAATGTTTTTAATTATAATAAAATGTTTTTAATTTAACCCTTTTATATGTTATTGCAGATGAGCCCCCTTTGCATCAAAAGAGAACTAGGCATGCATTGAGATCTAATGAGAGGGTAGATGATCATGATGATGATATCGATACTCATCTTACAATTATATCTTAAAAACTAGAAATCAAAAGAAAAAAAAGAAATGATTGTCATCTATGCACCTTAATTGATAATGACTGATTTTATATGCCAATGAATTTAATTATGTGGTAGTGAATGTTCATAAATTTTATAATGTGTTAATGAATGTTATCATGTGATAATTAATGAATGTCACATTTTATTAATGTGTGAATGAATGTTATCGTGTGATAATTAATGAATGTTACATTTTATTAATGGATGAAATAATGAATGAATGTTAGATGTTAACAGGGAATTTAGAGTGATGTTTGGGGGGCGGGGGGGGCCAAATGAGTTTCCACCTTCATGTGGTTGGCCCTGTTTAGTACAAAATATAAAACTATTCTCGAAACAAAGTGAAGCTCAATAAGTTTGTTCCTTATATAGGGTCTCAAGTGTAGCTTTTATCCCACTCTCAACATTGAAAGGCTTCAAGTGGTGTTTTGATATTGGTTTCTCCATCTCCCACTGACATCTTGTCTTTCTCCTAAGAACTCTCACCGAGCTATGATACATGGATGAGTAGAAGATGTCCCTTACAGGCTACACATATATAATATGGTAGATCTAGGGAACAAATATACTACAACATAGAATGAGTCGACTTGAATCTATAGTTTCTTCATTCACAATGAAAATTCAAATTACAAGCTATATTTTAGAGTTAATATTCATATTTATCTTCATGATGATCATAGCCATCACGGTCAGCATTTGGTTCAACTTCATTTGAACCACACTTCATGTTGGATTATAACATATTGACACTTATACCATGAAGAAGACAAATGATTAAATAGAAAGAGAGGACCAACTGAACCATCTTGTGGTCAGTCTATATCACATTGAGAAACAACGTCAAGACTCAAAAATCAAAACAATCAAAAGTTTCTTCAAGACCATGAATAATCAACAACATTCCATTAGAAAACAAAACACTAATCTATATTATCATTAAGCCATAAAATATGTTTTTAAAGTTTAGAAGCATATCACAAGAACATTCAAGAAACATAGTACCATCCAAGGACCAAAATGAATACCCTCCAAATGATTATGATTATGTTGATGTTGATGTCTATAATTTATGTCTAATGATTATGATGATGTTGACGTTGATGTCTATAATTTATTTCACTTACTGATGCTTGCCTAGATTGAATTTTGAATTGTCAAGCTGGAGAATGCTTTCAAAGTTTAGGGTCTGTTCTACATGATACTCTTAGTTATAGCTCAAATGCAACTCAACATATTTTTGATGCTGGGCAACCCACTGTAGAAACTCATCCCCAAGTGAAATTTAATGCTATGAATCTTGGCATTGTTAATGTTATCACTTTTCCTCACATTTCATATTTGTGAAAATGTTTCTTGGCACTATCTTATTCTTATTACAATGTTCTTTGTTGTGGGGCAGGAGGTCAATCTTCATTGTCTTCATTGTGGGGGACAATGAAGATTTCTCTGACAAATAGCATGTCTTCTTTAGTATCTTATAATAAAATGCTAAACTGATAAAGGTGTTATGGGCATTTAATCTGCAATTACTAATAGACTAAGCATATTATTACTATGCTTAATGTTCCATTTAAATGCATTTAACACAAAAAAAAAAATTACAAAACTGAACCAATGGCATGTTTACAACAAAGATGTGTTGAGGAGTTTGCTCCTTGTTTAATGTTAACTATTCCTACACAATCCACTCATACAACAGTGAAATGCTATGTGGAAGGGATGGTTGATAGTGTTCCTTGAGGGAAGGGGGATTTTGAAAGACTTTTTATCATTGTATTGTGTATTTCCAATATGTTTGGATGCAGGGCAGACTGGGAGAATGAAGGATCACTCACCGATTGCATGATAACCCAGTTTTGAAGGGTCACTGGAAGAGGGGAATGAAGGATCACTCACTGATTGCATGATAACCCCACCAAGCATTCTTTCCTTTAATTTTCCACAATATCTCAAAGTATGATCATTATTCTTTACTTTCTTCTATATGCTATTCTTTCTATGGTTTTGTTATCTCAGAAATATATCAAAAACATTGCAGATGTGCATATAAAAGTAAAATATTGTCCTTCAATTGTTCCACATTCAAGCATTTCCTCTTTGGAGTATTCTCTTCATTTGTACAATATTTGTAAAAAATGGTTCCCATATTTCTTCAAGATCTATTTTAATCTTTATATTGCAATTTTGATTAGATTTGACCTATAGTTGATTTCATTAGTATTTTATAACATATACTCCTAATGTGAAATGTGGAGAGAAAGAAAGAGACACACTAGGTATGAATTGCACGATATACCCATCATCACTTAGCACTTAAATAATAAATTATGGATAGGGAACAACCCCCTAACCTCTGGATGTTTGTTTCATGTTGGCCTCTTATTATATGCAAAGGTAGGCCTATCTTAATTAGGCTAACAACCACAATGTAGGGGCCATAATATTTTCCCTTTAACCACATTTATAGTTTGAGAAAAAAAAAAAATTTGTTTTAGATTTATATTATCCTTTTGAACTAGCACACTGCCATCAAAATGCATAATCATTGGTCATTTCAAGAAAATTCCTATTGATTAGTAGGATATCCTTATAAAAATTTGATGCATGGATTTTTTGTGAATTATCGACTGCTATGTATCCTGCAACTATGGAAGGAATAGTGTTGGTGTTAGGTTTCATTTATTATTGAATTCAATGGTTTCCAAGATGTGTTGAGGAGTTTGCTCCTTGTTTAGTGTTAACTGTTCCTACACAATCCACTCATAAAATAGTGAAATGCTATGTGGAAGGGATGGTTTATAGTGTTCCTTGAGGGAAGGGGGATTGTGAAAGACTTATTATCATTGTATTGTGTATTTCCAATATGTTTGGTTGCAAGGAAAACCAGGAGAATGAAGGATCACTCACCGATTGCATGATAACCCGGTTTTGAAGGGTCACTGGTTGAGGGGACAGTCAAGGTCCCCATGATTGGGCCATTAGAGGACCCTATTTCTTTTTAGTAATTGCTATTCAAATTGGATGCATGGATTTCTTATGAATTATCCACTGCTATGTATCCTGCAACTGCATCCGTAAATCTGTATATACTTCTCTACAGTTGTAAGCCACTTAGAGATCAAAATAGAGAAACTAAATCAAAATCATTCTTTGTCCTATTTCCTTTTAACAAAGTCTCAACTAGATCTATTAGATTTCCACAATCCATATTAATGCTAGTATCAATTTTTGGGTTTGATTGTGTATAATTTTTTCCATCAATGTTTCGGATCATACTACATGATCCATCATATCATGTTCTTTTCTCTCTAGCATCCTGATGATGGATCATGTAGTATGATCCGAAACGTTGATGGAAAAAATTATACACAATCGAACGTAGAAACTGATACTAGCAAAGTCTCAACTATCAATGATACAATATACATTTGAAGCCCTAAGCTATCAAATATACAAATGGCACCTACCTAGAAGCTCACCAGGAGAATGAAGGATGACTCACTGATTGCATGATAACCCAGTTTTGAAGGGTCACTGGTTGAGGGGACAGTCAAGGTCCCCATGATTGGGCCATTGGAGGACCCTAGTTCTTTGTATTAATTGCTATTCAAATTGGATGCATGGATTTATTGTGAATTATCAGCTGCTATGTATCATGTAACTACATCTGTAAATCTGCATATACTTCTCTAGGGTTGTAAGCCACTTAGGGATCAAAATAGAGAAACTAAATAAAAATCATTCTTTGTCCTATTTCCTTTTAACAAAGTATCAACTATCAATGATACAATACATTTGATTCCCTAAGCTATCAATACAAATGGCACCTAGCTAGAAGCTCATGAGTTGTCCATTTGATAACCACAGTCAACATTTCAAAAAAATGGATATCCTTGAGCACAAGCACCAATAACATCAAATAATGGAGTTAAAGCACGGGCTAGGGCATGACACCAGTAGAATGTGGTCATTTCAGTGACAACAATTTAGAATGCGGTCCTTTGGCATGTATTAAACAAAATAGAATTTTTAGCATATTATTATCATTCTATTTCTTTGTTGTAAACATGCCATCGGTTCAGTTTTGTAACTTCACTATTGTATGAGTGGATTGTGCAGGAACAGTTAACATTAAACAAGGAGCAAACTCCTCAACACATCTTGGAAACCATTGAATTCAATAATAAATGAAACCTAACACCAACACTATTCCTTCCATTCACTTCTACCAATAATAAAGCATTTAATCCATTCAACATTACATATAATCATTAGACAGTTACATTTCCTGACTGTGTAGAGGAACAGTCACGACCAAAATGATCAAAACTACTTTCACCCTTGCACAAGCTATTCGAAACTTCAAGTGAAATGAGCAATATGCTATATCAAATCATTCATATTCATAGTAACCATTCGAAGGATCATTTTGTCAATGAACCCACTGACTGTACCCCTATGGCAAAGAAAGGAAACCTCAAAATAGAGAAAGGAAACTTAGTAAAACTAGTCTATGCCGATGTTTGTGAGGGTAAATTCATTATAAGTGCCTCTCAAACCTCTCCAAACATGTAAGATTGTCTTTAAATACTTTATTGATCTTTTCTAAACATTAACCAAATCAAACCTACATTTGAATCCACACACAATAACCCCAAAATGAAGGGTTTTGTATCCTTTAATGAATCTCAGTCACTGGTAGCGCATGGACAGTCAAACCAGTAGTCTCCAAAGCATTCAATAAGTGACTAGATTGTATTTAATACACACTATTTCTTCCATTCACTTCTACCAAGAATAAAGTATTTAATCCATTCAACATTACATATAATCATTAGACAGTTACATTTCCTGACTGTGTACTAGAGGAACAGTCAAGAAATGTAACTGTTTAAACGATCCAAACATTTGAAAATAGTGAATCGATATCCTTGAGCACAAGAACCAATAATATCAAATAATGGAGATAAAGCACTGGCTAGGGCACGACACCGGTAGAATGCAGTCATTTCAGAGAGCATTCGTGATCAAATAAAATGCAATGCATTTGAAATTTGCAGTCGAATATGATGCCAGATGCTCAAAAGATGAAGAAATCACATACCTTCTCTCGTGCTCAACTTTCGCTCCTCTATCCAATCGAAATAAAAATGATGAGGTTGGTTCACTTCTTTTTTTCATAGCCAAATCCTCCTTGTACCACACGAAGAACATGCCAATGGTTCAATTTTGTAATTTGTTTTTTGTGTAATTAGTAATTGGCAGATTAAATGCATATAACACCTTTATCAGTTTAATTAGCATATTATTATCATATTAGATAAAGTATGTTTAAGAATTGTTGGGGCTAGTCCTTTTGCATGTATTAAACATTATAGAATTTTTAGCATATTATTATCAATCTATTTCTTTGTTCTAAACATGCCATTGGTTCAGTTTTGTAGATTTGTTTAATCCATTAAATGCATTTTTCATGAGAAGGGGTCTTGTTCTCAGGAGATTGATGAAGATTGTGCACCTCAAAAACCAATTCATAAGGTACCAATCATGTTTCCTATTCACTTATATTTTTGGATTGGTAAATCTCCTTATAAGTTTCATGTCCTTTCTTTTGATTACTATGGATGAGATATATATCTTACATTTAACATTCAACTTCTTTACATTTTAGAACATGTAGTGTGTTTTTTGAGGATTTTACCAAATCAACTTTTAACATAAACTGAAAACACCAAACTGATATCTTGCCCTTTCAACTTGACAAAATATTTGCATTTGACCAATAACTGCAAGCAACTGAATGATAAATCCACATACCTGTATCTTTGTAAAATACCTGGAACATCAAAAAGATGGCTAAGTGGCTGCCACCATGATTTTTATCTACTGAATATGGGAAAAAAAAACACCAAAAAAAATTGAATATAAAACATGATTGGTCATTTCAGAAAGCATTCATGATCAAATAAAATGCAATGCCTTCTCTCGTGCTCGATCAACTTTCACCCACTCATTTTCTCCCACTCCTTTTCTCTATAAATGAAATAAAAATGATTTGGTTGTTTCAAAATAGTGAATCGATATCCTTGAGCACAAGCACCAATAACATCAACTATTTTGATATGTGGGTACCCTAATGTTGGCAAGAGTTCTTTTATTAATAAGATTACTCTGCAAGCTTGAAGAAGCGATATATTTTGGCAAATGAAGAGTAGAAAGATGATGATATTTCTAAGATCATGGATGGACACAATATTGCAGATAGAATGGGAAGACATCTTTCTAGACTGGCCCTGGATCCTTTGACAATTGGGGTAGGATCTAGAACCAGGCTAAAAAGATGTCTTCCTTTCTGTTGTAGAATTATCCCTTCTTTGGCTTGCACTCATTCCTCTTCTCAAAAATGGTTATCTAGAAACTTTGGATACTATTTCTCATCCATGCACAAAATGTGCTATTGATTGTATAAAATTACTTTAGGCCTCCATTATTGATGAGATGTACAAGTGTAAAATGTTTTTGCGAGACTGGGATCAATTTGTGCAGTGTACATAAATGCAAGGTGGTGATTATTCTCAACGATCGAACAGGTAGCTAGGACAGTAGCTAGGACTAAAGATAAAATAGCTCAAGAGACCATCATAGGTTCTCTCTTTATTCGGTCTATATTATTGACAGAATGTTTTACCTTTCATTAGCTCATCAAATCTGGGGATTTCAAAGAATTTAATAGAATATTTTCATGACAACGTATATTATTTAAGTTGATGTTGCATGAATTTATCTACTTTGCGCACTTGTAGACTATGAGGACGGTGATAAAATGGCCATGCTTCTTTATCACCATCCTCATAGTCTACAAGTGCACGAAGTAGATAAATTCATGAAACGTCAACTTAAATAATATACGTTGTCATGAAAATATTCTATTAAATTCATTCAAATCCCCGGATTTGATGAGCTAATGAAAGGTAAAACATTTTGTCAATAATATAGACCAAAGAAAGAGAGAACCTATGATGGTCTCTTGAGCTGTTTTATCTTTAATGTGCATATATGTCAATTTTTTGACACTTAATCATTAATTTTGACAAAAGTGCTACACATTCGACAGATAAAATGTTAGAGAAAACTAATTTACCACAATAGTTCTGACAGTAATGCTATACATTTGATAGGGAATCTATCGGAGAAATAATGAAGGACTGTCATTATTCTGACATTTTAAGTGTTGGAAATAGAAATTTTTTGACAGAACCTTCGACATTAATGCAATATCACCGACGGGTATATCTGTCAGAATTAAGTGCAAACTGTCGCTATTCCAACAATTATAATGTTAGAAAATATATCTTTTCGATAGTTAATAGGTCATTGTGTCAAAATTATAATGGATAAACCATAGAAAATGCCATAATGAAGCTGTTGCTGAAATGCAAGTTTCTGACGTGATATGGTGTCGGTAAACTGATAGATTCATCTTCTGTCGCAATTTCCTACGCAAAAATGGCAACGGACCCATTTGTCGAAATGCTGACAAATTAGCATTGTAAATTTGACAAATGGCCATTGGAATTTGACCCCAAATGTAGTAGTGTTACAATGATTACCCTATGCAACACCAAGCAAAAAGAGGGAGAAGGATTCTTACTTTTCTTACAAAGATGGAGGACAATATTTGCTAGATATCCTCGAAGTGTACCATAAAAGGAAAAAATGGACATATTTATAAATAGCTTGAGTAATGAAATGAACTATTGGTTAAGGATGCAATGTCCTAAGACTTTTCAAGATATTATTGAAAATGGAGTGACTACGAAGGAGGTATTGGTTAAAAGTGGAGAACTAAAGTTGTACAAGGATAACACGAATGGAAGAAACAACAATACTTCCAAAAACACCAACCAAAATAAGAATTTTTCTAATAACTATAACCGATTTGGGTTGAGGAACAACAACAAAGGTGTGGTCAATGATTGGGTTGTTGACTCTAATAATCTGAAAGTCACTCCTTTTACTCTCACAAGAACACCTACCCAAGTGAATAATTCAAATCAAGTTTCCAAAGCGCCTTTTAACAACAACACCAATAATAACAACTTTGGGAACAATCAAGGGGCTAACAAGTCTAAGAAATTCTTTGCACCATCTCCCAAGAGGAAATTCACACCTTTGGGTGAACCCCTTGAGAATGCATTGAGAACTCTCATTGCTAATAAGATTATTGATCTACCTAGACCTCAACTGTATGAACCTCAAAATAAGCCTAGGTGTTGGAATGAGTTTAGTCATTGTGAGTACCACTGAAATAGAGGACATACCACAAATTATTTCTTGCAACTGAAAAATGTGGTACAAGACTTGATTGACAATGGTGTGATCAAGATAGAAGGGCCTCCAAACAATAAAGATCACATGACATTTAAGAAACCTTTCTATAACCATGAGAAGGGTGAATCTTCTAATTCGAATAAGCAAGGCAACATTAATGTTAATTTTTCTCATCATTATGACAATACCATCAATACACTATCCAGACATGAGCATGATATCAATGTTGTTGTAATCAAGGAACAGCCTAAAGAGGAAACATCTTACGCCATTACTAGGGGGAAAACTTCAAGGATTACCCTATAAGGGGTTGATGCTAAACCTATTGGTCCTACACAATCAAGTGTTGTGATTAAATAGCCATCTACAACAATAAATTCATATAGCTTGGTGGACCAATTACAAAATACTCCAGCTCAAATCTATGTCTTGGAGTTGTTAAAATTATCTCCAAATCATAGGGAGATCTTGGAACAAGCCTTATTGGGGACTAATATTCCTATTAACTTGGAGGAAGAGAAGTTTCAAAACATGGTGGGACACCTCACAGCACCACATTGCCTTTCATTTTCAGATCAAGATGATATGTTCATCACTCATCCTCAAAATTTTCCATTGCATATAGAAGTCCTCATTAAAAGACATAGGGATAAGAGAGTTCTCATAGATGGTGGGGCTGGTCTGAATATTTGCACTTTAAACCTTGTCAAGTCTTTAGGTTTATCCAAATCTTCTATTGATCCTAAGAAGCAAATTACTATAAAGGCTTATGATGAGGAGGAGAGATCTTCAAAAGGCATGATTGTATTACCTATTCAATTTGGGCCTATCAAAAAGGATATCGTATGTCAAGTTCTAGACATGAAGCTAACTTATAATATCTTATTGGGGAGGCCATGGATACATGATATGCAAGCGGTTCCTTCTACCTATCATCAATGTATCAAATTTCCATAAATGGGAGAAGAAATCACAATTGGAGGAGATTCAAATCCTTTCCAATATTGCATCACATTAAAGCCTCTTCATGAATTATTTATTCCACATAACAACAAAGGGATTGTGCCAAATACTACCATTGAAGAAACTAAAGGTAATGATCCCAAGTTAACATCAAATGTTACCTCTACTTCAACCCTATTCAAACTAACTCAACTATATCAACTAAAGGAAAGGAAAAAGTGAGTTATGAGGGTCCAAGTTCAAAGGAGAATTCAGGAAAAATGTCCACGCTAGAAGTGGAACTTGCTAAACCTACTAAAGAACAAAAAGACAAAGCCAAAGAGGACCAATACAAAAAAATGAGTGAAATGATGCACACATTTGAAAAATAATGTAGAATTAGTTCTAAAGGAGTAGGAGAATATTTTGTTTCTCTATTTGACTTACCTACTTCTCCAAAAACACATGGAAAACCTTCTAAAGAGCATCTTCCTCACAAATATAACTCTCATTTTGTAAGAGAGAGTGAAAAATCAGCATTTGAGAAAGAAGATGATGAGTTTCTACAATGGCTCTACAAAGATGAGAGTGATACCTCAAACAATCCTATGGAAAGAATTCAGCACATTAATATTCAAACTGACCAATATGGAAAAGGGTTTGAAATTATGCAAAAAATGGGCTATAAGGGAAGAGGACCCTTAGGTATGAGAAATAGGGGTTTGTTGGAACCTATTGAACCTTCTTGGAGGTCAAAGGAAGAAAAATTAGGGGTAGGTTACCAATACAAAGGAGAAATTTCTAGCCCTATGCATGATTGTTATGAGAAAATAAACATGGTAGAATCTGATGTTGATAGTGATGATTCTAGAGAATATGAGTGGGATTCTTTATCCAAAGACTCTTGCCATGAAAAAGATATTGTCGGCATACATTATTATAGTAATGTTCCTCAAGAACATACTTCTTAAGTTAGTGAAGATCTAGAGATACTTCCTATAGGGAAAGCACACATAAATCAACCATGGATAGGTGAACCTTGGGTACCTTCGTGGGCAAGTGATTTGAATGTTAATTTTAACTTGCATGCGTTCTTTCTCATAGAAGTCTTAGAGGACTCAAGTGAAGGGTACTTCGATCCTTCTTCTATGGATCATCTTGAGAAAGCTCATGTTATTGACCTTAACAATACAATGTATGAACCACCTAATGAGTTCATGTCCTTAAACCCAACCAATGACAATTTTCCAAGTGAATCTTTACCCTTAATGCATCCTGAACTTATTGATTGGGACCTAACTGAACCAAGTGACTTACTCTACTTTCACAATGACCAAGCAATGACACAATACCTAAATGTGGTTGAGCTCTCTTTCACCGAAGAGTTTAATCCCAACATGATGAGAAAGGTAGGGGTCCAACCTATTAATCCAAAGGAAACAATGAAAAAAAGTCAAAAAGTGAAAAGTTCTAGTGGTGAAAACCACCATGTGGAAGCACTAGAACCAAAAAAAGTAAAGATAAAGGATGTTTCCTATGGTGAAAACCCAATTATGGCACCTAAGGAAGAGAGGTTGGATACCTTACAAGAACATGAAGAAGAAAGATCACTAATTCTAATAGAGCCAACGGAGAAAGTCAACATTGGAACAAAATTGGAGCCTAAATTCATACATCTAATGGCTTCACTTACACCTTTAGAGAGAAAGGACTTCATCAAATTTTTTCAAGCCAAGCAAGTGAACTTTGCATGGTCCTATGCTGACATGCCTGGACTAGATCCAGACTTCATCATGCATCACTTGAATGTCAAACTAGGGGTTAAGCTAGTCAAGAAGAAATTGAGGAAAATGCATCCACATATAGCTCTTCTAGTTAAAGCAAAATTGGAGAAATTGTTGAAGGTGGGGTTCATAAGAGAAATTGCTTATGTGGAATGGATATCCAATATTGTACCGGTTACCAAGCATGATGAATCCATTCACATATGTATGGACTTTCGAGATCTCAATCTTGCATGTCCCAAAGATGACTTCCCATTCCCAAGCATAGATGCAATAGTGGACTTAATAGCTGGTCACTCCATGTTTTCATTGATGGATAGTTTTAGTGGGTACAACCAAATTAAGATTGCACCTAAACATCACAAGAAGACATCCTTTACATGTCCTTGGGGTACTTTTTGTTGGAACGTAATACCCTTCAGCCTCAAAAATGTCGGAGCTACTTACCAAAGGGCAATGACCACTATTTTTCATGATATGATGCACACCTTCTTAGAATATTTTGTGGATAACATATTGGCTAAGTCACATAAAAGAGAGGACCATCTACAAATTCTAGAGAAAATATTTACCTGATTGCAATAATTCAAAGTAAGGCTTAATCCAAAAAAATGTGTCTTTGGTGTTCAATCTGGCAAATTATTAGGCTACATCATTTTAGAAAAAGGCATTGAAGTGGATCCCAAAAAGTTTCAAGCAATAATGGACATGGAGATTCCTAAAAACATTAGCCAAATGAGGTCTCTTCAAGGGAAACTTCAATCAATAAGGAGGTTCATTTCTCAACTAGCTGAAAAGTGTCACTCATTCACGAGATTGCTACACAAAGATGCCATTTTCATATGGGATGAAGAATGTGACAAGGCCTTCACTTTGTTGAAGACTTACTTAATTAATCCACCAGTTCTAATACCACCTATCAAAGGAAAACCATTTCTCTTGTACATATCAGCAACCGAGAGGTCTCTCGGAGTTCTTTTGGCGCAAGAAGATGATCAAGGAAAAGAAAGAGTTGTCTATTATTTGAGTCGAACATTGATAAAGTATGAATTAAACTACACATTCATGGAAAGAGCATGCCTAGTTGTTGTTTTTTCTTCTCAAAAATTGAGACACTACATGTTGATGCACAAAGTAAAGCTCATTGCAAAGATTGATCCTCTAAAATACTTGCTTAGCAAAACTACCTTAACGGGTAGAATAGAAAAATGGGTTATGATATTAAGTGAGTTCGACATTGAATACATGGATAGGAAGGCCATTAAAGGACAAGTGATAGAAGATCACTTATCTAAAAATCTATTGGTTTCTACTCATCCTATTCAAGTGGAGTTTCCTGATGCAACAATTGTCCATATAGAAGCTAAGACATGGAAACTATACTTTGATGGATCATACACATAAGGAGGTTCCAGAGACAACATATTGTTGATTACTCCTCAAGGGTATACTATTCCCAAATCATACAAGATTTTATTCCTATGTACTAACAACATATCTGAATATGAAGCTTTAGTCATTGGTATCAAGATGGCTTTAGAATGGAATATCACTGAGCTACAAGTGTATGGTGATTCTCAATTAGTGATCAATCAAGTCAATGATGAGTACAATACAAAAGATGAAAAGCTACTACCTTACAAGGCAATGATTGATGCTTGGAAAAAATACTTTGTGTTGATAACCTTTGAGAAAATTCTAAGAGAGAATAATAGAGTTGCTATGAAATGGCTACCTTGGCTTCATTACTCCAAAATCTTGATCAGAATGAAAGGTACAAATTCTTGGTGGAAGAGTTGGCAAAACTAGCATTTGACCTTCCCGATACCCAAATTATTGCCTTACTTAATGGACATGACTCACCTTGGTATGACCCTATCTACACACACCTCAAAGACCAAGTATTACCCTTGAACCAATCTCGAGCCCAAAAATGACACTTTATAAGACAATCGGCTTGCTATATCATCCTTTCCAACACATTGTATCATAAAGGTCTTGATGGAACTTTACTTAGATGTCTAGAGGAAGAAGAGTCTAAGGTAGCTTTACATGAGGTTCATGAGGGCATTTGTGGATTGCACTCAAGCAGTTTAAACTTAGCTAAAAAGATCCTTCGCATGGGGTATTTTTGGAAAACCTTAGAAAAAGGCGCTTGTCACTTTGTTAAGATATGCACCAAATGTCAATATCACGGTGATATGATACATGTATTGGCACAAGAATTACATCCTTTTGTTACACCATGGCCATTTTATCAATGGGGATTTGACTTGATTGGCATGATTTATCCACCTTCTTCCAATGGGCACAAATACATCATCACAGCTATGGAATACTTCACTAAATGGGTAGAGGTCATTCCTTTGATCACCACTATGGGAAAAAAAATCTCCATGTTCATACTTGATCACATCATTTGCAGATATGGTATTCCTCATTCCATAATCATTGACAATGGAAAACAATTCAAAAATAAAGATGTGGATGAACTTTGTGATACTTTCCATATTACACATCACTCTTCTTCCATTTATTATCCACAAGGAAATGGACAAGCCAAAGGTACTAATAAGAATATCCTTAAAATCTTGAAGAAATCAGTGAACAAATCAGGAAGAGATTGGCATGTACAAATCAATCTAGCTTTATGGGCTTATAGAACTAGCATCCAGACACCTACAAGAGCTACACCATACTCATTGGTTTATGGAGCCAAATTTGTTCTACCTTTGGAGGTTGAAATCCCATCCCTAAGAGTATCATTACAAGGATTAATAACATATGAGGATTATAGAGTTGCCCGACTTTAACAATTGGAATTGTTAGAAGAACATCAAGCACAAGCCTATGAACATTTGAAAGTCTATCAAAACAGGATTTCAAGGAATTACATCAAGCACATCAAACCAAGAGTCTTTCAAGTGGGTGATTTAGTGCTAAGAGAAAACCCTAAAAATCAAGCAGAAAGGGAAAAGAAGGGTAAATGGGAAGCAAATTGTCTTGGTCCTTTTGTCATTGTTTCTTCATTTGGAATGGGGACTTACAAACTAGCCAATTGTGATGGGGAAGAATTACTAGAGCCCATTAATAGCATACATTTAAAGAGGTTTCATACCTAATCAGATAAGAGAGTATCAGAAGAAAGAGTATGAGATGAGTGTATATCTAATGACTCTAGCATCACTTTTGTACATGAGAAAATTAAAAAAAAAGATAAAAAAAATTAAAAAAGAAAAAAAGAAAAAAGAAAAAAAAATGAAAAAGAAAAAAGTGCCTTGGTAGCAAAAAAAATTGAAAAAAGTGAAAAAGAGAAAAAAAAGCAATAAACCCAAAAGGTGAAAACTTGGCAATCAAGTGCCTTTTGTTCCCTTAAGTCTTTCCTAGTTGCATGTGTACATATTGCATTTCCATCATCTCATTTGTAAATTTTCATTACATCTGTCATTTGTGCATAGTCATAATACAACCTTTCAGTTGCATTATTGCATTTACTATTGCCCTAAGTTTGCCACACAATCACATTTATCACTTGGGGGCAAGAAATGGATTGGATTTTTGGTACAAACAAATTCAATAGTGCTACATTCGGTCACAATCAGAGAGACTTGTCAAAGCTTCAGAAGAGATATTTTGTTGAACCTTTGATAGATATCATTGTTCACAACCAAGTATTTTGATCCTACAACTTGATCCTTGAACCTTCATTGACTTTATTATTCAGGATTAAAAATTAACAACACTTAAAAGATCAGAATGTTTGGAAATTCTTTTTGAAAATCTTGATACATTGCAAAACACTTGAAGCTTTTTTGATGAAATCTTTATTGACTTTTATCGTATCTTTTTAGCTAATCGATGATGTTTTGACTAGATTGGCCATGATGGAGACATGATATTTTTCTTTCCTTTGAGTGATTGTCTTGAGGGAGATCCATCAACTTATGTGAATTCATCTAAAGACATGGTCACCAAAGAACCATCGAGGACTATCACATAGGATGGAGGATTGACCTTTTCTTGTTTACGCAAGTAGATACCTTGGTTATTTAGATCTTCCATATCTTAATACCAAAATCCACTTGTAACATTGAATCCGTTGAAACCGGTATTCATACTCCCATAGTTGGTCATTCAACTAGTGATGGTTGTACTCGTTTCCTAAAGGGTTACCAAAAGTGATATTAAGTGGTATTCATATCATCATGATGTGGTCAATGATGGTTGTACTTGCTTTCCAGTCCCACAATGCTCAATGGTGAAAATATTTCTCTATGGCATTTTTTTGCTAAAAGCTAGTGACAATTTAGTTGCATTGCATTGCATTTTCATGTTAGATTAAGTGCATGGTTTATAGTTATTTTTCCAAGGGAAAAGGGGTTTAGTTTATTCTCTTGATCAATCATTAAAGAAAGGGGGTTCAATTACAAATCATCATCCTTGGTTTAAATCAATCATGTGAGACTATCTTTTGCATTCATTCATAGCATTACTCATTAGTCATTATCCTTATATCAGAAAAGAAAAAGAAAAAACATCATTACTCACACATCATTTGCATACATTTAGTTAAGGATAGCACATTAAAGAATTTCATACATTAAAAAAATCAAAAACATAGTTGCATTCATATATTCATACTTCCATAATAAAGCATATTGCATCCATACATTGAAAATCAGAAAAACATATCAAAGTTACTTTATCATTGGTATTCATTTATCTATATCATATATAAGATACATTGCATCCATAGAATAATCAAAAGTAAATGCACCATAAACATCACATAGAACTACATATAAAGATGATCTCACATAAACACATCAAAAGAATCAAGGAAAGTCTATCATCGTATAATGTTCAAAATATCAAATGATCCAACAAATTTGTATAGCAAGATACAAAGTCATCAACAAAGTGGTACATCAAAGTTCTGATCAATAAACATCAATATGATACAATTGATCAGTGAGAAAATCTATAATCAAAACATCAAGATCATGTCTAGCCACCCAATCCATCACCTACACCTGATCCATCTAGACCCATGTCACCTGGTCTATCCTGCGTAGGAGGAGTCTGACTATTGCTAGCAATACTGGGCCTATGAGCCATCATGGTCATATATTATTGCATCATCATAGCCACTTGATCTAGTTGAACCACAACAACTGATAAATCTATCTGCAACGTCCTCACATCCAGTGTCAGGGTTTCAATACTAGGAGAATCCTAAGAAGTCTAACCCATATCTTGAGACTGAGGTATCTATGAAGGCACCTGATGTGTTGGAATATGTCCATGCTGAGTCACTGAAGCTTGATGTAACTGTACCAAAGTATCTTGTCCACCAGGAACTTATCTAGCAGCATCAATGTGTACCTATCTCTTGACTCTCTGTTGTCCCTCTACTACTGCAGCTCTAGGTCGAACAAACCCAGGTCCCTGATCCAGCTGAACCTATCTGATAGCCCTATTCCTAAAATGTCCACCTCATACCCGTGGCCCAACTCATCCTCTAGCTATGATCCAGGGAGCTCTCTATCCTCTAGGAGCTCATCATCACCTAGGTCTTCCACCATCATCCCCGCCATCATCTACCCGATCATCATCGGATCGATCATCTATATCTGGGATCGGCTCCGCAGGATTTGTAAATCTCAAAAATATGTTATGAGACCACCACTCTCTATACTCTGAAGACATCCTAGCATTTTCTACATGCTCTAATATATCCCATCTGATGTATATCATCCTAGCAATCTGGTCACAAGAAAACTGAAAATCAATCTGTGCCCCCACATAGATTGCTCTGCCTGAACTCAAGCATACAGAGCCATACCCAGTGGCATATCCTAATATCTGGTGTACACTCAGGAAACCCAACCAAAGAAAAATCTCTCAATCACAAGGGTCGACCAACCAATCATCCAACATGGAGAAAACATATAAGGGAGCTCATCATCATCCTTCCTCCAACCCTCATAGCCTAGATATGGTCTCCAGATGACCTGATCAATATCATCAATCTTGCAATGCTAGAACTCTAGCTTGCCTAGATGATGCTGGACAACCATGCCACTATATAGAAACGAATAAGGAAAATCATGATGTCTAAATTGATCTAACAATGGCCTAGTGATGGGAAGATGCTCCCATACCCACAACTGTAATATCACAGCACCTACTAATAAGGAAGCACTCAATCTATAAACCACCTCATGCAAATCATGGTATAGTTGTGCTAGAATGCAAGAGCCCCAATCAAAATGTTGAGGTTGCACAAGAAAATCCTCTAGAATATGGCCCCATCCAACAGAGAAGCCTCAACCTCTCTGGTCTGGAAGTAGCAATCCGCCTATCAAAGCATCTAAAACTATTGGCAATGTAGGAAACAAAGAAAATAGAGCCCAAGTAATAGTGTCATCATCAATGGTGTTATCTCCAAAAACGCGTCTGCAAACTATGCTATCATATACTGAATCATAATAGACCATCTCACCCCGGGTTGGAATACGAAACAATTTGTACACATCCTCAGGAGTGATAGTCATCTCCCCAAAAGGTAAATGGAAGGTATTATGGTCAGAGTACCAATGCTCTACCACAATTATTAGAAGACCTTGGTTCAGCTGGAACTGTGGAATGTCTAGAAGGAAACTCAAACCACACTTCTCAATGACGTGGAACTCTGGTTGGGTCAAATCCTAACCTAGGTCTAATATCCAGGAAGAAACGGTCTGTATGTATAACTTACAGAAATTTTCTTGTTTTGCAAATCAAGGGAATCATATCAGTATTCTATATTAGTGGATCATTTTAATTCAATCAATCCTATCAAAGTATCAAGCAATCAAACCTATCACCATTTGTTCATGTCTCTATGTCTTGAGAATGAATTATCAGTTATCTACCTATCAGTGTTCTACTATCAAGTTTTCTATCCTATCAAATTGACAAATCAAACATTCATTGGTACTATTATCCTGATATCCTAATCACTTGTTCGCTCAACTACAACAAACCTATCTATCTTGGAAATTCAATCGATCATCCAGAGACATCAAATTTTATCAAAAAATCAAGTTTGAGCATTACAAAATTATCAAAAATTTCAAAATTCCTATAGGCGTCATTTGCCTATACAGAGGCAGCATTTTACCTTAGCCAGTGAATAACTATTCATACGTGGAATTTTACCAAGTGCAGGTGGCACTTCAGCTCTTACGCAACATTTTATGACCCTAGGCGGCATTTAATCATGGCCAAGCATCATTTAATTGATAGGGATTTTTGACGCGGTGTTTTATACATAGTGTGACTAAATTGCCCTAGTTTTATGTGGTTTCAAATTCATCATAGGCGAGTGTTAAACAATGCTAAGCGATATTTCAATGCACATATGTGTCATTTCATGAACCTAGGTGTCATTTAAATATTATCTTAGGTGGCATTTTACAAAATTAAATCTAAAAATCATGAAATTTATGCAATAAATGATAAAAAAAAGTTGCAATAAATGCACTAAGAAGATTAGAATCACTCACAGGAGGTCTGTAATCCAAGGGTCTCTGATAACGGTGACACCCCTCAAACCGATGCTCTTGAATAGGAACAACCATCGTGATCATCTATCTCAGGATCAGAGCAAAATCTCAATAGTGAAAAGTGCAAATGAATAGTAAATTTGAGTTTTTCAACCTATTTATTCTAGTTTGACCTAATTTTGAGGTGAATTTTTTATCCTTTGACCTATATCAGCATATCAATCAAACTAGGGCAATTTGTTGCACATAGTATATCATCAATATTTTTCAGAAATGAAAACATATTGGATCAATAAATCAATATCATAAAAATTTTCAAACCAAACTATCAATATGTTTCATTTCTGAGGGGGCATCATAAGAGTATCAAATTGATATCAAATATCATGGAATCTGGGGCATTAAAATTTTTGAACTATTATCAGTGAAGCATATCATTGGGGCATGTTCTATCATTTTTCAAATCAAGTTGTAGCAATCAAATAAAATATCATATCAAGTTTTCAAATAAGAGTTGTGTATCAAATCAATCAAATCAGAATTGGCAATCAGGACATAAAAATTTCTTTGAATCAATTTGCTTCACAAATCAATTAAAAGAGGGGCATTTGTAGACATCAAAAACTGGGCAAGTGTCTTAAAATTGCAAAATTGCAAAATCTTATCAAAATACTCTAATTCTCATAAAAAGGGATCAAATCAAATTTTAAATGGACATTTATTAATCAAAATTGGACAAAATCATTTAAATCAAAGGAAAAATTAAATAATGACATTAAATAATTAAATACAAGCTTAAAGGGGTGAAAAACATTATATAATTGATTTTAATCAATTAATTGTATAGTTGTTAAATCAAAAATCAAATTGAACTTATTCCCTTACATGGCTAATTTAATTAATTGATGGAATTTAATTAATCCTAATATCTTTCAACAAAATTTGAGCAACCAATAAGAATTGAGAACAAAAGCACATGGATCACTCCAAAATAGTTGAATCTCAATCACACATTTCAACTTTGAATCTCAACCACTCAATTTTGTCTTTTTGTCCAAACCTTTGAGACAACCATTTAAATTGTCCCCCCATTTAAAAAATATTTCAAATTTTTTGACTCAACCAAGGCTAAATCATGATTAAATAACTCTACCCCCTACCCTTCGGATTTTACTATAAATAAGAGTCATTTTGAGAGCATAAATATACTAGAGAATTCAAGTGCATAGCATCACCACTATAGGCAATTTATGAGCAATTGAGAGCAATTGAGAGCATTTGATTGAATCTTTGTGTCGCATTTTAAGAGAATTGAGAGATAGATTAAGCAGTGTACTATCATTTTTCTCATTCTAGGATTGTCACTAGTAGAGAATAAGGTTGAGAGCTCTACCTACCAAGCTTGGATAGAGAACCATGAGATGTCATGGATGTTAATTTCAATTCTTAGATTAAATTTGTATTGTATTTTCATAGAATTGTAGTTGATTATCCTAATTTCATGAAGGTGTAAAACATTCACACATAGGAACCTATATAAGATCTAATAAATTTCACCCTAAGGGGCATTAAATTTTTTATGTTGAAGAAGGTGTGATTGATGATGAATTTTCTGCTAGTGAAGAAGAGATATTGTTTATTGCTATTAAAGAAGATAATCCTAAAGAAGAGAAAGATTTGGCTTCGCATGCTGATAAAATAAATGAATGGGTCATTAATAGTGGATGTTCACATCACATGACTGGTGACAAAAGTAAAGTTTTTGAAGCTTGAATATTATGATGGTGGTGTTGTTAGATTCGGTAATAACAGTCCCTAAATGATCTATCACTCTTGATGATAAGAATAGTAATGATGATGTCTTGTATGTTGAAGGTTTAAGAAATAACTTTTTAAGTGTTGGAAAGATATTGGATAAGGGCTACCGATTGGAATTCATGAAAGGAATGTGCAAAATCATTGGAAGTACTAGAAATCTAATTGCATTTGGTACATAGACTGTAGATAATCTATTTCATTTAAGAAAAGTTGAGAGTAAGTGCTTGGTTGCTAAGATTGATGACGGTTGTGGCTTAGAAGATTTTTTCATGTGAGATTTGATAACATGGTAAAGGTTAGCACTACTAATGTTGTAAGAGACCTACCTAAGCTGGTGAAGCCTAACAATATGTACAAATATTATTAATTTGGTAAGTAGAGTAGATCCACTTTTAAGAATAAAACATATTATTCAAATGGATTTCTAGATCTAATACATATGGACTTGTGTGGCCCCACTAAGACAAGAAGTTTTTATGGTGATAGATACTTTATGCTATTTATTAATGACTATTCAAGGATGATGTGGGTTACATATTTTAAAGAGAAATCAGATGCCTTCCATAAATTTGAGATATTCAAGCTAATGGTTGACATAGAATCTGGACAGAGATCAAAATTCTTAAGATCAAACATAGGTGGAGAATTCACATCTGGTGAGTTTTATGCTTTTTTTGAAGGACATGGGATAAAGAGGCAAACTTCTTCTCCGCGAACCCCATAGTAGAATGGTGTTTTAGATAGAAGGAATAGAGATATTCTGGACACAGTTAGAACCATGAAATTGAAGGAAATGTTATGTAGATCTACTGGAGAGGAACATTGAACACCGAAGTATACACTTTGAGCCGAGTGCGTATAAAGAAAAGAACCGGTAAAACTCCTTATGAGCTTTGGTATGGTCATGTTCCAACAATAAATTATTTTAGAATTTTTGGAAGAAAGTGTTCTATTAAGAGAGATGAGGATATTGGAAAGTTTGATCGTAGAAGTGATGAAGGGATATTTCTTGGATATTCTACTAAAAGAAAATCATATAAATATTATAACTATAGAATAAAGAAGATTATTGAAAGTGAAAATGTTAGAGTTGATGAGAGTGTGCAGAGATTAGAAATAAGTTGTAGGTATGACATAGCTGAAGAGGACATCAGATTATGGAAGTGCAGGATCAGAATCAGAATGGTCTGAAAGAACAAGTTGAACCTATTGAAAGTGAGGAGGATATTGAAATCAAAGGGTCTACTACAAAGCCTAATCTAAAGATTCCATTGTATGTAAGAATTAATCATTCTAAAAATACTATTATTCATGATAAGAATAGAGGTTTTCAAACAAGAGGAATAATTGCAAGAGAGGAAACATGTTTGATATCTAAAATTGAGCCTACATATGTAAATGAAGCATGTAATGATGAAAGTAGGGTGAAAGCGATGAAAGAAGAGCTTGATAGGACTGATACAAATAAGACTTGGATTCTTTTTCCTCGACCTATGTACAAGAATGTGATCAAAACTAAATGGATATTCAAAAATAAGTTGAATGAAGATGGTAAAGTGGTTCAGAACAAAGCAAGACTGGTATGCAAAGGGTATTTGTAAATGGAGGTGTGGAATTTATAGAGACTTTTTCCCCTATAGCTAGACTTGAAGTTGTTAGATTACTTCTTACATATGTAGCTTACAAAAAATGTTAAGTATATGAGATAGATGTTAAGTCTGCATTCTTAAATGGTGGGTTAGAGGAAGATGTTTACATTGAGAATTCTAATGGATTTCCACTAACCGAGGAAGGATATATGGTTTGTAAATTGAAGAATGCATTGTATGGATTGAAGAAATCTCCTAGAGCCTGGTATGCCAGATTGGACAGATACTTGACAAAGATTAGATTCAGTAAAGATACTCCTAATAGTAACTTATCTTTCAAAATAGTTGATTATAATATCTGGATTGTTGAAGCCTTTGTTGATGATATCATATTTTGTGGTAATGATGAATTAAGTAGAGGTTTTGTTGATGAAATGAAAAAAGGATTTTAGATGTCTATGATAGGTGAGATGAAATTATTTCTTGGATTGAAAATTACATAGTTGGATAAGGAAATTTTCATTACACAGTCCAAGTATGTCAGAGAATTGTTGAACATATTTGGTATGAAAGATTCAAAACCAGTTGGGACTCTTATGGTTATTGGTTGCAAATTGACTAAGGATGATGAATCCCCTTGTGCAAATCAAACAATATACAAATCAATGATTGGATTATTTTAATATCTAACTCATACTAGACCATACATATCAAATGTATTTAGAATTGTTGCAAGATTTCAAGCAAAACCAAAGGAATCACATATGATTTTTGTCAAGAGAATTTTTAGATACTTGAAGGGTACAGTTGACTACGGATTATGGTATGGAAAAGATGATGATTTGACTTTGAGTACATATAATTATTTTGATTGGGAAGGTAATGTGGATGATAGGAAAAGTATAAGTGGTGGTGCATTCTTTTTGGGTAAGAGACTAATTTCTTGGACTAGTAAGAAACAAGATTGTATCTCTCAATCTAGTGTTGAAGATGAGTATGTTATTATTACTATATAATTGTAATCAAGTTGTTTGGATGAAGAAAATGTTGAAGGATTTAAGGATAAACATCAATGAACCTATTTTTATTTATTGTGATAAATCAAATCCTATAAATATTTCAAAGAACCATGTGCAACATTAAAAGACAAAAAATATTTCTATTAAGTATCATTTCTTGAGGGATAAAGTTTGTGAAAAGAAAGTAAAATTGGAGTATGTGTCTACTAAGGAACAAATTATTGATATCTTTACAAAGCCTTTGTCAAAGGATACATTTGATAATCTCAAAGATAAGATTGGGGTTTTATCCCCTCCTGATAAGAGATACTTATGCTAAGTATGACATCAATCCATAAATTTATCAGAATATCATTCTTTGGATTGATGAGTTTGAGGAATTCTCCGAGGGGGAGCAATCTTGTGATAGGTTGATGTGAAATAGTTATCTATTCTATCTTTTGAGGTGATTTTAGTTATTGTTTATGTCTTTGGTCCTTTTCCATTGATGTCAAAGGGGGAGGGATTGTGTGAGAAATAGAGAAAAATAAGGAATTATTGAGAGGTTTAAAGCTGGATATTCAGAGTGATTAGGTGGATATATTTTCAAAGTGATCAGGTGGATATATTGATGTCTTTGTGAATTAATCAATTTTTCACTTCATATGTTGTCATCAATGCCAAAGAGGGAGAATTTTGGGAGATTATTGAGCATGTCTAAGATTATTGATTAGACCTTGTTTTGATTACGTAAAAATAGGTTTTGAAAGGACCCAAAACCTTTTATAGTGAGATTACAGAAAAAGAATTAACGGCCCAAAAGAGACAGTGCAACAACACAACAACAAAAACAACAAAAACTAATAAGTCCTAACAAAAAGAGGAAAGAGGACAGCACGAAACAACAAGATAGCAAAAAGATAGCTAGATAGTCTTCATAAGATCAGTTATCTGATCAGCCAGCATCTGCATATTTGTTGAGGACACCTTTAGCTCCTCCAAATATTTATTCTCATTGGACTCCATCTTTTAAAAGCTCGCTCTTGTCCTCTTACTAGGCCTCTGTCCCTCCTTTAGCTCTTGGTCCCCTTTACCTTGTTCCAACTTGTCCACAAGGATTTTGACATTAGACCTTGTTTACGTGTGCTGACATTAGTGTTTTGTTATTGATGCCAACATACTATTGTTTTTCCAAACAATGTGTTTACTTTGTTCAGAGAAGATTATTTCAATTGTTTAGGTAATTTGTTGAAGATCTTTTTCTATTATTCTGGTTGGTGTTTTAGATATGTCTATAGTTGATTCTGGTCAACTTAAAGAGGATCACATTATGGATTGAGTGAGTTATGATTAATTTATCAGTTGATTGTATTTCGGTATTCCTATGTTATGAGGTTGATTTTTTCCTTCGGTGAGGATCGATATGTTTGATTCAGTTGATATGAAGTTGGTGGTAATAGTGGGATTCATTTTTGTTTTCTCAACTGGTGTTGTTCATGATTTAGAGTTCAGAAAGTTATATTTTTAGTGTGATAAAATTTTGTGTTCAATGTTGTTGGTATTCAATATAGAGATGAGTTTGGATTTTGTGATTGAGTTGATGTGAAGGCTCATGAAGCTATTATTGCTTCTTGATGGTATTCTTGGATCATGTTATGACCATTTTGATGGTTCGTATTGATTGTGGTGATCACATTTGGTGTTTTGTTAGCGTGTTAATGTTTCTTCATTTAGGTCCTAGCCTAATTGGTAAAGTAACATGTTGTGATTCTTGGTGTGAATTTGACAAAGTTGTTTCATTTTTTAGGATGAAGGTTTGGGTCCAATCTATATCTTGGCTGACTTGATTTGGATCACATCGTATTTTGTGCATAATTTTTATATCATTTGTTGCTATAGGTCTTAGCTAGCCTTGTTGTGGACTATTCATTGTAATATGTATAAATAGACAATCATTTTTTAATTGCAGAGTGTGTGTGTGTGCGTGTGTAGAAGAAAAGAAGAAGAATGTTTGTATTGTACAACTAAGGTAGAAATTATACTTCATTGGAACTGTATTGGCATTACAGATGTTGTAAGTCAATTCAATCTTATTGGATAGTTTGTCCACCCTTGTGAATTATAATCTAAGATTGATCAGTGAACCCGACTGAGGGCCAAATCATTGTATTGTGATCAATGAGCTCTAGGCAGTGGGCCTGTGAATGGATGTGCATTCCTATCTTATTTTCATTTTCTCTTAACCAAGTATTAATTTTAACACAGTACATCCATCTAGTGGGTTTGACTTCCATCAGAGTTTTCCTTTAACTGAGTTTCCTCAAGAACAAATTTGGTGTTTTGTATTATGTTTTGGATCTTGCATTACTTTTTGTCTTTCAGATCATTAACTAGTTTGAGTGGTTTAAAATTTCAATTGTTAGTGTACAATTGATTCACCCCTCCCCCCCCCCCCCCCCCTCTTAGTTGTTCTTGCCTCCTTTTGGGCCTAACACATGTATGATCTAGGTTAGATGGAAAATAAAAACCCCTCTATAATTCATCATGAGAATCCATATTTGAGATCCTAATGGTGGACTAAGAGAAGTGAATATTTTCTTTGAGAACCCCAAATCTAGATACTTGGCTCTCATGATTGTTGTCCATCTTGAGTTGTGATTAGAGAACATTTTATAGGAAATAGGCAGCAAGAAATTGAGAGGGGGGTGAATCAGCTGCTCCCAAAGATACTTAAACCTTCAAACCCTTAAACCCTTAAAATATGAAACCCTTGTTATTGATTTGCAGAATGTAGAGCATGTAAACACAAATAAGAAAACACAAATATTTTTATCGTGGAAACCTAAATTAGGGTGAAAACCATGGTGGAGATGAAACCAAAAATAAGACTAATACCTTGTTAGAAGTATACACTTATTATAATATAGAGAATGCACATGAATTCATGCACACTGCCTAGAATTTACTACTCAATCTTCCTTGGGATACAACCCTAAGGAAGTCTCATTGGCTTACAATCATAATTTAGACACCAATATGAGAACTTGTGAATTGTATGATAGCATCTAGCTATGCCTTGGCCAGTTCCATTTTAGTATAATAAAATACCTTATTTTAATTCTCTCTACCACATCTTTATGAGAATTCCAACCCTCAGTAGATCTGTAAATGTGCTTCACTATCAACCTCTTGCATATGAAATCCTCTAAGGTGCACACATACAACAACACAAATCAAACCCTAATTCACCATATTTATCAAGACCTAGGTCGACAAAACCTAATCCTCAAACATTCATCTCTCAGTGCCAAAATCAACCATCAAGATCACTACATGCTTGCCAAATATTCCTTATATCCATCATGAAAACCTCAAGATCATCACCATAACCCTAAAACATTTTAATTATCTCACATAAACCATTTTATCAATTTTTCTTGACATGTCATCTAATTACTCAAAAACATAACTTAAATCCATTAAACTTGGTCACCTCGATCGATGTAAGCTGCCAACTCATTAGGAATTTAATCCAAGATCATGCTAAGGCATCATGAATCTCAAACAAAAAATCAAATCTGTCACACCCATTATATCTATCAACACATTATGATAAACTTCAAGAACACTATTATGTTCAACTACAATACTTTTAAATGCCTTGTGAACCATCAGAATCATAAACCTTTTGAATGGTAGACAAATTGCTAAGTCCTTAACACATTACCAGTTGTGTAACCAAAGAGCTCACCTTGAGCATGTGTGTAAAACCAATCTCTGCAACTTTGTAACATTGTAATACTGGCAATCAACAAATTAACCATCTTCATCTATGACACCATAACTCATTCAAATCATCATATTAGAAACTCAAACTTGACACAAACCATGTAGACAACCTCTACATCATCCCATGAGGTGTGTGACTCCTCATCTTGATTAACCTTCCTTTGCCATTTAGCTAAACATACTATGTTAGTATCAAAACTGCATATCTAACATACAAACTGCGTAACATATATCAAAACATCCAAGAATCACACTAAACATCCAAACATCATAGTAGACATGTCGACATTAATGAAAACACATCCAACTTTCCAACACATTTTCCATACTCACTTATCCCATAGAACATTATTCATGCATTCCAAGTTGTGCATACCAGAGCCTCCAACATGTTTAGGTTTGTGCAATGTCCCCAACTAGGAGGATTTCAATGTCTAATATTTAACATACATTACTATGCATCCAAATCAATATTATTTAATCAAAACCAATGAATAATTCATAATGCATTTGGTAGTTAAGTTAGTTAACATATTTAAGAACACTTCCTTACTTCTCTCCTAAACTCAACCGTAAGGAGGATGGGGATTTACTTGTTGTAGGGCATCTGACACCAATCTACAAGTAGGCTCCTCAAGCCTTTAGGACCCTATCCTTATCCCATATTTCTATTCACCTACCTTGTGAGGTTATGCTCCTCCTTATACAGTAATATCAGCATACAAGTTGTTTTTTTACCTTATAGAAGTTGGCTCTATTACTTATATTTAGATATCTATCTCTTATTTTGATTGATTGAATGCCTTATTCTCTCTTATTAAATATTGATCCTTATGGATTAAAAGAAGAGCTAAGTTTCCCATTTTATTTCATACTAGTCCTTCTTCCATGTCTTACCCTTTACCTCTTCATCGTGTCTTCCTTTTTTTAATGATTAGACCCTTTCACAACTACCACTCTTCAAAAGGGTCACAACTATCCATGATTTATGCCCCTTTGGAAGTTACTTCCTTCTTCCTATTCCATTAATCATTCCTTAATTCCCATGCTCCATCAATACTATCTTATATCTCAAAAGAGAACTTACTATGATTACCTTCCTTGTGATGATCCCTTCTTCCATGCCTTTAATAAATGACTTTCTCTCCTTTTTATATCTTCACAATAGGAGAGTCACAACCTTTCATCATTATAACCCTTCAAGTGAGTCACAACCTTTCATTATTACAACATTTCAAGAGTCACAACCCTTCATCCTTTATGACCTTTGAAAGACTCTCAACCTTTCATAACTACCACATTTTGAAAGATTCACAACTCTTCATCTATCCTTCCCATTCCCAACTTATTCCATTACTCCTTCCTTAGTTCCATTGCTCCCTTCTTTCTCCATTTCTCCATGTACCCTTCTAAATGAAATTTTATTCTCCCTTTTATATCTCATGTTTGAGGGAATCACTTATTTTCATTTCATGCCTTTTCACCATTCATTAAACTTAATTAAATTTTAATTTAATTATTTTATATTTAAATTTAATTTTTATTTATATTATTTCTATATTTTAATTTTGTTATTATTTATTATTAAATCTTATTTCAGAAAGGGGACATCACAATGTGAATACCTTTTCCTAGGAAAAAGATGGAGTTTTTCTTTTGGTTCTTTGTTTCCTTTCCAAATAAAATTTTCAATTTGGACTCTATATGAGACAAAATCCCCTTTGGAATAAGGAGAACTAAGATGATATAGTTTGGAATGCTTGCAAAATGGTTTTAATCACGAGAAGTCTTCTTGTTAGTGACAACCAAGTGTTTTTCCAAGAAGATATGTTATTTTGAATAGAGTTTGAAATGGTTTCCCAAAATGATCTCTTATTTTTAGTTTGATGAAGGGTGCTCCCCTTAATACCAAAAACACATAACAGAAATAGAGAAACAACAACAATTTGCAAGAACAGAAAATGGGCTTCTTATTATCTCCACAAATGTGGAATTACAAATTTCAGAATTACAATATGCAAAGCCACATGGGCATCTTCCCTTACAATATTTTGTAGGACAAAGCCTCGAATCATTACCCAAATCTACCCAGAACTCCCCATACAACACTACAGGCCTTCCTTATATAAAAAAATTTCCACCGCCTGAGAAGGTTCCAGAAATTTAGCCCTTAAGGCCGACTTCCCTAAGAATTATTTTATTTTCAATTTTTTTAACATAGGATCGGCTCTAAATAATTACAAAATATGTTTTTAGGTACCCCAACTTCCAGAGGCCATAAATTTCTAACCGTAGCTGCATTTTTCTATTATAACCACTTTTCAGAAATGGCAGGACCTGATCTACAATGCTTGACTTGTGCAAGTTCCAATTAGCTCGGGGTCGATCACGATCCGGAGCCTCTAAGGCCTTCAAAATTGAGCTCAAATATTTTGTACCCAAAAACCTCAATAACTTCACCAATATAGATGATGTGGTAATGAAACTCAACTAGTAGGCTGAAATGACTAAGCTGAACCTCCACCTGTGAAATCAGAACAGTTCAAGATTGTATGACCAACTTACTAAAAATAGTAAGTTTCCATAAATAGTAGCTCTGCACAAGATAGCCCTTATTGAAAAAAAACCAAAAATATTTTTGGGTGATGCAAGATTACTCTTACACCCAAGATACTCCTACATCAGACACCCAAGGTAATTTGAGAAGTGACCATGTCACATCTAAGGTGTGCAGAGGAAAACCAAGACGGTTGACCTCCCTTGTCAGCCATGATGAATCTTCAACATGTCATCCTTTCCATTTGACTAGATATTCTTCATATGTCATGTTCCTTGTGCTTCTACCAACATAACTAGCCAGTATATCCTCAATCTCTTTGGTAGCTGATGTAGTTGCTGGAATACTCCATTGTGCTTCTGTGATCTCATCTTCAACACCTCTTTCATGACACACTGTCAGATCTGAAATGTTAAATACTGGTGAAATATTCAGCTTCACAGGAAACTTGACCTCATAGGCATTTCCTGAATCATGCTTCTTCAGTATCTTACATGACCCAAACTTCTTCATTTTCAACTTGTTATATGTACCAATTAGAAATTTCTCCTTCCACAAATGAACCATTACTTCATCTCCAACCTAAAATTCCTTATGCCTCCTTTTCTCATCTTCCTTAGCATTATAATGTGCATTCATCTTGGTAATGTGTTTCCTCACCTCCTCATGGATGTTCTTCAAATGTTCTACAAAATCCTCAGCTTCAGCACTACTTATTTCTCTTTTTTCTATCTTTCTCAACTCATATCCATTTATGGGACTACTTCCATATACAATCTAGAATGGTGATTTACTAGTGCTCTTGTTGACAAAATTATTGTATGAAAATTTTGTCTGTGGTAAAATCAAATCCCATCCTATTGGCTTATCTCCAACCAAACATCTCAACAAATTCCCCAAACTTCTATTCACCATCTATGTATGTCCATCAATCTGTAGATGATGTAATGAACTGAACTTCAGATCTGTCTTTAACTTTTTCCACAATGTACGCCAGAAATATCCAACAAACTTAGTGTCCCAATCTAAAAAATACTCTTTGGCAAACCATGTAGTCTCACCACTTCTCTGAAAAACAATTTTGCTACATGAAGAACATCATTAGTCTTCTTGCAGGGAATAAAATTGTCATCTTTGAAAATCTATCAACCACCACAAAAATTGAATCATGTCCCCACTGAATCCTTGGCAAACCAAGAATAAAATCCATACTGATATCCTCCCAAGGCTTTTTTGGTACAAGTAATGGTTGATACAACCTTGTATTCTGCATTACTTCTTTTTCCATTTCACATACTCTGCAACTTTGTACAAACTTCTTGACATCTTGTTGTAATTGTGGCCAATAATAATTCTCACTAACCAATGCAAGGGTTTTATCTTGGCCAAAATGTCCAACCAATTCTCTTTTATGCTTCTCCTTGATGAGATTCTCCCAAATAAAACTTCATGGAATACACAACTGACTCCCTCTGAATAGCATATCATCTTGCATGATGAAATTCAACCACTTCATTATGTCTAGAGTAACAGGTTCTTTACAAGCTTTCCAAGCTTCGCCAAAATTAGGATCCTCTGGATATAAAATTTTGAGTTCCTTGAACCCAACCACCTCAATTTGCATCTCTGTCAGCAATAGTTTTCTTCTGCTAAATGCATCTGCAACCCTGTTAGACTTTCCACTCCTGTGTTTCAAAATAAATATATAACTTTGCAAAAACTCAACCCATTTCAAATGTCTTTGATTCAACTTTCCTTGACTATTCAAATATTGTAAAGCTTGATGGTCAGTATACAAAACAAACTCCTTAGGAAGAATATAGTGTCTCCACTTCTTCAATGCTTGAACTATAGCATAAAATTCCTGATCATAAATATAATATTCCCTCTTGGCATCATTTAACTTCTCACTAAAATAAGCAACAGGTTTACCTTCTTGGCTCATAACAACTCATATTGCAGTACCACTAGCATTATAGTCTACTTGAAACACTTTATTAAAATCTGGAAGTGCTAAAATGGTTTGTTCTGTCACTTTTTGTTTCAACAATTTAAAACTCTTATCTGCCCCAGTAGTCCACTTAAATTCTTTCATATCTCCCCTCATTGTTTCAGTCAAGGGTCCACAAATACTGCTAAAACTTCTGATGAATTTTCTATAAAAGCTAGCGAAAGCATGAAAATATCTAACCTTAGTAGCACTCCTTAGAGTAGGTCATTCAAGCACAGCCTGCACTTTCTATGGGTCCATTTTTAGACCTTTTGTTGAAACTACAAATCCTAGATATACTAACTCCACAAAACTGCACTGCTTCAAATTAATCAACAATTTCTCTTCCCTTAACTTCTCAAACACCATATGAATATATATCATATGCTCCTCTAATGTCTTACTAAAGATCAAAATATCATCTAGGTAAACAATGACAAACTTACCCAAAAAAAATTTTAGAACCTCGTTCATGAGCCGCATGAAAGTGTTCGGAGCATTAGTTAGCCCAAAAAGCATGACTAACCACTCATACAAACCTTCATTTGTCTTGAAATCAGTCTTTCATTCATCTCCTTCTCTGATCTAAATCTAATGATATCCACTCTTCAGATCTATCTTTGATAAATACACAGCTCCACTCAAACAGTCCATAATATCATCCATATGTGGCAATAGAAACCTATACTTGATTGTGATCTTGTTTATAGCCCTAAAGTCTGTACACATCCTCCATTCTCCATTATTTTTTGGTGCTAATACTACTGGTACAACATATGGACTCAGGCTCTCTCAAATCAACCCCTTCTGCAACAACTCATGTACTTGTCTATTCAACTCCTTACTTTCTTCTAGTGTAATTCTATGTACTTTCTTAATTGGAAAACTAGATCCTGGAATCAAGTCCATCTGATGACTGATCTTCCTTACTAGTGGTAATCCATCAGGTACATTATCAGTTACAATATCCTAAAACTCATTCAACAAATCTGCAACTTCTACAAGTACATCTTCTACTTCCTCTTTACCATCTTTTGAAATTAAAGCAAACACACATGCTCATGCCTCGTACCCTCTAGGAATTTTATTCCGTCAACAAAGGTTATTCTTGCATTACCACATACCTTTTCTTATGTTTCCTTCAATGGATTTAGCTTATGTCGCACTCTATCCTTCATAAGGGAATAGGTATTTGCACGACCATCATGTACAACACTCCTATCAAACTACCACAGTCTACCCAACAACATATGACATGCATCCATAGCTATGATATCACATAGTAGCTCATCATGGTATCTGCCAATCTTGAACTTCACTAGGCACTACTCACTAACCATGACCTTATGGTCATCCTTTACCTAGGTGATCTAGTATGGATGTGGGTATTTTTGTCTTTTGAGATTCAACTTTTTGACCATCTCTTCTAACACCAGATTTTTAGTGCTTCCACTATCGATAATCACATCACAACACTTATCCTGACACTTGCACCTGGTGCAAAATAGGCTCCTCCTTTTCTCAGGTTCATTCTCACCAGTCAACAAGACTCTTCTGTTAATTAGTGTTTCTCCTCTTTTAGAATCTTTAGAATGTGATTATCTGGCATCTTTATCTACATGTGCAACTCTAGTCTAGCCTTCAGTTCTCTTATATGTCCTTCCTTGGCATTGAGAACATTCATATGCCCTATGACCTTCTTCTCCACAGTGAAAACATGTTCCACGGAAGCCTCCTCTTCCTATTCCTTGTCCTCTTCCTCTCTAATCTCTATTATTCTGGTCATGGAAATGATTGAAATTGTTCCCTCTCTGATTTTGACTACTACTGGCCTCATCCTTCTTTTTTGGATCTTCATTTCGGCCTCCATATGACCATCCACTGGATCTTCCACCATGACCTCTCCCACTTTGTCTAGTCTCAAGCTTCTTGTTCATCTTTTCCTCTACTTTTAGGAAAAATTGGTATGCCTCTTCAATATTGTTCATTCAAACCAAATTCAACTCCTCTTGAATCCTTGGCCTCAACCCATTAAGGTAGCAGGCAAATTTCTCCTTATCAGCTTTTGCATGGCCTGTTCTAATGAGGATTCGATAGAACTCCTCTGTATAATCCTGAATAAATCTTCTTTCTTGCTTCAAACCTTGCATTTTCTTCAATAGGTCAAGCTCATAATCAATAGGAATGAATTGTCACTTCAATTTATCCACCATCTGATCCCATCTTGTGATTTTATCCTTTCCTCTTCTATTTCACTCCAATTGAATATCTTACCACCAGATCCTCACATGACCCTTCAGTTTGGCCTTCACAAACTTGACCCAATCAGGATCCTCGATATCTTCATACTTAAAATATTCTTCTAATTCATTGATCCAGTCGATCAACTCCTCTGGGTTAAGATTCCCTGAAAAATGTAGGAACCTCAATCTTAGGTCTTTTTCCAATCTTGGAAATGGCCTAAAAAAACCTTTCTTCCTCTTGGTTCATAATTTCTCCTTCTCCTCCTGATAAGAATTTCCTTCTTCTTCAGCTTCATCCTCCCTTTCATCTATGATTGTAAGATTCATTCCTCTATGAATCTCTTCTTACAATGCTCGCACTTGTCTCTGGGAGGCTCTGACCTCGAGTGTCACACCACTAGCTCTTCTGCCATGTTCCCTTCGTGGAGGCATTTTCCTGCTTATTGTTGAAACCCTAAACCACGGTCCTGGTGCAAACTGTCTCACAGTCAGTGATCTATCTACACTCTTAGGAGCTCCCGCTCTAATACCACTTGATGAAGGGTGCTCCCCTTAATACCACAAACACATAACAGAGATAGAGAAACAACAACAATTTGCAAGAATAGAAAATGGGCTTCTTATTATCTCCACAAATGTGGAATTACAAATTTTAGAATTAGAATATGCAAAGCCACATGGGCATTTTCCCTTACAATATTTTGTAGGACAAAGCCTTAAATCATTACCCAGATCTACCCAGAACTCCCCAGACAACACTATGGGCCTTCCTTCTATAGGCAATTTTCCATCGTCCGAGAAGGTTCCAGAAATTTAACCCTTAAGGCCGACTTCCCTAAGAATTATTTTATTTTTATTTTTTTACATAGGGTCAGCTCCAATTAATTACAAAATATGTTTTTAGGTACCCCAACTTCTGGAGGCCATAAATTTCTAACTGTAGCTCCGTTTTTCTATTATAACCACTTTTTAGAAATGGTAGGACCTGATCTACAATACCTGAATTGCGCAAGCTCCAATCAACTAGGGGTCATTCACGATATGGAGCCTCTAAGGTCTTCAAAATTGAGCTCAAAGATTTTGTACCCAAAAACTTCAATAACTTCACCAATACAGATTATGTGACAATGAAACTCAACTCATAGACTAAAATGACTAAGATGAACCTCCACCTATGAAATCAAAACATTTCAAGATGATATGACCAACTTACTAAAAATATTGAGTTTCCATAAATAGCAGCTCTGCACAAGATAGCCCTTATTGAAAAGAAACCAAAAATATTTTTGGGTGATGCAAGATTACTTTTACACCCAGGACGCCCCTGCATCATAGTTGCAAATAAGGCAATGTTGAGATATTTTTGAGGTAGTAATTCTTGTTTAAATCCAAGATACAAATAATCTTAGCAAGACCCAAGAAGAGCAATTTTGGGAGAAAATTTTGATTTGGAAGCATTAATTTTTTTACCATTGACTCCACAATATTTTTTCCAAAACCTGATTGATTATTTGGGTCTCTCACATAGAAGACTCACCAAGCGAAGTTGTGTCATCGGAAAATAGGACATGAGTAACTTTCACCTTAGAGTGAGGGATACTAATTCCTTTCCACAAATTAAGGTGATGTTTAGCTACAACGGAATAGCTAAAAGTCTTAGCTAAAATGATAAATAAGTATGGAGACAAAGGATCTCCTTGTCTAACTCCTTGTGAAGGAGAGACAAATCCACATGGTTTCCCATTAATCAGAACATAAAATTTGACTCCTAAAACACATGACGTAATCCACCTACACCATTTGATTGAGAAGCCAAATTTAAAGAGAACTTGTTGCAAAACTCTCAATTGACTCTATCATATGCTTTAAGCATATCTAGCTTGATAATCATGGATTCCAACTTGTAATGCTTGATAGTATGGATAATTTCATGAGTAATCAACGCACCATCTTAAGTCTCTTTCTCTAGTACAAAACTCCCTTATTCCTTTGAAACAAGTTTAGAAATTAACTTTGCCAATCTAATTAAAACAACCTTGGAGAAAATCATGAAAATTGAATTACAAAGAGAAATAGGTCTAAAATATGCAAAGGAATCCAAATTATTATATTTTGGAATGGGGCAATGAAATATGCATTGAACTGTTTAAATTTATTACCATTCTTCCTAGCCTCTTCTACAGTTGACCAAACATATGATCCTAAAAAATCCCAACATTTTTGGAAGAAAAGGCTTGTAAGACCATCTAGGCCTCATGCTTTTTCAGGGGGCATAGAGAAAAAGACAACTCTCCCTTATTCAAAAGAAAAGGGTTTGAGAAGATTTGCATTATCTTGACAAGTAATCAAATGGTGGGTATTGTCTAGCATACCCTGGAGGTCATCTTCATCTGGGATTGCATCTAGCTTGGGTATTGAAAAGATCTTAGAGAAATAGTGAACTACCCCTCCTAGATCTTCTCAATTTCTATCACGAGGGCCCCAAAAAAATCTATGATTTGAAAAATGAATTAGGAATAGATCTTGATTTGGATGATGAGTGGAAGAATTTAGTATTTCAATCCCCATCCTTAAGCCACATTTCTCTTGATTTTTGTCTCTAGAAAATCTCTTCTCTTCTGAGGACCTCTTCATACTCTTTTTGGATATGTTTTTTTTCTTTATAGGAAACTGAATTAATACCGTTTAAGATAATCTCATCATTTAGTATGGAAAGTTCATCTTCAAGATTAGCCTTGGATGCAAAAATGTTTTTAAAAACTTGTGTGTTCAACTTTTTGAGTTGGATTTTAATTAGCTGACATTTCTTGCATAGTTGATACATAGAACCCATAATGAAAGGGGAGTTTTGCCACCGCAACTTCAAAAGAGGAAGAAGGAGGAAGGAGGGATCTCTAAATCACATTTTCTCAAATTTGAATGAAGACTTAGATTTTTCATGGGCCATTGCAATGGATAGGTTGACTTGCAAAGGAAAATGATTTGATCCTGAATATGATAGATTTTTTGAAGAATAATAGCCATGCTTGGAGATCCAAGTTGGATTGGTGAATATTATATCCAATTTTTCAACAATATGGAGGAAATTGTATCTTTTGTTTGTCCATGTGAATTTCCCATTAGTTGGAATGCAATCCTTAAGGCCATTGTTGGATATAAAATTGTTAAAATCTTGCATTGTCATAATAGGAGGAACTATTATACTCATCTTGTCTTGGAGGGTCAAAATAGCATTAAAGCCCCCACAAGAATTGGGACATCTAGAATATTTGAACAATCCACTGTTAAGGAATTCCAAAGGACTTTTCCAATCGTTGGTGTAGGTCCATACATATTAAACAAATGGAAACATGTGTTGAAATGCTTGACTTGGATCTTCTACCAATTATCCTTTGCTACAATCTTCTTAAACTGAATAAATCTATGCTTCCCCTTTTCTACAATATTCTTAACCTAAATAAATCTATCCTTCCACAAAATAGCTAGTCCTCCAGATGCCTCTATAGATCTTGAGGCAATGAATTTCCATTTTTCCATTTCACAAAGGGTTGATTAGATTACTTTTCAATGAATTCAATTTCTTGAAGCAATATGCGTTGCTCCACTAGCCTCAATATGAGATTTTATGAGGCATTTTTTGTTAGGGTCATTTAGGCCCCTAATATTCCATGTTATGATTTTAATAGCTTGTGTGGATAGAAACATGCTCTCCACAGACTGAGTTTTTTAATCCAATCTAGTTTGAATTCCTTCTCTATTTTTCTCCTTGGTCACCTTGTATTTTGAGGGCCTACCTCCCTTCCCCTTACCCCTTTTTGGGGAATGTAAAATGCATTCTATAATAGGTGTTTGTATTATAGTGCAAGGAAGAGGCTCATCTACATCTACTTGTAAAGTTAGAGGGAGATCATCTATCCATTCCTATTGCTCTTCCACTAAAATTGTTCAAGGTCTCTAGAAAAAGGTTGGACTTGCATGACAAAAATCCTCATGTTGTGAGACTAAGTTGATACTAGAGCCTTATCCATGAGGTGATTCAACTTTACAATTAGGTTTGATAATCTTACCATATTGTGTTGTCTTAATTGATGTAGAAGAGAGACACTACTAATAGGAGTTGAACATGTTGATTCATCAGAAGGGCCTTCAGTATTAGTAGCTCCTCATATGAGAATATTAGAGGAGGGATTGAAGTAATTTATAGTCTCCGAAAGTTTTGAGAATGAGATTATTCATGAAAATAGTCTCTCTATGACTAGTATGGATTTAATCTCCTAGTTAGGGAGCATATAATAGATTGGAGGTTTACTCAACATTGACCTTACTTTCAAGAGAAAAGATAGCAACTCTTGGTCATTAGCCTTCATCTTAAAGATCAAGAAGTTTGAAAACTCATTCTTGTTGCCTCTAACATATGTTCTATTATGAGAAGAGATTAAGGTTGATTGAGGGTCAAAACTAGATAATTCTAAAGAATTTTTCCTACTTGAAGATTTAATAGATCCTAAGACACTTGCAAAAGGAATATCAGGGGAGATGGAAACATCGTGCTATTTTGAAAGTGAGCATACATCAACATTAGAGACCAAGTCCTTAAAAATTGTAACTTTGGCATCATTTGATTGGAGGCACTCTGAAGAAAAATGTCCCAAATAATAAATATTCTTTTGCATTGTGATTGGGTCTTCAATCAACATTTTTTGAGATCATACACCAAAGGGAGATGAGATTCCCACATCATTTTGAAAATCTTTTCTTAGATCTTACAAGACACAAAACTGCACAAGGAGTCTTGTATGTTCAAAATGCCTCAAGTCATGATTCATGAAGATACCCATTTAGTTTGTCAATGTTTCAATCACTTCAAGGTCTTTATACTCTAATGGAATGCCTCTCACTCTCCTTTTGTATGACATCCTTTTTGGATGTATCCCTAACATTGTGTCCTGGTGGTGCCTATGTGCAGTTGGATGAGATCTCTTTTTTGATGTCTAGTTTTGACCTTGGTTACTTCATTGTTGCTTATGTGATTGATGGTTACCTTATACTTGGTTGGATATATGTTTTTACCCTATGATCTTGTTGGATTTGAGAGGTGTTGCCACCCTCTAGGTGATATGGATTATGCTATTGCTTCGGCATGTTGCCTAGTTTCTTATGCCTGGTTGTGAGAACCATTGAGTTATGACTTGTTGCATACTTGATTCAAGGTTGTAGACCTTCTAAGATTATTGTGTGAGTTATGTTGACTCATTTTGTTCTTATTAATTTGGTCCTAAGCTTGATTCTTCTGTTTGATTTGGTGACTGTTCTCATGCTAGCATTGTGAGATGCACTTGGTTTAGTTCATTCTTGTGTTCATTTCTGAGATTACTATTGAGGTTATGATGGTATCTGGGTTATATGACTTATGAGACATTGCAGATTATATGGCTTGTGATATGATTTGATGGTTTCAGTGATGCATGTGTCAGTGGCTATTGGATTATGATTGTTTATCATGTTTAGATGTTATCTGGATTGGGGATCATTATATATGTTATCATGATGTTATTACTAATTCTTCATGATGTTATGCTTTATCATGTTGTTGGATATGTATGTAAAGTTTTCAATATTATTTTCTCATATTGTCGTGAAATGATTATTTAATGTTTTAAATACAATGTGTAATTATATTGTATACTAAGGATTAAATATGGAATGACCAATGTCGTAACATTATAATACATATAAATGATTATGTCGCTAGAGCATCTTCTTCCATTATACACACTTTGATTATTATATGCATGTGCTTCAACTATATATACTATGCATGTTTTAGTGAATAGGTGTCAGACGTCATCTCTTCTTGAGCTGTAGGTTTGAGTGTGTCTTTATTCCTGACAGTAGTTACAGGAGATAGTCACATTGGCCATTTTTCAAATTGAGCCAATATCGTTCTTGGATGGAATGATGTATCCGATTTTCATTATTACCTTCTGGTTGTCATGTAGGCAAGAGTCTAGATTTCATGCATTATATTTTGACTAGTATTTGTCTATGCATTTAGGCAATTTGTAGTGGTCTCAGTTATATTATATTACAAAATATGTTGATTGATATATTTTATGCAGTTTAATTTAATCGCCAACAAATTTTGCCTTGGGCATAGTCCTTCTATTGTAGTCGATTTATTTATTCTCTGGGCTTTTCAAAAATTCTTTTGAGTTTTAAGTGATTTATTTTAGTTGAATTATTTAATTGAGAAATTACCTTTCTCAAAAGGTCTTTTATACTTTGAAAGTGAAATTCTTTTATTCACTTTTTTATGGGGTCTTGAAAATTTTGCTCCAACCCTCTTGTGGAGAAATTTGATTTGCTTTTTGTTGGGAGCAATTCAGGCATTTGAATTTTGTGGGTAATGGCTCATTGGAACCGTCACGAGATTGCTACAGTTTGATGAGAGTTTCATCCACGTGCGTCAAGTATTTATTTTCTCTCCTCATTTTGGGTTTTTGCCAATTCTTGAGGTAGGGCTTCTTGTTTTAAATTTGTTTCTCCATTTTCTCAGTTGTTTATTGTTTGCAATCATTTAGCGAGATGATTATCTATGTTTTCCTCATATTTTCTATTGGATTTGATGCCCAATTGGTCTTATATGAGATTGAATTTTTTAAAATAAAAATTTATCACAGTTAGGTAGTTCATTTTCTCCTATAATGTCAAATTTGATATTTTATTGCATTTTTGGGTTAATGGGATTATGAGAACCAATGGGTTTTAATTTTATCATGAGACTGGTTTTATTTTTGAGTGCTTTCGTATGTGCCTCATTTTGCATGAACTTCAGTTAGGGATTGTTGTCATGTTGGCATGTTTCATAGATGGGCCTTGGTTGTATCATGTGATTTTAGTTGAATTGTGTAGTCAGAATTAATCTAGGACATTTTGATCACTTATAACTGCAATCCAAACCTTGGGTTTTCAATTAAGTTTCTAGTTGGTGTGCCTAGCCGGTAATTCTTGGAATTGGTTGTCCTTTTGTGTTTATTTTGGCCTTTTTGAGCTTTGTGATTGAGTGTGGAATGTGAGACACATCTCAGATCATCTAGGGATGTGTGCTCTTGGCAAAGTGACCAATAGAGCATACGTGTGCTCTGTCATATTACCCTTATTTTCTTGGCTTGTGTTTATGGCCACTACTTCAATATTGTTTATTAATTCTCTTTTTGTTGAGTTGAGACTGCGTCCTCAAGCATGGTTGAGATATGCCTATGATGAGATTTGAGTGACCCGTGCTCTTGATTTGAGACTAATCGAGCTCACTTTACTTCATCTCCTCATGTTTTATGATTTGCGCCCCCTTCTCTTATTTTATGCTTCTCTTGTGTACTTTTCCTTAAGGGGAATTTTTCCTCGTGTGTTTGTGAGATGTTTGATGGATTCTATTAGAGTCCATGCTCTTGGAAAAATGGTCACTTGAGAAACCTTGATATGTGCACTTATGTGAGTGTTTACTCAGTTTATGCCTTGAGTGTTTCGAGAGTTGATGATCCTCTTTCTTTGATTGCTTGTGGATGTTTCTATTAGCCACATCCTTGGTGTATACCTAGTGGAAAGTGCCTATTATCTTTGTTCTCAGTGTACACCAAATGGACAAGCTATGGTTTATCACATCCTTGGTTTAGACCAAGTGGATGAAGTCTTTCATTCATGTTCTCGGTATAGACTGAGTGGACAAGGTTATTATCATTATCTCCTTCATTGCGATGTTGAGCCATATGACTAGGTGTGTTGAGTAGGTATGGGGAGTATCTCCTCATGTGTGCCTTGGCCTACAAGTGGTTCTATCAAACACATCTAGGAGTTCTTAAAAAGAGATAATGTAATAAAATGAATTGGGTATAAACATTAAACAAGATAAATTGGAAACCCCAAATGTCAACTATTGACCGGTGCAGGTAGTGGTGACAATTGAATCCCCAGATGTCATGAGTGACTAGTGTGGATGGTAGATGGTACTTGATTCCCTAAATGTCATATGTGACCCATGCTTATTACTCTTGCATCTAAGTCCAGTAGTTGTGAGTAGTACCCTGGTGTACTGTGATTGTGTTGCATTGGTATTGCATTATGGACGTGTGTCCGCAAGTTGAGTGTTCTCCATGTGTTATTAATTATTTGCATGTGTATGCATTGAATGGAATGGGTGTATACCTATTGTTTCTCAAAATAACAACATACAACATAATAAGCATAAATAGGAAAAGATTGCACATTTATAGGTCCAATTAATACTACCTTCCAAGTTTTGTTAATTGACATTTCATTATTGCATTCATTTTTAGATTTCATTATTGTACTCTAAGTATTGATCACATTTCAAATTTCAAAATTCATAACTGATCATTACATTGTGCATTCAAACTGAATGTACTATACAAGTGTCTTTTCATATTTCATATTTCTTGTCGATAATTGAGTGCATATGCAGAATTGGAAGTATGATAGAAGTATGCAATAGGGGTCCCATGCATTGCCTTGTTGTCAGTGTGTTGTCAGTTGGTTGTCTGACAGGAGCTAGGTCCTCAGGTCCAAGTCTTCATCTGCATTTGGTTTAGGGTTCTTACCTGCATGAGAGAGAGAAAATGTTGTTAGATCCTATTGGATCTAAGCAATGCATGAAACACAAACAACATACAATGACAATCAAATTTTTAATGTTGCATACCAATCTGGTAAATTCAATGCAATAAGGAAATGTACATCCACACTCACTGAAAGGTAGTATTAAAGGGACTTGTTTTCTAAACATGAAACCTTTTACTATTAATGATCATTCTGGTGTATGTTGTTCTTTTTATTAACCAGGTATTTGAATTAAAGGGACTTAGTGTTTCCAACTGACAAACCTTTTTCAAAAGTTGCAGTGCCTTCATAGATTAGTGAACATAATGGTCTAAATGTTTATTCACATGTGTCATTTTGGTATTTTGATAAACTAAATTGTTTATTATGTTCACCAATCTAACAAGTTCATAATGTTTTTTTTTGAGAGTTTAATAGAATATTTTGCAGTGTTTCAAGCTGACTGGTTTTCACATTCAATCAAAGAAAAGAGATGCAGAACAAGTTGAAATTTCAAAAAGTGCTAAAGTGTTCCAGAATAGTCATGATTGAATGCCAAGTTGCAGTTACATAATCACTGGTTGAACATTTCTTTTCTGATTTCAAGGTACAAATTCAATAAAATTCTTCTTGTTGTTGATTACAGAAAGAATGCTATAGAATTGTGCTATAAAGTATCATAAAATGTTTACAAAATGTATCTTTGAGTGTCACAAGCCCGTCCTCGAAGTTCATTGATAATAAACAAACATTTTTACATCATATTGCATTTCTTTTTAGGATTCATATTCAGCATCAAAAGAGAACTGTATTTAATGCTAGGTAATTTGTGCCATGACTGTACCAGTATTAATGTGATTTTTGAGGACTTGGTTTCATATATGGAGCATTGGTGACTATGTCAAACAAAAAAGCAAATAATAGTCACTATGCTAAAAGAGTTTTAAAGCAGTGGGTTCTTAACTTGAATTGATTGTTGAAGTTGTAGGAACTTGCATATATGTTGGTGCATAATAGTGGCAGTGACTGTGTCATCAAGAAGGCACTAAAAAATGATTTTGCTACAAAAAGTCTAAGGCATGAAATAAAGGTGGTACAACTAGTTGACTAGTGTAATGGTGTTCGAGATACAACAACCATAAATGATGTGTATTGCAACATATAGTGTGGCTTTTTAAGGAAACAACAAAAGCAATAAGCATGACAACAGTGAGTAAATATATGCAATATGGTTGAAACAGTGAAGTTTAAAGTGCATTCACAGTCGAGCTATAAAAGTTTAAATTTATCTATAGAGTTGTTAATTCTTTGTGTATATGGGTTCAGTGAACAAAGGAAAAATAAAACTGGTACTACAGACTAAGGAAGAAAGAGCTTTATATTGTGAGTTCAATAGTGTTCAACAAGAAGCATGTGTATGTAGTATGCTTGAGTTGTGTGTTCATTTAAAAAAGCTATGAGTATGTTATCTTATAAGTTTTCAAAGTTCAGTAAACATCTATAGCCAAGCTTAAGAGACAACAATGTTCATTAAGGAATGTATAAAATGTTGAAAGCATTAAGTGAAAAACTTTAACAGAGATACAAAAGATGTACACAAGCTGTTGACAACAGTATAAGACAAATGAAGAGAAAAGATTAACTTATCTGTATGTGCTATGAAAATGATACATCTGATATTTCTTTCAGTCATAGTTTCAGTCAGCTCGGCAAGGTCGAAGCTTATGACTGAAAGATGTCATAAGCTTAAAGCTTGATACATCATTGTTCATCTTTCAGTCATAGTAACAGTCAACTTGGTAGAGTTCGAAGCTATGAGTGAAAGATGTCAATATGAAAAGACTTGATCTATTTCCCTCATCTTTCAGTCACAACTTCGGCTTTGATGAGTTGACTGTAGAAATCTTACAAATGGTGGTATGCATTGTCAAAGAGAAAAACCCACATCAAAAAATGTTGTAAAATAAACAAGTTGTATTCATCCACAGAGAGCTCAAGATTTCAAACCTTACCACTTAAGTCGAGTTGTGTATGAGGAGAAGGGAACAAGGTTGAGTTCATGCCTATGACTCACAGTTCAAAAATTAAAACCATAAACGTGAGTCACAGTCAAAAAACCCATAAGACAAGGTTACAACCTCAGTCTTGGTCATGCGCATGAAACAGAGATGTTTGAAACTACAGTCACCAAAGTCGTGACTATTAATAAAGTGGAGCTCGAGGCCGAGTCACGGCTTTGGTGTGAGGCCATGCTCGAAGTTTCAAACTCAACTCACAGCTTGGGAGCTGTTCGTTCACAGCTACAACCTTGAAAAGAGTCGCAAGCAAGCATTGGTCACAAGGTAGAAACAACAATATACTCAGGGTTTTTAGCCACAGTCGCAAATGAGGAACACAAAATACTTACCAACTAAAGTCGCGAGTCGCTCAACACAAGCCGTAAACACTAGTTACAAGCTCAGTCACAGCCTTCAACTTGAAGCAACAGTCGAATGCCAAATTTCAAACAAGATGAAACTCCAGATTAACTAAAGGGAGCCCGAGCTCCATAGAATCAAGCCCTTAGTTCGAATCTCATGCTAGAGAAGTGAAGATTATCAAAGGCAGTGAGCTCTCTGATAGAAAACCCGAGCATGGAGTAAATTTTTGCCAGAAGTTTCCCTTCAGTTAGGGTTTGAAACTATCCCTAATTCTTCTCTATGAAGATAACAAAAACATCAAGTTTGAGAATGACAGGCAACTCTGGGAGTTTTGGAGTCCGCACTTCAAATGCATTCAATGCCATTAAGGCATGTGTCTAATCCTACAGATCTTGGGATTTCAAACAAGTGCCACCTCACTGTTTCACTACCTATATTTTTGCATTATGCTGCAAGTGGGTTGAGTGGTCATGTTGACCTTCCTCACTTTGCATTTTTCTTATACTTAGTGATTTAGGCCTAAGTTAAGAAGTTTTAGGTAGTGTAGATTTTTTATTTATGTTGAATTCTTATTCAATTTAAGTAAAGATAAATATTGGTAAATCATTGTAAAGCGATCTTTTATCCTTATTAGAAACCAATATTTAGGGCACTAATTATGGAGTTTTCATAGGGTTAAAGTTTTGGCACATATTTTGGCCAAATTAGGGCAATTTGCAAAGGATTTGATTTTTGGATTCGAGGCTAGGGCTTGGTATAGGATTGATTTTCATGATTAGTTTTAGAGGTTGCGAGTTTTGGAGAGAGGGCATATAGAGAACTTATTGTTCCTAGATGTTTTTGGATACCATCTTTGTAGCCACACTTTGTCAGATTTTGGAGAGGAATAAAGCTTATGATTCATTTGCCCATATGCTTGGAATTTGATTTGTCAAAATCCTATTTTGATCTTTCCTTACTATTGTTTATTAATTTGTGATCCAAAAGAAGTGAATTTATCAATATTCCTTCCCAAGGTGAGCAATAACTCAAACCTCGTAAGGAATATGTATGTATGTTAATTGGTTAAGTTATTTGTGATTCAATCCTAATAGAAAGATCTTTTAGCCTATATGTTGGACACTGATTTAAGGTATTCAAGCTTTTCGTATAACTTCCAATCAAAATCTGAATTCATTTTTTGGTGTATCACCCCTATCTATTTTTAGTTTTAAAAGTTTCTTTCTTTCCTTTTCCCACTAAGTTACAAATCAGGAGGTGATATCCCATATCAAATAGGAACCGGCCTAGAATCCGGAGACTCCTCCTCATTCAGAGTCCACCCACAATTCGAGGAGGTTTCCATTGTTAGGATAGAAATACTGTGTAGCCCCATTGCCTGAGTTGGGGTGGTAATTCTAAGCCTAAACAGTTTTTGGCACGCCCGATGGGACATGAACTGCTTCTCAGTTTATTGAGTTATAAATTTTTTATTGTTGTTTTGGTGTGAACAACAGTATTTCAGCCTTTTAGAAGGGATTTTCCAGCACCTGGTGATTCTATTTTTCAGAAGGTTTATTGCAGATTCAGTTGCATATTTGAGTGTTTATTTTAATGAGAAGAACTCCAACAAGTTCAAACAAGGAGTGTTTTGTATGCCAGGAATTATAGCCAAGTAGAAGGGGAGGTAGATCAACCAGAGGAGGAAGGACACCACAAGATCCAAGAGGTAGATCTTCTCTATTTAATTCTCATTTTTCTTCATTTGATAATCCCATTTTTTAAGAAGAGACTACAAATTCAGATGAACCTGAGGTAATTGTTGAGGATATCAGCTTCCCTAAAGATTTAAGTGCTCCTGATAATTCTGGATCAAAATTACCAAGTTTTCAAGACTTACCAAGAGATAATTCTATTTTTGGAGCATCTACAAGTGGTACTATAGTAACTCCTCAAAGTTTGAAAATATATTAAAGGAAGGTAATTCATCCTACCCAGCTTTATGTTACACCTGCAATTTAGCAACAGTTACCACTAGTTCAAGCAATGGCAAGAAATCTTCCATTTGTGCCATTCAATCAAGACAGTCCTTTGAGGATTGCAAACCACAATAATATTCCATTAGCTGCTCTGAAAGGCTTGCCATCATTCACTGGAGAAGGCCAAGTAACAGCCATAGAACACATTAGAGATGTTGCATCTCTTTGCAATGTTCATCATGTCATAGAAGAGGATGTAGCTTTGAAGTTATTGGTTGCATCTCTGAAGGGTAGTAGCTTTGAAGTTATTGGCTGCATCTTTGAAGGGTAAAGCTCTTGATTGGTACATGACCCTTCCAATGGATTCTATTGATACCTGGGATCTTTTGGGAGAAAGGCTTTCTAAATTTTTTGAAGACAAGTCTGATAACTTGTCTTTGGTGGAGCAATTAACTACTATCAAGAGGGCCCCACAAGAGGAAATGAGTGATTTCAATCTCCGTTTCTAGAAGACTTGGAACAGGATTCCTGCTATGGTAAGGCCTTCAGCTGAATATTCTTTCTTGTATTATTTGAAGAGCTTGAATAGTGATATCTCTTTTATGATTCAATCTATGGGGGGAGTTTCTTTACCCCAAGCTTTTGATATTGCTATCAGGGAAGAAAATAGTCTTATCCAGGTAGGAAAGATAGCTCCTAGGCCACCTATGCCCTTATTTCCTAACATTTAGTCTAATATGCCATTGGTTGTCCCACCTCTATTTGTTGTCCCATCATATAAAGCCACAGAGGTAGCCCCTACAACCCCTCTGAATGAATTGCAGAGTATTAAGGATAGTCAACAAAAGATAGAGAGTTTACTACAGTCTTTTGGTAATGATTTAGAGACCCTTAAGAGGAATCAAGCACAGACAAACCCTGTTGCTCAAAATCAGTTTGCTAGTTTCTCATCCCAATATCCTAATCAGCCCAATTATCAGGCAAATAGGCAACAATTCCAAGGTAACAATAATGCAAACAGAGAAAATTGGAATCAAAGGCCTAATAAGCCATACAATCCTACACCTCTCAATACTATTAGGGATATTATTCCTAGTCAGAATAACATTGCTACTGAATGGTGTTTTCCATGCAATTGTAATGCCCAAAAGTTCAGGCCAAAACACAACCAACAATTTTTTTTATTTTTTTATTTTTAGGAGGGATAATAGTTTCCAAGTTTTGTGATGCAGGTTAAACGGTGTCTATGACAAGGTTCAAAAGAGTTAGGAGGACAACACCTCTACTAAGTTGTTCTCCAAGGTTACTAGCTGTGAAGTTCTAGCGAGAAATCTAAACTAGGATGAGAAGTTGTAACCGTGTTTTCAAAAGGGTTAGGATGATCAATCATGATAGATCACCCTACTAGTTACATCTAGAATTTATTCAGAAAGGTCCAATTAGCATAATTAATTACTTTAATTAAGATACTAAGTGGAATATTCAATAATAAAAGGTTCCTTAATCAAAATTGCATACAATCGTTGAACGTTAATCTATTAATCGTATAGATTATCAAGGAGTAAAGAATATTCCTAGGGTATTTATAAAATGATATTCTTATATATATAGATTAATAAATTTCTATATATATAAAATAATGTCAAAATAGATTATTATAATTAGATTGCCAATATACAAATATTGAATTTGAAAACAATACATCAATTATACAAATGACCCTAATGAAATAGACCTATATTAATTCAATTAATAATTATAAATTATTAATTAATATAAATTATTAATTAATTAATATAATTATTAACTAATTAATAAATTATAAAATATTAATTAATTGATATATAACCAATGATTATAATTAAATTATATATATTTATATATAATTAATTAATAATTATAATATTTTAATTAATAAACTATAATAAATTAATTATTATATACATATACTTTATAATAGGTAACATTAAACAATTAATAAATAACAAAATAAATAATTAAATTAAAAAAAGTTAAAATAATAACTATCTATTGTTATTAACAAGACATTAATTTCAAAATAACATAATTAACTAACAACCTAAACTAACTTAACAATAAACTAAACTACCAAATATCCTATACATACTACCTAACCTAAACCCTATCTCCCTAATCCTCTCCTAGCCTAGCTCCCTACCCAACATCCTAGCTTCCTAGCACTCTCCCTCCATCCACGTGCCCCAAGGGAGGGGGTCAACATCATGAAGACTTTGGGAGCGCCTAATAAAGGGGAGATGGGAAAGTCTCCAAAAGGGAGCGCCAAAATGGAGGGCCCACCTAAACAAATTCAAACCAAAGAAAGTTTACAAAGGCAAAAAGCAGCGCATATACTTAGGAAATAATGAAGGAAGTCAACAAGGGGTGGCGCATAATGAAGAGGGCATGGGTTGTGGACCCACCTCAATTCAAACCATGCTAGCCCATAACCCACGCTGCCCAATGGATAATACAACCAATGACATAGCTAGACAGGGGCATTTAATTCACATGCAGACCCATAATGATTTATTGCAAGGTGAGGGCTACTATACTCTGCGCCATTTTTGGGGGAGTTATGAGGGTGAAGAATATAATAAATATTTTATTGTTAATGGAAAATAGTGGGTAAAATATATTGTTTTATATTGATTGTGGTATGGATTTTGTATGGGATTTTTATCCCATACAAAATCCAAAGAGCATTTTGCTCTTTAAAAATCTGGAGAGTGCTATTTTGCTATAGCACTATTTTTACAACTTCTTGCTAGTTATGAGTAGTAAAACATCGTAAATTTGATAATTTCTTTAATGTATTGAGGAGTCTATGAAATTAAATTTGATAGTGTATCATACAATGATGAATAAAGTTTGAATGTTAATCGTATGAGATTTCAACATAGTAAACTAATATGATCATTTGTTCACAGTTATTTTATTTCAATTTATAGGACTAGAAGTGTGATATTGATCAAATAAAGATTATTTTCAACGAATATGAACAATAAATTCATCATATAAGAGACTACTAATTTCATACATCAACCAAACTATGTATTCTTAATGAAATTGATGCAATATCTATTCTATCAACTTTGAGAACTCATTTGCAAAAGAAGAATAACTTCAACTATAGTGAGAGATAGAGAACTTTAATTATGTATGCAAGGATTCATCATATACATTATGAAAACCACTTCAATACATTTACATATACATCAAATAAAGTTAAGACTTCATAGTTACAACAAGGCAATGCAAATGGATAATGCCACACAATGAGGGTTCAAGAAGATAACAGTCTTCTCTCCATTTCATCTTCACAATGGCCCAAAGAAAAGGCATTACAATATCTCTTACATCAAAAGATAAGTCTAAATACAAAGAGATTCACAAAGGAATAATAGGGTTGTTTTCACACAACCACCCAAAAGAAGAAACCTCCAAGATAGCACCTTCATTGAGCTTCCACAAATCTGCAAGAAACAAGGCAAAGGAAAGACCATGGGAAGCTCACCTCCCATCCTAGGCCTCTCATGAGGCCACCCCCGAGCTTGGGGAAACCACATCAAATGGGATACATACACTCATATACAAACACTCACAAGAAACATACAATTGCAAAAACCCAAAATTCCCTCAAGGGTGTAACTAAGGAATTCCATGAACTCCTTTTGTGGGGTGTGGGTGGACAACCCATGGAGACAACCATTTCATAATCATAAACAAGGCCACACATGGACCCAAATATCACAATTTCATAACAAGTCTCACATGGCCAATCTTCCCTCCTTATACCCACAATGCCTCATGGGCTAAATGCAAGGTTACTTGGGGAAAATCACTCACCCAAGCTTCATCCTTCCCCACACATGGAGGAGACTCTACACATGGAGTTGCCTCCATTTCCCACACCCCCTCTTGATTGCTCTTCCCTCCCAAGGGTGAGTGAATCCAAAAGTAAACAACCCCAAATCCAATTACAAGAAAAACACAATACATTCTTGCTCTCACCATGACCAACCATGGGGAGCTAAAACACAACAAATAAGCAATGCAAGCTTCCTCCATGACCAACCATGGGGAGCCAAAGAACAAATACACAACACATACAATCTACTACAACAAAAATTAAGGCAAAAATTCCTACCTCAAGTCCAAATGCTAATTGAAGGAGTGTTGAGCCCTTATCCAAATCTCTAAGCTTTTTCCTACTCTAACTTTTGGTACTCTCTAAAGATAGAGAATGGGTGAACAACCCCCATCCTTCCCCAAAATTCCTCTAAAAAGGGCCTCTAAACCTACCCCCACAAACCTCATAAAGATGGTCCTACCAAGTGGTGACCTAGCACTCCTCTAAGCAAGGTAAGGGGTCAAAAGTATCTTGGGCCATACCACAAATTGGAATTTCGTTCAAGGTTAAATTAGCACTATTGGAGGGGACAAAAAGTCAATATATGGCTTCTCCCATGCTAAAAATACCCCTAACCCATGGGTACAAGGAATGGGCTACCTCAAAAAGCATGAAACCACCCCCTAGGGTCCCATTTAACCCTCCAAAAACCATGGTTCAGTGTATGCACGAAAAAGTAAGATGTGACTTCACTTTGGGGTCCTATGACAAGTGGATGCACTTTGAATTCCCCCTTGAAGAAGCTTCTAGAACTAGCTCTCACACTCTAACCACATGACACACCTTAGTTAACATATAACTCTAGTGTCAAGTGACACTCACATAATTAACATCACAATTAAGGTATGTCCACAATATTACAACACTTAACATTCCTACACATACATTCACATTACGGTTACAAAATAAACACTTCACAACGAGGTCCTAGTCTCTTCAATAGACGGGGCCTTGGCTTTACTGTTAGCACATACATTCAATGTGATTTCCCCGAATATATTTTCATGGTCCTTCCACCTGCAACACCTCAATGCAGCATCAATAATTCAAGGACGAAACCAATATAATTAAATATACAAATACAACATCCCTACAATAATCCCAATCCAACTACATATGATCATATAGGGTACAATAATCAAATCCATACACTTTCAATTGCATAATTCAATTTCATAATTCAATTGCATTTCTAATGCATACTAATCTCGTAATTCAATTGAAATCATGATCATCAATAATCTAACACCTTCATAAGGTAATCATCAATTACTCATAACCTCAATGCAGTGAACATGTCTAACATGATATTCATTTGCAACATAGAATTCAATTGCATTCTTACAATCACTTTCTCATAATTCATAATTCAATGCATACGTCTAATCACTTTCATATAGTGCATAATTCAAATGCATATAATTTTATGTACACAATTTATTATTTCTACTACGTAATCAAAGTCACATAAAGTACAGTGCCCTTATATAGATCATAATCCAAATGCAGGCTTGCAAACATATAGAATACATTCATTGTTTCAATTCAATTCAATAATTTGTTTGCATAACTCCATAGTACACCTAATCCCAAAGATTCTCAATTTTCCTTAGCATAGTATTTAAGATAAATCGATGGTTCAATATTGGTAAGGGGTAACCATATCCGTCGGGTCCTATAAAATTCTTATCACAGTATGATTAAATTTCCTAATCTAGGAAAACAAAATGCAGAATAATCCTATTAGTTTGGGATCTAACAAATCCTTGTTCAATGTTCTAATAATATCGCCAAAACATCACTATGGTATAGCCATATAATACATCATCATAGCATTACTCAATGGAACCTTAATAGTCTTGCTGGATCTATGATCTGCAGGGTAACATACTGCATCCAAGATTCACTTACACAATTAATAACCTAGAGATATCTCCTCTGTCATAGCGACAATTAATTGATAGGTACTGATATGAAGGTACAATATATAGGTCTATCCCGGGGTACAATTCTGTTAGGGATTTACCAATCATCCAGATACTACCAAAACCCCTTAATCCTCCGACATCGAAGTGTCGAGGAAAAGGTGGAAATGGGGGCCTTATAGCAATCAAGCTCATGATCAATCAACATGTTCTAATGGGGTTCTTAACCAAGCTCTGATGGCCCAAAATGCAATAATTTTACAACAAAATGTGCCCATTGAAGAGGTACAACAGCAATCAAATCAGAGTGTTACAGATACTGGTTTCTTAAATTGGCATGAGGAAGAGTTTTGTGGACTAAATGATGATTCATCAATTTCAGCAAACACCAGAGCCAAAAAGAGAGCTCTTGAGGCAAATCAATTAGCTAGTAATGTTCCCTCTTCACCAATTTCTATTTTAAAAAATTTGTCTTCTTCATCTAGTAAGGATTAAAATCAAAAGAGTGGTGATCAAGGTTCTCCTAGATCTCCATGAAAGGTACAATATTTTTTTCCTTTTAACATTGTTGATACTATGAAGAAAATGAATGTAACCTTGTCTATGTGAGAAACTTTAGCAATTCCAGGACAGGCTGAGATTTTAAAGGAAAGGTTGTCCAAGTTGACAGCCAGCTCACAGCAAGTTGTACAACAGCCTCCCAGAATGGTTATGACTAATTCTGAGCCTCCTAAAGTTTAGGAAAATACACCTAAAGAAGAGAAGAAGCCTGCTAAAGTTCAGCAACCAGCAGTACAAGAAGTTAAAAAGACTGCAGACTTGAAGCAATCAGCAGTAACAGTTGACAAAAAACTAGCAAATGTTCAAAAGACAACTGAAAAGGAAGGTAAGAAACAAATAATAAGCCTCCTCCTTTTTATGTTTCACTGATTATTGGAAACAAGTTAGTGCACAATTGTATGGTAGACAGTGGTGCAACCAGCACTGTCATGCCTAAGAAAATAGAAGATTTGTTGAATTTAAAGTATGAACCTCTTGAGAAAGGTGTGGTCTAGCTTGATGGAACTTCAGTTAAGACCTTAGGGGTCATTAAAAATGCAAGATTGACCTTACACTCCTATCCAAATTTCTCAATACCTCGGGATATATGTGTTATAGATTTGCCACCTTATTTTTCTATGTGTCTGTCAAGAGACTTTACAGCCAAAATAGATGGTTATTTCTCATCAGATTGGTCTCACTTATATTTCAGAACTAGATATGGTACAAAAGTAACCATAAAATCAAAGTTATTGGCCAAGGATCACATAGAGTCTTACAATCCCAGCCCCATTAATGCAAGTTGTGTGATTATGGATCTAGATGAAATTCAAGATTATTCAGCCTATAACACACAAACTGAAGCATATCCTGATATTGTTTTGGATGAATGGGCCACTAGAAATGATCAAAATGATGATATGTTTGATGTTGGTTTTGGTAACTACATGATTTTAGAGTTTGATGCAGTTGTGCCTAATTTGATAAAAGATCCAGAATCTGAATCTGAATTATCTAACCAGATATGGGATTTGTATTTTGATGGATCAAGGAATAAAGATGGAATTGGTGCAGGAGTTATGTTAGTTTCATCTGATGGTGATAGATTTTATGTTGCATACAAATTGCCTTTTCCTTGTTCTAACAATGTGGCTGAATATGAAAGTCTGATTCAGGGATTAGAATGGGCAAGGAAAAGATGAATCAAATGTTTAAGGGCATTTGGGGATAGTGAACTGATAGTAAAATGGGTGAGAGGTATCAATGCTGTAAAAAATGATCTTCTAAAGATGTATAAGTCTAGAGTGTTTGATATTTTGGAAGATTTTGATGCGTTTAACCTCATTTCAATTCCTACAAAGAGAAATCAGCATGTTGATAGGTTGGCTGGTATTGGTGCACATGTTTTAATTACAAAAAATAAAGGACTGATTTCAGACCAGTCACATGTCAAAATTGTTGTTAGGCCATCTATCCCTTATAATGATATTAATTGGCAAGTTTTTAATACTAATGAACATATCTTGAGTTTTATGATAGAAACAAATGGTTTCATAGCCTCTAAAAATGACAAACATAATCAGCAAATGGAAGATCAAATCATTCAGCTAAAGACCAATAAGCTTCCAAAGGGATTGGTCAGCCTGGAATCAGCTTTTAATTCTGATGATCAGTTCAGGAAGGGTAAAACTAGCCTGTTGATCAAAGAAGATCACTATGAAGAAGTAGAGATATCCAAAGATAAATACTTGAAGGTTGGTAAAATCAATTCTCATGAAGAAAAAGAATTGTTTATTGATCTTTTCAGAGAATATAGTGATGTTTTTGCATGGTATTATGCTAACTTAAAAAGATTTGATCCTCAATTAACCCAGCATACCATAGAATTAGAGTCAAATGCTAGGCCAATCAGACAAAGGAAAAGGCCCATGAACCCCAAGTTAGAGCCTTTAATGTTGAAAGAGCTGAGAAAATTCTTAGATGGTGGTATTATATTTCCAATCAAGCACACATCCCGGGTTTTTAACTTAGTTCCAGTAAAGAAGAAGAATGGAGAGATAAGACTTTGTTTAGACTTTAGAGACCTTAATAGGGCATCTCTAAAAGATAGACACCTTCTTCCTTCTATGGAACAAATTTTACAGTATGTTTCAGGTTCTGAGAGATTCTCACTCCTAGATGGGTATTTTGGTTACAACCAGATTTCGGTTAAAGAATCTGATTAGTTAATTAAAACAGCTTTCAAAATTAAATGGGGTACAATGGCTTACAAAAGAATGTCATTTGGGTTGTCAAATGTAGGGGCTACTTTTCAGAAAGCAATGGACATGGCTTTCAAGAATCTAATGTATAAGTTTATTCTAGTATACCTAGATGATGTTACAATTTACAACAAGGTTGCAAATCAACACATAGATCATTTCAGACAAATTTTGTATAGATGTACATCTAATGGTTGCACATCCTAGCATTAAAGAGTTCTTGCTACATAAAGATGTTAATGAAAAGAGAGCATGTTGGATAACAAGGGTTATGGAATATGATGTACAAATTCATGTAACCAAGCTGGTTAGAGGCAAAGGCATCTATGCTCAGATGGCAGAAGAAGAAGATAAAGCTAAAGTCACTGAAGAAGTTGCCTTACTCCAAGGTAATATTGTGTTGTTTAATGATTCAACATCCTGGTTGTCAGATATGACCAGATTTCTACAAACTAGACAGTGTCCAGCAAATCTTGACAAAGCTAAGAGAAGGTACTATAGGTTACAATATGTTCCTTATGTTCTCATTGATGATATTCTTTATAGGAAGGATTTTTACGGTATGCTTCTTAAATGCATTAATTCAGTTGATCAAGACAAAATTTTATCTGAATTTCATGATGGATCTTGTGGAGGATATTTTAGTCCTAAAACTATAGCCCATAAAATTTTAAGAGCTAGCTATTACTAGCTAGATTTATTCAAAGATGCTCATTCTTGGACAAGAAAATGTCAAAAGTGTGCTCTATTTGCAGGAAAGCAAAAGCTGGCAGTATTGCTATTAAAACCAATTATTGTGGATCAACCATTTAATAAGTGGGGAATGGACTTTATAGGTCCAATAAATCCTAATTCTAGTGCAGGTCATAAATGGATTTTGACTGCTATAGACTATTTTACAAGATGGACTGAGGCCATTGCACTAAAGGAGTCTACTAGATCTACTGTGTTGAAATTTTATGATGATATTATAACCAGGTTTGGAGTTCCTCGGTCAATTATCTCAGACAATGCTTTATTTTTTGTTGGTTTAGCTATAACAGAGTGGGCTGTTAAAAATGGCATCTATCTAAATACTTCTTCTAACTATTATCCTTAGGGTAATGGTCTTGCAGAGTCTACTAATAAAAACTTAATTAGGATTATCAAAAAGACTTTGCAGGAAAATAAAAGAGATTGGCAGTCTAAACTAAAGACAGCCCTATGGCTGGACAAAATCACACCTAAACAAGTTATTGGGACTTCACCCTATATTCTGGTTTATGGTAAAGAGGCTAGATTGCCGATTTCTACAGAGTTTCCAGTTTTACAGCTAGCTGATCAAATGTTGTTGTTTGAAGAGGAAGATCCTCTTAAGTTGAGGTATGCTGAGTTGCTTCAGCTTGAAGAAGAAAGGAGGAAAGCATTGGAAACTATGGAGTTAAGACCAGCATAGACTAAAAGGTCTTTTGACAGGAAAGCTACACCCAGGGATTTCAAGGAAGGTGATCTAGTACTCAAGTGGGATGTACTAAAGAGCATACCAGGCCAGCATGATAAATTTGACAATTTTTGGTCAGGCCCTTTTGTTATAACAGCTTGCAAAGAAAATAATGTTTTTCCGTTGTCCACAACTGAAGGAGAAGTTCTGCAGATTCCAATTAATGGAATACACCTCCAGCTTTTCTTTGAGAGATAGGTTAGGTCTAGTTTTAATTTCAATAAGTGTTGTCCAAGCACTAGGTCTCTAGGTTGCATTGAGTCTAGATTAGATGCATTTTTATTTCAATAATGGTTGCATTCATGTTTTATGGTTTCCTAACTCTATTGCCCAATGATAAGGTCTATAGGTCATGTCTAGCAAGGAGACATCCAGCAGAAGTCACCAAAAATGTTACTCAAAATAACAGCATACAACACAATAACCATAAATAGGAAAAGATTGCACATTTATAGGTCCAAATAATACTACCTTCCAGGTTTTGTTAATTGACATTTCATTATTGCATTCATTTTTAGATTTCATTATTGTACTCTAAGTATTGATCACATTTCAAATTTCAAAATTCATAACTGATCCTTACATTTTGCATTCAAACTGAATGTAGTATACAAGTGTCTTTTCATATTTCATATTTCTTGTCAATAATTGAGTGCATATGTAGAATTGAAAGTATGATAAAGTATAGAATAGGGGTCCCATGCATTGCCTTGTTGTCAGTGTGTTGTCAGCTGGTTGTCTGCCAGGTCCTAGGTCCTTAGGTCCAAATCTTCATCTGCATTTGGTTTAGGGTTCTTACGTGCATGAGAGAGAGAAAATGTTGTTAGATCCTATTGGATCTAAGCAATGCATGAAACACAAACAACATATAGTGACAATCAAATTTTCAATGCTGCATACCAATCTAGTAAATTCAATGCAATAAGGAAATGTACATCCACACTCACTGAAAGGTAGTATTAAAGGGACTTATTTTCTAAACATGAAACCTTTTACTATTAATGATCATTTTAGTGTGTGTTGTTCTTTTTATTAACCAGGTATCTGAATTAAAGGGACTTGGTGTTTCCAACTGAGAAACCTTTTTCAAAAGTTGCAATACCTTGATAGATTAGTGAACATAATGGTCTGAATGTTGATTCACAAGTGTCATTTTGGCATTTTCATAAACTAAATTATTTATTATGTTCACTAATCTAACAAGTTCATAATGTTGTTGTTTGAGAGCTTAACAGAATATTTTGCAGTGTTTCAAGCTTACTGGTTTTCACATTCAGTCAAAGAAAAGAGATGCAGAACAAGCTGAAATTTCACAAAGTGCTAAAGTGTTCCAGAACAGTCATGATTGAATGCCAAGTTGTATTTACATAATCACTAGTTGAACATTTCTTTTCTGATTTCAAGGTACAAATTCAATAAAATCTTGTTGTTGCTGATTACAAAAAGAATGCTACATAATTGTGCTATAAAGTATCATAAAATGTTTACAAAATGTATCTTTGAGTGTCACGAGCCCGTCCTCAAACTTCATTGATAATAAACAAACATTTTTACATCATATTGCATTTCTTTTAAGGATTCATATTCAGCATCAAAAGAGAACTGTATTCAATGTCAGGTAATTTGTGCCATGATTGTACCCGTATTAATGTGAGTTTTGAGGACTTGGTTTCATATATGGAGCATTGGTGACTATGTCAAACAAAAAAGCAAATAACAGTCACTGTGCTAAAAGAGTTTCAAAGCAGTGGGTTCTTAACTTGAATTGATTGTTGAAGTTGTAGGAACTTGCATATATGCTAGTGCATAACAGTGGCAGTGACTGTGTCATCAAGAAGGCACTAACAAATGATTTTGCTACAAAAGTTCTAAGGCATGAAATAAAGGTGGTACAACTAGTTGACTGGTGTATTGGTGTTCGAGATACAACAACCATAAATGATGTGTATTGCAACATACAGTGTGGCTTGTTAAGGAAAGAACAAAAGTAGTAAGCATGACAACAGTGAGTAAATATATGCAATATGGTTGAAACAGTGAATTTTAAAGTGCATTCACAGCCGAGCTATAAAAGTTTGAATTTATCTATAGAGTTGTTAATTCTTTGTGTATATGGGTTCAGTGAACAAAGGAAAAATAAAACTGGTACTACAAACTAAGGAAGAAAGAGCTTTATATTGTGAGTTCAATAGTGTTCAACAGGAAGCATGTGTATGTAGTATGCTTGAGTTGTGTGTTCATTTAAAAAAACTATGAGTATGTTATTCATCTTATAAGTTTTCAAAGTTCAGTAAACATCTATAGCCAAGCTTAAGAGAAAACCCGAGCATGGAGTAAATTTTTGCTAGAAGTTTCCCTTCACTTAGAGTTTGAAACTCTCCCTAATTCTTCTCTGTGAAGATAACAAAAACATCAAGTTCGAGAATGACAAGCGATTGGGAGTTTTTTAGTCCGCACTTCAAATGCATTCAATGCCATTAAGGCATGTATCTAATCCTGCAGGTCTTGGGATTTCAAACAAGTGCCACCTCACTGTTTCACTACCTATATTTTTGCATTATGCTGCAAGTGGGTTGAGTGGTCATGTCGATCTTCCTCACTTTGTATTTTTCTTATACTTAGTGATTTATTCCTAAGTTAAGAAGTTTTAGGTAGTGTAGGTTTTTTATTTATGTTGAATTCTTATTCAATTTAAGTAAAGATAAATATTGGCAAATCATTGTAAAGGGATTTTTTATCCTTATTAGAAACCAATATTTAGGGCACTAATTATGGAGTTTTCATAGGGCTAAAGTTTTGGCACATATTTTGGCCAAATTAGGGCAATTTGCAAAGGATTTGATTTTCGGATTTGAGGCTAGGGCTTGGTATAAGATTGATTTTCATGATCAGTTTTAGAGGTTGCGAGTTTTGGAGAGAGGGCATATAGCGAACTTATTGTTCCTAGATGTTTTTGGATACCATCTTTGTAGCCACACTTTGTCAAATTTTGGAGAGGAATAAAGCTTGACTCATTTTCCCATATGCTTGGAATTTGATTTGTCAAGATCCTATTTTCATCTTTCCTTACTAGTGTTTATTAATTTGTGATCCAAAAGAAGTGAATTTATCAATATTCCTTCCCAAGGTGAGCAATAACTCAAACCTCATAAGGAATATGTATGTTTGTTTTGATTAAGTAAAAACAGGTTTTGAAAGGATCTGAAACCTTTTACAATAGGATTACAAAATAGGCATTTAAGCTCCAAAAGGACAAGTGCAACAGCACCAAAAAAAGCCACACAAACGAGTCCTTAAGCAAAAAGAACAGACAAAAGACAAAGGACAGCAAAAGGATAGCAAGACAGCAAGCTATTGTCTAAACACATTTCATCATTTTAGCTGCCTGATTAGCAAGAATCTACATGTTTGTAGCAGACAACTTCAGATCATCAATGTCATCATTCTTGTCATCCTCCATCTTCCTGAACCTGGATCTAGTACGCCTACTAGGGCCCTGATCATCTTTAGCCTCTGTGACCTCTTGGTTCCCTTTCCCATTGTCCAGCTTGTCCACCAGGATCTTCACATGCTCATTTGACGCCTTAAGGATAGCATAGCTATGCTCTGCTATATTCCCAATGGTCTTCTCCAGCTTGTCAATTCTTTTTTCCATAATCTCAATTTTCTTGATCATTCCATTACTGTTTTCAATTTTTTTCTCTATGGCAGTAATTCTGTCATTGAAGATAGCAAGACCCTCAGCCCTTGCGACAGTGTCAGTGAGCTCATCAATTGTTTGGCCCATAGTTTTCTCCCCTAGGTGCATCCTTTTAAGAACCTCTGTCTCTTTTTGTAGCTTGTGAATATAGGACTTCATCGCAGTAATGTCAGTTTTCATATTGCTGAGGGTAGTCAAAAAAGCCAAACAACCCAAATTCTCAAAATCCTTATTCCCTCCCTCTGTCTTCTCAAAACCCTTACTCCCTCCCTCCGTTTCTCCTTAGAGCTCACCACATTCTCCTTCTCCATGTTGACCTTATCCTTCTCGAGCCCATCTTTCCCAATATTAGTCACAGCCTGTGCAACCTCATGCAGGATATTATCCTCAACCCACACATTTTTTCCGGTTCCCACACTCTCTTCCACAGCAGGGTCAGTGTCCACATGGTCTTCCTGATTAATCTTTTCCTGAGAGGAAGAGCCCTCATTAGAGGATGTAAAAACCCTTTTTGCAACTTTCTTCTTCTCTTTTTTGGCTCTGGTGCGTTTACCAATGGGCTCCATTCTATTTTTGCCCTGCTTCTTAGAACTTTCCTCCCTACTCTCCTCTTCCTCTAAATCCATTTATGTGATCGAATCCTCCACCTTCCTTTTGTTTTTATTTCTCTTGGGGCTGGACTCTTGGTACTCCTCAGAGTCCCCCTCATCTTCTTCCGTATCCTCCATAAAAGGCTCCTCAGACTCTTTCCCATCAGTGTCATAATCCTCAAGGGCTTTTCTGTTAAGTCGGGGTCTTTGTGATTCAATCCTAATATGTATGTTTGTTAATTGGTTAAGTTATTTGTGATTCAATCCTAATAGCAAGATCTTTTAGCCTATATGTTGGACACTGATTTAAGGTATTCAAGCTTTTCGTATAACTTCCAATCAAAATCTGAATCCATTTTTTTGGTGTATCACCTCTATCGATTTTCAGTTTTAAAAGTTTCCTTCTTTCCTTTTCCCACTAAGTTACAAATCAGGAGGTGATATCCCATATCAGATAGGAAGCGGCCTAGAATCCGGAGACTCCTCCTCATTCAGAGTCCACCCACAACTCGAGGAAGTTTTCATTGTTAGGATAGAGATACTGTGTAGCCCCATTGCCTGAGTTGGGGTGGTAATTCTAAGCCTAAACACCTACATTCCCTTGTATGCTTGATTCCTGGTTTGGGTCGTGTGACTACCTCCATGAGCACGGTGGGGTGTACCCGAGGGATCCACATGGTCAGGTGGCGTGACCAACCACTGTTGGGGATTGGTGTACATGTGAGGGACTTGATCAAGAGACTCATTGTGATATGGATCACAACTTCCCTTGATCTCTCCTTTACTAATTTACATGCTCATGTTATGCTTTTAGTTTTTGTTCTTTGTGTATAGTAGTATAGCTATGTAATCGAGTGTAATTGACCTCAATTTAATGTATCTAGAACTCCCCAATGTGGAGCTAATTGTATTTAGTTGTGCATTGGAGTCGGCATAGGAGTTTGCCTTTATTTTTTTGTTAGTTCTAGGACATGTCCTCAAATCAGTGTATTTGCCTGCACTCTGACGTTTACGTTGATCGACATCTCTGCCTCTATAGTTTGAAACTTTTTTGTCTCTAAATTTTACCAATATTTAGATCCGTGTTTGTGTGTTTAAACTGATATTTGTGCATATCAACATTTATGCCTGCCTTCAGTGTCTCCACCTAGTTTCTTGTATATTTGGCTCCTTGTTTATCTCTCCTGCCATGTGATCTTGACTTGCCTTGATGGATATTGTGGGTTCCTTGTTGGTTGGAAGGCAATGAACATGTATGTTTAATCATATTAGGAAAACTCATTTTGGACTTAAAATGAATAGTTGTTTAGTTATCATTCAGAGGGTGGTTTAGTCTCCTCTATTGGTGGCCACAAGTTATTGTCGGCTTCAGCTTTGTGAGTCATTGGAGGTTGTCCAAGTCCTCGTTGGGCAGTCCCATGAATGTGTGTAATCTGTTTCGAGTGTGTTTTTTAGTTGTCATAGAACCCTTGGAAGTGCTTTAAGTCCTCCACTTGTGCACGATCATGTGACTATTGTGGTTTGCTTATTTTATTGCTCATGCAATGTCATTATGATTATGCACTTATATCATTAATGTTATAGTTATTGACAAAGAAAAGTTTATTTAGTGCATGTTTGACCCTTTGTTCTAAGGGTTCCTTGGCGGGGCATTACAAGCAAAGTTTAAATACTTGATAACTCAAGAAATCCTCTTGGAAGGTGACTTTGGTCAACCCCTTATCTCTTATCTTACCAATTTTGGGTGGAAGAGGAGTTGCTTGATATTGGAGAGGTTGGTTGGGTGTTTTACGAAACCATCTTTTCAATATGTCGACCCACTTTGGAGAATGCTTTCAAAATCTGATTTTTCTTTGAGATCCTTGTGAAATTTGAGCCCATTGTGCCTCCTCCTACCTTGGCAAGAGTAAGATCATCTCCTCTTTCAAAACAACCATATATCTTTACCTTGAGGGAAACAATTTGAGTAGGATGGTATTAGGAAACCAGTGATGGAGAAGGAAGGTTGGAAGGATTTTGTGCGCAATTCCCAAACAAATATCATTGGGCAATGTTGCAAGTGAACAATTGAGAATAGGAATGTTGTTGGGGAAAGATGCAGGGGAGGGAGCAGTGAGAAACCAATTTGGTTTGGCAAAAGCACACTTGTGCCAAAGGAACTTTCCATTTTGGTGAGCTTGTGATCCTTTAAGCCATGCTCGATCACCATTGCCATCCGTTATGGTTTAGTGAGTCTGCACTTCATTAAACCAAGCTTGATCTCCATAACCATTAGGTCTAGTTCCCACCCGAGCTCCTTCCCTTGCAATCAAATGATCCCGTATATATTTGCCTAAACTATTACTTGGATTCTTTTACCTAAACTATCACATGGTCCCTTATATATTCACCTAAACTATTAATTTGATTCTTTTACCTCACTTCAATTTAGCTTTACTTTTACCATTGAAGAATCACATTGAGTAAGAAACATCGTGTATTGAAATGAAATTGTAAAATAATTTGGAAGATACCCCTCTCTCACACAATGCATTTATGAGGCAAAACATCCATGTATCTTCTCCTCATTTAATGGGAGCACCTGGAAATTCAAATCCATTCTAAGTCTTATAGTATTAAGAGGGAACTTCAACAAGAGAAAATTATTTTGGTTTAAATAGTTTTGTAAAGGTCCTAAAAAAAGTCTTATGAAAAAAGTTTTTTTCTTTAAATTATTCTAATATAGTACCACAAATAAAAGAAGTTTAATATCTTTAAAGTTGATTATATATATTGTCCATAAAATTGTCGATTTTGTAATTATAAATGCTCTATATTATAATCAAGTGATTGATGCAAGATGGTGGTTTAACTCTCTTTTATTTATTTATTTATTTATTTTTATTTTTTTGGTGGGGGGATGCGATGAGTGTGTTAGAGACATGTACAACCTTCTTAGCAATAGCTTTTAAGCTCCAATAACAAGCAATTCAATGTGATTGTGTGATATGCTATTCAGTTTAGTAAGTTATAGTTGTCATTGTAAATAACCTTGAAACTAGCTTAACAAATGTGAGAACTTATTGGTTGCATTTAACTCGACAGGAACAAAATTATACTCGGATTCCCAACTAAGATAAGCTATTTTTCAATATTTAAAGAATTAGGAGCATTCCTCAAGGTTGTTTACTGTCTTCTAAATAAACAAATATGACCACAATAAATATTCATAAAGCTAAAGTCCCAACTCTCTCTTCAGTTGAGCTAATGCAGCTTCAACTTCATCAATGGCATTTTCTATCTTATCTTGTTGACTGTTCTCCTTTTCAGAGGAATCTTCATTTGTTCTTGGATCTCCAGTTCCGTGTAAATTTGATGCCTCCATTCCATTGCTTTCATCAGTAATGTTTAATTCCTTTTCTAAAAACTCAACGAATTCCTCTCCAAGTGCCTGCAAGAGAATATCATGGCACAAAATGTAAGCAATTAGAAGAAAACATTTTCATGGCTTATACTACATAATTTAATACAAAGTTCTTAGAAGTTGAAAACAACAAATCCGTCCCAAGAAGATGATATGAGGTGCAGACTTCGCTAATGTGATATTTAGAGTATAAAAGTGTACGGTACTTGGTATTGTGTGATCATGATGTAAATCTTATCTATATCTTAAAGTATTGTTGTCCCTAATTTTCAGTCTACTTCGTCATGCAACCAAAAGAGAAGTGAAGGGACAATTCTATTTCTACGTCTTCCTTACTGGAGACAAAAAATAATCAAGACAGGATGGGATGCTTTAAATCTTTCTCATGTGAACTATCTTCGCATATACTAGTCTATAAATGCTAAGATTTTCACAGGAGAATTAATTTGGAAGCAAAGTGTGGAAGATACCTATCCAGAGTTCTATGGAAGCCTTCTATGCAGCAAATGTTTTCATTGCAACTGTCCAGAGAACTATAGCAATCATGAGATAATTGGAACAGGAGATTGCTCTTCTCTTTGGGATGGTACTTTAATTGTTGTATTTGAGATCATAACTGAAAGTCTCAAAAGAGGGCAAGGAAGACTACAGAGAGCGAATTTTCACTTTGAAACTCTTATCCTTAGGAGAGATGAAAGTATGGTGAATGTAGTGAGGATGAATACAATGGACATAAAAGGTTATAATATGTGCCTTATCTCTCATTTTGTCAATATCAGTTATAAAGGACAAGCAAGAGGACAAAACAAGGCTTGTCCACAACCTTCTTGATCTTTCACAGTCCTTTCAGAAATTCTTCAAGCAAACACCTACAAGAGAAGCTCCAGTCACCACCATCTCTACCTTGTTCCCCCTGCCTAATCAACTTTTTCTATTGTCTCAACTTTTGTATATACAAGAGTTCGTAATTTGAAGTGGAACCTGTTATCTGAACATTAATAATGAAACTCTTGAAGCTTGTGGAGGTGCCATGGAGAATCCTGTTAGACACGTTCTTGACACTGACAACTATGGATCTACTTCGCGAATTCAAACAGGACTTGGTAAAAGTGCCTTGAATTTAAACAGGATGATCAGAAATGACGTCAAAAAATTCCATGTCTATGTCTGATAGCTGTCATTTGTCCTCCTTGTTGTTTGTGGAAAGAAACTATTTACTTTAGTGGTTCTAGAGATACTTAAAGGTATAATCTTTTCCCGTTTCCTCCTAGCTGGTGCTATTAGACACTTGTTAAGGACATGCAAGAGGACAAATTGAGGGTTGTCCAGATCCTTTTTGATTGTTCATACTTCTTTCAGAAATCCTTTGAGAAAGCATCTACAAGAGGAGCTCCATTGACCATCTCTACTTTTTCTAGCCCCTTCTGCCTCATCAACTTTTTCTAATGTCTCTACTTTTGGATACACAAAAAGTAGTAATTGAAGTGAAACATATTATTTTACATCAATAAGGTTCTACACAAGGACTTTTTATTTTTAAGTTCGTGGGGTGCCATGTAGAATGCTGTTAGACATGCTCTTGACACTGAGGACTATGCATCTACTTTGCAAATTCGAACAGGTAACTGACTTGAGGTTAAACAGGGTGATTAGAAATGGCAATCTCCAAAAATTCAATGTCTATGTCTGATGTCCATTATTTTGCCTTGCTGATGTTTTTTGTGGAAGGATATTCTTTACTTGTGGTTCTAGAGATACTAAGATATAAGCTTTTCCAGCTTCTTCCTAGCTTGTGTTACTATTGGCTCTTGGTACAGAATTATTTGATGAAGACCTTTTGTCAAAGGTCAATGCAACTTCCCTGATTGATTGCGTCGGAAGACTTCCCTAAAATATCGCTTCCAGTGACAAAATGAATCGATGAGTTGGTAGAGAAAACAGAGAGAGAACTCTATTCATAGCAAGTGTATATACCCCACCTTAATTCCAATGCAACATATTACTAAATCACCAAACACGTGACACGAAGATTTATCACCACAATTCAACTAGGTATCATTGCAAAAATATCACCTTATTGAAAAAACAGTTTGTTGTATTGCAATACAAAATAATGTTGTCTAGTTACAATGTCAAGGACTCCCCTATTTGCACAGAGGTTTCGTTGTGCAAAAATACATTCATTTTGAAGAAAGAACATCTCAAACAGATCCATTCTGAATAATACGATTCAAATGAGAGGATTAAATTAGCAATGTACAAAATCCTTACTGAAATTTGTGATCAGAAATCAATCAGTTGAAATTTTTTGATTCAGTTGTAATTTATTTCTATGGTTTCTATGACAAAGAAGATAGCCAAAACAATGACCCTTCAAAAGATGGTGGTCGATGACTCAAACAAGGGGAATGAATGACATGAACAAGAAAAAAGAGTTGAAGGAAGCTGACTCAGGCTCTAAGGATAGTTCAGACTTCAGATCCTTACAAACTTCCATGAGATCCTTCGGAAAACAGTGGCATGAGGAAAATTTGTTTTCTGGTGAACATGTCATGCAAATTCTATGGCTGCTGAATGTATCAGGCAGATGTGTTAATTTTGTGTGACATTGAAGATCAAATCCATGAAACAACTTTGAATATTTATAATCAATTGGATTCATTCATTCTTTGCCTAGGCATTGCTATTTTCCAGTGTTACTCAGGGATGCAATTCCAGCATAATTTGACCTGTTCTAGAAACAGGGACGTCCCGTAAACTTGGAAACTTTTGGAAACCCATCCCCTAGCTGTCCTATAAAATTAATTTTTGAGTTTTGATAATTTGTTTGACTTCCACTCTCATGTTCACTCTCAATTTAAATTATTTGATACAAATGCTATATGTCAAGGTTCTATAATGTATATAAGCATGTTTTATCCATGTTTCCATATGAAAATATAAAATTTCGCTATATATTTTAAATTTTCCCTATTTTTTATATTGCCGTACTTTAGTCAAGAAAAAGGAAATCCGTCCCAGAAACCCATTTCCCCATCCCCATGTCCCCCCGTCCTGGAAACCCCATGTAACTTAGCTATTTCACGTGTTATGCTTTCTTAAGGATCACTGATGCAACCACAAATATCTCTACTATAATCTTTGGATACTATTTTTGCTTACAATTTAGATGTTATAAATTGAGAAAATTCATTACTAAGAATACCTATTCTTCAAGGTCTCATGCTCTTGCCTCTGAGATAGAAAACAAATAGATCAAGCTTGCTAATTTATTCTTTGTGAAAAGCCCCAAAGAACAAATTGTATGGTGTTTATATTAGCAGGCTTGTTTATTGCTTTAGATTTACAAGTAAATTAAATCAGTAAGCTTCCCCTATGAATTTAAGGAGAGGATTTCCTCATCCACTATTCTATTTTGCGTTGCCTTGAAAGTGACAAACTAAAACACCAACAACTTGATGTCAAGAAGGTGCAAAGAAAGTAACTTTGTAGTGGATGTTTTAATTTGTGAAACATATAGGAAGCTTATGGATGACCATGTCTTCCAATTTTTTTCTTACATGAACAATTGATAGGCCTTATTATCATCTTTTGCTTGCAAATAAGCAACCAACTCTTGTTCTCAATTGCTTTGAAGCTAATAACTATCACTTTTCAATTGCCAAGGTATTGTTTTATAATTGTTGCCTTGGTTTTGGTCATAGTTATAGGACTTTGCGAGACCTCGCAGGATTCGCAGAGTCCCAAGCCAAGCCACCCAAAATGAGGCCACGAGCCCCGGGACTTGGACTAAGACTCGGCCAAGTCAGACTGAGTCTGAGCTGACTCGCTAAGTCTTGAGCCTGGGACTTGGCCATGGTAGGCTGGGCCATAAAGTTTTTTTTATTTTTTTTTTTAATGTTTTTACTTTTACTTCTTTGGTTTATAACTTTCACTCAAACATAAAAAGAGCATTCTTTCATTTGCAAACACAAGGAAGAGAGGAAAAAAGGGATTAGAGAAAACATATTGGGGTTTTAGAGAACAAACCAGCAAATCGATTGGCTTTCAGATATCGATTGCTGATTGTTTGTGCAAGTTAGTAGCTTGCATTCACGCATTGAAAGGAGAAAGAAGGATTTGGAAGAGGCCTCTTTAAATTTGAAGTGTATTTCTTCATTTTTGGAGCAAATTTGAAGATGAGTTACATTTTTTTGTTGTTTTATAATTTTTTTACTTTCATATTTCCATTTTTTTTACATTTGTTTTAGTTCTGTTTCATTTTATGTTGATGGAAATGTAAGAAACCCTAGATTTGTTTTTTCTTTACTTTATTTATTTCAATTTAATTAGGATGTGTAGAATTTGTAGATGCTTTTTTTTTTCATTTATGATATATTGCACTAGTACCATAATGTTTGAGCCTAGGAGTAGTGCACCTAGTGGTAACCCAAATGCAAACCCTATTAGATGCCAAAGGGATAAGAGTTGGAAACATGTCTTCCCTGGATCCAAAAAAGGATAAGTTATATGTTAGCATTGCAAAGTTAAATATAGTTGGGAGAGGTATTAACCGATTGAAATATCACCTTGCACATATATCAAGGCATGATGCCAAACCATGCAAAAAAGAACTCTAGAATGTTATACGTGAAGTGCAAGTTCAACTAGAGGAATTTGAAGAGAAAAAAGAATTAAAACAAAAGCATATGGTAGAAATGGAAAACATTGGTGGAGAGGCCTCTTCAAATCCTCAGCCTCCATTACCTCCATCTATAAGTAGTGGTACTGCAAGTGTGACCATTGGGTCTCGGATTTGTAAGAAGAAATCCACATTAGATTCCCTTTTTGTTCCATGCACAACTCCGGGTGCCCAACCATCACTTGAGAGCATGGGTTGGAATAAGGAGAAGCATATGGTTGCGGAAATTGCTATTGGAGATTTTTGGTTCTACAACCACTACCATTTCATGCAGCAAGGTACTCATTATTTTAATTTCTATGTATTGATTTTCTTACTTTCAAGAGTATGCCACATTGATTATTTTAATTTTTAAAGTTGAAATCAAAACTTAATAGTATACTTATTTTGTTTATTTAATTTGTTTTGGGTCTCCTTATTGACAAATTATGGTAGATGTTATTGTTTGTGGTGCGGGGTTCAAAGCCCCTAATGATGAGGAGCTAAAAGGTCCTATTTTGACCCGAAAGGTGGCTGATGTATGGAGGAGGAAGGGTTGCACTATCATGACTGATGGTTGAGACGATAGAGAAGTAGAACACTACTGAATTTTCTTGTCTCATCAGGTAATTGTATAAGTTGTACTTACTACTTTGTAAACTATATTCATGAATCAATATTGATTTACTGACTAAAATTTTTAGTTTCTATTGTACTAAAATGCTTTTTTCTTTCTTGAGTGGCACAATGTTTTTGAAATTAGTTGATGCTTTAAGAAAAACAAAAAATGTTGAGTATCTTTGTGAGGTCTTGGAGGAAGTGTTGAAGGAGGTGGGTGAGGAGAATGTGGTATAGGTAGTCACAGATAATGCAGCAAATTATGTTGTTGCATGTAAACTTCTTATGGAGAGGCACACCACCTTGTTTTGGACCCCTTGTGCTGCTCATTGCCTTGACCTCATATTGGAGGATCTTAGCAAACTTCCATAGATAAAAACATGTGTAGAGCATGCAAGGAGTATTTGTAAATTCATATATAATCATACTTAAGTCCTTAACCTTATGAGAAATTTCACAAATAAGAAAGAGTTGGCTCGTCTAGGGATCACCCAATTTGCAACAAATTTTATCACGTTGCAATCCTTGTTTCAGTCCAAGGCTAGTTTGAAACACGTTTGTAAGTGAGAAGTGGACCACGTCATCATATGCGAAAAGCAATGCAAGGATTGAGACAACTGATAGGGTTTTGAATGAGAATGGCTTTTGGCAATTGGCCAAGGATATTGTGCAAGTAATTTTCCTTTTTGTTCTCATTTCCTCATTTTTGTTCACACTTGTTTATGTTCATTGTTCATTTTTAAAAGTAAAACTTAAAACTTAAAGATTAATGTTTCATCTTTCACAATGATTGAAGTTCATAAAGCCTCTTATTGTTCTCCTACGAATTGTTGATGAAGAGAAGCTCGCAATGGGATACATTTATGAGTGCATGGACAAAGTGAAAGAGGTCATTAGATCTTTTCGATCAGGGAATTAGGCTAAATACAGTCCCCTATGGGAGGTCATTGATCAATGATGGCGCAATCTACTTCACAGGCCTATACATGCAACTACCCACTACCTTAATCCGATGTTCCAATTTCACCCAGATTTCAAGGCCGATGAAGAGGTGTTGGGTGGGCTCTACGAAGTTGTAGAGTGAATGTTTTTTGATTCACCAGTTGGAGCACACATAGTCCGTGAGATAAAAGTGTTTAGGAATTCAAACGGAGACTTCTTCTCACGAGACATGCAAGAAAAACCGGACACTAATGATGCCAAGTAAAAATCTATTCAGGGCATAATTTCAAATTTAAATCTTAAACTTTTGTATCTATGATTCTATTACCATTTTACGTTGATAAAGTCAAAGTTATAGAAAAGACCATAGAATTGATTTTTTCATTTTTCTTGTTTCAGATGCATGGTGGGAGATACTTTGTGCTTAGGTGCCAAATCTACAAAAGACTTCAGTTTGTATCTTGAGCCAGCCATGTAGTGCTTCAGGATGTGAGCACAACTGGAGCATGTTCGAGCATATACACTCGAAAAAGTGCAACAAGTTGGTAGTGAAAAGGTTGAATGATCTTTTTTTTGTTCATTACAACCTTCACCTCCGTCATAGATAGATCTCAGGCTCTAACACATTTCCTATCACTTTAGAGGAGGTTGATCCACAAATAGAGTGGAGCACTGAGGTTGATGATCCTATCTTTAGTGATGAAGACTTGGAATGGGTTGATCAAGTGGATCGAGAGGTAGAGGCAGTAGCGATGGTAGAGGAGGAGGCTAGACCACGAGGAGACCCATTGGAGGACCCTAAGAGTGAGGATGATGCGGATGAGGATGTGAATGTCACTGAGGCTAAGCTTGAGACACAGGTAGAGATCATGGTTGTAGAATCTTCCAGGACCTATCTTAGGTGTACACGTCGGAAGGTTGCAGGGTCGACTGGTCATTTAAATAGGCTACACTGAGCCTTAGTCTTCTAGGCTCTAGCTTTTATTTTGATACATGTTTTGAACTTTCGATTCCATGGATTTCATATTCCATTAAAATTGTATCCATTTGACAATGACACTTTACATTTCTAATGTTTTATTTAGTTTAACTTATTTTGTTCAGAAATTTGCATTTATACTCATGTGATCAATGCAAACTTGTGTATGTGTGCAAAGTAGCTTCTATTTATCTCAATTATTGTGTCTTTAAGGTTATTTATTTAATGAAACATGAAAAAAGTTTTAAATCCTTAAAAATCTTTGAATTTCTTGGGTTTTTCAATTTGTCGAGTCCTTGCCGAGTCCAGACACTAAGTCTGAGTCAAAAATTAGCTTTCCAAGTCTGAGCCAAGCCCAGGTCTTGTAACACTGGAATTTTGGTCACCCCTTTGGGCAATTCATTTATTAAATTTATTGAAGAAAATGTTTCTAAGGTTTTTAAGGCTCTATTGGCCTTTGTCAAGTTTCCAAAACCCCATTGAGTCATGATAAATCCTTCCATAGCTAGAAATGTTCACTCTTTCAGCCTTTTTTGTGGTTTCGAAACCACCGTTGGCAGCCAGTAAGGTTTTCACAATCCTTTCGACCTCTAGTGAAGTTGTCAAAACATGCTCAAAGTCTCACTTAAAAGCTTCGTCTTTTAAAAAAGGATTCCAAGTCTTTCCTCAAGTGTCAGCTTTTACTTTGGTTTCCAAAACTATCTCGGAGCTCAACAAGGTTTCCACAACCATGTCAGCTCCTGACAATTTCTAGAACTCTTTCAAAGGAGTCGCATTATCAAAGAAGTGTTTTCTTTGTTGTCAGCTTGTACACACGTTCTAAAACCATCATCAGGCCCTAACAAGGTTTTCACAACCTTGTAGTTGTCCCAACTAACATGCTTAATTCACTCTCACAAAGGTGGTTCATGGAAGCTTTAAAAGAAGCCGATGGAAGCAAAAAGAGGTTTCAAAACCCCTATCAAAGTCCGACAAGGTTTCGGAAACCTATAAGAAAGTCTCCCCCTATTCACCGTTGCTTTTCAAGAAGTGGCGCCAAGGAAAGATCTCCTGCTGTCACTAATACTCACTGACAGAGGCGAGAGCATTAAATGGAAGGTATTTAAAGGATTAAAGTGACTAAGAATAAATCATTTTTAAAAGCACTTGCAACAGAATTTGCGAAGGGTTCTGGAGAATGCAACATAACTGAAGGCCATGAGATTGATAGCTATATAGAGTAGAATTTGAAGAAGAAGATACAGGATTTCAACTAATTTGGTAGGATTTTGTTTTTCCCAGCCCACTACATATAGTGTTTAGTGTTATATTCAAATGAGGAGTTTTCAAGTAATTCCTGAGGTAAAAATTGCATTTTCTTGTCAAAACTCTATCCAATTTTTTTCTTCAGAAATTAGAACACCCCTGTTTCAGCAAGAATTAGCTACTGTGGAAAACAAGTATTTGGGATACTAGCATCTATTGGGTCTGACGAGCATAATGCGGAAAATTGGTGATACCCGGCTAGGGCATGTGAATTTTAAATGAATTCTGGGAGAGGGTCAATAGAGAAAATAGACATCCAATAACACAACGAATGGTAGAAAGTGGTCTCCAATAGGCAGCTAGTTTCCTGATGTTCGTCCAATGCACCAACCTAGTTTTGGAGTGTATAATCGTAATGATCTGGATACAAGAGAAATCAGAATAGATGATAATGACCTGCTCATCACCATAAACAGGGAAACCATCAGTGAATGTTTTTGACTACCAGAGAGAGAGGTTTGTACTGACTCCAATTTCTTATTGTCTCACCAGAGATACAGTGAAAAGAAGGGGCAATACAGAAATTTGATTGCTAGGGAGTAGTTTGCCACTCCAAAGAAGGGAAAATCAAAATTACCTAAGATAAAATTTCAGATATGGTTGTTCTCTTGCATAGACTCAAAGGTAATAAAAATGCTCATGATTTTGAAGATTGGATGTTCTTCATCCAAATAACTATTGTTGGAGAGTAATACTTAGATTGGGCATTCAATGTTAGTGAGCAATCACATTCCACGATAGTAGGTTTCCCTTTAAATAGGATTTTCTATATGTCTTCATACTTGTTCTATGCTGTAGATTGAACTGGGTAGTGGTCAGAACTTTGCTCTGCAGAAGTATATGACGATGATGTTCAAACTTATAATTATTACACTCAATTGCAGCTTGAGAATAGTCACAAAAAGTTCAGGAGGGTAAATGATGCATTTACTATGAGATTATTAAGGGGGAGACAAGGTGACTTGGGTCAGAGGATCTCCCCTGAGGCTATACAGTCGATTTATCAATATGGCGACCACTATATTCAGTTACAGATATTTACCTATATCAGAGTAGGAGGCTTTGATGATTTACCATATAGGCTGCCTAAGTGTGCTGAGGATAAGTTCGTCCTTCTAGAAATCTGCAGACAAGTAGCTAAAGTCAATCAATAAAAAGTGCTCTGAGAGGAGAAAGGCAGGTATCCAATCCCCTATAGGCCTTGCACTCTACTCATGTAAATCATAATCTAATAACCTTAATATTTAAAGAGATGCGATAAAATATTCTGTGCAATATTTCCCTTTGACAGCAAATATTTTGTGAAGAATAACCTGTGATTGGGTCCAACTTTCTACCAGCTTCCAACCTTGAGGATTATTGGGTAAACTATGCCAACGATTATGAGGTGAGAAGAAGCTGGATGAGAATATCACTCAAACAAAGTGTCACTTTCCAATCGAATTGGGATGTTTTAGGTGTTGAAGATGATGAGGTAAATCTTGTAGATCAATCTTCATCAACCATATCCAAATGCAACCAATTATGCATGTAGATTGGAGTATCAGGGAGACAAAAGATATTGGGGTCAAAACTACTGTTCTAAAAAGAACTCAAGAATGGTTGGCCAAGAAGGCCGAAACATCAAAACTGCAGCCACAAGGAGCAACCCAGGCTCAACACAGACAACTTCAACATCTGGCAGATTGCTTCCTCCTGGCCAACAAATGATTCCACCTAGTGGAGAAGGTGATGGCAAGGAACCCCCAGAAAAGAGAAGGAAACTAGAGAAGACTTGTAGAGATGCACCTCCAAAGAATAAGGAAGCCAAGAAAGACAAAGAGATCCTCATAGAGAAGATTGTTGAAGATTCATCTGAATCTTAGCCAGGTGAATCCCTTCCTAATGACTTATCTGAACATCCACAGAGTATTTCAGGAAGGCCTCCACCTTGATCCAACTCCTACTGAACATAATATCACTAAGACTCCCCCTTTGAGAAGAGCTCTACATTTTGTATATCGTGGTCCTCAATCAGAAGCAAGGACCTTAGCTACTCCCTCCTCTCCTTCATGGCTGGAAAATATTCTTTCTAAAAGAAGAGGAAAGTAATTCAAGCTAATCTACCACACAGAGATGTTGTTGGACAGCTGTTGCAGAGAATTTCTAAAGCCAAGAAACTGAAGACTGCATCTAGATTGATGGAGAATGGCAACACTGGGCCTTTACATGTTGAGATAGCTCAACCTTCTGCCCAAAAGGAGTCCAATCAGCCTCTGCCAACAAACACAATATAACCAAGATTAACTTGGGACCATCTAGCAGAAGATGGAGATGTACACAATTTCCAAGTTACTGCCTCAAAGCTGGTTTAGAGAACAGCCAAAGATAAACAAGATAAAGAGATAAACAAAATAAGAATGAATTGAAGAAGCTAGCGCAGGTCCTTATTGATTGTTTGAAATCTTTGGTTCAGCCAACTTCCCAACCTATAAGTCAAGCAAGTTCCTCTTTTGACCCAATCTAAAGAGCCTAACTGGCTCGTTCTGATTTCTTTCTCTTAATTTGAAATATTTGCAATTCTTATTTCAATTAAAGTCTCATAAAAAACAATTACAATGATATTTCCATCAATTTGAAATAATCAAATCAGAACAAAGAATTCTTTCAAACATTTATTAATTTGAATTCTCATGTCAAACAAAGATCACATAACAATCATTATTCATTAAAGAAAATCAATGGCACCTGTATCTCCAATTTTCCTCCTAATGTTGTCTAGGTCCACAAGTAAGATAGCTGCCACCTAGAAGTTAATGTGTGACTGCCTATTAATGAAACGCAGGCCCAGACTGTTGCAGAAACGGCCCTGGAATTGATTCACATGGGCAGGGAAGGGTGATGTTTCAACCTTTCTTGGTCCCATGTACCAAGTCTGGAGTTGACGCAGCTAATAATTTAATGTGCCCTTGCTGTTTCATAACCGTTTCCCTTCAATATATTAACGCAGCCAGTCTGAATACAAACTTCCAGCAATTATGATGATTCCTCAGCCAATCACTTTCAGCTAACAATTATGGAGATACATCAGCCTCCAATTCAACTTTCTTATTCTTCAGAATAAATAATAATCAATCACTATGAGAGTAAATCGATTATTAATCTGCAGAAATCGATTATTAATCTGCAGATTTCAGACTTCACTCAATTCCAGTATACATCAGCACTGGACTGTATCTCAAAATCAGAACGAGCTCTCTCCTGTAAGAAGACCAAGCTCAATAATCTCAGAAGAACTTTCTCCAAAAATGAAGACCAAGCTCCAGAAACCCTAGCTTTTCCAAGCCAAGTGAAATTCTCACATAAACAATTTATCAAATCAACAATGGTCAAATGAAAGTGCTTTTTCGAGTTATACTTATAGCTTTTTCGGAAAAAGCACAGTTTCACTTTTTTCATATTAAAGGCTTTTAAATGATAATTTCACTTTATAACATTAAAGTTATAAAGTACTTAAGTTATTAAATTAAATGATAAAGCACAGTTTCACTTTTTTCATATTAAAGGCTTTTAAATGATAATTTCACTTTATAACATTAAAGTTATAAAGTACTTAAGTTATTAAATTAAAATACTTTAATTTAATAACGATAACTTTAAAAACAAAAGCCACTGAATTTTGTTGACTGAAACAAACTCATTTCCGACACCAGAGCCCAAACGCCAACTACCCTGCCGAAAATAACCCACTGCCAAAAATAGCCAACTGTTAAAAATAAACTTACTATAAATAGTAAGTCTCTCAAATTGGAGATTCCTTGAAGCTCGATCCTGAAACATCTGACACTCCGTGCAGACACCCTGCTAATCCTGGCCATACCCAAAATATCACTTACTAAAAATAGTAAGTCAACCAAATTGACCCGAACGAAGAGCAGACCTGATAAACTGAATCTCCAAAATGGAATCCCAACATTGTCTCTCACATCTGACCCCCTCTGATCACCTAATTAGCTTGCGAGGGTCGCCAACCAAGCTAATCCCAAAAGCCTGAAAAAGGGGACATTACAATCCTCCCTTCCCAAGATTGCTTGTCCTCAAGCAATCAGGAAACACAAGCAACATCACAAACCACCCGGATCCCAAGGATGGTCATGAGTAATATCCCAATCAACCTCATACTCCTGTAGCGAAACCAACAACATCAACAGAACCAACATCAGTAACTAAGAATCTGCACTCAACACTCGAATTGACAATGCTGCAACAGGATCACTACGTGGGAAAAACTCAACCGGGAGTAACTCAACCAGCAGACTGGACTTGTTCCCAGTCTTTGCACTAACCAAATCATCATACCAGTCATCAAAAGGATGTGCTGAAGAACTGTGTGACTGATAGATATCCTGAATGTGAGGATCAAATGTAAAGCTATAAGCACTCCTCACCGTGTACACCCCTGAAAAACTGATCAGCTAGGCCTAACTGGCTTCCTGTGCAATCTGCCTGATGAGTAGGTGCACAAATCGGATCCCAAACGTCATCAACATCATGATCGTACATCTCCTGTAAGGGATCATTACTAAACTCAAACAGTGGATTGTCATAGTTCATGCCAACATCCACATCAAATAAATGGTTGTTCACAAAGTGAACAGCACCCGTCCGCTAATCTGATCCATAAAACGGTGAACTCTGAGAGACATGATATGTGATCGGCTCTACTTGTATGGACTCATGTCTCCGTGAATCAGCACTATCTACAGCACAAAAAGACATAGTGCGTAGACTCCCCTCAGTAATGCCCGGCAACACATACTCTCTACCCTAGTACTCAAATCTGATCTGCATCGGGCTCACACTAAGGCAAAACTCCTTAATCTCTTGTATCCACTGCATCTCAAAAACTACATCCATCTCCCCCAAATCAAACACATAGAAATCAGCTATCAACTCATAATCACCAAGAAATGAAGAAAGATCTCGGATGCGCCTGGTACAGGTGAAATTGTAGCCATCAGCTACCTTGACTCCAAAACCTACAAACTCCTCTACCTGAAGTCCACACTGACTAACAAGTCGCTCATGAATAAAATTGTGCATGGCTCCAGTATCCAACATAGCAACATAGGGTTGTCCTTCCACTAATCCCTTCAGTCTGAAAGCAGAGGGAAGTGGTACAGAGGTGGACAACACAATTGGAAATAGTTTGGCTTTAGTACCAAACTCTGGAGTAACTCTCTACTCCTCTGTATCAAAACTAGCAGCCTAATGAGAAGACTCAGCCTCACTCTCACCAGAATAAACCCACATAGAGCGATTCACCCTGCCCTTAAGCCTCATAGTACAAGTATGCTCTCTATCATAAGGCTCTTTGCACCAATAGCAAAGCTGCCTCCTCAAATTCTCTCGCGTGGCATCATCAAGTCTACCTGCAGGCTTCTTTCTGTTAATAGCTGGTGGAGGTACCTCATCTGTAGGAGGAATAGTAGGACTAGGAGTAGACTTGCCCCGTGAAACAGAAGGCTCAAGATTTCTTGCCTTCTTCATAGCATCTCGTAAAGTGGGTGGATCTAGGGACTTGACCCATCCTCTGTACGGCTCTGACAAGCCCTCTATGAAAAGCATGACTCTTCTCTCGAAGATGTCATATACCATAACTGATAGATGCTGAAACTCACTGATGAAGGCCTCAAGACCACCTGTCTGTCTCAGCTGAGCTAACTCTCTGAAATAGGTCTCCGGATCCTTCCGATCAAACCACTCTATCAATCTATCTATAAACTCCTGAACTGCACAATATGATCATGATGCGGAGACACTAATCCATGATACCACCAATCATGAGCAACCCCATCCAAATGAAGCACAACAAATCGAATAGCGTCCTCCTCAAACATAGGACAAAGTGAAAGATAAGTGTCTAGCTTGTGGACCCATGCTCTAGCTATAGTCTTTCCACTTCCATCGAAGTGGTCTAAAGTCAACTTGCTGGTTGCCTGCTTTAATTCATTTTGCCTAGGTCTTTGCCTCGTGTCAGGAGTTGGCCTGCCTCTAGAATGCTCACGCTTCTGCGTCAGATATCTGTCAAAATTTAAATTTCTTTTTAGTGCCTCAGGAAGCGCATCCCACTCTGCAAAATGTGTCACCATGTCATCGACAAATGGTGCAGGCTCTAGCTCAACACTAACTGCATCCAACTTTGGCCTCAAGAATGTCAAACAATGAGGCATGTCATAAGTACCAGTATGATTAGCTTTGTAATCTCGCCTGTCATCAGCTTGTGACCTGTGTGAGCTCACTGAAACACTCCGCGCACCTCTGTCTCTAGCACCTGGGAATGCAATGTGCTATAGTGTCTGAAAGTTGTTGCAATACAGTTACAACATGATGCTGAGCTGACCATCAGCAATATTTCTGAAAGCATCTCTGGCCTCCTTGTCCATATCATTTCTGGTATCATTCCTGTTTTCTGCCTGTTCATTCTGTGGGCCTTGATCATAACCTTCAGAAGGTGGTGAATTTCTACCCCTGTGGGTATAGTGCACACCCGATACAAATCTATCTGCCATTATTTATTTTCATACCCTTTCAGGATGGCAAGATCAGTGCTCTGATACCACTGTAAAGAGCCTAACTGGCTCCTTTTGATTTCTTTCTCTTAATTTGAAATATTTGCAATTCTTATTTCAATTAAAGTCTCATAAAAAACAATTACAATGATATTTCCATCAATTTGAAATAATCAAATTAGAACAAAGAATTCTTTCAAACATTTATTAATTTGAATTCTCATGTCAAACAAAGATCACATAACAATCATTATTCATTAAAGAAAATCGATGGCACCTGTATCTCCAATTTTCCTCCTAATGTTGTCTTGGTCCACAAGTAAGATAGCTACCACCTAGAAGTTAATGCGTGACTACCTATTAATGAAACGCAGGCCCAGACTGTTGCAGAAACGGCCCTGGAATTGATTCACGTGGGCAGGGAAGGGTGATGTTTCAACCTTTCTTGGTCCCATGTACCAAGTCTGGAGTTGACGCAGCTAATAATTTAATGTGCCCTTGCTGTTTCATAACCGTTTCCCTTCAATATATTAACGCAGCCAGTCTGAATACAAACTTCCAGCAATTATGATGATTCCTCAGCCAATCACTTTCAGCTAACAATTATGGAGATACATCAGCCTCCAATTCAACTTTCTTATTCTTCAGAATAAATAATAATCAATCACTATGAGAGTAAATCGATTATTAATCTGCAGATTTCAGACTTCACTCAATTCTAGTATACATCAGCACTGGACTGTATCTCAAAATCAAAATGAGCTCTCTCCTGTAAGAAGACCAAGCTCAATAATCTCATAAGAACTTTCTCCAAAAATGAAGACGAAGCTCCAAAAACCCTAGTTTTTCCAAGCCAAGCGAAATTCTCACATAAACAATTTATCAAATCAACAATGGTCAAATGAAAGTGCTTTTTCGAGTTCTACTTATAGATTTTTCGGAAAAAGCACAATTTCACTTTTTTTATATTAAAGGCTTTTAAATGATAATTTCACTTTATAACATTAAAGTTATAAAGTACTTAAGTTATTAAATTAAAATACTTTAATTTAATAACAATAACTTTAAAAACAAAAGCCACTGAATTCTGTTGACTAAAACAAACTCATTTCCGACACCAGAGCCCAAATGCCAACTGCCCTGCCGGAAATAACCCACTGCCAAAAATAGCCAGCTGCTAAAAATAGACTTACTATAAATAGTAAGTCTCTCAAACTGGAGATTCCCTGAAGCTCGATCCTGACACTGTGCAGTCACCCTGCTAATCCTGGCCATACCCAAAATACCACTAACTAAAAATAGTAAGTCGACCAAATTGACCTAAACGAAGAGTAGACCTGATAAACTGAATCTCCAAAATGGAATCCCAACACTGGCTTTGACATCTGACCCCCTCTGATCACCTGATTAGCTTGTGAGGGTCGCCAAACCAAGCTAATCCCAAAAGCCTAAAAAACGGGGACATTACACCCAAGTTCTTTTACAGGTAAAGAAAGGGTGAATAAAGTACAAAGTTGTGGATTATGGTAGAGTAGTTGAAGAATGGGTGAAAGATATTAAAGCTAAGGGGGTGCATCTATTGAAAACATAAGAAAAGTTTATGGGGACAAAGGTCATTAAAATAGAGATTGCAAATACCAAGCATGAAGAGGCTATATGGAAGTAGGTAGATAAAGAGTTAAAAGATATCTTAGACTTGGGCATAGATAAAGTAGTGGCTAAACACATTCTCCCAAGTGTTGATGACACAATATGCATAATGTGGAGAAAGAGCATAGAGTGGAGGGGTACATTCCTGAAACAGAAATTAATAGACCAAAACAAATTACTTAAGGATTTCTATCGGAACAAGTCTGGTATCCATTAAGAGCTTCCAGCCATTGGAGTGCATTTGAAGAAGAAAGAAAATGTTGGAGATGCAACTATAGAAGAGCTGAAAGGTGAATTTGAAAAAGTCATAGAAGAACTTTTCAACAAATAGGTATTTTGTAAGGAGAATATGAGTATGTTGGCAGCAATTGATGCAGCCTTGGCACAGTTTGATGATCCCCAGGCAACCTACCTGACTAAACTAGATGGTATTAGGGGAAAAGACATTGTAGAAGCTATGAATGAAGAACGTCATTATTCCCCAACACACAGAAATGCCAGCAGTCACTCAAGCACTCAAGGATTAAAAGGCTAGGGAGGCAGCCCAACAAGCAGAAGGCAATAGAGTAGAGGAAGACCCCCAAAATGTGCCACCTCAACGATGACTTTATTTGCCTATGAAAATATTTATGAGTTCTCAAATGTTTTATATTATAAAATTTTAACTGCTTTAGAAGAAACTGTTTCAAAGAATTCGATGGACGGTTACTTTTAGAAGTCTCTAAATACATAACTAATGGACATTGTTAAGCATGCCCAACTTTTCAAAAGCTTGATACTGATTATTAAGTAGAAATGAAAAAAGTTTTGCCAATTGGAAAGGAATTTGCAAGTCTGTGCACTTGTAAAATTAAATATTTATGTTTTGAAATAATCACAAGTTTTTGTGCTTCAGTTTATTTCCAATTATCATACTTATGCGTGAGTGTGGTACAAATTTACAAAGTATTTGTTTAAAAGTTCATATTTTTCTACTGAACTTATAGTCTGTGTATTGGTGTATTATTTTAAGATTTATAGTCATTTGTTGTAGAGAAGTTCTTAACCGGTAGAATAAATATTTATTTTATTAATGGTCCAGTATGTAATATATAAGATTAGATTTTTCTAGTTCAGTTTAGTTAGAATCTTTCTTTTTTAGTAGTTTGTTTTCTTCAGTTTCTTTTAGAAACCTTAGAAATGTAATTGCCTTTATAAAGTTGCTTATTTCTCATTAATAAACAAGCAATTACCCATCTCATTTTGCTTCATGGTATCAGAGCAGGAAAACCAAATTTGGTTTTTCTAAAAAAATTTGAATGAGATTTTTTCAAGTTCTTTGAAAAACAAATTTTTTCAGTTTAGGTTTTTTTACATGGGTTTCTGGGCAGGTATTCTCTCTCTGCAATTTGCGAGAGAAAGATCGTGTGTAAAGGTTGTTTGTCTACAAAATTGGTCTGTAAATCGCCTGTGCGGTTCTAGTATTTCATTTGTCATGCGACTTCAGTTTTTACAACCTCTTGATGGTTGTTTTATAGCCATACCAACAATAGAATAAAATATTGAGATACCTTATCCTCTCTTGAGCAAAATCATGTGTACACTAAGATGGCGAAAGATTATACAATATACTTCAAGGTTCTTTTATGTCAGTTCTTGACTGTGGATAAGCTCAACGGTTGATGTGATATGATGGTATCACGAGGGGACTTATGTACTCGTTCTCAAGATGTTTCAAACGATACTAGCTATGGGAGCTTTCGGAATATATGGCAATGAAAGTACTCTTATTTTTCGTGATATATGTTGAAAGTAAATGAGAGTAGGGTTGAGAGATCTATTCTAATCCTAAGAACTTGAAAGATGAATACTGCTATGATGAAATCTACCAAACTTTTCTCTGCCAAATTCAACAACTACACAAAGCTGGTGCAATCTTCAAGGGTTGTGCAAATAATTTTCATATCACAATGAACACCGTCATAACGAACAATGTACATCAATGATAGAAGTAAAGCATTCACATAAGGGCTCAGAACCAACCTCACACTATGCTTAGGAATCACCTACGAACAAAAAGTATGAGCAAGACGATTCAATCATAACACTATTATCAATCGCATTCATCAAAGCACTTGAAAAAAATTCTATTCTAAGTGAGGGAACAAAGAGAACGTGCAAGCACCAAAATACATAAAGAAATCATCAAACTTCAATGACAGCTTTATTATCTTGGTAGCTCTTAAGAAACAATCTCAAAATTCGCTCCTTACAAATGAGAAGTGGGTACTTTATATAGGTCTCAGATTACAATGGGTGGCCCAGATTGAAACAAAATTCATGGCCCAAATTCTACCACCTCAACACTAATTAGGGTTAGGGCAAAGAAATAGAATCTACAATAAATGAGAGGATCCACATGGGCCAACCAAAAGGAAGTCACTCACTTAGTGGGGAATGTTAGAATAACTGAGAGGGGGGGTGAATCAGTTAGATCAGTTATCCAATAGTCCCAAATACAAAATGTATCACTTAAAACAAATCAGCAAATTTCTGCAGCTCGGTAACATAAAATACTAAACTGTTTGTGCCTTTACCAATTACCAATCAAATGACTTACTGTAATTACCGACCAAATCAAATATGTAATATGTAAAGTATGATAACCAAACATTCATCACAATAAACACATACAACAATGATTTAATGTGGAAACCATGTTAAGGGAAAAACCACCTAGGACCGGTAACCCAAAATAATTTTCACTCTTTTGAAGTGAGCTCGGTGAAGAGCCAACCCTGTTAAAGGTTACAAAACACACTGTAAGGTGTGACCTTGTTAGAGGATTTAAGACTAACAGTTATCATCCAACCAGCATTCACTATGGGGTTGATAGGATAACAATGTACATTCTATGAATGACATAGGGCAATCATAAGACGGTTAAGTCCACTCGGTTAAAAGAATTTTCTGTTACAATGGTTAAACTGAAACAATAGGTGATCTGATTACAATACAACTTGATTTTGCAGATGTTCAGATCTATTCTAAGCCCATACAAATCCTTTGATCAATATTTCAAATCAGTTCTTCAATATTCAATAACTTACTGTCACTCAGTAATAGTTCTCTGACGCTCGGTTAACTCTGCATTTCGGTTCTCCTTCAACAAGTCTGATCGGGCATACATGAAACTCTGTTCACTTGAAATCTCTGCAGTCTCCTTCTGGCATAGTTTCAAGAATGAAACCAATGTCTCTTATATAGACAAGTAAACCGTTTTCTTTTCATCCATCAAATTTTGCCGCTTAATCTCCTTCGTAGATTGCCGCTTAAACCTTCCTCGGCAAATGTGTCTATAACTCATTTCAATTCTATCCTTTAGATCTTCTTCGAATTTTGTTAGCCATGGATCTCATAACAAACTTTTTCTTCAACCTCGAAATCATACACATTATAGCTCATCAATTTCTGTCGACTAAACTAAACATTTAATTCCTTCATCCATACTCGGTTAACAAAGAAATGCGTCGGTGAAAACAAGCTCGGTTGATACTGTCGCTCGGTATACACTACACTAGCTCGGTGCATATTGAAGTGTTTCATTTACCGACCACACTGCTTTGTACAGTTTTGCTTCCTTCTTCATCATAGATGAATGCAACATAATCAAGTCAATAACATAAGGTCATAGACTCATCAATAAGTTACCCAAAGTGTTCCTTATCCTCATCTGTCATATCCATCTTCCTCATGTAGATATTTTTGTTCTTCATCTCTTTCTCCCTTCTACAGATGTTTAGATGTTTGTAACTTACATGATAAGTACTGTCAAAACTAGTTGCCATCAATGACAACATATTATTGATTTATGACAGTCCCAACCGGTGTTGAGAGGGGAGGGGTGAATCAGCACTTGAAAATTTTTTTCTTTTTTTTTCTTTAATCCAGTGAAGTAAACTTACAGCACAAAAGCAAGCAGTTCTAAGCAAATAAAACAGTAAGTGAACAAACACAAAGTGACACCAAATTTATCACGTGGAAACCCGGTTAGGGTGAAAACCACGCTGTGAGGAGACCTCACAATATTTGTACTCTTCTGAAGTATGCCCTGTTAAGAGCCTACTCGGTCAAGGGATAAAACGCACTTGTTAGGTGCGACCCGGTCAAGGCATTTGTTACAGTAAAGTCTGTTAAGACCTGCCCGGTTAAAGGACTTCAAACACCTTGAAAGATGTCACCCGGTTAAGGGATTTTGATACAAGGGACCTATTAGAGTCCACCCAAATACTGGGATTTGTCTATTGTAGTTTGCTAGAAAACAATAGAATCAAGATCTTTACAGAAGGCTCTGCTTAGCCAGATGTGATCTCTATTTGTGCTCTACTGAGAATTATCACCGGTTGACACAGGTGTATTCTCAACTGTTGTTGTGCTGCCTTGCACAACCTATTATCTTTCTTTGTCGATTTTCTCTAACCCTTTCTTCTGTAGCATATAGGGTCACTCTTTTTCTCAACAGAATGAAGGCAACTTTTATTCTTGACAGTCGTAAGAATATATAGAGTTATGTTGCTTTGACTGTGCCTGAAATGCACGACCTAATCTTGAGATCTTTTGATTACATTACTCAGCAGAGTACTGGTTTGCTGAGCAAACATCCGATACATTCTCTAGTTTTATGAAGAAAGCAATAGTTGCGTGCCAAGCAACTTTCCTTCATAGGAGATAACTCCTTGATTTAAAGCCACTAAATCCGGTTTTAAATCCTTCAGTCGCGCCTCAAGAAACCATTGATTCCGGCTTTAAATCCTTTACCTACGCCTCAAACCAATCACCAAGACAACTCAAGATCACTCGAATTTACTGCAATAAATCCCGGTCAAGAGGAGTTGGTTGGAACAGACAGTTGACTATGACTTCCTCAGTTCATACCGGAGTCTTATAATATATCGGTTGAGTTCTTCATGCTATAAACAGGTAAGAGTCTGCTGTTGTCTCTTTCTTGGCTTACCGGTTACATTTCCTTGGTGTGCTTCCTTTTGTGCCGATTACCAGTTGCATTGTCCCGGTTGTGTTATAGACATTAGTTGGATATGCTTTTATTTGTACTTGTCTATACTTGTCTATGCTTAGTGTAGAGACCGATTTCACAGCCTCTCTTGATGAAGAGTTCCCTCTATAGAGATAACAAATCTCTATCCTCTTTTGCCAATCAATGACAACACTCGAACCGGTAGAGAGCTTACCGGTTAGTGATGCCAAGAATCTCCCTCTTTGGCATTGATCGCAAAAATATGATAGGTAATCATATTCTCCCTCTTTTTGACAATAGAATGCCAAAAGGCTAATCAGAGAGATTTGCATACTCTGCTCCCCTTGCGAGCAGCAGTCCTTTTCATCAATTCATAAAAGATAAGATGTAACCTTTTGTTTGAATCATAATGAACTGATGGCTCCCTGTTGATGATTACTGATGATTTGAGAGGGGTACAACCCCCAGTCTACCTCTAAGATACTCAAAAGTACTCTTTGGTAATGGCTTTGTGAATATATCAGCAATTTGTTCTTTGGTGGACACATACTCCAATCTTACTTCTTTGTTCCGTACAAGTTCCCTCAAGTAGTGATACTTGATAGCAATGTGCTTGGTCTTAGAGTGCATAACAGGATTTTTGGATATGTTTATGGCACTAGTACTGTCACAGTGAATTGCGATCGGTTCAAGTACCTGTTCCTGAATACCTTCCAGCAGTTGTTTGATCCAGATCACTTGTGTGCAGTTTATTGCAACAGCAACATATTCAGCTTCAACAGTGGATTGTGAAATGCAATTATGCTTCTTACTTGTCCACGATACTATTCTTCCACCTAGAAAGAATGCACCACCACTTGTGCTCTTTCTATCATCCACGTTGCCAGCCCAGTCTGCATCTATGTAGACTTTAATTTGGAATCCACCCTCGTGTAGAAACCTTAAGCCATATTCCTCGATTCCCTTTAGATATCTGAAGATTGTCTTCACTGCAATTAGATGTGTTTCTTTGGGATTAGCAGAGAACCTTGCCACTATGCCAACTGCATGAGCAATGTCCGGTCTGCTGTGAACAACATACTGCAATTTTCCTATCATGGACCGATACATTGTTTCATTTACTTCTTTGGCATCATCCTCCTTTGATAACTTAAGATTAGTTATCATTGGAGTTCCAACCGGTTTGGATTCTTCTAGTCCAAAAGCCTTGAGAATTTTTTTTATGTACTTGGACTGAGAGATGAAGATACCTTCTTTTAGCTGATGGACCTGTAGTCCAATAAAGAATTTTATGGGCCCTATCATAGACATCTCAAATTCTTTCTTCATTTCTTCAGCAAATGCTTTGCTCATTTTGTTATCTCCTCCAAAGATGATGTCGTCAACAAAGATTTCAGCAATTAGGTTTCCATCCTTTCCGGTTTTAAGATACATATTGTTGTTGTCACCAGTTCTGATGAATCCAATTGTCAGAAGATATGAATGCAACCTTTCATACCAAGCCCTTGGGGCCTGCTTGAGCCCATAGAGAGCCTTTTTTAGTTTGCAAACCATATCAGTCTTTTGAGCAGACGTAAACCCTTCTGGTTGCTCAATGTAGACTTCTTCCTCCAGTATTCCATTGAGGAATGCAGACTTCACATCCATCTGGTACACTTTAAAGCCTTTGTGAGCTGCATAGGCAAGAAGAATTCTCACCCCTTCCAGTCTGGCTACTGGTGCAAAAGTTTCTCCATAGTCTAGTCCAGCTTCCTAAGCATAGCCTTTGCAAACTAGCCTTGCTTTATTTCTGATGATTTTACCATCCTCATTCAGTTTGTTTTTGTAAACCCATTTAGTCCCAATGACATTTTTGTCATGAGGTCTAGGCACAAGTTCCCATGTGTTATTCTTTTCTATTTGCTCAATTTCTTCGTCCATGGCCTTGACCCAATTTTCATCTTCAAGGGCTTCTCTGGTGGTTTTGGGCTCAACACATGAGAGAAGACAAACATTCTCTTTGGCCTTTTTCCTGGTCAGGATGTTCCAATGTCTGTCACCAATTATATTGTCAGTAGAGTGATATGTGACATACCTTGGAAGAGTTGGCCTTGGTCCGGTTCATCTTGTTGAGCAATATCTTCGTCATGGTTCTGAACATCTACTTGTTCACCATCCTGGGGTGTCCTATCAGCTTCGGGCACAGTCTCTCGCTCTTGATTTCTGTCAGTGGGAGTTGCCTCCTCTTCTTCAGTTGTTGCTTCATGGAACTCAAAGACATCTCCTCCATTAGTAAGTTTAAGATTTTCATGATTGACATGTCCGGTCTTCTTATTTGGTTCTGATGATTCATCAATTTTTACATTGATGCTTTCAATTATCTTGCTTGTTCTTTTGTTCAGACACCGATAAGCTTTGCTTTTGGTAGAATAACCCAAAAACATTCCTTCATCGCTCTTGGGATCAAACTTCCCAGAAAACATTTCTCTTTTGATATAGCATTTACTACCAAAGATTCTAAAGTAGCCTACACTAGGAGTATGCTTAAACCATAGTTCGTAAGGCATCTTACCGGCTCCCTTTTTGACTTGAACTTGGTTGATTGTATAGACAGCGGTGCTGACAGCTTCTCTCCAGAAGTGATGAGGAAGATTCTTTTGGATCAACAGGGTTCTAGCACAGTCGATCAGCATTTTGTTTCTTCTTTTTGCTACTCGATTCTGTTGAGGAGTCCTAGGTGCAGAGAACTATCTCTGTATGCCATGTTCCTCACAGTAATGAGTAAACTCCTGAGAGGTGTACTCACCTCCTCTGTCTGACCTCAGACATTTCAAGCTTCTACCAGTTTCCTTTTCCACTCTAGCCTTGTAAACTTTGAACATGTGAAAGGCTTCCGATTTCTCATGGAGAAAGAGTGTCCACATCATTCTTGAGAAATCATCTACAAACAGCATGAAATACCGGTCTCCATGATAGCTCTTTGTCCTCATTGGTCCACACAGGTCTGTGTACAAGATCTAAGATATTTTCAGCAGAGAAGGACTTGCTACTGAAACTTGCTCCTGTCAGTTTTCCTAACTGACAATCCTTACAAATACCACCCATGGGTTTTGCAATTTCTGGGATTCCTCTGACCGATTTCTTCTTGCTCACTTTAACAATGCTATTGAAGTTTATATGGCAGAGTCTCTTGTGCCATAGTCAGCTATTGTCTTCTTTGGAGATAAGACCAATCTTGCTTGATTCTCTTTTGACGGAAGCAATTAAACAGGCTCCTTCTGTTGAGTCTAGGTAGAACAGATTACCTTTGCTCTGTCTACCGGTTGCAACATGAGATCCAGATTGATTTTTACTACGCAGGAGCCTTGACTGAATTCCAACTGGAAACCTTTGTTGTTCAGCTGTGCAACACTCATCAGGTTGTACCTGAGTCCTTCGACCTAGTACACGTCTTCATAGACAGCATTGTTGCAGAGAACAATAGATCCCTTACCCTTGATGGCACAAGGGGCATTGTTTCCAAATGTGACTGATCCGCTGTCGTTGAGCTCCAAGTTGATGAACTTGCTCTTGTCACCGGTCATATGGTGAGTACATCCACTATCAATGATCCAATCGTCATACTGATGAGATCTGGATATGAGTGTGACTTCATTAAGAGCTGGGCTCTCCTCCTTTATTGCAACAAATGCAATTTTTGGATCTTCTGAGTCTTCAGACTCATTGTCTGTGACCCCTTCCTCCGCAAGATAGCATTACTGCTTTGCTTTGTTCTTGAACCGGTCTCTTTTGTCTCTGTTTTCATTATCTGGACATCGGGCAGCAATGTGTCCTATTTTGTTGCAAGAGAAGCATTTTAAAAGGAGTTTCCCTTTATATTTCCCTTTCCCTCTGGGGAATCTCTTAGCAATCAGAGCTTCAAACTCATCTTGCTTCGTCTCCTCTGAGAGCAGATTCTCAATGAGGTTGTCAATCTTACCGGTAGAGGCGTTACCGGTTTCTCTTCCCTTTTTGGTGGAAGAGGCATTGACGGATGATTTAAATGTTGCTTCCTGAACGGATAGGCTATTATCAAAGTTGCTTAATTCAAAAGCAGCCAACTTACCGATTAGGGAGTCTAGGGTGACTTGATCATTGCTCACGGATCTGAGCTCTTGAATGGCAGAGATCTTTATGGCATACTGAGGTCTGAGAGTTCTTAGTATTTTGCTCCCCACCTCTTCTTCAGTCAACTTGCCTCCAGCACTTCTGATGGAGTTGATCACTTCCTTGATTCGGTTGCTATATTGCTCGATATCTTCTCCATCATTCATCCTTATGTCGTCATACTTTCCCCTGAGGCTTTCGACCTTGGGTCTCTGAACATTGGGATCTCCTCCATAGACTGTTTGTAACTTTTTCCACATTTTGCAGGCGGAGTTAAGATGTTCAATTTCAGCATACACGTGGTAGGGTAAGGTGCTGGCTATCATGTCCATAGCAGTTGTGTGCTCAGTCTTGATTTTCTCTTCATCAGGTGTCAAGGTGCCAATGGGCTCACTGTAGTCGTTGGTAACATGAATCCAGTACTGGTCACCGTTGGTCTTCATATACAGCTTCATTCTGCTGCACCATAAGGTGAAGTTTTCTTTTGAAAACTTTCGTCCTTCCTTTCTCATCATCATAGCTTTCTCTCTGCGGTTAAGCAACAAAGAAGAACAAAACTTGGCTCTGATACCAATTGACAGTCCCAACCGGTGCTGAGAGGGGAGGAGTGAAACAGCACTTGAAAAATTCTTTCTTTTTTTTTCTTTAATCCAATGAAGTAAACTTACAGCACAAAAGCAAGCAGTTCTAAGCAAATAAAACAATAAGTGAACAAACACAAAGTGACACCAGATTTATCATGTGGAAACCCAGTTAGGGTGAAAACCACGCTGTGAGGAAACCTCACAATATTTGTACTCTTCTAAAGTATGCCCTATTAAGAGCCTACCTGGTCAAGAAATACAACGCACTTGCTAGGTGCGACCCAGTCAAGGGATTTGTTACAGTAAGGTCTGTTAAGACCTGCCCGGTTAAGGGACTTCAAACACCTTGAAAGATGTCACCCGGTTAAGGGATTTTGATACAAGGGACCTATTAGAGTCCACCCAAATACTGGGATTTGTCTATTGTAGTTTGCTAGAAAACAATAAAATCAAGATCTTTACAGAAGGCTCTGCTTAGCCAAATGTGATCTCTATTTGTGCTCTACTGAGAATTATCACCGGTTGACACAGGTGTATTCTCAACTGTTGTTGTGCTGCCTTGCACAACCTATTATCTTTCTTTGTCGATTTTCTCTAACCCTTGCTACTTCTCTAACCCTTGCTTCTGTAGCATATAGGCTCACTCTTTTTCTCAGCAGAATGAAGGCAACTTTTATTCTTGACAGTCATAAGAATATTTAGAGTTATGTTGCTTTGACTGTGCCTGAAATGCACGACCTAATCTTGAGATCCTTTGATTACATTACTCAGCAAAGTACTGGTTTGCTGAGCAAACATCTGATACATTCTCTAGTTTTATGAAGAAAGCAGTAGTTGCGTGCCAAGCAACTTTCCTTCATAGGAGATAACTCCTTGATTTAAAGCCACTGAATCCGGCTTTAAATCCTTCAGTCGCGCCTCAAGAAACCATTGATTCCAGCTTTAAATCCTTTACCTGCGCCTCAAACCGATCACCAAGACAACTCAAGATCACTCGGATTTATTGCAATAAATCCCGGTCAAGAGGAGTTGGTTGGAACAGACAGTTGACTATGACTTCCTCGATTCATACCGAAGTCTTATAATATATCGATTGAGTTCTTCATGCTATAAACAGGTAAGAGTTTGCTGCTGTCTCTTTCTTGGCTTACCCGTTACACGTCCTTGGTGTGCTTCCTTTTGCGCGGATTACCGGTTGCATTGTCCCGATTGTGTTATAGACATTAGTTGGATATGCTTTTATTTGTACTTGTCTATACCGGTTGAAGGTCGGTCCTTGGTTGATACTAGGATACTCTCTTCCCTGCTGAGTGCATTATCCGATTGTTGATGCTTAGTGTAGAGACCAATTTCATAGCCTCTCTTGATGAAGAGTTCCCTCTATAGAGATAACAAATCTCTATCCCCTTTTGCCAATCAATGACAACACTCGGACCGGTAGAGAGCTTACCGGTTAGTGATGCTAACAATTTAATCATCTTACATAACAATTCAGTAACTCGGTGATATTTCATCACTAATCTTCAAGTCATTCAGATATTCAATCAATTGTAGTTCATCAATCTCTCCCTTTGGCATTGATGGTAACACAAGAAATATAAAATATGCCATACACATACCAAACATATGTTCCACAACTATATAAGTAAATGTTGTAGCTTGGTAAACTCTCCCTAGCTTGATTTTTAATATGTTTAATCACTACGTTACATAACAGCATTACATGTGCAGACTCTCCTCTGCAGATTTGATCTTTTCAACTTCAGATTGTCTCTCCCTTAGATAAATATCTCATGATCTCTGTCCATACTACTCTCTTTCTTTGTCAACAATCTATTGACATCTTTCTCTGTTTCATATTGAAATCTCTCTCCCTTTGACAACAATGCCAAAGAAAAATATAAAACATACAGCTCTATAGTAGCTAAGTAACTCACTATTGTTCGGTGCATACAATGTATCTTGGTATACTGATTTGCAAATTCTCAAATCTTTCCTTCACAACTCCAGACAAAATCCAAAGTGTGAGCTATGTTGCATCAACATGAATGATCTTCTGATAAGATTAGGCTGATGCAACCTCCAGATGACATTAGTGACCGGTAGACAGGGGAAGAACCCCATGTCTAGTCCTCAAGAATTCAAATGTGTCCTTCGGTAGAGGCTTGGTAAAAATATCAGCAAGTTGCTCCTTTGATGTAACATATTCTAGCTTTACTTGCTTCTCCTGTACTTGTTCTCTTAAGTAGTGATACTTAATAGATATATGCTTTGTTTTTTAATGCATCACTAGATTCTTTGAAATATTTATTGCACTAGTGTTGTCACAATATATAATCACTGGCTCAGTGATTACCTCATTCATGCCTTCCAACACTTGTTTGATATATGCAATATTTGAACAGTTTGTAGCAGCAGCAACATACTCTGCTTCGGCTGTAGACTGGGAAATACAAGGTTGTTTCTTACTTGTCCAAGTTACAAGTCTTTCACCAAAGAAAAATGTTCCTCCGGTTGTGCTCTTTCTGTCATCTATATTTCCAGCCCAATCAGCGTCGGTGTAGACTCTTAGTTCAAACTTGCCTTCCTTTGGATACCATAATCCATAGTCCTCTATTTTCTTCAGGTTTCTCAAGATTCTTTTTGTAGCAACCATGTGTGAATCCTTAGGATTGGCAGAAAATCTGACAACAATCCCCATTGCATGTGCAATATCAAGTCAACTATGTACAACATACATCAGTTTACCAATCATAGATCGGTACAGTGTTTGATTTACCTCTATGGATTCATCATCTTTAGTCAATTTGCAGCCTGTGACCATCAGTGTTCCAACTAATTTAGCATCTTCCATGCCAAATGTTTTCAGTACTTCCTTAATATACTTTGATTGTGTGATGAAAATTCCATCATTCTACTGAATAACCTGCAAGCCTAGAAAGAACTTAATCTCTCCAAACATAGACATTTCAAAAAAAAAATTCATCTCATCAACAAATGATTTACATATGTGATCTTGTCCTCCAAAAATTATATCATCCACAAACATTTCAGCAATCAAAATAGTATCACCAAACTCTCCTTTCATATACAAATTGATGTTTTCACTAGTTCTTACAAAATTAATATTTAACAAATAAGTATGTAGCCTTTCATACCAGGCTCTCGGTGCTTGCTTAAGACCATATAAAACTTTGTGTAGTCTACATACCATGTCTTTCTTATCTGGATCAACAAACCCTTCTGGTTGTTCTATGTAGACCTCCTCTTCTAATATCCCATTCAGAAAAGAAGACTTAACATCCATTTGATAGACTTTAAACTTCTTATGTGCTGCATAGGCCAGTAACATGCGAGCTCCTTCTAGTCTAGCAACAGGTGCAAAAGTTTCACCATAATCAATTCCTTCCTCCTGTGCATAACCTTTGCAAACTAGTCTGGCTTTATTCCTAGTAACTTCTCCATTTTTATTTAGTTTGTTTCTGAAAATCCATTTAGTACTGATAACATTCGTATCTTTAGGTCTAGGTACTAAAGTCCATGTCTTGTTTTTCTCAATCTGTTCTATCTCTTTACTCATTGCATTTATCCATTCGTCATTCTCCAGTGCAACCTTAACATTTTTTGGTTCAAACTCACAAACTAAGCATGTACCTTGTCTTAACTTACTTCTTGTCTGCATGCCAGCTTGCTTGTCCCCAATGATTTGGTTCTCAAGATGATGTCTCCTGACAAATCTTGCCAGCACCTGATCTCTCCTTTGTTGTTCATCTTGTTCAGGTTCATTTCCTTGCTCAATAGCCTCTTCCTGATCCTCAGTTTCCCTTTATTGTTCCTCGGTGTTGTTTTCCTGATGCCCGGTTGACACAGCCTATGGCTTCAGTAGGTACTCTGGATGTTCAATGTAGGTGAATCTACCATAGTCTTCTGGCTCCCTAGTGCTTTCTTCATTTTTATCATCAAATTCATCAACTCTGACATTAACACTTTCAATCATTTTATTAGTAACTTTGTTCAGACACTTATAAGCTTTGCTTTTAGTAGAATATCCAAGAAATATCCCTTCATCACCTTTAGAGTCAAACTTTCCATTTCTATCATCTTTCAGAATAAAACATTTGCTACAAAAAATTCTGAAGTAACTTACAGTCGGTTTGTGACCAAACCATAACTCGTAGGGTGTTTTGTTTGTGTCCATCTTCAATTGTACTCGGTTCAGAACATATACAGTTGTGCTAACTGCCTCTCTCCAATATGTCTAAGCAACATTCTTTTCTATCATCAATGTCCTTGTGCAATCAACAATTGATCTATTCCTCCTTTCAGCAATCTCATTCTGCTAAGGTGTTCTCGGAGCAGAAACCTGTCTTTTTATGCCATGCTCATTACAATAGTTAGTGAATTCATCAGAAATAAACTCACCACCTCTGTCAGATCTTAGACATTTCAGTTCTTTCCCGGTTTCTTTCTCTACCTTTGCTTTGTACCATTTAAACATCTTAAATGCTTCAAATTTATCCTTTAGAAACATAACAGTCATCAATCTAATGTAATCATCAACAAACAGAATGAAATATTTATCTCCATAGTAGCTCTGAGTTCTCATGGGACCACATAGGTCAGTGTGAATTAATTCCAAGATTCTCTTTGTTGAAATAGTCTTTACTCTTAAAACTAGATTTTGTCATCTTACCTTTCTGACATTGATGACACATAACATGATCCGGTTTAGTTAGGCTACGCAGACCTCTAACCTTTTTCTTTCTATTGATCTTAATTAGGTTATCAAAGTTTACATGACATAACCTTTTATGCCATAACCATGCATACTCATTTTTCATCATTAAATAGGAAGACTTAGCATTGTCAAGATAAAATAAGTTACCTTTGGATTGTGCTCCTGTTCCAACAAGTTTTCCTCCATCATCAAATATCTTTACCTTCTTGCTCTCAAAAGCTACTCGGTGACCTGAGTTGTTAAGTTGTGCCACACTTAGCAAACTGTAATTTAGTCCTTCTACCCAATAAGCATTATCACATTTGATTTTATCATTTATCAGTAAAGATCCTTTTCCTCTAACCATACATGGTGTATGATTACCCATTTTTACTGATCCTCCATTATATTGCTCAAGATGATCAAACTTTTCTTCATCACCAGTCATGTGATGTGTACAGCCACTATCAATGATCCATGTATCATTTTTATTAACTTTAGAAATGAATGTTGTCTCTACATACCTTTCTTCTTCCTCAGAATCATCCTCCATCGCAACAAATACTACTTCTACATCATCATCTGTGTCAGTATCAATATCATTCTCTTCAGCAATGAAGCATACCTTTTTGCCCTTATCATTGTTATCTCGGTTATCCTTGTTGTAGTGTCAGTAACTTCTGTTGTTTCTCCTCCCATAGCTTCCTTCACCAGATCGATCTTTGTTTCTATCATCTTCTTTCCTGTTTGGGCATCTAGCAGCAATATGACCAACTTCTTTGCAGTTAAAACATGCTAAAGGCAATTTACCCCTATATCTACCTTTACCTTTAGGTAACCTTCGGGCCATAAGAGCTTCAAGCTCATCAAGCTCATCATCAATATTACTATCATTGTTATCATGTCTACTACTAGATTTACCGATCTTCAGAGAAAACATAAAAGAAGACTCAATAGACGATACAACACTATTATCAAAGTTGTTAGCTTATCGATAAGATTATCAAGAGTAAGAGTATTGTCAAGTACAGACCTCATTTCATGTATTGCAGATATTCTGATTGCATAAGCAGGCAATAAGGTTCTCAGAATTTTACTTACCATTGTATCTTCTTCAATGACACCCCCAGATCCTCGGATAGCATTAACTACCTCCTTGATTCGATTTGTATATTGCACAATGTTCTCTCCTTTCATTTTCATATCATCAAATCTTCCTCTTAAACTTTCAGCTCTGGCTCTTTTCACATTTTCATCTACACCATAAACTTGAGCAAGTTTATCCCACATTTCCTTTGAGGTAAGGCAGTCCTTGACATCTTCAAATTCGGCATCAGATAGAGCAGCAACAATCTCCATCATAGTAATATTATGCTCATGTCTATCTCTCAATTGATCAAGAGTCAAAGGTCCTGTAGGTGGTGCTAAGTAGCCATTATCCAATAGAGTGAGGGCAGAATTCCCAATTCCAGATATATGAAGTCTCATTCGGTTTTGCCATATTGTAAAGTTGTCCTTGTTCAGCTTTGGCACTTCCCTCTTATACATTTTGTGATCTTTCTACTGAAGTCCTTAAAACTCTATTCCAAACAACCAATGCGCTCTGATACCAATTGTTAGAATCAAAGTAACGAGAATCGGCTCGAAATCAGCAAGGCCGAATCGAATCGTGAATCGGCGGTGAATTGGCTACGAATCGGCAAAGTGAAAAAACCCTTGAAATTTACAAATTTTAATGATTTAAAACTTATTTCATGCACCATTTATTGAATATGACTTAATAAGCACACTTTTACATCATCAAATAGAAGCTAAAGCCTAACATACATAGATAAGGTTCATCCATGATCCATCACATACGTAAAACGTAAATTGTAGCTGAAGTAAATAGAAAACATAGGATTTCAATGACATAGCTGATGTAAATGTAACTCTATGATAAAGCATAAATGATAAAACCAATGACATCAAATCATATATGTATGTCAAGATGAAGATCCATGAAAGTTATACTTATGAAGTTATGAAACATATGTTTGTAAACAAAATAAAAAAACAAGTCTATCTGCCAAGTGCCTCAAGCTGAATCATCATCCTCTAGCTCAGCTGCAGCCTCAGCCTTAGCCTCAGCCTCAGAGTAATCTATATTTTGCCTCCTAACAAGGCGTCTAAGGTAGGTCCTAGAGCTCTGAGTAGCCATAGCCCCCGCAGGTAACACAGACTCCTAAACAACAGCAGTAGGGGCTGAAACTGTAGAGTCTCTACATGTGCGTGTGCATCTGCCAATGTCTGAACGTGATCCAAGCTCCTCCTCTGCTATGGCCACTGCCTCGGCCTCTCTATCTGCCTGGTCAACCCAGTCATGGTCTTCCTCCGTGAAGACAGGATCGGTAGCCTCAGTCAGCCACTCTGACTCTGGATCAACCTCGTCTAGAGTGATCGAAGAGCTATCAGGGTCCAAAATCTATCTGGTCCTAAGCCGGAGATTGTAATGAACAAAGACAAGATCATTCAACCTCTGCATAGACAACCTATTTCGCCTCTTTGAGTGGATATGCTCAAACATGGACCAATTACACTCACATCCAGAGGCACTACTTGGCTGACTCAAAATCCAAATGGCAATTTTCTGAAAAGTTGGGACAGAGGACCCAAACGTCTCCCACCATCTATCTAAAATAAGTGAAAGAAAAAACAATTAGTCTCATAAATGATAAAGGTTACCGTTAAACCGTTAAAAACTTAAAAGATATATAACTTAAGGTTATATTATTTTTATGGTTACCTGGTTGTATTGATGACCGCCCTTCTATGGCCATTGAACTAGAGAAGACGACTCCTTCCTTATAATTAAATTTGTCTAGCTCTATGGTTCTAGTTGTAGCTGGGACATTGCCACCCATCTTCTGCAACACTGTAAATAGGCCACTGTAAACCTCATCATCCGCCTTGAAGTCAGGATGGAAACGAAATGCAGGATTTAGGTAATAAGTTGCTGCATGAATGGGCCTCTGGAGCTAATTCTGCCATCTCCTATCAATAATCTCCCAAATGGGCTCATACTTCTCCTGTACTCTTGCATACTGGCTTCTAATGGCTTCCTTGACCCTATCCATGCCCTCATAGATGTAGCCCATAGAGGGCTTCTCACCATCAGCAATTCGTAGGAGAGATACAAGGGGCTCACAAACCTGCATATAATCATAATGTAAGTTGTAAGTTACATTGTAAAACAAACAATTGAGTCAAGTATTAAATTATAATAATATATTAAAGTTTTAAACTAGAAATAAAACAAAATTATATAATTGTGAAAATTTTACCTTGCATTTTTCAGCCGCAGGTAGCCAAAAACCATTCTCATCAAACATTGTGTTCACAACATCTATCCCTGCAGTGGTGGTGGCAAAGGAAGAGGCTGTCCACTCAGGCCCAACAAACATGGACCTCAATTCTACCCTCACTTTCAAGATGGACTGCAATGTGATGAAATTCGAGCCAAACCTCGTGATGCCTAGACAAGCTAACTCCCTTTGCTTTGTGTATTTCCTCATTGTGTTGAGGATGAGTGCATGGTTGTAGATGAACTTGCACACATTTTTGGCCTTATTAACGCATGCCTTGACCCACTCAAGCTTACCAATGTCCTCCAACATGAGGTCAAGGCAATGGGCCGCACAAGGAGACCAAAATATTGTGGGGTGCCTCTCCATCAAGAGTTTACCTCCAAAAATTTTAAATTAATTAGAAATTAGAATTCAGAAATTAAGTTAAATCAGAGAAGTTTAAAAACTTAAAAGTTTAAAACTAAAAGTTTACCTGCAGCAACATAATTTGCTGCATTGTCTGTGACCACCTGCACCACATTTGCTTCCCCCACCTCTGCTATAACCTCCTCAATAAGCTCAAAAAGTATGTGGCATTTTTCACATGATCGGAAGCATCAACAGATTTGATGAACATGGTGGTTCCTATACAAAATAAATAAAACAAAACAATTAATTATCATGAATCATTATTAAATTAGCATTCAATTATTCAACAAATCAGAATTTAAATTATTTAATCACCTCCACAAGACACAAGAAAGTTGAGGAGTGTTCTATTCCTCATATCAATCCACCCATCAGTCATGATGGTGCATCCCCTTTTGACCCATTCTAGTCGGTGTTCCTCTAGCTCAGCCTTCATGTCCTCAACCATTTCGTCTAAAAGATCTCCACTCAACTCAGCCTCAGTAGGGGCTTTGAACCCCGCACCACAAATAGTTACGGCATCTATCATGCCCTGCCAATAAGGAGACCTATCACAAATAGATTATGAATAGAATTTAGAATCTTAAAAATCTTAATTAAGGAAAACCAAATAAAGTAAATTAAATTTTAATTACCTGGCTGCAATAAATGGAATATTGCAAAAGTACCAAAATTTGCAAATTTGTTTTCTTGCAGCATCATGAATGTCCTTGTTCCAAGACATGCTCTCAAGCGAGGGTTGTGAGCCAGGTGTAGTGCGCTGTACAAAATAACTGTCCAGTCGCGACTTCTGCACTCTAGGTCCAATGGTAATACTAGTAGACTGAGTAGCAGAAGTAGAAGCTGAAGGAATAGCAGTGGTGGCAGCCCTAGAACTAGAACTAGGACGAAATGGTGGCCTGGAAGAACCCTCTCCAACACAACCTCCAGATGCGGATGCGGATGGGGATGGGGAACCAATAGCTTGCAACTGTTCAAGTTTCTTTTTCTTCTCTAACTTTTCTCTTTCAAAGTTCTCTATTTGCATATATACCTCACGTTGTGCCTCAGGAGTTTGTTTAGTGCTCATGTCCAGGTATACCAGCAATATGGAACTTGAATCTATAAATGCCACCGGAATTTATTTCTTTGCAAAAAATACATTTTGTTTGATATTTTGTCCTTCCCGGAAATTCTTCGGTATACTTCCAAGAAGGGTCTTTTCCCATTGTGGAAATTTGGAAAATGAAAGTTAAAACTTAAGGCTGCTGCAATAAGAAAATTAAATAAAAAATTAAAAACACGTCTTAAATGGCTATTAAATAGTCTTAAACTAAAAAAAACCATAAACCTTACATTTTTTTTTGTGAAAATTGTAAAGTTATGTTTGCAAATTGGTTGTAAACACGTTGTAGGGTTTGCAAGATCATACTTTGCAATTTATTCAAAAAAACATTCAAGTTCTAAATTTTAAAGCTAAAACTAAACAAATTTTGCAAAAAAATGAAGAATACACTAACATGAAAAAAAAAATCAACACTTACCTCTTGGAAATGAGTTGAGGAGTGTTGCTATTGGCTCCTTGATGCTCCCAATGCGAACTTCAAGCCTCCCCAAACAGATTTATGCTCTCCTTGATGCTCTTCTTTCTTGCTATTCCTAAACCTATATTTTCTCTTTTCTATTCCTCTCTCTCACTTTCCCTCACTTTAACTCATAAAAGTGAAATAGAAGCCCTTTTAGGGTTATAAACAAGCAAAATGACCTAAAAAAGAAAGCAAAAATATTAAGTTTTTTTTAAGTTTTTAACTTTAACTTGTTGACTGCCATGGCTGATTCTCGAGCCCAAAAATCGGCGATTTTTGGTGAAATCGCCGATTCGGGCGATTCAGGCAATTTTTGCCCCATGAATCGGCTAATTCCGATTTTGGCTCCAAAAAAATCGGCTAGGGGTGATCGGATCGCGGAATCGCCGAAATCGCCTGAATCGCCGCAATTCTCGTTACTCTGGTTAGAATCACTGAGAGGGGGGGTGAATCAGTTAGATCAGTTATCCAGTAGTCCCAATTACAAAATGTATCACTTAAAACAAATTCAACAAATTTCTGCAGCTCGGTAACATAAAATACTAAACTATCTGTGCCTTTACCAATTACCAGTCAAATGACTTACTGTAATTACCGACCAAATCAAATATGTAATATGTAAAGTATGATAACCAAACATTCATCACAATAAACACATAACACAATGATTTAACGTGGAAACCCTGTTAAGGGAAAAACCACCGGGGACCGGTAACCCAAAATAGTTTTCACTCTTCTAAAGTGAGCTCGGCGAAGAGCCGACCCTGTTAAAGGTTACAAAACACACTGTAAGGTGTGACCTTGTTAGAGGATTTAAGACTAACAGTTATCATCCAACCAGCATTCACTATGGGGTTGATAGAATAACAATGTACATTCTATGAATGACATAGGGCAATCACAAGACGGTTAAGTCCACTCGGTTAAGAGATTTTTCTGTTACAATGATTAAACTGAAACAATAGGTGATCTGATTGCAATAAAACTTGATTTTGCAGATGTTCAGATCTATTCTAAGCCCATACAAATCCTCTGATCAATATTTCAATTCAGTTCTTCAATATTCAATAACTTATTGTCACTCGGTAATAGTTCTCTGACGCTCGGTTAACTCTACAGTTCAGTTCTCCTTCAACCAGTCTGATTAGGCATACATGAAACTGTGTTCACGCAAAATCTCTGCAATCTCCTTCTCTCGGCATAGTTTCAACAATGAAACCAATGTCTCTTATATAGACAAGTAAACCATTTTCTTTTCATCCATCAGATTTTGCCACTTAATCTCCTTCGTAGATTTTGCCGCTTAAACCTTCCTCGGCAAATGTGTCTATAACTCGTTTCAATTCCATCCTTTAGATCTTCGAATTTTGTTAGCCGTGGATCTCATAACAAACTTTATCTTCAACCTCGAAATCATACACATTCCAGCTCATCAATTTCTGTCGGCTAAACTAAACATTTAATTCCTTCATCCATACTCGGTTAACAAAGAAATGCATCGGTGAAAACAAGCTCGGTTGATACTGTCGCTCGGTATACACTACACTAGCTCAGTGTATATTGAAGTGCTTCATTTACCGACCACATTGTTTTGTACAGTTTTGCTTCCTTCATCATAGATGAATGCAACATAATCAAGTCAATAACATAAGGTCATAGACTCATCAATAAGTTACCCAAAGTGTTCCTTATCCTCATCTGTCATATCCATCTTCCTCATGTAGATATTTATGTTCTTCATCTCTTTCTCCCTTCTACAGATGTTTAGATGTTTGTAACTTACATGATAAGTACTGTCAAAACTAGTTGACATCAATGACAACATATTACTGATTTAATCATCTTACATAACAATTCAGTAACTCGGTTATCTTTCATCACTGATCTTCAAGTCATTCAGATATTCAATCAATTGTAGTTCATCAGGGAAGTGGTCAAAGATGACCCATTAATGAAGAAAGATTCCCACTAAGTCATTAATGCCCCTTTTGCCCAAAATAGCCTATGCTTGATTTTGTTCCTTGAATGAAATATGGACAACACTATCTCCAATTCATCTGCACTGACATTTGGCGCCACTTACTATTTGACTTCCAGATGATTATGTCTCTTTCACATCTGCTCAAACTGTTCTCCCAATCTGTCATTGAGTCTTGAACGGTGTGCATGACATTTGAAAATATGGAAAAGTTCTCAAAGTCATCTCTTGAGAAGGAATATGATTGAAAAGAACTCCTCTAGTCTGCCCCTTAGGCTATCTGTAGTTATATCATCCTCAGTCATTCTTTGTGTAAACAAAGCTACCACTGTATTGAAGATTCCCTTCTAAATGTTTCCAATCACTTTCCTCAATCAAGTAGATTCCTCATTGGAGTTCTCAAACATCTCTTTCGCTATGACTACTACATTGTACCAACAGGCCAAATCATATGCCTCTCCTTCCTTGACCACTCCACCATCAGCCAACGTTTGCCTGAGAGTCTCCATCAAGGCTTGCAGTTGTGAGATTATCTAATTTTGGTAAAGATGCTCATCATCCCACAACTCATTTATGCATTGCATCTTGAAGAGGATAGTTAATGCCCTTTCATACATCTATGCCAAGTCTTCAACAAATTTTTCTACCTCCTAAATGCCTCCCACCCATACATTTGCACCTTGGGTGACTCTTCTCATCTCCTAAATGCCTTCTATTGACTCTGTTGGAAGCATTGTAGGAGGAACAAACGTTTGACTTTCCTCCACGATGGGATTTTCTACTTCCTAAGTGCCTCCCACCCATACATTTGCACCTTGGGTGACTCTTCTCATCGCCTAAATGCCTTCTACTGACTCTGTTGGAAGCATTGTAGGAGGAACAAACATGTGACAACCGTTCATGTCCTTGCACCATCTCTTCATCGATTTTTTCCTCCACAATGGGATTTTCTACCTCCTAAATGCCTCTCACCCATACATTTGCACCTTGGGTGACTCTTCTCATCTCCTAAATGCCTTCTACCAACTCTGTTGGAAGCATTGTACGAGGAACAAACGTTTGACTTTCCTCCCTCAATGAATGGGATAAACTGTTCAAATACCCACACAAAGCCTTGTTCTCATTTTTCACTTTTCGATACTTTTCTTCCAACTCCCTTATCTTCTCTTTCATTGATTGGGCATAATCATCAGACTCCTCAATTACCTTCTCCCTACTAGCATGCCCCAGATCAAATGTTGTCACATTGTAGTCATCTGGAGTAATCTGGTCTTTAGCTTAACTATGGGTACTACAATATGTAGAGTTTGTGACCCATATTCATTCCTAATGAACTTTGAAAACTTCTTTTCTTTGTCTTTCTCTTCTGGCCTATTGACTCGGTTCAAGATCTTTTGTAATTTCAATGTAGGGTCAACTTTTTCATGACTCCTCTACAACCTTTGCCTCAATCAATTTGGAGCAATTGTACACTGGCCATAGACTGACAACCGTTCATGTCCTTGCACCATCTCTTCATCAATTTTTTCCTCCACGATGGGACTTTCTCTTTATGTGACAGGAGCTTATATTTCTTCGACAAGGACTTCTACCTCTACAGTGGGCACTTTTGCCTCTACCATTACTTCATCTAACTCAAGACCTTCCTCGGTGGTACCTCCTTGCTATTGATTTCTTTGTTGGGTGGATTCCTGACAAGCATCAATGCTTTCTCTATCTTACACTGGTCGAGTTATTTGATCTCTTTGCAACGTCCTCCCACTCACTCCAACCTCTTTTGCAAAAGGATCAATTTCCTACAAGCTCGAGGTGATGTTGGTGTTATCACTGGCCTTTGCCTCTTTTGTGGAGGTTCTTCACTATGTACGCCAGACCTTTTCCTCGGTTGCACCTCTCGACAATACTCTTTCTCCTTTCTCGCTCAACATTTTCTGATGGAATTTCTCCTTCAATTCTGACTCCTGATGGCAGCCTAGATCTATCATCCCACAACCCCTGATGTCCCATCATGCTATAAGTCAAGCGGTCTTTATTCACCCTCAATCTACTAACTTGATGGTCAACCCACCATTTTGTGAATTTCAAGACTAGTCCTAATATTGAATCGAGATCTAATATTTCTCCTAGACCATTCATATGGTTGGATGACGTTCTCTCTCTCTTTCTCATAGCCGGACTAGATCACATTCGCATCTTCTTCTACTTGGTCCAACACCTAGGTGATTTTGCATGGCCTGATCATGCTGAGAGGCAACCTAGAAAGCATCCTTCTTTTAATCTTGTATTCTTCTGTGACATTTGCCCAAAAATCTTCAAGGTGCAACCTGTGTTGGTATTTCACACCAGCTACCACTCTGATAATGGTATAAGGATCATAATTTGTTCTTGTTGGGTACAGTGCCAGATGATAGAAGTGTAATTCATCTACTAACCTTTCAGCTGCATATATACATGGACACGTTTAATCTGACTCCTTAATGGTAATTGGGAAGGCAAATCCCAATTTCTTCTTCCTTTTTTGAATCTTGTTGTATGCAGCCAGCTGCTTGGTGTCTTCCAACAATACCATCTTATCTATCGGGTACCTTGGAAGTCTGTATGGCTTGGAAGAAAACCCTTGTAGCCTAATATAGGAGAAAGTTGGGAACTGGATGAACCACATTCTGTATCTTTCTACCAACTTCATTTCCTCTGGTGATAGCCTTGTATGTAATCCACCATGCAACGTTCTGACAATGCACATAACAAAGGCATTGTTAGATCTCATAAGTCATCCTTAGCATAGAGTTGCAACTGGGGGTAACACTCATGTACTTTCAAATGGCTTGGACCACTTCCTATCGGCCCCTTGTACCTCAATCCTTCATACCTTGTCTTCCTGGCTAACATGTATATAACATAAGAGCTCATGTAAAATTTCCTTGACTACTCCAAATTTCTAAGTTGCTCATCTAAATTGTCACTGATCATAAAAGCCCAATCTATAGCATTGATTCCTTCTGTCACCTGCTCAATGAAGTACCACATTGAGAACTCAAACATGTAGGACTGTGGAATTCCAAATATCCTACTTAACATCATCACCAAGTCACTATACTCTTGTTGAAGGTCCAACCAAATCAGTTGTTTGGGTAGTTTAGAATGGTGAGCCTTGATCTGTCGTAGCCATTTTGAATTAATCACTCCCTCACAATGGCCAATCCCACAAGTGTAGACCATGAGTGCCTGTTCTTTTGTAGCCCACACCATTGATTTGTAAGTTGGAATTCCAAAAGCCTCTAAAATCACTGGCGGAGAGAGATCTCCTAATACCTTGTAATCTAGGGTCTCTAATCATTCTATCTACCAAATTATAGTGCCTAGCACATTGCACTATCAGTTCAGAATGTTGGATGGCTGGAAGAAAGCTAGCTACTACTACAATCTTGTTTTAGACTATCTGGTTGGCTAAGTATGTGGGAGCATGATCCTTGTAGTTGAACATTCTTCTATTAAACTCATTCATGTCAAGGCCGCCAAAATTTGTGTCACCAACATCTTTCAGCTTTGACACAATCTTGGACTCTGGATAAAACCCTCCCTTTTCATTCTTAATCAATGTTGGTCTAGACAAACTCGATCCTCTAGGCTCTATTATTCCTCCTCTTCTAAAACAAAACAAAAAACATAAGAACATGTGAGGAATAAAAAGCAGATTAAATTTCTTCAATCATGGAACAAATTCTGACTTTTAAGAAGAAAATATAGAACTTTTCTCTCTAGAAAGAAATTCTCTCTCCAGAAATTTATGCCTCTTCTTTGATTTCTCCAACTTATTGCAAAATTACTTCTCTTCGAATTTCACAGCCTCTTTCTTTGATTCTTCAAACTCACTACAAAATCAGCTCTCTAGAAAGAAATTTTCCCCAAAAATTCTCCCTCTCTTCGAAATTTGCACAGTTCCTCTTAAAAACTATAACTTCTCAAATTCTTCAAAATCTTCACCCTCTACTCATGACTCTCCAATTCTTCAATGTGAGAATGAAATGAGAATTCATCTCTTATATAGGAATGCGGCCCTCAACCTACTCAATTGGCAATTATTTAAATTTAGGCAGTTGCATTCAATTTTAATCCAAGTTGTTTTGGAAGAGAATCTCTTACAAAAATCGCCACTTCTCTTGGAGTTTCCATTATTCCTAAAAGATCCATTTTGAGCATTTAACTTCATTAACAAGCTTCGTTCAAGGATGCACACTCAAAGGGGTTGGAATTTAAATATTTGGGCAATTAAATTATTTCAAATGATTTATTAATTAAACAGGCATCATTAAATATGCGAGAAAAATCCAATATTTAATTAATTTCCCAAATATTTCCAAAAATTTTCCAATATTTATCTTGATCTCATGTTTTTTTTTAAAATCTGTAATCATAATTTAAAATTCTTTTGATTTTCAATATTTAATGAATTTTAAATCTGTCATTGCAACCCATTCCTTGTTCACGAGTTGGGAATGCTTTTAAATAAATTCCATCATTTCAAAATTTCTTGCATTGCTTAGCTAATTTAAATAGATCTTTGCAACCTTAGGCATGTGAGAAAATTTCCAAATTCAATCGGATTTTCATGAATCTCCAACATTTGGGTTCAACATTCATCTCGAATACTTCACACTTAGACACAAATTAGGCATATGAGGGACTTACTTAAATATTTAACCAATTTCTAATGTTTTCCAATATCAACTTTGTATACCAATCACATAGTGACTTAGATTTCACAAACTTAGGTGAATAGTATCCATCCCCTTTTATTTCTTCTTTGGGCCTGAATTGGACATAATCAAGGACTTTTAATATTTAACCAACTTACTTGCCCCCTTTCAACCTCTTCTTGAGCGCATATAAGATGCTTAGACGGATTTTATTACTCTTGAAAATTCCTTGCCCAAAGTATATTTGCATTGATGAGAGCATATTTGGTATGTAGGTGGATTTTAATATTTTAGACAAATTCCTTGGCATGGTGGAAATTGCGCTCGTGAGTGCATATGCAGCCTAGTGCCGGAATTTGACTTTGACCGGGTTTCCCTAGCATAGGTGGACTAGTGCAATTTGTCGTTGGAGGCAGATTTTGTGTTTGAAACAAATTTTTTTGCCATATATTTGCACTAAGAGTGCATTTCACCTTTTGTTGAGGATTTTTAAACCTTTGCATACTTCATTGACACATTATTTAGCACTCCAGGGCACACAGGAGACCATATGGTGGACTTTCAACTTCAGGGCGATTTTCCTATCAAGTGCAAATGAGTGCTTGTGAACTCATATTAGCCTAGGGAGCGGAATTTTTGAACTGGGTGTCATTCTTTGCCACCCACAGATCAGCGCTCAAGCACACCAGTCAAGCAATGTTGAGGATTTCTTTTTCAAAATCTAAAGAATTCGCGGATTTGCATTAGAAAGGGGATAATTATTTTGAGTGTAATTCTTTGGCATACATACATTGGTGCTTCTTGGGTACATATGAAGCTCTGCAACAGATTCTTCAAATGTTGAAACAATATCAAGCGCAGAATAGGTATGCAGAAAAATTCTTGGAATTCTGAAGTATTTTCTTGGCACTTATTGTTTCAACGCTTTTGGGCACAGGCTTGAACTCGTGGAGGAATTCTGCACATTGGAGGCAGACTCTTCTTTTTGACTGGACCTCTAGAATCAGCCCATTGGTTGTGATGTAATTCCCTTGCAGGATTCCCCTTTTACCTCTTACAATTGGCAGTGTTGAGCACACAGAATGCTGGTAGACATAATTCAAAACCTGAAGAGGCAACGCTAATGAGCGCAATTTGCACACAAAAGTGGATTTTCTGAGTTTTCAATTTCTTCCTTGCCTTTTGTTTCTCAACACTCTTGGGCATAGTTAACATGTATGAAGGAATCAGCAACCTGGGCGCAAATTTGCATTGGAGGTAAAATTTCTTGATTCAAACAAAATCCCTTCCCATGATAAGTGAGCTAGGTATGGTGACAGACCTCTGAAACATTCCCCCACTTTATTTCTTTCTTCTCTTTTCATTTTTCTTGCATGGACTTGTTGATGGATTTTACATTTCAAAGAAACTTCCTAGCATATAGACACTGGCGCTCTTGGGCGCACTCGAGGGGGTGTGACGGATTTCTAAACCTTTTAAAAATTCCTTACCATATATCAATTCATGCTCAAGGGCACATATACGCCTTGGAGAGGGATTTTGAGACTTAAACAGAATTCCTTGAGTGTATAGGATATGCTCTGTTGAGCGCATACCAGCATGGTTGACAGATTTCATCATTTTTCAAACTTTCCTTGCCTTCTTGAAATTTGTGCTCTAGGGTGCATATGGGCTATGCATGGGAATTTTCATGTTTTGCGACAATTCCTTGGTTTAGTGTGATTTGTGTTTACTTAACCATTTTTCTCCACATTCTTTGTTCAATCTCTATCATCAGTGCAAACCAGAGGGTGACATGGAATTTTCAAGGACTTTGTCATTTTTGTCATCTTCACTTAGCCAATTTTTCACACCTTTCCATATAATTCTATCTTTCCCATTTGGGGACACATTTAGGCATGTAGATGGAATTCTTCCATACTTAGCCAATTTTCTCATTTCTTCACATTCTTAGACCAGCACTCAGCCATTTTTCAAGATTTTGTATTTTGGGTGTTGATGGAATGGGATCAAGGAATTTTCCCATACTTAGAGAATTTTTACGCCCTATCCTCCTTTGGGTGCTTTTTTGGGGATTTTCATCTGACTTAACCAATTTCTTACATTTCCATGCTCTTTTGATCAACACTTAGCCACTTTGATGCATTTTTCTGCTTTCGGACGATCTTGATGGATTTTCTTAGACTACTTTCTCCTCTTCTGGATCTTCTTCAAAGATGTTCTTTAGAATTAACCACTTTAGAATCAATTGCCTCATGCGCCCATTCTTCTGGATATCCTTTTGCCTCTTCTTTTGTCAATGTGATATCAAGGCAACAGTGGGAATTCAACTTCGGGACGTTTTTCTTGTCAAGTGCAAATCAGTGCTCATTAACTTGTATTAGCATAGGAAGCAGAATTTTTGATCTAGGTGTCATTCTTTACCACCCACGGATCAGCACTCAAGCGCGCCAATTAAGCAATGTTGAGAATATTTTTCTTAATTCTGAAGAATTCACATATTTGCATTAGAAAGGGGATAATTGTTTTGAGCACAATTCTTTGGCATACAGACATTGGTGCTTCTTGGGCGGATAAGAAGCTCTGCAACAAATTCTTGAAGTGTTGAAAGTTGAGAAACAATTCCAAGCGCACAACGGGTATGCAAGCAGATTCTTGGAATTCTGAAGTATTTTCTTGGCACTTATTGTTTCAACGCTTCTGAGCACATGCCTGAACTCGTGGAGGAATTCTAGACATTGGAGGCAGACTCTTCTTTTAGACTAAGACTCTAGAATGAGCCCCTTGGTCGTGAAGTAATTAACTTGTAGGGTTTTCCTTTCACCTCTTACATTTGGCACTATTGAGCACACGGGATGTTGGTAGACATAATTCAAAACCTGAAGAGACAGCACTAATGAGCACAATTTGCACACAAAAGTGGATTTTTGAGTTTTCAATTTCTTCCTTTCATTTTTCTCTCAGCACTCTCGAGTGTATTTAACATGTATGAAGGAATCAGCAACCTGGGCACAAATCTGCATTGGAGGTGAAATTTCTTGATTCAAACAAAATCCCTTTCCATGATAAGTGAGTTGGGTATGGTGACAAATCTCTAAAACATTCCCCCACTTTATTTCTTTCTTCTCTTTTTGTTTTTTTTTGACTTGCTGATGGATTACATTTCAAAGAAATTTCCTCACATATAGACACTTCCCCTCTTAGACACACTCGAGGGGGTGTGACAGATTTCTAGACCTTTTGAAACTTCCTTACCATACGTCAATTCATGCTCAAGGGCGCATATATGCCTTGGAGAGGGATTTTGAGACTTGAACGAAATTCCTTGAGTGTGTAGGATATGCTCTGTTGAGCGTATACAAGCATGATTGACGGATTTCATCATTTTTCAAACTTTCCTTGCCTTCTTGAAATTTGCGCTCTAGGGCGCATATGGGGTATGCATGGGAATTTTCATGCTTTGCCACAATTCCTTGGCCAGGTGTGATTTGCGTTTAGTTAACTATTTTCTCCACATTCTTTGTTCAATCTCTATTGTCAACGCAAACCAAGGGTGACATGGAATTTCTCAGGACTCCATCAATTTTGTCATCTTCACGTAGCCAAGTTTTCACACCTTTCCAATTAATTTCTATCTTTCCCATTTGGGGACACATTAGGCATGTAGACAGAATTCTTCCATACTTAGCCAATTTTCTCATTTCTTCACATTCTTGAACCAACACTTAGCCATTCTTCAAGATTTTCCATTTTGGGTGCTGATGGGATGGGATCAAGGAATTTTCCCATACTTCGAGAATTTTATGCCCAGTTATAGGACTCTGCGAGTCCTGAGCCGAGTTAGGCTTGCAGGGTATTTTGGCCTCTGCTAGCTGACTCGGTTGAGTCTTGGCGAGTCCTTCCAGGATTTGCAGAGTCCATGGACTCTGCTGACTCAACAAGTCCCGTCAACAGAACTCTATCGAGCAAGCCAACAAACAACCAAAAAAAAACATTTTTTAATTGTTTTTTATTATTTTTTTGTGTTATATTGCTGTTACAAGTTTAATATCAAACAAGTGATTACTTCAGATCGATCAAAAGTAATAAACTTGCATATATTTTACAAAATATATCAAGGATGGCAGATGCTCTCAGCACAGTAGTAATCTCATTGCACATTCTGAAAATAATATAGAAAACAACACTATTGCTTACACTTGATCGATAACACTCATTCCTATATTGCTTGATATTTAGACAAGATAAGAATCATAACATCTGTAGGCATTATCTACTTGAGATCAGAATCACTAAGAAGAAACCAGACATAGCAACTCATACTTGATTGATATAATACATTTCTTTAGCCATCCATATTGAAGCTATCTAGATCAAAAAAAATATTGAATAAGGTTATTTAGTATTATATATGATCTTATTGTTCAAGACATTTGGATATAGGAATAATCATTGCAATCCAAAGATCATTTCCATCATTTATTATCATTGTATTAGTAATAAGGAAATTGATATTTGCAATTAGCAAATATTTACTATCTGGAAGCTGCTCTTTAGTCTTTTCTACCTCCTTTCTTAGGGAAACAATTTCCAAGTCAAGCTTCTCACCTTCCAAGATTTTCACTTTTAGCTGAATTTTCAAAACATCTTCAATGCATTTGGCTTCTTTAGCTTGCGTCTTCAAATCCATACTTGTCTTCTTGGACTTTTCACCATCTCCTCAGATTTGGTCTTTCCGCTTTAAGTTCCTCTTCTTGATTCTTTTGATTTCATCAATGGCTAGTTCTTCCTTAAGATCCGCAATAGTATCCTCCTCGTTTTTGGTTTTTTCATTTTCTAATGTGTTATTTAGTAACTAGTTTAATAGTTAACTTATTTCCTTCAGAAATTCGCATTTATACTTATGTGATCAATGTAAACTTGTGTATGTGTGCAAAGTAGCTTCTATTTATCTCAATTATTGTGTCTTTGATGTTAATTGACTGAATGATGCATGAAAAAAGTTTTAAATCCTTAAAAATCTTTGAATTTCTTGGGTTTTTCAATTTCCCGAGTCCTTGCCATGTCCGGACACTAGTCTGGCCCGAATCCAGCTTGCCGAGTCTGAAGCGAGTCCGAGTCTTGTCACTATGTTTTTACGCCCTATCCTCCTTTGGGTTCTTTTTCGGGGATTTTCATCAGACTTAACCATTTACTTACAATTTCATGCTCTTTTATTAACAATTAGCCACTTTGATAGATTTTTTTTGGCTTTTGGACGTTCTTGATGGATTTTCTCAAACTACTTCCTTTTTTGGATGTTCTTCAAAGATGTTTTTTAGACTTAACCACTCCGGGATCAATTGCCTTATGTGTCCATTCTTCTGGATATAGATCTGGATATCCTTTTGACTCTTCTTCTACGAGTGCTCCTCAATTGTTAAAACATACCTACCCAAAATAGGCTTACTATAAATAGTAAGTCTATTCAAATATAATATCAAGGAAATCTTGGACTTACTAAAAAAAGACATCCCTAGAAAATTGGAACTTTGCTAAATGCAAAACGAAGCCAATGTGAGGCTTACTAAAAATAGACATCCCTAAAAAATAGTAACTTCGCCAAAGACTTAAAATCTCACTAGTTCATTTTTGGAAGGGCTTTCAACTCAATACTTTATCCAAATTCTCAATCACAACTCCCAACTCTAGACAGACAAATTCACCACTTCTCACTTGGAACACGAGGAACTTCAAGGGACTGATGCTAGAACTACCAAGAACCAAAACCAAACAAACCAAGTGAACCAAAAAGTAGGCAGGTCCCCATTTGCAATGGGGCGATGTGTGTTTAGGTCACAACACGACCTCGTAGACATCTTCTGCGTGTAACATTCTTTTAAGGGTTTGTTTCACGCAGCCTCCATGTGACCTATTTTGAGAGGGTTTTACTAGCTTCTATGTGACTTGTTTGAAGATTTTCTATCGTCGTTTCTGCATCTTCACGGGTTTTTTACTCCATACTCTTTGTGTTCTAAAAAATGTGATTTCCTATTCACATCTTTACCTATGTTTCAACGCAATTTTCAGCCTGCATTTTCACCTGCATTCAAACGCGAATTTCTACTAGTGTTTTCTGTTACAGGTTTCAAACCCGCATTTTTTTGTTCGAGCTAGGGTTTTAATGATAGACCTAGCTTTGTTTCCATGTTATGTGCATTCAAAATAACTTTTGGTATTTGTACTTTCAGAATTGGCTCTGCTCTAGGGCACCAATTCAAAATATTTTAAATCTAGTTCCTTGTTGGCTGCAATCTAGGGTCTCAAAAAATATTTTGGGCATTTGTTATTTTTAGTGCCCTAGGGTTTCTATAGTTCTTACAACCATTTTTGCCTTGGCACCTGCGGATTTTTTCCTATGCACCTATTCAAATATGCATTGGGGTTCGTGCCTAGTTTTTTGTGCCTCTTCAAATTTTTAAATCTACAGCTTTTGTCTTCACCAATTTGACCTCGAGGTACATGATGGCATCTCTGACAAATATAATGCTCAAAAGCAACCAGAAATTCAATGGGAAAAATTATAGCACCTAGTAGCAGTGCATGATGACTATCTTTGAGCATTTGGTGTCTTGATGCAGTTGTTCTAGGCACAACTACACATCCTACCACTGCTAGAAAGATCAGGACAAATGGGATGAGTGCAACCGGAAAGCTATCACGCTCATCAAACTTTCTGTCACAGATGATTAGCTTCCTCAAGTGCCATCTGATAAAACTGCTAAGGAAATCTGGGACCATCTCAAGGACCTTCGTGAAACCTCTGACAAGAGAAAAGCGTTATTTCTTAACAACATGTTTTCTATCATGATGGATGAAAAAATGTCCTTACAGGAGCCTCTAACAAAGATTAATGACAATCATGATCAATTGGAGGCAACTGGTCAAAAAATGGAGGAAGACATGGTAGTCATCACTTTGAAGAGTCTACCCAAGTCTTATGAGCACTTTGTCAAAGCAAGACACTCAGAATTATTTCAACTAATGTTGATCTGAAATTCTCTAAGCATTGCACCAAACGTCTGTAGCAAGATCATTGTAAACAACAGTTTAGTAGCAGTGCCAGTTCTTCCTCCATAGCACAAGCATTCTCTGCAAAATTTTCTACTAGGGACAAAGGGAAGGCTCAATCTTCTTAGCCAAAAGGCTTTGGTTCTTCTCAGGACAGCAAGAAGAAAAAGAATGTTCAGTGTAATTATTGTCGTAAGTATGGTCACATGAAGGTTGATTGTTGGCTTAGATTGGCTTCTGAGCAAAAGCAGCAGGGAGGGTCTCAATCCAAAGCATATGTTCCAGAGCACTCTGATCAAAAAGAATCTTCTTTCTACGCCTTTATGGCCAAAAGGACCGTAGATCCAGTGGAACCTTCTACCTGGTATATAGATTCAGGAGCTTCGTGTCATTTTACTCATCGTTGGGATTGATTCACAAAATTTGAATGATTCTCTAATTCAATGATCTTTGGAGGAGAGCAGTATACCGTTGCCAATAAGGGCAATGTGCAGATTCACTCTGGAGGGAGAATTTTAATATTTCTCAATGTATACTATGTTCTAGGCATGGAGCTTAATCTTCTCTCAGTAAGCTAGATCATGAGGCATTCTCCCCAATTAAATATTGTTTTCAATTTGCACACCTGCAACATTGTTGATAGGGAGACTCAAACTTCAATGGCTATGGGACTTGAGGATCATGGTCTGTATAGATTTGTTGATTCCAATGATTCTCAGGAGCACGCCATGGCAGATAGGAGTACTTACATCAACAAACTTTGGCATTAGTGTTATGGGCACTTGAGTGTGCACTATCTCTCTCAATTATCTCAGGAGGGTTTTGTTGCTGGTCTACCTCAGATCCAAACTCAAAATCAAGGATTTTGTAGAGCCTGTCAAGCTCGAAAGCAAGATCGGACACCATTCTCGAATGGCAATTCTTGGCGAGCTTCTAAGGTACTTCAATTAGTTCACACTGATGTATGTGGGCCAATGAACACTCCTATTACTGGATTCAGGTACTTTTTATTATTTGTTGATGATTTCAATAGAAAAATGTGGGTATATTTTCAAATAAATTAGATGTGTCCAGTACATTTCAGCAGTATAAGTGTGAAGAGCCTGACTGGCTCTTGATTTCTTTCTCTTAACTTGTAATATTTGCAAATTTTAATTTTCAAATGCATTGTAAAACACAGCTTTCAATGATAATTTCCCATCATATTATAAATATCGAAGATAAGGATAAATTGAATTTCTTCAAAGAACTTATAAAGCTTATTTGCAAAACAAATAACACAGCAATAGTTTATTCATTCAAAATTTGGCACCTGGTATTCAATGTTTGATTTCAATCTGCAATTAACTCCAAGAAGACTTAACGCAGCAGCTCAGAATTAAGACAGCCGCCACTATGATGAGCCAAATCTGCTATGATGGGCACGTGCCTTACTGAATATCAACCGTAGGCCCTTGAAATGTATGAAACGGCTCCAAAAGGAGGCCGTCTTAGCTGATGAAGAGGTAACGCAACCTCTACCTTCACATCCACCCTACCCGAGCCTTCACACAGCACTAGTGTGATGACAATGAAACTTCACACCAAATCTGAATCACCTCTTTGAACACAGCTTGAGGTAATTCAGTTTCTCTTGTCAATTTGGAAGACCTCAGCAAATTCGAATTCCACAACCAATTGATGAATCACAGCAAATTCCCAATAACCTTCAGAACTTCAGCATGAGACAATTCGAATTCCTTGAGAGCAAATCGATTTTGCCTGTAGATGAAAAAAAATTTCACACACATCCAGTATACTTCAATAGTGGACTTTGATTTCAGAATACAGAATTATTTGCTTATAGATTAACAGCTGCAAAATTCACCATTAACATGTAACGGCTCAAATCACAAGAAGAGGAATCAGTCCTCGAAACCCTAGCCAGGTTTGTCTTTCTCACGAACTTCAATAAAATAATGATTCAATAATGGATGAGCAAAGTGCTTTTTCGAGTAAAATATATAGGCTTTTTTTGAAAAAGCACTTTACTTTTTTTTTTTACTTAATTGGATTTTTAATACAACCCCATTTTATAACATAAAGTTATAAAGTCATAAGTTATTAAATTAAATTAAAATAATTTAATTTAATAACGACAATTAGAATGTAAAGCCACTGAACTGTCTGACTGAGATCAATGAACTTCTGACAAAGCCCAGGTTCAAACTGCCCAACTAGGAATAGCCCCTTGCCAGAAATAACCACTGCTAAAAATACACTTACTATAAATAGTAAGTCCCTCAAACTAGAGATTCCCTGAAACTCGGTCCTGAAACATCTGACACCCTGTGCAAATGCCCTGCTAAAACTGGCCATACCCAAAAATACCACTTACTAAAAATAGTAAGTTGACCAAATTGACCCGAACAAAGAGCAGACCTAGTAATCTAAACCTCCAGAATAGAATCCCAACACTGGCTCCGCCAACTGATCCCCTCTAATCACCTGATTAGCCCGCGAGGGTCGCCAAACCAAGCTAATCCCAAAAGTCTGAAAAACGGGTACATTACAATAAGGCCTTAGTTGAGAAAGAGTCAAGTTCTCGGATTGTTACTCTAAGGTCAGATAATGGGGGGGAGTTTTGTTCATCTGACTCTACTTTTCGTGCTACACATGGCATTAAGTGCCAACTCACCACACCATACACCCCTTAGTAGAATGGTGTCATTGAACATAGAAATCGCACCATTACTGAAATGGCTCGTTCTACAATGGAACATAGAAATGTTCTTAAGAAATAATGGGCTAAAGCAATTATATTGTAGTTTCTACCTTCTAAATCGATCATCTACACAGGCTATTAAGAAGATGACTCTTGAAGAAGCCTGGTCAGAATGCAATCCTAAGGTGGGCCATTTGAAAGTCTTTGGATCTACAACTCATGTATGAATTCCAAATCCCAAGCATGCCAAGCTAGACCCCAAGAGCTAGAAACATATGTTTACTGGTTACAGAGACAATCACAAGGCATACAGGTTGATTGATGTGGAGACAGGCTATCTCATATTCAGTCATGATATTGTGGTTGATGAAACTACTGGTCCATTTATTTCTACTATCGGTCTTGAGGATCAGCCTTTCAAGGCTTTTGATGTGGGTTTTCATGTTCCTCTTGGCTCCCCTAATGGGAGGGCTTCAAATCTTCTGACTCTAAAGATGAGGAGTCTATCATTCATGATATAACACCACTTGATTTTCCCCAAGATCTACATACAAATGATTTTGTTCCAGCCTCCCTAAGAGACGTTTCTCCTTTACCAAATGTTGGAACTTCTACCCTCTGGCCGAAGTGGTGGGCGAAGACTATAGGAGATCTTCATGATGATGAACTCATTGAGGGAAGAAAAGCTCACAGAAAAGGAAGTAGAAAAACACAATCAACATTGCTCTTATAGCCAACATCCACAACATCTTGAGCCTCAAACATATTCAAAGGCTAAAGGCATTCCAGAGTGGGAAAAGGCTATGGAAGCAAAATACCATAGTCTTCTGAAGAATAACACCTGGGACCTTTCTGATCTTCCTCTTGGGAAGAAACCTATCAGTTGCAAATGGGTTTACAAGGTCAAGTATCATGTAGATGCTACTTTGGATAAATACAAGGCCAGATCAGTAGCTCAAGGATTCACATAGCGGGAGGGCATTGTCTATGAGGAGACTTTTTCTCCTATTGCCAAGATGAGCACCATTTGTTGTCTTCTTGCTATTGCAACCCAGTTTGGATGGAAACTCCATCAAATGGATGTCAAGAGTGCCTTCCTCAACGGTGAGTTGCAGGAAGAAGTCTACATGATGTAGCCTCTTGGTTTCAATTTTGCTGGTAAAGAACATCAACTATGTAGACTCGTGATAGCACTCTATGGACTAAAACAAGCTCCTTGCACATGGTATATCAAGATTGATTAGTACTTGGTTGATCATGGTTTTCAGTGGACTCCTTCTAACACTAATTTGTATGGCAAACAGTCTGGGGATGATATTCTTTTTCTTTTTTGTCTATGTTGATGACTTGATCATTACTAGCAGTTCAGCACATTTGATTGCAACAATCAAACAGGACTTGTGCCAAGTTTTTGACATGACAGATTTGGGCCTTCTCCATTATTGCTTGCATAATGAGGTTTGGCAGACAACCGGTAGTATTATCATCTCTCAATCTAAATCTGTCAGAAGTCTACTTGACAAGTTTCGGATGCAAGACTATAAACCTGCCTCCACACCTATGGAGAAGGGGCTGAAGTTGTCAGCCAAATCTGATTCACCTGCAGTAGATGAAACCGCATTCAAGCAACTAGTGGGTAGCCTCATCTATCTCAAAGCACTAGACCTGATCTCAATTTTGTTGTGAGCTACATTTCTCACTTCATGACAGCCCCAAAAGTTGATCATTGGGTTGCAGCAAAGCAGGTGCTGATATAAGTGAAAGGTACTTCAGATTTTGGCATTTTGTATAACGGTTGTAGGATCCAAAGCTAATTGGTTATATAGATTCAGATTGGGCAGGTTCAGTGAAAGACTAAAAATCCTCTTCTGGATATGTCTTCAATTTGGGTACAGATGCTATAACATGGACCAGCAAGAAGTAGCAGGCAATGGCTCTTTCCTCTACTAAAGCTGAATATCGAGGAACGGTTAAGGCAGCATGTGAGGCGGTTTGGCATCAAAGGATGCTTTCCGACATGCAAATGTCACAAGCAGGTCCTTCTCCCTTGTACACTGATAATCAAGGGATGCTCAAACTAGCCAAAAATTCAGTCTTCCATGAACTTACCAAGCATGTCAAGCTTCATTGTCATTACATCCACAAAATGGTAGAAGATGGATCAGTTCAGCTGCAGCATGTTGCGATAGAGGATCAAACTGCAGATATTCTCACCAAGTCTCTGAGCTCAGATAAGTTTGTCCAATTCAGGGGGCACCTTGGTGTAGTTGACAAATTGACCATCAAGGGAGGGTGTTAGAATAAATATTTACTTTATTAATGGTCAATTGTGTAATATATTAGATTAGATTCTTCTAGTTCAGTTTAGTTAGAATCTTTCTTTTTTAGTCGTTTGTTTTCTTCAATTTCTTTTAGAAACTTCAGCAATGTAATTGCCTTTGTAAGGTTGCTTATTTCTCACTAATAAGAAAGCAATTACCCGTCTCATTTTATTTCATTAACTGCATTTATTTCAATGGATAAATGTTGATTGTCTTTCGTGCTTTCTAGTTAAAAACACATCCCATTTTATTATTCAAAAATCAAAATTTGATCATATAAGGGAGATGTGACTTTTAAAATTCAAAGGGAAGTTAATTTTCATATAACTAACCCAACCGTTGGTAGTAGTTTTTCTTTATTAATTGGACAAGAATAGAGTAAGAAATAATTCATTTTTATAAGGACAAACCTGTCAACCAACAATAATCAACTGACCTAACATGTAACTAATTTAATTTTCATATAACTTACCCAACCGTTGGTAGTAGTTTTTCTTTATTAATAGGACAAGAATAGAGTAAAATATAATTCATATTTATAAGGACAAATCTGTCAACTAACAATAATCAACTGACATAACATGTAACTAACACAAAAATGGAATATTTTGTATCTAAAGTTGATAATATAATATAAAGGTACAGAATCTCTTAAATAAGTAGATTAGCTGAAATATAAATGGTAGATCATTGATCACAAAGTCTACTAAAGCATTGAATCCCACAGATCCATTATATCAGAAATGTCTACCAAACTTAAACATATGCTTAGCACATACTTACATGCATATGGCCGTGCTGTTTAAGCAATGATTATGACTAAATGAATGAAAGATTGCATATTCTTTTTATGGATTTATAAGAATATATTAAAACAGTTAACTCACATTTTCATTTGCGTGATGCCCATAGTTTCTAATTATTTTGGGTGCAATGCTGTTTTATTATTTCCTGACTTGTAGAGTAATTACAATAAATAATCCTCCATAGTTAGAATTTTACTTGTTAAAATGTAGAAACTAGAAACTACTCACCGCAAGCTCTTCCCATAAGCTTTTTGGTTTTGCTTGTGAATCTGCATTGGCTTCCCAGTTACGAAACTCTGTTTCCAAATCCCGGAAGAAGTCTCCTGCAACATCAAGATTCAAAACTAGATTGCATTATTTTGTGAGCACATTACTCATAGAGACATGCTAACTTTTGTACAATATAGTTAACCTCCCTGCATCTATTGTTTCTATTAAAAAGGATGTACATCAAATCTACCTCTAGATATTTGTGGATCTTTAAAAATATCTCTTGCACCATACAAACCAGCTCCCCTATGAGATAATCACTTACCTTTACAACAAAAATTATATTTGTAGGCACCAGGCCAGAAGGGAATTGCAATTCTCTAGCATAGATTCTGGAAAATCTTAGGTCAACTTTACTATTTCTGATCTAGGGAGAATGGATAATGTCTTCTATACAATCTGAATGCAAGAACACATAAAGCTGAATCCCTTTCAAACAGTATTCATATAATAAAAATTAACAGAAATGTTAAAAGCATCTCACCCAGTCCATAGAACTCATCTCCATCTCCAGATTTCTTTTGAAAACCCTCTTTAGTTTCTCGACTTGAATCAGCTTGATGGTTTCTAAAATCATACTTAAGGCGAGAATTTGAGTCCAATAAGGTATTGTATGCATGCTTAATGCGCATAAACTTTTCCTGGGCATTCGGCTTGGACCAATGACAACAAAAATCAGGATTTTATCAAATGTTTGTGATTTAAAAAAGCAAGAATAAAATCATGCAAGAGAAAAGTTGCTCATGATGTGAATCAAAATAGTATACAATATATAAGAAGACATCTAAGCAATAAAATGTATCATTCTGCTTAAGTAAAGGAGGCGAATTAAATTTGTCTTGTTTATTTCAACAATCGTGGATTTTTTGGATCAGAAATGAATTTGTTGCTATATAGTTTACTATTTATTTTAACGACCAGCATATTAGAACCATCTTCTTTAAACTTGTATTTGATGAAATTTAAGGGAAAATATTACCTTTATATGAAAGAACATATTACCTTTATAAGTGTAATTGTTGTTGCACCAAAAGATCGACCTTTCAATGCTCGATACAACCACTAGACTTATAGAATCCACAAGAGGCAGTTAGTCCCTTGTCATGAATCCCGAGGGGAGCACTAACCATTTTGCCAACAATCTCCCCCTCAACATTACCTGAGGGGATTCAAACCTTTGAACAAGCTCTGATACCACTTGTTAGAAGTGCGATTGTCGTTGCACCAAAAGATCGACCTTTCAATGCCTGATACAACCACTAGACTTATAGAATCCATAGGAAGCGGTTAGTCCCTTGTCACGAATCCTAAGGGGAGCGCTGACCATTTTGCCAACACTTATTATTTGAAACTTTTTATGAATGTTAAAAAATGAAGCCCAAAGGAAAAAAAATTGGATAACCACAATCAAACTAGGGCCAAAAAGGAACCATATTTAGCACTTAATCTCAATCTTCATGTCCATAGATCAAAATATCGCAGACTTGTCGCAAATAAGTGAAGTGAACTTATCGTGATAAGTTCTAGCTCGCGATAAATTGCGTCAAGTTATCGCAGGAACTTATCACAGATAAGTTGCCAACTTATCGCAAAGAAAAGTGGCGATAAGTTTTTAATTTATCGCAATAATTTTAAAACTTATCACCCGCGCGCCCAGAGATAGACTGTAAAAGCCCAGCAAAGTGCAAAATTGATTTTTTTGTTTGCAAGAGCTGATTTGGAGAGGAGAGAAAGGCTTTGGAGGAGAAAGAAGGTCATTTGTAGCATTCTAGAGTGATTTCTTGTACTTAACATTTGCAGCATTCTACAGCTGATATTGTACTTGACACTTGTATTTGGTTTTAGTTTGATTCAAAGTTTAGACTATCAAACTATGGCTATGAGCCATCAACATTCCACATGAGGATGCTGTAATGACCCTTACTATAAAGGCCACCAAACCCCCAAATCTGAACTGTGGCAATTCGTCAAACACTTGGTATGCACTGAATGGTTTTGCTTGCAATGATGAGTTTCAATGTGTTTATTGTTTGGGCATCCAATTGCAATTGAGATAACAATACCAATAAAGGAAAGTAGCAAAATGAACAACAATGCAATTCTAAATATCACTCTATGCTATCATATCCTGAACCTTTCCAATTCTGATTGCAATATATGATTGTTACATCTATTACATGAGAGCACTGTTTTTATGGACTGTTTACAAAATACGAACTAGGACATGAACATATGAGCCATAAACTAAGTCCTATCAATGCACTTTCTGCTGTACTGAACCAATAGCAATGTCTGATAACTATAACTGTTTTCTGAATATCTATATGGACTGTTTCATAGTAAGAGACTTGATAAAGACCAGGTCTAACAATGCATCTTTCAATACAATGACTCCAAGATTATAACAATGACTGATTACAATAGCAAAATGATGTAAGAACAGTACTGTTTCAGACCCGTGTATCAATGACTGTTATATACAACCCTTATGCATATTTTTGGCATTCAACACATCAACAAATAATTCATGAAGTGCACCTGGAAACCGCTCCTAATACCCTGCTTAAATAGTTGATGCAGATTGTTGCAAAGAAGACCCCAAACTGCCTCACCAAAATCTGCAGCTGTCCCAGCTATGACTGTCGTACCAGGCCGTACATGTACGGCACCTGTAGAAAAATCAGGAAAGGGTTTTGACACCCCAAATTGCTATCAATGTCACCGCCAAGGATATATTATTGCCCTCCCAAAAGCATAAAAATTATCTCCAAGTAGATTAGGAGATATGAGCAAAATTTTGATTCCAGGCCCTGATATGGAAAGTCTGAAAATGTGCCAAAATGATCTTCAACTATCATCAAAATGCTTCACCAATGCAATAGGTGAATTCAAACCCTTATTCCCACCAAAAACAAACCCTTACAACAAATTCTCAATGAAGTACCAATGAGATGGCTGAGTACCAACTCCAAACTTGCAACCCTTCAGTAGATATTTCACTACCTCAGTTATGCCAATCTAGGAGAGTGATCGTTCCCAAAGATCGAATAGTATTTGCAGACCACAAGGCTACAAATTGCTTCACAATGAAGAAGTAGAAGAAATCCCAAATCCAAGCATGTAGAAATGATAGCCCAAGCCCACTATTTATTCTTTTTCTTGAGAAGTTACTAGAACTTTTATAAACATCTAATTATAATGTACTTTATAATAAAATAACATTATAATAATAAAGTACATTTCTCAACTCAAAAATATAACAATGTAGGCCAAGATGTCTCATAACTGAATGTAGGCCCAACTAGATTGAATGTAGGCTCGAACTGGATGTAGGCTCACTTCTGGACGTAGGCTCCACTACAACTGCATGTAGGCCTCAAACTGGATGTAGGCTCTACCGAATGTAGGCTCTGTCAGCAATAAGCAATCAAATGATCCACACAATGACTCTCTCTCCAAACTATTTGCCTACGAGAGTCGATGATAGGCAAACCCATCATGAAAGAACATGTCTCTAGAAAGGGGACATGACAGATGCGATTTTGTATCCTATTTGCATTTATATATATCTAGATCATTTTGTTTGGTTTGTTTACTCATTTATTGACTCATTAGATGCATCTCCTTATTGAATTTTGCAAAAAAAATGCATTTCTAATTAAATTTAAGCAATTTTTTAAGTTCCTGATATTTTCCCGAGAAGTTCCCGACTTATCTCCAATATTTGCCGATAACTTTTTTTTTGCCCTCAAAGATAAGTTGTCGATAACAATATTTTGAACTATGGTCATGTCAACACTTTCAATGGTAATAGGAATATTTCACCTTGGCAGTAGAGCTCAATTAGGCATGTCGACCATAATAAAAATCTAAGGTGAACGAATTACAAGAGAATTACGAAAATCTAGAAAAGATAGAATGCTAAATGAAGTAAAATGTCTGCCAATGAGAAATCTCAGTAAGCAGCAATAATATCAAACATGATGTGAATATCAATGGCCTAGTGTGTGGAACAAAAAATGGCCTTCCAAGATTCGAGGACATTGGAATGTTTTAAAAACATATTAGCTAGACAGCATGGATTGGAATCTGCCAGAGCTGGATTTCTATCCCAAACAATGTGGATATAGAGGCAAACTCAAAGGGACAATTTTCTTCATTGAATGTGTCTGCTTTGGTATTATTATGCTTTCTAGTATGTGAATAATGGAATCACCTAAGAGTTCTACTCCTGTCCAAGGTGGATAATCATCTGTTTTCTTAATACCTTTTGCCTCTTTACATTGCCACAAGCCCTTTTTCATTTTAGAACTGTCAGTCCATTAAAATAGTGCATTGGTTCCCTTACATATTCTCATAAAAACAAGACCCACTCCCAATCACATTTTATAGATTCCTAGGAACAGGAACCGAAAAACTCATCTCTCATTGGACTGGACAAAACAAAGGAACCTACCCCTCTTTGGATCAGGCAAGCAGCCCCAAAACTCAGTTACAGCAGTTATTCACTCCCACTAAAGCAAAGATTCAACTTGCAATCAGCCCTAAATTCCCACTACATAGAAGATTATATGAGATGAAAATCATAAAGACCCACAGAGGTTCAAACCTCGACTCACCCAGCCATGCACGTCGTGGGGCAGGCAATGGGTTATTGCATTGGCCCAGAGGACTAGTCAGATTGCCCCGACGGATTGTGAACCGTGTGAGCCTGGATATCAAAGAAAAACTGGTACCAAAAGATTACACCTAGCATATATTTATGCTTAAGTATATAGGAGCATTTCATTTTCAGTCACTCAATCTACTATACAGGTAAAAGTAGTTTTCTAGATCATTGCCAGATGAGACACAGATTTGGCGCATGGGACTACACCTGTAAAAGAGGATTATTTCCATTTATGTTCTACACTGTTCAAGTTTTGTACTCCTAGATTTTTAACTAAAGACCAAGCTCAGAGGTAAATGTGGAATTGCCAACTCAATTTAGTTCAGTGGAAGATTTAGACAAGATGTTATTGTCTTTTTAGAGATTATGGAAGGTCTTTTTTGCATTCTCCTCTTACCCAGACAAGTCTTGGCTTTGTTTCTGAAAGAGAGAACAATGTTCAGGTATCACTTGCTACAGATTTTTCATACAAAAACACCAATTGGTTACATCATTCCCCCAGCCCATTTTAGGTAGTGCAGGTTCCAACCCTAGGCTACTACAGAAATTGTTGCAATCAGAAGCATACTCACAAGAAAATGTTCCAATAACAGACTGTGTAGAGCCAAGTTGCCTGGTTAAATCTAATAGACAGCATAGATCTATTGCTGTTCTTGCATCCAATCCATTGTTGCCAACCCATAACATCTCACTTATATAAATACTTCTTTTCGAAGGGCATCATCGACGGATGTCAGTGGCATTTCTTCCACTTATCTCTAGTAAGGAACAATTTGATGCCTCTGAGAATAGCTCTGTTGATTCCTCTTCAATCTCGACTGTAGTGGCCAGTAGAGGCTGTGCTTAGACTCATTGTCAGTCAGTACACAATGGTTGATGAAACTGCAGATTCTGTTGTCAATGTCCAACATGATTAAGGTTCTCCATCTTGTGATAGCATTGCTAGGGTAATGTAGAACGTAGGATTTAGGATTTACATTCATTACGGTGTTCATATATTTGTGGTGAAAATCATCTGTTTTACTTTAGAAACTACATTTACTGTCATTGTTGTCTGCACATTCGAGTAATATCTGCCCATTTGGTAATTTATGCGTATTAATATAGCTTTTTTCTTTCATTTAATGTAGTCAAACCCAAGGAACAACATTGACTCTGCTTGTGGCTCATTTTTTATCATTGAGAGATAATCAATCCAGAGAGATCATCTTTACACTTGTGTTGGCTAACAATAAGCACAAACAACGGGAATTGATTTATGCTACCATACATCACCCACGTAGCATTTATTTCAATGCTCAATTCCACTTTAGTTACTTGTGTAGTACAAAAAACAGGCAAGACTCTGATTACATATATGACCTTGGGGCAAATAAATGTTAGGGCTAGGGGACTACATGTATTGTACAGCTTGCAAGTCCTAGGTCTAGTCAGAATTATTTAATATATGTATACTGTAATGAATTACTTTATGTTATGCTTGTGTAGTTTTATCACACCCACTACAGATTTGCCCGTATACTTCATTATCAAGCTATATGTAGATGAGTGTGTGACTGCAGCTTTGAAACGATGCTATTGAGATTTTCCATAATTCTCATCATCCATTGAAATATTTTTTTATGATAAAGTAAGCATCCGAAGAGTGCGTTTTGTCTTGTTTTAGATAGACTCTACCTGTCTAGATGCCCATGTTTTGAGTTCTAGCAATAATATTCTGAAATTTATTCACTCACAAAATTTATTAGATCTATAAAGTCATTCTCTACCATTTGCCATTGGCTAATCTGTTACCCACTACATTCAGCTCAACATTTTGGCTGGAGGAGTTACCTCCCTGCTTAACTGTAGAACTACCACTTGTCATTGGTCAACAATACCAAGATTTCCAAAAAAACAGGGATATGCAGTTTCAAATATTGTATATGCCACTCCAAGATCTCCAGAGGCAGCTGAAACCCTGCCAACAGCCATCTTTTAAGTAGTGGACTTCATAGATTTACAGTTTATCCAAACCATAATATGTAGAATCTCCTAGTTGATATATTTTGTCTGTTACAACATCTCTAGGCCTTAGTCCTCTACTGCTGAATGCAACTGAAAAGTGATATTTTATTATTTCATATACAAGGACTTGGCAAGATCAGCCAGCCATTTTGCACCACTTGTAACGTGAAGCCAATGTAACTAGGAATGCTGCATCTCATAGCATCTTTAAAAAGACTATTAAGGCATGAATTTGTACCAGCTAATCATTACCAATTGAGTCTCTAAGAAAGCATTTTTCCCAAAGGTTGAACGTGGCAAGAGGAATAACCTCCCATCTGGCGAGGTTAGCCAAAAGTAAATCATATGATACTTGTGTAATGGAGATCATTCAGCTGTGCAAGGTTAAACCAGTTGATCACTAATGTCAATCTTAATTTTATTGTTTGCAGGGTAAAAAAACTTATCCTAAAATCCCTTTTAGTGAATTTAGGACCAAAATACATTATCAGAGAGAGCAGTACCAGGAAAGGTTACTGCATGAACTACAGAATATTTTTCTATTATCTTTGCAATAACTGCACATTGTTGCTATAGTGCTGTTATGCACCAGATGCCTTGGTTGATAATGAATTAACCGATTGCTACCAAGGCCATCCCGAGGTTCATATGTTCTTACACTTTCCATTGTTATTCCATTGCTGCAATATGGCAGACATCTTTGCTGTTATCTTTCTTGATACTCAAGACTTGTAAGCAATTCTGGGTAAAAAGATAGTCATCTCCCTCTCCATCCATACCTTCTCTCTGGCTAAGAACTTCTTCATTGCCATGTCTCAGGATAGAAATTGAAAAACACTTTGTAAAGTATAACCAAAGACAAAATGTAAGGATTACTATCAAGGGTATTTTTAAGTTAGAGTTGTAACCATTTGCCATAGGTAAGGGTATTTTTAAGTTAGAGTTGTAACCATTTTCCATAGGTACAGATAAGATAAATTAGTTCAGGTAACTATTTGAATCATTTCAAACTATATCAAATGGTGCTTTAAAAGAGAGGCAACATCCTTTTCTAAGTTGTGATATCCTCTTTGATGGGAAGGAAACCTTATCAACACTATTTAAATGCCATGAATCAGCCAAACTACCGAACTGTACAATCATACAAATATTAGGACACGATGACCCCTTTGCTCTATACTCAATTGACTTTTAACAGAATTCGCCAACAGCATCTTAAACTGAATAGCTCAAATCCGATTCTGCTTACTCGTTTGATTCAACTGGGTATAGGAAACTGCGTGTGTTTGATAATCACTTTATGAACAAATTGAAAACAAAGGAGAAACAAATCAAGAACCAATTTAACTGCGAAATGGCCCCTAATTGGTTAAAACATCCAATGCTAAGTCCGGTACACTTTACAAGTAGATGCATCGTTCTCTTAGAAGGGAATCTGATCAAAATGTTTAAGGTCAAAGTGGGCAAAAGGGTGACAGCGGGTGCCCCATTTTTTAGATAAAAAAATATAACTTATGTCCCATTGTTGAGCTAAACGATCTTCAAACTGAGCAAGTGGGTGCAAATAACAAAAACTTAAATTGATTGCAATGCATTGTATAAGATAACAATGAGTAATCTCAATTTGCGCAGATTTCCTAACGTGTAAGGTGCAGATTCGAACCAGAGAGCTTCGAAATCATTCCATAGAGCTTAAGCTGCATGTTACACTGTCCCGTACAATATTTTTGACATGAAGTTTGTGCAACTTTAGGCAATTCTTTAGTGAAATCAGGCAAAATTATGAAATAAGGATACCTGTTTATTGACATCAGGATGGTACTTAAGAGCTAATTTCCTGTACGCTTGTTTGATTTCTTGCGGAGTTGCATAGGGTGCTACTCCCAGCACTTGGTATGGAGATTCCTCCCTCTTAGAACTTGCTCTAACACACGAAAATCTGCATCGGCCTCTTCCTCTGCCACTTATTATTTTGCTACTCCTGCAAGTCTTCTTAATATTGGTGTTGTTTATGTTACACACGTGAACAGGCACAATCAGAGGAACAGGAGATACTCTCATGGCAGTGCTCGTGGGCACTCCGCCCATCACACCACTTGAAGAGTAGCATAACATTTGGTTAGAAGCATTTCAGTGTCACCAACATTAAAACTTATCTTTCTTTTTATATGGGCGAGGAAGCTAGTTTTTCTCATCTACCATACTCGCTTATGGATTTGCAGGCTAGAGCAAGAGATGATGCAGATTTATCAAAGATAACATTTGCACTTCCATTTCTAGGCAGCTCTCGAGATGGCCCTCTCTATATGGCGCGTGTGCCTTACACTAAATTGAGGGCCAATCATCAAAATTAACCTGTTTTTACAACTTAAAAGTCATACTCCGTGGGATTATTTTAATCTATATTGTTTATTTTTTAAATATTTTAATGTTTATTTAAAAAGATTATCTAATTTTTTTATTTTTATCAATTTGTATAGGAAAAGAATTGATTTGTAGAAGTCGATTTGATTGGGCGGGTTGTCTTATAAGCTAAGTTTACCTTGTAAGCATTAAAATTGTTGTCTTCTTCTTCAAGACATTAGACTTTTAATAAATGGTACAAGCATTTTAAGTGTTTGTTAATAGGGCAAGGAACAATAGTCTTTAACAAAGTGTTCAATATATGTTATATATATGATACAAGTCTCTAGGGTTAATTGAAGGAATAGTAGTCTACTAACAAAGTGTTAAATGTATGTTATACTTTGCAGGTATTCTTTATTTCACAATTCTTATTAATATGGAATTATTTCAGGGACAACCACTCATATATATATTAATTAGGAGAGCTTCATGAAAATTTAATTAATTTTTATTGTATCTTTATATTTTTTAATCTACTTAAAATAATCTCAATGACTAGTTATTACATTAATAACGTTTATCTTCATATATATTCATGTAATTTTTTCCTAAATTAATGATGTATGGATCTAACCTTGATTAAATAGATCTCCATATCAATATAAAAGACTAAGAACTAAAAAATGAAATTGTTGAGGAAGGATAAGGAGCTTATTTGGATTTCACTATAATGTTGGCTTTGACTTGTTTGACCAACTTATAAGCTATGACAAAAGATTGAAAATTTAAGATCAAGTACTAAAAAAAGAGAGATCACAAGGTTGTGACTAAGATGTTAAAGTATTTCTATTGTTAAATTCTAGGGTACAATTATGATTTTATCATCAAATACTTTGTTATGGCTTATCCTCTATAAATTTGAAGATTAATAGTTATTCATGTGTGCATCCACTTGTATCTAAGACTTGGTGGTGTTGAAAAGCCTTTGGAGAACTACTATAAATGAAAGTGAGATCATATAATTATGTGATGGTATTCATTTTCCATGGTTAATGTAAAAAGACCAAAATACATGCCAATAAGACTAATATAAGGTTGGAACTGAGAATAATACTACTACAGATGAGTACTTGTGTGAATGTTTTATCCCGGTAATTAGGTTTTCTTAGTGACTTAATATTATGTTCTTAAATAAAATAGACACGCAATCTAAGAACTTTGGTAATTAAGGTGATAAGGTAGCAATTACATTCTAGAAATTTCAATTCCATATGTGAGAGATTTGAAATTTAAACTTGGAGGAATAAGTTGTGGGTGTGGTCTAATCCAACGGACAAAATTATATATGCTATGTAGTTTGAGGCAATATAACCTAAAGAAATGGACTAGTCATGTTGTAAGGGGATTGATAGAATAAATCTAGGTAAGAGTATTAGAATTAAACTTAATTAGTGCATCAAATGAACCAATTTGAGTATTAAGAACATTCAATTATCTTCCACACATAAAGTAGTAAAATCAAATGAAATAAGCACAAGTGTGCACTTTTATCCTCTAAGATTATTAATAATTACTATATTGTCCTAAAATGCTAGCACCCATAATGAGATGCTTAGTTAGGCCCCATTTTGGTGATTTCAATATTTCATGTTCGTTATACTTGATCCAACTACCTATCTCCCCCTGATATTGCATCTACTCTATCTTCATGACTTCCCATTTAAATGTTGGTGCTTTTTCCTAGGTAGATAATGCACAAGTCTTTGTGCTCCCTAAGGATTGGGCTCAAATTTAAACTAGATCCCCATTGTAGTGTTTCAGTTGGAAATTAGATCTCATGGTCGGTCTGGCTTAATTTTGAATCCAAAAATGTATGATGAGGCATTCAAACACCCTATCTCTCCTCATTTTGGTAACCAATATCCATTATCAATACACAATCTATTTTATGATCAATAAGCAATCAAGTAATCAAGTGAATTCAAGATTTGAAGACAAGCATCCAAGATCTAGAATTTATTCAAGCATCCAAGGCATTTTGAATGAAATCTTCTCCATTGTAGAAAGCTTCTCTCTCATGATGGCCAAGTAGAGGAGTTCTCAAGAAAGCAAAAAGATCCTTTATCCATGTGTATGCATTATTCCTCCATGGAAAGTATTTAATCAAGCATAAAAATATTACAGATCTAGGAGTGGCATTCATAGGTCCATACATTTGTGTAGGTATCCTTGATTCCTTTCTACATTCCAAGGTGAACAACTACAATTAAAGCATCTTCATGGATATGTGCAATCTCAATATTTGTTCATAAAGGTATTGGCAAGGTAGATCTAATATTTACCTTCACATTCACTTTCCTTTATGAAATCTTATTTCAATTTTAAGGTTGATTCCTATACATGGGTTTGACCAATGCACACCCATTTCCACAACCTTTTCCCTATTTTTGTGTGTGTAAGTATAGGTGGTGTAGCTTTCATAATCAAATCTGGAAAGTACAGAATCAACGAGATTGGCCATCAAAGTTTTAGGTAGAACTCTTGGGAACAAAATGCCCCAAGATTCTTGTTCCCAGGAAAAAAATGCCCTAACCATTTTGTACCTAGTAGAAAACCTTCAAATTCAGATCTTAGGCAAGTATTACTTATGGATTTCCATTTTAGATCATTGTAGCTTCTTGTCTATATTTCATCAGTCTATCTTTTTTGAAACTAGTTAATTTCATGTTAGTCTTTATCTTGAATCATTAGTTCATTATTCTCTAAATATTTTGTATGCTTAATCGCTATGACGAAGGATTATTACACTCACTTAGTGCTTAAGTCCTACTTGAGCCTATTGGGCTATCTTCCTTCTGATTGTTCATAAGAAAAAGGTGGACAAATCCCTTGTGTATATTTCTCCTCTTTTTCTATTGTGCATTTTGGTAAACCCAACGCATGTCATTCCCATTTTTATTTTGGTGTTAGATCCCCTCTATATGTGTTGGATCCTAACTTTTCATTTTATAGCTATATGTACTATTCATTAGATTTTATGTACAATTATGTGTTCGAGTTCCATTTATGTTGCATAAATTTAATGAGTGTTTTTTATAAAATTGAGTCCTACCTATAGCATTACCAGTAGGAGAAGTTGTGGACTTATGGGTTTTGTTGATCCTAAGTCCTCTTTATTTTCTAGGAATCTTGATGAGACACATGCCTATTAATGATATTCCTACTATGGTTGAGAATTTTTCTTCGCACTCTTCTCATTATGAAGATGATTCTTTAGGAGTTCCTCCTACGCAAGTGCAAAAACTTTCCCATGACTAAAAAAAATTGAGGAATGGTTAAGTCAAGAAAATTCTAATTCAAAAGTTGTTTCTTTAGTAGAAGGTTTAAGAAAGTTGATTCATAATGATGAACATGAAATTAACTTGTTAAGAACTATTTCCCATCTTGTTAATAGTAATGTTAATCCTCTTAAGGATTGTACTCAAGATCTAGGTTTAACTCTACCTCCTGCTACTATTGAGACTTCCCTTCCCATTCCTACTTCTTTACCTAGTATTTATTAGATTATAATCCACCTCTCATTACTACATCTATTTCAAACATCAATCGCACACATGTTAGTCTTAGAAGTATTTCTAATCTTATTGTTCCTCCTCCAAGTCTTCCATGTGTTTCCCAACATTCATCCACACCTACCTACAACAATGTTAAACTTTCCTATTCTCATGTTCCTTCCATTTCTCATAATGGTCCAAACATTTTACATATGTCTGTTGGAGATTTGCCAGCAGGGTAGTACTGACTGTATGTTTGTCATTGATGACAACATATGGTAAGTAGCATCCGTGGATGACTTATGCAACAAGCTTTAAGTATATGCATCATGGACATGTTATCAACATGATATCATGGATGCAAAGGTTAACTGTTAGTACAGATAGTTATATAGCAGTTTGTGTCACCAGTGTTCCTGACAAAGTAACAGGCAATGTTCTGTGTATGGTTGTCCGTAAAGTTGTCATGAAGCCTTGCGCCTTTGGATATGTGATGGAGATATGTTAGTGATGTTACATTCATGGATGCAGAGTCTGATGATCAATAGAAGTGAAGTTATGCAGTCGCTATTCGCCAATAGCAGTTTCCTATGTTTATTCAGAAGAGTCGACAGAGATTATATTGGTTCTGGAGTTACGCCTATCATTTCGGTATGCGCCCTTGGAGTTAAGCTTGGAGAAGAGTTAGTGATGTTTGGTTAAGAGTGCATGAAGTAATTAAGCTTGAGGAGAAAGAACTAGATGTTTTGGTAGAGCCGATAGTGTGTAGCGTGTATCTACAAATTATCTTATTGGACAGGTCCCAAAATGTGTTGCGTGCTTAGTAGAGCCGACTGAATTATTATTGGATTTTGTTATGACTTCTCTAATATGATTTCAAGGTGGTTCTAACAGGCCGACTTGATTATATCATTTAGAGGAAAGATATTTATAGGCAGTCATTTGTGATTGCTAGTGTGGTTCATGGTTGACAGGAAGAGCAAAGCAGAGTGTGCGAAGTGTTGAGCCATCAGAAGAAGGTCTATGTGACCAAGTAAAGTATTTATGTTATACGTTGGAACTGATCCAAACAGCAGGTCAAAGCGCAGTTCATCAAGATCTAGATATAGTGTGTATATGTTAAACAGAAGGTTGTAGCCTTCACCCCTTTGAGCAGTGTACTCTTGGACAGTGCATCCTCACCCCTAATAGGGTTAATTGTAAAAGAATCCTAACAGGGTCTGACCCTTGACCAAGTCTACTGTACTAAATATATTGTAAAGAAACTCCTAACAGGGTTAAGGATCTTCTAACAAGGATCATAATACACTAGTGCAGAATATTAGTGGGTGTCAATTCCCACCAGGGTTTTTACCTATTTGGGTTTCCCCGTAACCAAAATATTGGTGTTGTGTTCAAGTGTTCTTTCATTGTGTTTATGCTTTATGTTAAGTATACTTAATTGGATAAAGAATTAAAACTTGTAGATAACTGATTCACCCCCCCCCCCTCTTAGTTATCTCTTGGGACTATTCCTAACAATTGGTATCAGAGCCAAGTGCCTTAGAGAGAAAGTTTAACAGCTTGAGGTTGATCAGATGGCAGTCTTCAAAAAAGAAAGTCCTAAGTTTGATGGAGAGAATTATCTTGATTGGAAGAACAAGATGGTGACTCATTTGCAATGCATTGCTTTTGAAGTTTTTGATGTAACTATCAAAGCAGTCAAGATCCCTACTTTAGAAGACCTTGCAAAGGATGATGCTACTAAAAATCAAAAGGAATTGTTTCATCAGAATGCAATAGCCAAAGAAGCCCTTATCAGTGCCCTGTCTGATAGTGAGTTTTTAGAAATAAAGAAAGTAGATACAACCCACAAAATATGGAAGTACCTAGAAGACATATTTGAAGGAAACAAACAAGAAAAGGATGCACGCAGAAAAACATGGAAGAAAAGATACAATGCATTAGAGATGCTACCTGAAGAAAACATCAGAGCCTACAATCAAATGATCAATGAAGCAGTTGTTGGAATCAGGAATAATGGTGGAAAGATCTCAGAGGAAGACATTATGGACAAATTGATGACTACTCTCACTCTAGAATATGAAAACAAGATCAACATCCTTGATGAGACCATGCAGCTTACATCAAATTTCAAGAGAGAGACCTTGATCAACAAAATCTCATCTTTTGAGATTTCAAGATTGAAGACAGAACCTAAAAGTGAGACAACCTTCAAAGCAACAGTCCATGGTAAGAAATCTGCAAACACTTCTGGTAATTTTGATGATGTTGATGAAGAGAAAACACTAGATTATTTCATTGCTATGATTTCCAAAAGAGAAAAGAAATGGAAAGGAAAATATGAAGCTCAATTGCTATTTAAATGCTTTTCATGTAATAAGATTGGTCACTTTGCATCTAAGTGTCATACAAGAGCCAAAAAGTTCAAAAATGACTATAAGCCTAAATACTCGAAGGACTGTTACTATGTTGAAGATGGAGTTTCAGATGATGATTCAACTAAAGAAGAAATTGGATTTATTTCTATTATAGAGAAAATGAACAATAAGACAAATCATGAAGATGAGAAAGAAGAGCTAGCATTAATTTCAAAAGCTGATATTAGGATAGACTGGATTATAGATAGTGGTTGTTCACATCACATGACAAGTAATAAAGACAAATTTGTTCATCTGGACAAATACAATGGCGGCATGGTTAGATTTAGAGATAACACTCCTAAACCCATCGTTGGTAGAGGAGCCATCACCTTGGATGGAAAGAATAGTACTGATGATGTTCTTTATTGCGATGGTTTGAAACATAACCTACTAAGTGTTGGGCAGTTACTTGACAAAGGTTATAGATTGGAATTTAATGGAAACAAGTGCATCATTAACAACAAAGAAGGAGAAATAATTGCATCAAGCTTAAAGACTAAAGGTAATGTTTTTCAGCTTAATCCAGAAGCAAGTTGTTTTGTTGTTAAAATAGATGACAGTTGGTTGTGGCATAAAAGACTATGTCATATCAATTTTGATAACATAGTTAAGATAAGCAATGTAAAGGCAGTAAGAGATCTACCTAGCATAGCAAAGCTAGTTGATACTATATGCAGGGAATGTGTGATGGGAAAGCATGTGAGAAACTCATTCAGGAGAAAGCACAATTCTACAAAGAACAAGTTGGATCTGATTCATACAGACCTATGTGGTCCAACTCAAACAAGATCATACTATGGAGAAAGGTATTTCATTTTATTTATTGATGACTATACTAGAATGATGTGGGTTGTGTTCTTAAAAGACAAGTCAGAAGCATTTGAGAAGTTCAAAATATTAAAAGCTAAGGTTGAGAATGAATCTGGACTAAAGATAAAATGTTTGAGATCGGATAGAGGAGGAGAATTCACCTCTGACAGATTCTATGAGTACTACGAAGAACATGGCATCAAAAGGAAGTTGAGTGCACCTAGAACCCCTCAATAGAATGGAATTGCAGAAAGAAGGAATAGGATCATCCTTGATACAGCATGCACCATCATGATTGAAGGAAAAGTTGCACCCACCTATTGGAGAGATGCAGTCTATACAATAGTCTATACCATCAATAGAATTCAATTGAGGCCTGGCGTGGACAAAACACCATATGAGCTATGGTTTGGTAATGTTCCCACTGTAAAATACTTTAGAATCTTTGGAAGCAAGTACTACATCAAGAGAGATGAAGCAGTGGGTAAGTTTGATGCAAAAAGTGATGAAGTTATTTTCCTTGGTTACTCTACTAAAAGTAAAGCTTATAGATGTTTCAATTTAAGATTAAAAAGGATCATTGAAAGTTCTCATGTCAAGATTGATGAAAAGTTCATGGTTCAAGAAAGATATCATGATTACTCACCCATGATTGAAGAACCCAGACCCTCCACTAGTGAGATAGTTATTGAAGAAATGTTTGACAGTATTGATGTGTTATTCAATGACCCTAAGACAAGTGAAGAAGAAACTCCTAAGGAAGATGAGATAGTATCACCTAAAGTTCCAAAGTTTACATCTAGAAACCATTCCAAGAAAGACATCATTGGAGATCAGAGCAGCAAAGTCTTAACAAGATCACAAGCAAAGAACTTAGCTAGCAATGAGGCGGTATGTTTACTATCTCAGATTGAACCTTTAAGTGTTGAAAATGCATGTAATGATTCAGATTGGCATGATGCTATGAAAGAAGAAATTGATCAGATTATTAAGAATGACACTTGGGAACTGGTCCCAAGACCTAGTGATAAGAATGTGATTGGAATAAAGTGGATATTCAGAAACAAGATGAATGAAGATGGTACAGTAGTAAGAAATAAAGCAAGGTTAGTATGTAAGGGATATGCGCAAAGAGAAGGCATTGATTATTCAGACACATTTGCACTTGTGAGCATATTAGAAGCTATTAAGTTGTTTCTAGCTTATGCAACATTCAAAAACTTCAAAGTATATCAGATGGATGTAAAGTCAGCATTCTTGAATGGAGATTTGAAAGAAGTATACATTGAGTAGCCAGAAGGATTCACCTTATCAAATAGACCTGATATGGTATGCAGATTAAAGAAAGCCCTCTGTGGACTTAATCAAGCCCCTAGAGCCTGGTCTGAGAGACTTGATGGATATCTAACAAAGATTGGATTCAAGAAAGGAGCAGCAGATTGTAACCTATTCATAAGAGAGACATCTGAAGGACTACTACTTGTAGCTATATTTGTTGATGACATTATCTTTGGAGGTAATGACAAACTTAGTGCTGAATTTGCTAAGGAGATGCAGAGTGAATTTGAGATGAGCATGATTGGACCTATCAAGTACTTTTTGGGATTGAATGTGCAACAGACAGAGAAAGGTATTTTCATTAATTAGTCCAAGTATGTGAAAGATATATTGAAGAAATTCAAGATGGATGATTGCAAGCTAGTAGGGACACCTATGATAATTGGATGCAAGCTTACAAAAGAAGATGACTCACCAACAGTAGATATAACATTGTACAAGTCTATGATTGGCAAACTCATTTATCTTACTCAAACTAGACCTGATATTTCCAATGCAGTTGGCATAGTTGGAAGATTTGCAGCAGAGCCTAAACAAATTCACCTCATGGTAGTAAAAAGGATATTCAGATACTTGCAAGGCACTATAGACTATGGTCTATGGTATCCTAATTCATAAAATGTTGAGCTTTATGTGTATACTGATGCAGATTGGGCAGGATGCGTTGATAACAGAAAGAGTACATCAGGTGGAGCAGTGTTTCTTGGTGACAGACTTGTCACTTGGACAAGCAAGAAACAAAATTGCATTTCTCAGTCAACAACATAAGCTGAATATGTTGCAGTAGCCTTGAATTGTTCTAAAATTATTTGGATTGATTATCCTATTATTATTCACTATGATAACACTAGCACTATCAACATGTCGAAGAACCCTATAATGCATGCAAAGACAAAGCACATTGAGATCAAGTATCACTTCCTAAGAGAGAAAGTGACAAAGAAAGAAGTCAAGTTGGACTATGTGAGTACTAAAGATTAGTTGGCAGATATATTCACAAAGCCCTTGCTAAAGGATACTTTTGAGTATCTCAGGGAGAAGTTGGGAGTAATTCCCTTCCCTGGCTCCGCTTAGAAGAAAGAAGGAAGAGCATTAGTCCTTAGGGACTGATAGATGGTTGACTACTCTACTTTAGGAGTAGTACCGATGCTTAAATTGATTGGTGACCTTTTCCATTGATTTCAAAGGGGGAGTAATATATAGTCATGAAAAATAGAAGTAAAAGGAGTAATATACTAAGGGGGAGTAACATTCAGTTATGGAAGCAGTTCAGTTGACGAAATGGAGAATGTTAAAAAATATTGCAGCAGATGGAGGATTCATCCTTGGGGGAGTTTTGAAGAGAAAATGGAGAATTTTATAAAAGAAATGTTCTTTTGGATTGGCGGAGTTTTTCATTCCATATGTTTCCATCAATGCCAAAGGGGGAGATTGTTGGAGATTTGCCACCAGGCCAATACTGACTATATGTTTGTGATTGATGACAACATATGGTAAGTAGCATGCGTGGATGACTTATGTAGTAAGCTTTAATTATATGCATCATGGACATGTTATCAACATGATATCATGCATGCAGAGGTTAACTGTTAGTACAGACAGTTATATAGCAGCTTGTGTCAACAGTGTTCCTGACAGAGTAACAGGCAATGTTTTGTGTATGGTTGTTCGTACAGTTATCATGAAGCCTTGCACCTTTGGATATGTGATGGAGACATGTTAGTGATGTTAAATTCATGGAAATAGAGTCTGATGATTAGTAGAAGTGAATTTATGCAGTCGCTATTCACTAGTAGCAGTTTCCTATGTTTATTCAGAAGAGCCGACAAAGATTATATTGGTTCTGGAGTTATGCCTATCATTCGGTATGCACCCTTGGATTTAAGCTTGGATAAGAGTTAGTGATGTTTATTTAAGAGCACATGAAGTAATTAAGATTGAGGAGAAAGATATAGATGTTTTGGTAGAGCCGACAGTGTGTAGCGTGCGTCTATAAATTATCTTATTAGACAGGTCCCAGAATGTGTTGCATGCTTAGTAGAGCCGACTGAATTATTATTGGAGTTTGTTATGACTTATCTAATATGATTTCAAGGTGGTTCTAACAGGCCAACTTGATTATATCATTTAGAGGAAAGATATTTATAGGCAGTCATTTGTGATTGCTAGAGTGTGGTTCATAGTTGATAGGAAGAGCAGAGCAGAGTGTGTGAAGTGTTGAGCATTCAAAAGAAGGTCTATGTGACCAAGTAAAGTATTTGTGCTATACATTGGAATTGATCCAGGCAGTAGGTCAAAGCATAGTTCATCAAGATCCAGATATAGTGCGTATCTATTAAATAGAAGGTTGTAGCCTTCACCCCTTTGAGCATTGTGCTCTTGGACAATGCGTCCTCACCCCTAACAGGGTTAATTGTAAAAGACTCCTAACAGGGTCTGACCCTTGACCAAGTCTACTCTACTAAATATATTGTAAAGAAACTCCTAACAGGGTTAAGGATCTTCTAACAAGGATCATAATACACTAGTGCAAAATATTAGTGGGTGTCAATTCCCACCGGGGTTTTTACCTATTTGGGTTTCCCCGTAACCAAAATATTGGTGTTGTGTTCAAGTGTTCTTTCATTGTGTTTATGCTTTATGATAAGTATACTTAATTGGATAAAGAACTAAAACTTGTAGATAACTTATTCACCCCCCCCCCCTCTCAGTTATCTCTTGGGACTATTCCTAACAATGTCCCATACCAACCTTCTATCAAATCTACTATCAATATTCTTTCTCAAACCATTTCATCCTTGTAACGAAAAAATTTCCTATATGAATCAATCCAAATTCAACATTCCCACATGTGACATTGTTATCCCTTTGACCCTAGACATTATTCATGTCCTTGTCCCTCAATATGTGGAAACACCCCACTTGGACATTTACAATGGTAAATATGATCTCTTGACCAATAATAAGACCTTTCAAACATTGTGTAGTGACTTTTCTCATGATCATAAGTTCATGGCTACACTATTTACTAGAACCTTTCAAGATAAGGCCTTGCAATGGTATTGTTCTCTACCTCCTTATTCCATTAATTCCTTCAACAAACTTGCTAATAATTTCATTCAATAGTTTCAAAACAATATTGGTTCTAATATTTCTTTGAATGATTTAATGCATTATAAATAAGGTGTTAAAAAATGATTGATTTCATTGGTATATTTAAGCATTTACATGCTTAGATTTCTTATCTTGTGTCTAATATTGATATTCAATGTATTTTCATGAGTAAGTGCACTGAGATGGCAAACAAAAAAGTGACCAAATGCAAAAAAAACTAAATTTCTCATAACCCTTGTGTGTTCCAAAAAATCCAAAAACGTGCTAGGCTTGGTTTTACCAAGCCTAGCAAAAACTAATAAAAAGGGAAACTGATCCTCAAAGATCGTACAAGTTTTGAGGAATATTATATTCCCCCAAACCCATGGTGTTGGGCCATTTCCAATGCCAAAAATGGAGGAACAACAATGTGGAGAAGGCAAAATTCATCAGAACCCGAGCGTGTTTTGCATCCATTTGGATTTTTGATCAATTTGCAACGATGGCACCAAGTCGATCATGTAATATGTTAATGTTTTGATTATTTTTGTTTGCATTTTAATTGAAGTAGGGTTTTTTAATTTATTTATGTTTTTTTAACTAATTTGATGTCAGATTCTACAAACAATCCCCCAAAACAAAAAAAGAAAACAAAGACCTTATGCACAAGCAATAGAAGAAAAACCCAAAAACATTGCACATGAGAAACAACCACAACCATAGAATGCTTCTCCAAAACCTCAAAATACTATTCCTCAACAACCACCACCACTCATAAACCCTCCACGTCCTCCATTAGATTGTGTAGATGCCACACAAGATGATCTCATCAAATGCCTTACACAAAATAGTGCATTGGTCAATAGGTTGAGGTCCTCTAGTCTGACCACCACTCAACCCTCACCTTGATGCTAGAAAGAATGTTCAATAGTGAAAATCAGGTATCTAGGGAGGTTACCAAATGGGGTTCATAGAGGGATATATGTCAAGAATTTTATGCAGATGTGTTTTCATATGATAAAGTGAAAAAAAGGGCATACTTAAATGTGACATATGTGCTCTTTTCACCTATCATATTATAGCAACAACCTAGAAGAAAATACAACTTGGTTTTCTATACATCGGTGTGTTCACAATATGATGAAAGCATCTTTTTGGGATAGGTGGTATATGATCTTTGACCAATCACCCTGTAATAATTTGTAGGTGCCTCTATATTTTTTGAGAAGGCTATATTGTGAGTTTATGTTGAGTGAGAAGCCTAATTACTTTGACATCTGGCAGTTCCAGGGTAGAGGGAAAGGCTCTACGTAGGATAGACTTGGGGCCCATAGGGTGGTACAACCACAATATAGGAGGCCTATAGCTAAAAAACCCATGGTTCATGTTGTGGTCCTAGTAGTTTTGAAGGAGTCTATGGATTTATAGACTCTTGATGTAGCCACATCGTTGAATGATGTCATTATTAAGCATGGAACATAGTTTGTCAGAGAAGAGAGTAGATCAGCACCTACACCACCTCCATCATCATCAGATGCACCATTTGGCTCAGCCCAACCCATTGATCATATGTGCCCCATTTGTCAGGGTATATGTGTTGGGGTAGATACCGCCGCAAATGAGGATGGTTCAACATCCCATTCATGTACACATTGTGAAGGTAGATGTCATGCATTCACTGCTGAGCAAACACATTTTTGTTTATTTATTTATGTTTTGACATGTTATTATTTAATCACCTAAATATTATAAAAGCAAATAAATCTTTATTTAGAGAATAATTTAAATTGATACATTAATAATATACATTGTAGGGGTGCAGAAGGTGGTACAAGCACACCACAAAGTGTTCATTCAGGTAGACGTGCACATATAGCTCTGACAACTGAGGTAAAGTTTTTAAAATATTCATAAAAATAGAATAGTACATTGGTTTTAAAATATCTTTTGTTAATATATGTATATTTATTTGGTGTTTTATAGGGCTTGTCGGCTACTCAAATTTCTAAAGTTGATGATATCACACTTTCTGCCATTGACTTTAACCTTGAGAGCTTTGTGGTATAATATTTTGCACATCTCTTGTTTATAGTCTTAATTGAACCTATGTGGTATCATATCCATTTCTCTTATGTTAATTTTGTTTTTGGTAGGGTACCCCACCTGACTTGAGGACAGCGGGATGGAGAAAGAAATCCTCAAGGACACCCAAACAACAAAAGGTAATTCAGTAGAATTTAAGTTTATTTTCTAAAATGTAATATGATTAAACATGTACTTGTAGTCTATGTTGATGAATGCACCTAACTTATTTTTTCTATATATAGAAACAATTGGGTTTTACATAATTAATGAATGCACCTGATGTTGTTGATGTTCAAGAGAGAGAAGAGGTAACATTTTTATATTTACTTTTAATTACACTCTTGTTTATGCAAAATCTCTTAGAAATCCTTCCTCTATGACTATGCCATATGTTATGATTTTTCATATAGGAAATGGTCATAGTTTCCTCATCAGCGACAATGCCTCTTAAGAGTACGAGAGAGCCATCAGAGGTTTCAGTATGCATTTTTTCTATATACATGTTAAAGATATGTTTTTAGATATGAGTACATGCATTTTTAGTTTTTCAGTGTTTTTCAACAACTTTGGGTTATTAACTTGTGTTAATTGTTTTTTACCTAATCCAACTCCTTTTGCAACTTCCTACAGATCCTTTACCATTATATTTTGTTAGGAGTCTCGATCATCAAACAAGAGGTCCAACACAATATAGGAAAGAGGTATGTGTGTCTTCTTAGTCAAAACCCTCTTGGTAACTCATTTTGGATTCCTTTCATGTATGTTAGAAAGCCCTAATTCCTCCCTTAATGACTATACATCTTTTATCAGTTACCATACAAGAGAATATCACAACTGATTCATCAGTGGTTGTGTCTCCTACTAGCATAGGAGATCCATCTGAGGCTATTGTATGCATTAGGTTTTTAGTCCATGCATTTTTTGTTTTTTAGTGTTTCTTGACATATATGTTATTAACTTGTATTAATTTTGTTTTACCTATTACAACCCCCTTCATGACTTCCCATGAATCCTTTGTCTTTACATTTTGTTAGAAGTCCAACTCATCCAAGAAGGGGCCCATCAGCTTTAGGGAACAACCCAAGTGTAGAAGAAAGAGATGAGGCAATCAACAATTCAATTGCCAACAAATTATAGTCCAGTATTTAGTTATTTTGATGTTATTTAGAGAAAAGATATATGATTTAGCATTTGAATTGTTCTTGTGCAGACACCTAGTGAGCCGCACATTGCTTTGAAGTGGCTCAATTTTTATGATCCATCATAGTCATAGATATTGATAGAGACATATAGAGCTAGTTGTGGTCATTAAATAACCAATTTTTGTATATATTAGACATTTGTATTATATATATCGACCTTGACATAGTCGATGCCACATTTTTGTAACTCTATTATTGATTTGGCATGTATGCCATTTTTTGATATGTACACGATTATTGTTCATTTTGATATATATGAAACTTGATATTCAACCCAATTTTCTCATTGCGTGTTCATTTGTTCATTGTTAGTATGTAAATATTCTTGTGTGTATGTACTCATGTGTAGGATTTATTCCTTAAGTGTATTTGTGTTTCATGTCTTACATATATTCATGTGTGTGGTTTATAAATTAATGTACTTATGTGTGTACTTCATGTGTATTCACGTATATGATTCATAACCTAAATTCATGTATACGAGATATGTGCATGACTTATGTGAATTCATGTGTATGATTCATAATCTATGTGCTACATGTATGCTTCATGACTTAAGAAAATCTATGTGTACGCTTTATGTACTACATGTGTTCACATGTGTACTTCATGATTTAAGTAAATTCATTCTTTATGTTATACATGGTATTCATGTGTATCCTTCATATGATATATGTATTCTTCATGACTTAAGTGAATCCATATGTATGCACTACGTGTATATTTCTTGACATTCGTAAATTCATGTATAAACTTCATGTTGTGTATTCACATATATGATTGCTGACTTAAATGAATGCATGTCCTATGTGCTACCAATATTCATGTGTATGCTCCATGACAAGTGAATTCATATGTTACGAGTAATACTTTGGTCTGACAAGTGTATACATTATGCAGATGTAGTTACATACAAACATATAGATCTAGCAGATTGTCCTACTAAGATTAGGCCTAATTGGGCCACTTTTAAAAAGCATCATATATCTCTCCAAAACTTAAAACCTTGAAATGATCTTGAGATATAATCCCAATCAACATATTTTCAAAAACTTTTAAGGTGTCATGGTCATTTGATTAGTCAAATACCAAACCCTCACTTCTAGGGGCCTAAAAATAGGGCCTTCTCAAACTACGCCTTCCAACTACTTCCAAGCCTAAACAAAGGTTCCTTGACCATGTATTCAACATATCTAAATACAATCCAACATATATAAACATAATCAAATAACAAAATTTGTCAAACTGATCACAACTCTTGATCGTCAACTCTCTAACCTTCACAATGACCCCAAGGGTCAGGCCTAGGTGCATTAGGCCTCCAGCTCTCTATAGATTCAATATTTTATAAAATTTCCCCATACACTTATTTGACTCAACAAAATATTCATTGGATTACATCAAAACTCTGATCACTTCAACACAAAAACCACTCTTGATTGTATGACTATTCACACTCCTTCCTATGATAGCAATACACCTTTGACTCATTAAAAAACCTTACCATGAAAAATAAATTTCCTTATGATAATTCTCTTGAGTCTAATATTATTCCCATAACCTCACAATACTTTTAACAACAACTCTAAACACCATCAACAAGCAATCTTCTATTTGACTGTGATTGTCCAATTTTTCAGTCCTTTTGGGGTAGTTTTTGGAAATCATAATTTTTGACCCCTAACCTCAAAAATGATTTTTCTAGAAAGAATGTTTTTTTGGTAACCTTAATACCTACCATCTCCCAAAATTATAGGGTCATACAAGTCTGTTTCGTCCTCCAACCAACAATTTCTCAGACTGCCAATTCTGGAAACTTTTGCATAAACTTGACCTAGATCAATTCTATGACTCAAATGACTCAAAATGGATCCAAATAGGTCCAATTACATCACAAATAACCATTTACATCAGAATTTCCCACTTCAAGACTCATTTACTCAAATTTTCACTATCTTGACAAATTTTGGCAATGATGTCAATATTACATCATCATGACTCAAAACTATTACAAATGAACTCATTAATACTTTTTACATCATAAATGATCATTTTTTCACCTTATTACTGTTAAGCTCCAAAATTTGCACCCTGTGCTGAATGAAAATAGTTCATCAATTCTGGCATAACATGGGAATCACTTCAATGTGGGACATGCAACTGAAGTGAGACCTCTGAATTCTAGGCCAGTTCCTATAAGATACTTCACTAAAACTCACAAAATTTCTGAAGGAAAGGGATAGAAGGATGGCATAAAAGAAAATCTAAATTTATGGTGATGCACCTAAATTTTGAATTTATGATATCCGAAGAAACTTTACCACTTGAAACCACAAAATAATGCTTAAACTCACACAATCTTGCCTTTACCATGGATGCACATAAGTACTTTGTAGAAAGGTCTAAATGCCTATTTTCTCAATAAAGGTAAAGGAATTTTTTCATATTAGAGATCTTATAACATATGCACAACACAAACTTCAACCTGTACATTACATAAATTACACAAAAGGTATGAAACAGTGAGACAAAATTGAAGGAAAATGACACTTTTCACTAAAATTTGATCCAATCACACAAATACACTATTTTGCAAGTGAACAAGAAGGTGATAAACATTGTCCAAAATGATCTCCAAGACAGCCTCTGTATATCATAATGAATGGATTACAATAGAAATGCAGAAAATGACACAAAGTATAGAGAAAAATCACTAAGTGCAGAATTTTGCATAACTAAGAACTCCATAGAATGAGTTGTAAAAATCATTAAGTATAATGCTCAATCAAAACTCTTTGGGTCGAATGTAGAAAAATAGCCCCAAACATATGCCTCTCCTCTCTCCCAAAATTAAGTCCAATGCATGAAAAGTCCAACCAAGTCATAACAAACCCAACGACTCACCAAAACTGCCCCTAAAAATGCTCCAACTGATTACAAATACCTTCTAAGCTTTAGGGTAAAGTGAAATTTGACCTTAATTCTTCTCCAACCCCCCTATATACTCTCCTCATGTCTACAAACTAACTCAACTTCTTGAGAAGAAGTCTTTCAGCCCATTAATGCATCTTATCCACTTGCATTAATGACACTAATTGCTCTCCTTTTTTTATCTTATTAAGAAACTTTAATAATTTATTAATTGATTTACAATATCAACCAATTAATAATTATTAAATTACAATAATGATGTGTGAGAACAAATAAAATCTGGGCACTTGAAGATGTCAAATTCTGGAAAAAATTTTGGGCAAGTTGCAGTAGGACAGTTTTCAAAAAATTAATTTTATGACACCATAAACGTCAAAAAAAAAATTTCTGGAAGGAAAAACATTTTCTCCTAACATTAATATCTTCCTCCTCACAAATTTATATGGTCATAAGAGTCCATATGTAGCTGTGCAAAATTTATCTTCTTGTTGTAGATTTTGGAAAACATTTCTAGGCAAGGTACTATCACTAAAATGGACATAACTTTTCCATTTCCTCATGAAAATAACCAAAAATTGATTTAAATGAAAGAGTACTTATATATATTTCATTTGAGTGTGATATTCCACATTCATGTGTCCATACAGGTTTGTACCATGTCTCCAAAGTGGTTGTAGCAATAAAAAAAATCAGAAAACTAGTAAAACTGTACATTTCCTGCAGCAATATATAACTTCAAATCTCTTGATGACAATGGTCATTTGAAGTTACATATTCTCTAAAACATGTATTTTATTGTTTCCCCATTATTACTTCCTAGAGCTACACTTTATTGCAGTAGCTTGTATTTCTCCCGCAACATGTATTTCTAGTCTTCTCATACTCTCTTGTAGCAGCATACTTTTATTTCTTATTGAATGCACCTTCCTATAGAATAATTTGTCTCCTATAGAATATCATCCTAATTGAGCCTATAGGGTGAAAATTAGGTAACGTTTTGGTGACCTCTAATGTGTGTCTTCCTACTAGACATATGACTGGTAGCCTAAAATAGTTCATTGGGCATGGAGTCAAATACACAATCATGACTGGAATTGGAAACTTGGCTATAGGTGTATATTGACAGTAGTTAAAACTCTCTCTTGTATCTCATTGAGGCCTTTGAACTTGGAACCCTTATAAAAAACTAGGAAAACTACAACTGAAGCTAAACTAATTGTGCTTGACAACACTTAGGGAAACCAAAAATACTCTACTCTAACCTACCCTAACCAACACAAAAGCTAATCAAACAAAACCATTTACAAATTCTGAAAAATAGCTTCCCATTCTCCTTAGCTTAGAATAACCAACAAGCTTATGGATAATCAAAAGGAGATGAAAAAATGACATACACTTGACCATTCTTTGAAATATCTCGTGATTGACAAAAACTTCACTTACTTGGTCAAGCTGGTTGAAAACACTCTCAATTTGGGATGGATCAACAAGAGCAACGTTCCTACAACTACTACATCTGGTAATAGGTCAACATTAGGTACCCGCATAGCTGATTCTTCTTGATGGAACTCCATGTTTTCCAAACACCTGATAGGACATCCTCTTGAAAGCACAAACTTTGACCTCTTTTTGTTGATTAGTGCCTTTTGATTGATTTCTTCAGGATGTTGGTCTGCTGCTATGATATTATTTGGCTGAATCAAAATAATCATTTCAGATAGCTTTGTTATTTCATTAGGCTACTCACAAACTCGTATGCTTGAGGACAATGGTTTTATATCCTGCTCTAAGCAAAAAATTTCAAGATCATGCCAAAATCGATCCTCCTCCAAATCCTCTTCATCTTTTTCCACCATGACTATATTATGACCAATATAAAAAACTTCATGAACTATTTCTTCATTTTGTTGTTCAAGAATTGCTGATAGAGAGGAGTCAGGAATGTTGTCCTCTTCAACAAAAAAGGGTAGCTCCTCAAATAAATCACCTTCCCACTCATTGCTTTGCTTGACAAAATTATGAAGTGAATAAGAGAACTCCATTGCAGCTTCTTGTTTCTCCAATTCTTTGCACCCATCCTTTTCAATATGCATTCGTTCTACTTCTTTATACTGCATGACTTCAGCAGTTAGAAGTTCTATCTTTTCTTGGTGTTCATGTAGCTCTTTACCATGAAACTATTCATGCACTGTCAACAATTTATGATTATCCTCTTCAAGTTTTAACTTTTGTGTTTCTAGCTCTTTTGCATGGAAATCTTCAAAAAGTTTCTTATGCGCTGCTAACACTTTCTCAAAAGCTTGCTTTTGTGCTTCCATCTCTTTTGAAAGGCTTGCTTCATGCCACCTATATTGTTCTACCAAGTACTTCTTGTGACATTTATCCTGATATAGTAATGCCTCTTGCTCATGAATATGGGCTTGATATGAAAAATCCTCTTGCTTCGTAACAAATTTGTGTTTCTCTTCTATGCAACCCATCTCCTCTATAGGATGAAAACATGCATATTCATGCGGCCAGAATGATTCAACAGGGGTTGGTGGGTGGCATTCATACAGGGTTTGCTGAATATCACAAGAATGTGCTGAAACAATGTTGTTGTGAGGAAAAACAATGCCATAATTATCTTGATGAGACTGGCATGAAGGAGTATAAACAAAACCTTCATGGAATGGAAAATGATATGCCATACTTTCTATGGTATTAAGGTATTTTGAAACATTTGGGTAAGTTGTAAATTATAATAGCTACCTATAAAACAAGAATACCTTTTCCAATCTGCACTTGGCCACTTGAAAGCAAATGATTTTACTTCGGAGTCACCAAATGTGCAAAATAAAAACCTCTGAAAGGTTAGTAACCTATTGTCAACACATGATAACAGCAAGAATTTCAAATTATTTCTAACTTCTCTCCCACCGGGCATGCCAAAACTATTAAGCTCCAAAATTTGCACCCTATGCTGAACAGAAATAGTTCAACAATTATGGCATAACATGGGAATCACTTCAACGTGGGACATGCAAATAAAGTGAGAACTCCAAATTCTAGGCCGGTTCCTATAAGATGCTTCACTAAAACTCACAAATTTTCTGAAGGAAAGGGATAGAAGGATGGCAGAAAAGAAAATCTAAATTTATGGTGATGCACCTAAATTTTGAATTTATGATATCCAAAGAAACTTTAACACTTGAAACCACAAAATAATGCTTAAACTCACACAATCTTTCCTTTACCATGCATGCACATAAGTTCTTAATAAAGGTAAAGGAATTTTTTCACATTAGAGAGCTTATAACATCTACACGACACAAACTTCAACCTATACATTTCATAAATTGCAAAAAAGGTATGAAACGGTGAGACAAAATTGAAGGAAAATGACACTTTTCACTAAAATTCGATCAAATCACACAAATACACTATTTTTCCAGTGAACAAGAAGGGGTGATAAAAATTTTCCAAAATGATCTCCAAGGCAGCCTATGTATATCATAATGAATGGATTACAATAGAAATGCAGAAAATGACACAAAGTATAGAGAAAAATCACTAATTGCAGAATTTTGCATAACTAAGAACTTCATAGAATGAGTTGTAAAAATCATTAAGTACAATGCTCAATCAAACCTCTTTGGGTTGAATGCAAAAAAATAGCCCCAAAAATAGGCCTCTCCTCTCTCCCAAAATTAAGTCCAATGCATGAAAAAGTCCAACCAAGTCATAACAAACCCAATGAGTCACCAAATCTACCCCTAAAAATGCTCCAACTAATTATAAATGCCTTCTAAACTTTAGGGGAAAGTGAAATTCGACCCTAGTTCTTCTCCAACCCCCCTATATACTCTCCTCATGTTTGCAAACTAACTCAACTTCTTGAGAAGAAGTCTTTCAGCCCATTAATGCATCTTCTCCACTTGCATTAATGATACTAATTGCTCTCCTTTTTTTTTTTATTAAGAAAATTTAATAATTTATTAATTGATTTACAATATCAACCAATTAATAATTATTAAATTACAATAATGATGCATGAGAACAAATAAAATATGGGCACTTGAAGATGTCAAATTTTGGAAAAACTTTTGGGCAAGTTGCAGTAGGACAATTTTTAAAAAAATGAATTTTATGACACCATAAACGTCATAAAATTTTTTGGAAGGAAAAAAGTTTGTTTCAAACATCAATATATTCCTCCTCACAAATTTATAGGGTCATAAGAGTCCATATGTAGCCATACCAAATTTATCTTCTTGTTGTAGATTTTGGAAAACATTTCTGGGCAAGGTACTGTCACTAAAATGGACATAACTTTTCCATTTCCTCATGAAAATAACCTAAACTTGATTTAAATGAAAGAGTAATAATATATCTTTCATTTGAGTATGATATTCCACATCCATGTGTCCATACAGGTTTTTACCATGTCTGCAAAGTGGTTGTAACCGTAAAAAAATTTAGAAAACTAGTAAAACTGTATATTTCCTACAACAATATATAACTTCAAATCTCTTGATGACAATGGTCATTTGAAGTTACATATTCCCTAAAACATGTATTTTATTATTTCCCCATTATTACTTCCTGTAGCTACACTTTATTACAATAGCTTGTATTTCTCCTACAACATGTATTTCCAGTCTTCTCATACTCTCTTGTAGCGGCATACTTTTATTTCTTATTGAATGCACCTTCCTGTAGAATAATTTGTCTCCTATAGAATATCATACTGATTGAGCCTATAGGGTAAAAATTAGGTAACAATTACACATGAGGAACTCAAAAAAATTAACCTTGTATCAACTTGACCTCATTGTGCCATAAGGACCTATTAGGTGCTCCTACATTGAATACCCCCCTTGTTAAGTGAAATCTCTCATACTAATACATGGCACCATGTACCCTATGCCCTCAATATGGACTATTTTATCAAATGGTGATCACCAACTTACATATCCATATTTCCTACATTCCAATTGTTAGTATCATTACAACTTTTGACATATTAGTCCTTTATCCATACACTTATTACATATTTTGACCCTATGACCCTGGTGCAGGAGCACCTAAAGAACTAGGGAAACCAAAGATTCTATTGAGGAATGCATAATGCAATAAAGGTATATTGTGACCCAAAATGATGTAATAAATCCATTAAGGCTCATAGGTGCAATAGGTGGAGTCATTGAGTCAATAATTCCTAATTGGCCTAATAAGGGTCATAAGACCAAATTATGTAATAAGTGCATTAATAAGGAACTATGAAATGGATTATTGGTCTTTAGATTTATTTGATTTAATAAAGTAAAACACAACCCTTTTTTATTGGTAGAAAGGTCTAAAGGGAAAGCAGTTAAAAATTAGTAAATTTGAATTCAAATCCTAACGACTAGATAAGCCTAAAGAGTAGTTCTGATAGTTTTGGTGTTTGTGGTCATTTTTGGAGTTAGGAATTAGTTTGTAATGCATTTTTCATGCCTATAAGAGGCTATGGAGTTTGAGTATGGAAAAAGAGATTGTAATGGTTAAGATTTGACAATAAAAACATACAGATTTCATGCATATTTTAATGAATTTCTGAGTGTTGTTGCCCTTAGTTCATTTGAGTCTTTGTCTTATGTAATAGGAACTATTCTTGGATGTGCTAATAAGAGTTTAGAGTACATTATAATCCTCTTGAAAGTCTTTTCATTCTATTTAAATTGATTTTAAATCTTTGATCTATACATGACCCATGACCGATCACTTTTATATATCAAATCTCACATCTAATATGCATGATCAAGGTCATTATTGTTTATATATACAAAATTATGCATCTAAATATGCACATTACAATTGATTTCTTTTATATACAAAATTTAGCATCTAAATATGCACATTACAACTGATTATTGTTTTTGATGTTTTTATAAATACAAAATTTGTCATCTAAATATGCACATTATAGCTCATATGCACATAGAGAACTTCTATAAAGCGTAGTTACAATGTTTCACAATTAATATATACAAAATTATCAAAATCAATCAAGTAAACCTTCTGGATTAGCTCTAACCCTTATTGTGTCAAGTATTGCCTCATGGCCATATTCACAAACTTTCCACAAATTCTTGTTAAGATGTGTACCACAATATTTAATCCATTAAATAATTTTTGCAACAATAAGGTTAGAGTAATGAATAATATGTCTATGTGTCTCAAATTTCTTAAACAACCAGGCATTATAATTCTTGATAGGGTACTTGCATTTTATTATAAATATAAGTTAATACCAATATCAATACAAAGTGTAATAAATTGAGTTTAAGAGATCTCAATACAACTTGACACAATAACGATACCTTCTAAGCCATGTGCATGTTAAAACAACGGATCCTATTGGGTACTCAATACTCTCTCCATCTGTGACTATAGTTGTCAATTTCTTTTTGGACTCAATACAATGATACAAAACGTAACATGTTCCTTCTTCATTATTCTCATCTGCAATGACTGCATATACATGACCTGAATTTAGTATAAGGCTATAATTTAATACCAAAATCAACATAAAGAACTAATAAATTGACCTTAAAATGCATGTACAAAAAGAGAAAAAGCATTCACTAAGTAATAAATTGAGAAATTACCTAGTCCAACTAGGTCAGATACATGGTCAAAATTCATTGATGCTTCCATCTGGTTTAGTTGTACTGCTCTAAGAAGTTAATATGTATCTATGGTTTGTAAATTTATATAAGACCATTGGTCAATCCACTCTTTTGATTCACATTCGTCCCACACAAAATGCATACATGAAGAGAAAAAACATGCATTTTTTTATAGTATAAATAACTAATGATGTTGCATTTGAACTTCTAAATAAATGCATGTTACTTGATCTTGTAAGTGTACAAAAAATCTAAATATTTTTCAATGTTAGATTCACGTATTAACCAAAAACATCTGGAAACCATAGACTTACCTGCATTACCTGATCCTATTGTAGAATTACACCATTGCACAATTGTTTTCGCATCTAACACTGCACCACCTTCATACTTCAATTCCTCTCTAGTAATATCTCTTTTCACACATGCTCTCGCGCTATCATGTTCTCCCTTTCCATGACCTGCCTCAGTGAAATTCCAAAAAAATTATACACTAATTTTCACATGCATCCTAGTCAACCAGTAGAACATCCTTGCATCCTTGAATTGTGAGGTGCAATTGTCTGACCATATTGAGATTTGATTGTAGCTTATACCTCTTTCCCTTAAACTATCATAGAGGATTGCAAAGCATCCTTGCATAAACTTTGAGGAATGTGTACAGTCATCACTGATATAGAAGTGATAATCTCTTATAACATTTATGCCCTCCTTTGTGCTAACATGTGCATGCATGAATACTATGTGTGCAAATATTGTAACTTGTGTAGAGTGGTAATACATAGGTTGCACTTCATTTTGAGGTTTTAGTGTATAATTATTTGCAAAATCAATGACAAAGACAATAGTACCGAGGGGGAAAGTGCCCTTACACAACTTGAATTTCTCATCTAACCACCTAACTCTATGTGTGTGACCTATGTACTCATAAACTAGTTTCTCTTGAAACATCTTCATGAAATCAGCTACACATATATCCCTTTTCACTAAAGTCTCACACCTCTTTAATTATTTTCCATCTTTAACACCATATGTGACTGACTTGTATTTTCCAATAGAAACTAGTTGCCACCCAATTTCATGTGTGTTATCAAGATGTAAGTATCTATGAAACTTTTTCAAACCACCACATGTAGGAAAAAATACTTTCAAATACATCATCTTATAATAAATGCACCCATCATCTCATTTACAAAGTACTTGAAATGAATTCTCTCGGTGACTTAGGAGGTGCTTGTAGACCACATTCCTAAAAAACATTGTTAGCGTGTAAAGTACCACATATATAGTGATAAATATCATAATGCATGGAAAATTCAACATGGATCCTACAACATGTAGTATGTGCATGATTAATTTTAACATAAAATAGTTTTGTCATCTGAAAAAATATTTGACTAATTTTAATGAGGAAAGATTTGAAGAAACCTTTCATAAAATTGTGTTTGAGTCATATCTAAATAGTGTTTTGGATGTGGCTCACTATTTATAATTTCAATTCATCTTCTAAAAACATCTCTTTGGTTGGGTGAAAACCTTGTGTTTCCATACCAATATTTCTAAATTAACATTCTTAGTGCATCAACAACAACCTTTTCCTTGCGTGGGAGTCTACCTGAGAATTCCCAAAGAGAATTATTTTTAGGATCCTCAATTTTCTCTCGCCTATCTAAAGAATGGTGTAATGTGGTTCTACTCATCCTTAATGACTTGCTTATTTTTCTTATTAAATAATATTTTTTCATTTCCTTACCCATTATGGTTGATGTGAGGATACGACGAGTAATACTAGCATCTTTAGAGCATGATTTTGAACCAATGGATTGGTATGCATCAAAAAGATTTCTCACAATGGTTCTTTCACTATTATTTTCAGATGTTCTTAGCCCCAAAATTTTTATTGTCTTTCTAAATTTTAGATTTTTAATCATTTCAACAACTAATTGGAATCTTCCAATTTGATTTAAGTTTTCAAAATAGTTATTCCAAATTATCCTAACCATACTTACAAGTTCTTTCAGAAATTTTATCATGCATTAGCTTCACAATATTTTCATCAATTTCTATTAGAAACTTTGGTTTTCTACAAATTATTCTAGGAGGTGTTAAGATTGGTGCACACTCTTAATTTTAATTACGTGCATTATGTGCATTAATCAAATCAAATTCAAATGGTATATCTTCTTCAATTTCATTAACATGTGCATTCATTACATCATTTTCAAATGGTGTATGTTCATCGCACTCATTAGGTGCATTCATCACATGTATTTGAATTGGTGTATGTTGATCATTTTGATTTGGTGCATTCATCATATCAATTGAATTGTTGAATGTTCAACATTTTCATTAGGTGCATTAGATGACTTACCTTCATGTAATCTCCTCATATGCTCCCTTTGTCTTTCCTTTGCTTCCACTCATTGTTCAATTGTTCCTCTCTTGTTCTTTCCCATTGTTAATATTGATTGTCCTACACATAATATCATGATGAAAATCCACAATCAAATAGTAGAAAAAAACAAATGAGCATAATTTTATTATAATCTAAAGTAAAAATGATAAAATAACTTAAAAAAGATTACAAAATACAAGACAAATCAATCATTTCAAAGTAAAATTAACAAAAAAAGAAGAAAACTCGACTATTACTATCTGATAAAATCACGTGCAACAATAGTGGGACCTTCAAACAACTTGCAATGCTAGGCCATTGAGACTAAAATATGAAGATTTTCTCATAATCTATACAAGTTATGTAAACCTAATGACAACATTCACAATTTCTCATTTGACTCATATAGGTTATGTAAAACTAGAACTTTTGGCCTTAGTTGTGCATAACCTGTATAGATTATGTAGAACTAGGAACCAAAGAGGAAGTGGGTATATATATATATATATATAGATAAGGAGAGAAAGAGAGAGAGAGAGAGAACTCAAGGAGGATAAATAGCTCTCTGAATAGATAGAGACAATTATGGGAGAAGGAAGATGAGAGAGAGAGAGAGGAAAAAAGAGAGATAGAAATGTATAAAAACATATATACATATACATATATAAATATATGTATATAACTATAGATATGCATAAATACATATATAAACACATTATATGTATGTTTATACATATGTGTAGTAAATTGTAAGCTTACAAGCATACGTTTTGATGTCTTCATAACTTGTACGGGTTATGGAAAACTCAAAATTATGGTTTTAGTTCTACATAACATGTACATGTTATGTAAAACTATGCATGGTACTTTTTACTTTTCAAAACTCGAGCGGGTTATTTTATACATGAAAACCTGTGCAAGTTTTGGCTTGGTAAGAGGGTTGGAAAATGACCCTAAGGATTGCAAGCCCATTTTCCCTCCATTTTTGTCCCTTTACACATTTTTTCATCTTCCAACATGATTTATCGACTTCATCATCATCATCTTTACAAATGGTCAAGTGGGTATCTCTAAAATTACTACCATAATCTCACATGTCTTCTCAGCTTTCTAACCATATAAATGTTTCTATTTTTGGACAACATTAGCATAGTAAACTTTAATTTTCTTTACCAGTGTCTTGACAGTCCTCACAGAAATATGTCTACCATTTTTGTAATAAATTTTGATCTACTTGACCAAATTCAAAACAAATTACATATTACTATTCTACACTAGATTTTATACACTTTACAAAAAAGTTTGCATTTTTTGATTATTTTGATGCAAGTTATACCTAGCACATGAATAGGTACCAAATTTTCAGGATGTGGCCACTTCAAAAAATAATTAAAAAAATACTCAATAGAAAATTACAAATAAATAGACAACTTCTAGATCTCACTCTTACCTATCATCCTACCAAAGGGTTTTGTAAAACACTAAATCTAAATATATATTTTGTGAAGCACATGGAGACAACTATGTTATGATTTTCTAAAAAAATTAGGAACAATATTTTATGCCCGAGAGGTTTGAAAACTCCTAGTTTTGAGTGCATGACCCTCAAATCTCTTTGTGAAGTTCAAGTTTCCTTGATTTAAAAAAGAAGTGGCCACTTACACCCCTCTTTTTGTTCACCATCTTGGTGCACTTACCCTCATTGCTAATTTAAAAAAATACATTAGAAATAAGATATTGCTTTATGAATTCTCCTCTTTTACTCAATTGTGTGTATTTCATCATAATTATAAGCTTCAAGTGAGTCAACTTGAGAGAACCACTCCAATAGCTCTAGTTTATAATAATGATGTCTCGTCCCATCTTTTTTAGAAGTTTCAAAAACCAAAAGGCTTCATCAAGGTCAATAATTCATCAAAAAACATTGATGTGCAAGTGGAAATGACATCCAAAGGTATGGCTCCTTTGTCATCTTATTTTAAACCTTCTCATAACTTTACACCTCTTTTTTTAAGTATTTGCCTAATTTATGTTAAATTTTATTAATGTTAATGTCTTAACACTACCTCCCATTAAATCAATTGATCCTTTCAAACAAACCAACGAAAACTTTGATCCCAAATATTTTTGTTAATAGATTTGTCAACATGGTCATGATACTAATTTTTTTTTCCATTTGAAATGTATTGTTCAAGACCTTATTAATTCTAATGCTATATCTATTGAGGGCGTTAACAATAAATGAAAAAAGTCCATTTTCCTTCCCAACCAAAACTGTAGATTTATACCAATCCTTTACCTTACCATTCAACCAATGTCATTGAGCTAATTCCTTCTTCATCTACCCATGTTGTTGATTCTCCTACAATTGTGACATATAATACTGAGTGCATAGAGGCTAACAATGGTGTCAACCTTATTGATCAATTTGAACCTAAACCTACATCCAAACTCAAACCTAATCTTTGCATTAAATTTGATCTTAGTAAGACTATTAGGGCACCTAAAGTTTTTTTTTACATAGTTTCAAAGATTAATGGTCTTCCCTCTTGTGGAGTTCTTAAATATTCTACTTTCATTGTGAACTTTATAACTAAAGAACATCTTTACATTAGATAAATTCAATGATATTTCTATGACAAATCCAATGTGATGACTAAAACATTCAATGACTTCACTTATCCTACCCATGGTTTCATTACTCTTCTTGTAGAACTTGGTAAGAAACCCTAAGATGTCACCTTTGTTGTCATCCCAACTTCCAATCAGTCTTAATTTGGACTTGGTCTTTTGTGGCTCACTTCCTTGAAAGTTATAGTCTCTCCAATCCATAAGTGTTTTAAATTTCCTCGTGATGGATAAATTATCATGATTCACCATAGTCTCCATCATCCTTTAGCTACTTGAGGGAACTTTGACCTTGAATTATTTTGGCCTTCCATGTCTCAACCATTTCAACCTCGCAAAGATAATTGTTTATTATTCTATCAAAAATTCAAAATTAAGAAGATTTGTGAACTTAGCAATTCCTCTCCTATAGTTCCATCTCCTTTACTTGGACCTAGAATTCTTCATACACCTTCTACACCTCCTATTTATGGTTCAATTCCACCTCCTATATCCTATAATTCTCCACAGTTTCTATCTCTCAACCTAGTGTGATGCCTTCAGTACTTCCTCCTAAAGAAGAAAAGGACCTGATGTTGATTTATCCTAAACAAAATGTAATCATTGTGCTCATGATTGTCATCATAAACATCATGCTAGAGGATGTGAAAATTCTTCCCAAAACCTTCCATCCCCTAAGACACCTAGTGATGCTTTGATTCCCTTTGATCAACCTATGTATAGCCTAAGGAGGAAGTTAATCTCAAAAAGATGAAATTGAATAAACATAATGATTCTATTTGGATTAGAGAACCTATTTTGATTAATTTGGACAAAAAATATATTATTGATGATGATATCAATGTTTCTAATACAAATGATGTTCATGTTAGTGGTTTTGATAATATGTATAAGATTATTGATATTAATCATGATTTACCAACTAGATTTTCAAAACAATTATCTCTTGGTCCTAGTGACAAACAAAGTGAATCATCCTTATAGCATGGTCCTTGTTTGGAACTGACTACTATTCCATCTACTATTCTTGATGTTGCTACTCTTTCATTTTTCCTATCTTCCCTAGATAATACAAATCGAGATGGGGGGGAGGGGGTAGGTGATATTCTAGATTATCTTCTCTTGTATAGTAGATTCCTTTGTGTTTTATTTTTGTAATGTGTTTACCCTATGGTGTGATACATGTTATATATTTTAATTAGATTAATTTAGATGAGCCTTGTTGCTTTGTTGGTACAAGATGATAAAGTAATCAACATGTTTTGAAATTCTTTTATTTGTATCTCATTTATTCTATATGTTGTATACATGTAATGTCATGCATGTGATATTGTTTGTAAATGTTCCTTTGTGTTGTCAGATTAGGGATGATGTAAAACAATATCTACCATTATTTTTGGTCTAAATTCACTTTCAAAAGAATCTTCTTTGTATCTCTTATGTGATGACCTTCCATTGTGCTTGTAGTTCTACTACCTTTGGGGGATGATGACAGTTCATTTTTCTATAATTATGATATACATGAGTTATCATGTGATCATACTGACCCTAGAGTTAGTAGATCCTTTTTGTTCTCTCTTTTATCATGTGCTAATTTCCCTTGATTTTTACTTTCTTAGGGGCATATCATAGTGGAAATGTCTCTTGTGGGTGCATGTATGTTCCATTAAAGCCATTGCTCCCATTAAGACATTTATAATCACTTTAACGTGGGCCCATATACTATGCTCCTCATTTCACATTTTTCACACACACAATGATTCAATGCAATATCTTATGTAGATGGCTAAGGAGACAATTCTTTCCTTATATTCATCTTTGAATTATCATTCCCTATGCATTATTTAGTGGATCCTAAGACTAATCCTTCTTTTTCATTCTGTCCTTTGATTGACTATTTTCATTTGGTCCTTCGATTGGACACTTTTCCTAGATCCCTTAATGGAGACAAGATTTCCTTAAGGAGTGGTCCCCTTTGTTTTGATGAGATGACTAGTATCTCATAGTGTGCTAGAGTATCAATTCCATCTTTTATAGCAATATTTTCCCTTTGCATGATCCATGGTAAGGAAATATCTTACTAGGCTAGTTGGTCATATCTCTCTCTCTCTCTCTCTTCAAGTTTTTCCTCTTTTATCTTGGTTTTGGATTTTATTAGCACCTAAGTCACTTGAGGGCTTGTTTTTTCCTTATCTCCTTTACCTCGATGAAAATTTTATGATGCATTGATTTACTTTACCATAAGCATGAGTTTGTCTCATACTCCTACTAAAGTGGGGTCTAAATGTATCATACTAATAATTTAGCACCTATAACTAGATGCTCAATTAGACCCCATTTTGGTGATTCAAAGATTGATCCAACTACCTATCTCCCCTTGATATGGCTCTACCCTATCTTCCCATATTCTCATTCAAATTTTGGTGCTTTTTCCTAGGTACATAACACCTAGGGAATTTTTTACCAGAGGATTTGGCCCAAATTTGAAATAGAGCCCCATTATAGTGTTTTGGTGGGAAATTAGATCCCGTGGTTGGCCTGGCTTAATTTTGAATCTTGAAATGTAAGATGAGGTATAAAAACACCATATCTCTCCTAATTTTGGTAACCAAGATCCATTATCAATACACAACCCATTTTATGATCAAGAAACAATCAAGTAATCGAGTGAGTTCAAGATTTCAAGGCAAGCATCCAAGATCTAGCATTTCTTCAAGCATCCAAGGAATTTTGAAGGTAATCTTCCCCATCATAGCAAGCTTCTCTCCCATGATGGATAGTTAGAGTATATCACAAGAAAGAAATAAGATCCTTTGTCTATTCTTATGTGTTCTTCCTCCATGGAAAGTGTTCAATAAAGCATAACAACATTAGCAATCTAGGAGTGGGACTCATAAATCCATGCATTTATGAAGGCATCTTTGATTCCTTTCTGTACCATCCTAAAAAGTTAGAACCCATTAAATGGTGGATATAGGACCCTTTAGATCCTATTTTGGTGAATTATAGATCCAAGTGCTTTTATGCTTGATTTTTTTGCATCTTTCATTTTCTTCCCATAAAGCTTTTCCCAGTTTCCAAGACCCAGAACCACCTCAAAATTAACTATGCTAGGACTAGGTCAACCTAAGTTAACCTTATCCTTTGGCATTGATTTTTAGTGGCCTTCAAGCCCAATGCAGAGGTTTTTCTTCTTGATCTTTATTTTTGGTCAGCTTGACAATTTTGAATCCTAAAATGAGTATAAAAGGACATCAAAGCCTCTCATTTTGACTTCCATGATGATTGTGCAATCCATTACATGTTATCAAGTCTACATGCAAGTAATTTGGAAATTTCAAGTGCAAGTAAGGTTTCAAGTTGTGCAATTGAGGATTTGGACTCAATATTTTAAGGCAAGAGCCCATTGAAGATCTCTAAGTCTCCATCTCTTCAAGATCTATTCAAGAAAACACAATCTTCCCTAGTTGATGCAAGTTTCTCTCTCATGACCAAGTAGAGGAATTCTCAAGATAGAAAGAAGATCCACAAGCATACATATATTCAAGATCTAGTATTGGAAAGTGTAGAACCATTGCATTTGTGAAGACATCCTTGATCCTACATTATTTACAATCATATTCATGGGTTTATTAGGTCTTAAGATCCATCCATGAGGGTTTTTCATGTAAGGTCAATACTTACATTTGCTTTGTTTACAACACTTTTCCTTATGTAATTTATATTTCATCTCAAGGTTTATTCCTATATAGGCGCTTGACTAATGAAAGTCCCTTTCCAAAACCTTTTTCCCCTTTTTCTTGTGTGTAGGAATAGGTTGTCAGAATTTTAGATCCATATTTTAGGGGTTACAAAACCAGTTGTAGATTATTTACAGAATTCATCAAATTTTGACTCTCCAAGACAAGGTGAACTTTCTTAGACAAGGTTAACTTTGGTTGACATTTTCCTCTAAATCTAAAAATCTCATAGTTAGAAGTTACAGGTGTCAAAGTTCCAAATCCAGAACCATTTCTAAGTTTGGTAGGTTTGTGATAGTCAAAACCAAATATGAAGTTTGTCTTACCTCTTCTCTGTTCAAGGTGAGTTCATCCTTCTCCTTTTCATCTTACATTTACTTTTATGCACTAGATCTGATATTACATCTTATTATTTATCATTTCATTCATTATAGAATCAATTCCTTTCAAGCATTCCACATCTCTTTAAGGAAAGTAAACCCCAATTCCTCTACTCTCATTTAGATCTTGCAGTACCACCCCTACAACTATCTTGGGTTGTGTTAATCTGATTGCTTGATGGTAAGCCTTTGGGAGCATAATTACTTTCCCTAATGTACAACCCTAAATTTGGTTAGTGATCTATTATTCTCTACTTAGCATTTCTCGCCATTTTCTTATGTACATTTTGGTGAACCCAACTTTTACCATTTTCATTTTGATTTTGGTGTTAGATTTCCTCTCTTGTAATTATATATCTAGATCTATTTTTTATGCATTGTGATAGTCACTCTTTACAATACATATTTTCTACATTGTATGCATTCATATCTAGTTTGAATTTGATAGTTAATGTGCTTGTCCTAAAAAGACTTTATTTTTGCATATTTATCTCAAATCTCATAGTTGCATTGTATTTCTCTTTCATTTAATTACTTTTTACATGATTTTTATCACTTTGATTCCTACCTATAGCATTATGTTTAGAAGAAGTGATAGGCTTATGGGTTACTTTGATCCTGAACCCTCATTCTTTCCTAGGAATCTTGATGAGACTAACATGCATTTTAATGATATCAATCCTATCATGGAGAATAACTCTTCTTATTCTTCTCATGATGAAGATGAAGTCTTAAGGGTTCCTCCTGACCAAGTCCTAAAAATTTCTCATGATTTTGAAAATTTTGAACAATGGCTAGCTCAAGAAAACTAAAATCCTAAAGCCCTTTCCATTATAGAAGGCATAAGGAAACTTAATCATAATGATGAAAATGGTCTTAACATTTTGTGTAGCATTTATCATCTTGTTCATACCAATGCCAAATCTCTTATGGATTTTTCTAAAGGTTTATATCTCACTCCACCTACTACAAGTGTTGAAGCCTCTTTGCCTATATATACTTTCATTCCTAGTGTGTCCACTTTTACTCCACCTATCATAACAACTTCAGTCCAAAATTCCAATCCTACACATGTGAGTCTTCCTAATCCTATTCTTCCTTCCATTCCTTCAAATTTTCCATGTGTTTCATTTCCTTAATTCATGCCCACTTACCATAGTGTGCCCTTTTCATATTCAAATCTCCTTTCCAACAATGCTCCTAACATACTTCATGCTTGTCCTCCCACAATTTCTTATACCGATTCTACTATTAATAGCTTGGATCAAACTATATCTTCCTTACAGCAACAAACTGCCTCCATGACTCAATCCAAGTTTAAAATTATTACTTGTGATATTGTTAGTCCTTTGTCTTTGGATATCATCTGTGATGTTATCTTACAAAACATTGAGATTCCTCATCTTAAGACCTATAATGGTAGGGGGGATCCTTTGAATCATGTAAAGACTTTCCAAACCTTGTGTAGTGATTTTTCTCATGACCATAGGTTCATGGAAAAGTTGTTTATGAGAACCTTTTGAGACAAATCCTTGTAATGATATTTCTCTTTGCATCGTTATTCCATTGAAAAAGAATATTGGTCCTCAAATTCCTTTAATTGATTTGATGCTTTGTAAAAAGGAGTTCAGAAAAATTTAGTGACTCCATTATTAGATTTAAGCATTTGCATGCTCATATTTCTTATTTTGTGCTTAATGTTGATGTGCAATGCATTTTTATTGTAATTTACAAAAAGACATTAGAGATAAGATTATTATTTTTGAATTCTCTTCCTTTTCTCAATTGTGTATAATGCTTCATCATTATAAACTAAAAGTGAGTCAATTTGAGAGCACCACTCCAATGGTTCATGTTCTCATTGATAAGAGTGATGCCGCATCCAATTTCAACAAGTTTTAGAAATTGAAAACCTTCATCAAAATAAAAAAACTCATCCAACACTATTGATGAGAAACTGGCAATAACATCCAAAGGTGTAGCTCCTTTGTCATCCATTTTTAAACCTACTCATAATTTTACTCATCTTTCTAAATCTTTTCATAATGTGACACTAGTAAATTTTAGCTTGTTTTTCGACGAGGTTTAGTCGATTATTAGATGCCCTTTGGTCGGCTAATCGACCATAACGATCGTCAGAGTTTTTTAGTCAATAATATGACTCAAGAAATATCCATCGCAATTGTGACGTCAACAATGGTTGAATTATTGACGAAAGCAACATCGAAATCATTGCTCCAACCTAGAAGAATTGCCAAGTATATCGTTATCTCTACGACCAATGTTGGTCGCAATTGCGATGTAAAATCATTGAAAGAAACATCGAATGTATAAATTTCTCATCAATATGTCTATTCTTTGTTGGTCAGAAAAGCGACAAATTTTTTATTTATTTATAAAAAATAAATATATATTATCAAATTAAGCACAACAATATTATGTTGTTGTTGTTTACTATTTACAAAAAGTCACACATTTTCTGTCTTATTTCACACAAACATGTTCTTTCTCGAGGTCATTAACCTTTCAATAAAACTTTCCACTTCTAAAGATAGAAAGAATAAGCCTCACAATATTTCAATGACATTCATAGGAGATGACTAAGAAATCTACAACTATGCCAAAAATAATACTTAAAGATTATATCTAAAACCAATCTCCCAATTTATTAGCCAGCTAGCTATTTGCCTTCTTCTTGTTTGTGGCCAGTTGATTTGTTAGGCGATGAGATAAAGGGGGATGCTTTGAGGATTTAATGGGTTGTGGGAGAGTTTGGGAAATGCTTTCTTGGACTGCCACTCTCCACCACTCGCCATTTCCACCTTAGCATTCCCATTTCTTGGGGATACTTCTCACCGCGTATGACAAGGTAGAGCTCCTTGTCCATTTCCAGTTGTACATCTTCTTTCCTCAATCCTACATGCAATACATATTTAGTTCCACCAAACTTACTTTGAAATTACAACCTTTTAAGGTTAGGAATACAAAAATAAGAGAGAATAGATCCACCACTAATGTCAAACTCACTCATTTTTTTCAATACTACAGAAACTAAGATAAAGATATTTGTGAAGGTTTTATAGACATAGGTTACTAAATCATCTCTGCATTGGTACTCAATCTGGAAACCCTCATATGTATATAGCCACTCTAGCAAATCTCCACATCTAGAAAATCTCCACAAAAGTCCCTTTTGGCCTCCACTGCATATACGTCTTCTCAGAATCTAAAAACTCCGGCCCATCATTGATTCTCATCAATGTACCAATTTGGATAGTAAGTCTAATTTAATTTGCCTATGGACTGAGACCTTAAATTATTGAGCTTCTCTTTGTTTTGAGAAGAGTATAACATTCTCTACTTAATAGGGCCAACCACGTGAAAGTGGAAACTCATCTAGCCCCTCCTAGGAGCCTCCTATGACCCTTTACGACATTTTAAGACCTCTAAGATGTATTCTTAGGGATCGTAAATGGTCGTAAAGGGTCATAAGGGGTCCTAGGACACAAAAACTAAGAAACATAATTGTAGGCATCCTGGTCACAATTTTTTGGAGACAACGTAATTGAGTTGTATACCCAGACGATGTAGAGCAACTTCTGCACCTTCGATTCCAAGTTGACTACATCTGTTGCTCATGAATACAAGGTCCTCCAACAGATGTATTCAACCTAGAATCAGAGGTGCAGAAGTTTCTTTGCATCGCTTGGGTACACAACTCAATTACTTTGTCTCCAAAAAATTGTGACCATGATGCCTACAATTATGTTTCTAAGCTATTGTGAAATCTACATTTATGTTTCTTAGTTATTGTGTTTATGTGCATGTTTTTTTATGTGTTTTGGATAGTAAGTCTAATTTAATTTGTCTGTGGACTAAGACCTTAAATTATTGAGCTTCTCTTTGTTTCGAGAAGAGTATAACATTCTCTACTTAACAGGGCCAACCACGTGAAGGTGGAAGCTCATTTGGCCCCTCATAGGAGCCTCTTATGACCCTTTATGACATTTTAAGACCTCTAAGATGTATTGTTAGGGATCGTAAATGGTCATAAAGGATCATAACGGGTACTGTGACACAACAGCTAAGAAACATAATTGTAGGCATCATGATCACATTTTTTTGGAGACAACGTAATTGAGTTGTATACCCAAGTGATGGAGTGCAACTTCTGCACCTCCGATTCCAAGTTGACACTACAGGATCCAAAGACCATAGATAAGGAATAAATTTAGAGAGTGGAGGAGGGCCATAATGACAAAAATAATATAGGACAAACCTCAAGCTAAATGAGCTGGAAATTGCAAACATTTTAATAGATTTTTATTATTAAATAATGAAATTTTCATATACTAGTGTTCTAAGCCCCTTCATTACATGATTTATTATTGTAAGCCCCCTCTAACTTATGCATCTAGAAAATGAAACTAAAACCTATTGGGATTGAGACAAACCTTATAGAACAACAACAGCTAGGAAGGATCACTTGCTAACATCTGTTGGAGGACCTTGTATTCATGAGCTACAAATGTATTCAAAAGATGTATTCAACAGATGTTGGCAAGTTATCCTTCCTAGCTGTTGTTGTTCTATAAGGTTTGTCTCAATCCCAATAGGTTGTAGTTTCATTTTCTAGATGCATAAGTTAGAGGGGGCTTACAATAATAAATCATGTAATGAGGGGGCTTAGAACACAAGTATATACAAATTTAATTATTTAATAATAAAAATCTATTAAAATGTTTGCAGTTGCCTCATTTAACTTGAGGTTCATCCTGTATTATTTTGGTCGTTATGGCCCTCCTCCACTCTCTAAATTTATTCCTTATCTATGGTCTTTGGATCCCATAGTGTCAACTTGCAGGAATCGAAGGTGCAGAAGAAGTTGCACTCCATCGCTTGGGTATACAACTCAATTACGATGTCTCCAAAAAATTGTGACCATGATGCCTACAATTATGTTTCTCAGCTATTGTGAAATCTGCATTTCTATTTCTCAACTGTCGTGTTTATGTGCATGTTTATTATGTGTTTGGGAAGACATCTTTCTAGCCTGGGCCTTGATCCTTCGACAATTAGCTTCATAATAATGTAAATGACAGATGAGCAATTAGCTTCCCAAGAAAAATCCCATAAATGAACTATGTGTTCCCCAATTCATGTGCCCTTTGTGTGCACCCAAATGATATATTTGAAACAAGGGTAAGGCTAAATTTACCCTTGTTGTTACAAATATGTCATTTAAGTACGTGTAGAAGGCATAGGAATTGGGGTACACATAGTTCATTTATGAGATTTTTCTTGGGAAGCTAATTGCTCAGCTCTTATCTGCTTCATTTATAATCAAGCTAATTATCGAAGGATCCAAGCCTAGGCTAGAAAGATGTCTTCCCATTCTGTTTAAGCCATATTCCTTGTTCTTGTCAAACTTTCTTGGTACTATTTCATGTTTGAATGTACCATTGAATGAAGCTTGGCTATATTAAGTACAATCTTAAGACTCGTGACTCTTCAAATTCTCTTGTTTCCTTCAGACCTCCAAACATGTGTACTATGATTAGCCCTCCAAAAAATGGATTTGTGATGATTTTCACAATAGTACATGTGTTGGAGGACTACTCAAAGTACTGCTTAGGAAAATCTGAATGTTCATCACCTGTGCATATAAGAGTTGATCATAGAAGGTATATGCTAGACCCAACAACAAATAGATTTGTGGTGATTTTCACAATAGTACATGTGTTGCTGGGTAAGCTCCCAATAGTGCTCAGGAAAATATGCATGTTCATCACCTGTGCATATGAAGTGGCTCTAATGGAAGATACAATCACTAAATTCTGCATACTCCTTATTTTGTTCTGGGTTGATATTGTCAGACATGGTCTTTCTTGAATGGAATGACTCATTACTTGTACATTGACTAGAATGTTGGTGGAAGAAGGATGATTTGTTTGCAACCATTTTTTCAACTCTAATTTTCTCAACACAAAGGGACATTTATCATAGCCATAGAAACATGATTATTTTAAAATGGAATACACCAAGGAGTACCATCAGAAATATTGACTATTTACATTCATGAATAGTTAACCTTAATCAAATAGCTCATTTTTTTATCAGCATGTGTAGTCTCTATGTATATGAAAAATGAATGAAATATCAAGCTGAAATAAAATAGTGAACACAAATTATTTTGTCTCTAAAGAAATATCAATTATGTTGTCTCCAAAAAAATGTGACCATGATGCCTGCGATTATGTTTGTTAGCTATTGTGAAATCTTTTGTTGTCTGGCCTTTGTTGCCTTTGATGTGTCCTGCAACCTATGAAAAGTTTGAAATATGTTACATGATATAGATATAAAGATCACTAATTAGTGCATTATTACATTCTACTAGTAGTTAATACTATTGCATACCATCTTCTCTCATTTGCTGGTGTAATTCCTCTTTGAGTATCCCCTTTTTCCTTTGCATCCAAAATGAACTCATTCCAATCCCTCACTGGAATAAAGGGAGGACGCTCAAACTTTAGCAAGACTTCATACCACACAACATTTGTAGATTACTTTCAATGCATTATTTATGCTTGTATTGGTGGGAAAACTCTTGAAAATGCACAAAAGAGATTGCATTCAACCATGTTGTTTACATGACACATGTAGTTTACCTCCAGCCTAAATCAGCATTGCATAAAAATCTATGGATGGTGCGTGGTACGAAGCCTTGCTCAAGCTTGAAAATGATAGTCAATCCATAGTCAATGTCTATTTAAATCATGTGATTGATAGAAGATTGGGGCTCACCTAAGCCATAAACATGAATCATTATTGTAAAAAAAGATGTAAACCATATATATGTGCACTTGAGGCAAAGAGAAGTTACGCCATATCCATAGTAAAATATTAGTTACAATATGAAAATACTAAACTAACTAATTCCTGAGTTCATCTCTGCATATGGTCGCAACAAAGATATGTGATTACAATATAGAGAAGGCATCGTAAAAATATAATTTTAGAATTTTCCCTAGCCTGACACGTTTTGCACTCAAATCCTTCATCACGGATAAGTGGAGATGGGCAGATAGATGCAGATGAGTTGTCATCGACCCAACTAAAGTATCCGCAACCATTATTTCCCTGTGATACCCAATCTACATTAGTTCTTATAATATAATGAATAGTATTTACATTAGAAACATTAAATATATACACATTAGCAACCTTTTTTCTATTTGGACAACACCAAAATGGTCATCCAAGGTTGCTCTATGTCCATGAAGTCTTCAACACACACTGCCCACCACCACATTGACAGTTTGGCACATTGGCAAGAGCCATCGAGCCTATATCAATAATGCACTGCACCATTGTTACTACATTTATTATTTTTATATGGAATACACCAAGGAGTACCATAAAAATTATTAACCATTTACAATAATGAAAAGTAAACCTAAATCAAATAGCTCATTTTTTTATCAACATGTGTAGTCTCTGTGTATATGAAAAATGGAAGAAATATCAAGCTGAAATAAAATAGTGAGCAAAATAGTATTCCACATAGAGTGAATGAAATATACCATCAAAAGAAGGTGACAAAATCCTGTCACGAAGCACAGACACATGAAATCAAAATGGGACAAAAGACAAGAAATAAGAAAAATTATTACGACTATAGAAAAATCATTTATACTATAATAAAAAAAAGAAACACTCTTTGTCAACAATTTTCAAAATCATTAGGACTATAGAAAAATAATTAAGACTATACAAAATCAAATTTTAGAAATGGACAATTCTGATGCTTTGCCATTACAACAATTGAGCATTCATCATTTGGTATTGTGTATTCCATTTAAGTATGTCAACAATATTCAAGAAATAAGAGTTTGGAGATCTATACCTGGGTACATAATGGGTTTGGCGATCTATACCTTCCATATAATGAAAATGGAAAATATTTAATAAGTCTAAAAAGGCCTAATAGACCTTAGCACCAAAATAAGAGCCTAGGATGGAATTTGGTGTTACAAGTTTATAATAGTTTAGATTTGATTTTAATAATGCTTAATAAGTTCATTTAGGTCACATTTCAAAGTCTTAAGGCTTCATTGTCTTTAAAAGTTTCAAAACTCCAAATTTGTAATGTTGCAAATTCAAAAATTTGAAATGCATCGGTTATTAGCAAATGGAGGGAATTGGATTTTGTTATGTTTTAGTGAAAACTAATCCATCCAATCGATTGGGATTAGTTTCAAAGATGGGTCAAAAATTTTGTATGGTAGATAAGGGTGGTGAAAATGATAATAGTGTATGCAATGCACCCATGTAGAAAACCTTTTCAAATTCCATAAAAATAGTGACCTTGTGAAAGCTTGAAGATTGAAGAATCATTAGACAAGGAGAAAGGAAAAAGACTCTTGAGTGACTGTTATGGGCAAAATGGACTATTGTCTCAACTCTCAAGCACCTAACTGCACTTGAATCAAAGTTTTGGGTTGTTTGACTGCATGAGTATTTCATTTGACATGACAAAATATGGATCCATATTTCACCTATGCTAAAACTAAGAAGTACACCTCTTACCCCTCACTTATAGTTATTCCTTTAAGGGAAGATTGTAGGGCCCAAATGATAGCCTTCAATTATATGTACTAAGTGTTACAATGGAAATTTAGGTCTATAGGAGATTCTCAACATTGAGTAGGGGTTTAATGTGTGGCAAAAGAAGATAGAGATCTTCAAGGAAAGTGTATCAGACATGAATCAAGCACAAAGAGAAAATAGAAAACATTGTAACCATCATAGTCTTCCAGGGTCAACAACATCAATGATCCACATCGTAACAGGTTATAGAGACTAAAACCTTGCCATTGATCCATACAGGTATAACACAAAATATATTTATATAAACCAATTAACTCAAAACAAAAACCCTTTTTCGAATAATTTAATTTTAACTTTGGTTGTGTTAAAGGAACTATGTTGACTTTATTTTGTAGTTGTTTAACATGAGAGTTGGTAGATTAATAGGAGTTCACATTTTTATGGGAACGTATCATTCAATTAAGCATTAATGCCCATCTATATCTAGTGAGATGAACATAACTCATGTACCTCATGCTAGTGTGCTTGGATTAGACTAGACATTATCCAATTGCCTGTGAGGGTTGTCACTATTATTAATTGGTGTAAAAGGAGGACTGCCTGTGTGTTATAGCACTTTATATAAATACTCACTATTTGGATAATGTCCAGTCTAATGAAAAATAGTGTATACAAGGTATCCAAGCACACTAGCATGAGGTACATGAGTTATGTGCATCTCGCTAGTTATAGATGGGAAACTATGGTACACTAGTATTTGTGCATCTTTGTATTAGGCCTTCCAAAAACTAAGGTAGGACATGATAGCATCTTTGTAGTAGTTGATAGGTTTTCCAAGATGGCCCATTTTATTCCTTGTAGGACAACACATGATGCATCTCACATTGTAGGATATGGACAGGAAGAGTGCTCTAGCATAAGACTTTTCCCAAGTGATGAAAGATATTCAAGAACAAGTCAGGGATAGACTAAAATATACCACAAAGAAATACAAACACCAGGCAAACAGGAAGATGAGAGATTTGTAGTTCAGAGTTGGGGACTTAGTGATGATTCACTTGAAGAAAGAAAGATTGCCAAAAGGCCAACACACCAAACTTATGATGAAGAAGGCTGGTCCTTTCAAAATCTTAAAGAAATGTGGCAACAATGCTTACAAAATAGACCTTCCACCTTGTTGGATATATTTTAGGTTTTCTGAGGTCTTTGCTTTTGGTCTTGTTTCAATGCCCTAGCTTTTGAAAATGTATGGTTTAGGGTTTAGAATTCCTTAAAATTTGTTATACTTGTGTTATAAAAACCCTTGCCTTAGACATTTTTCTTAGAAATGGTTATTTCTTTGGTTAATGTGAGTGTGCCCTAGTTTATTCTATTTGTTCATTACTTTTCGGGTCACTTAAGCCTTCCATTTCTACACGTGGTCATTTTTCCTAGTCTTCACTAAATCGTGCAATGTTTTTCCCTATTTTTAAGTCTTTCAGCGAATTGGCGACCATAGTGAATCTGTTGTTAAGTCTCCTTTAGTCACTAAATCTCCCAATCTTTATCAAGGTTGTTTTTAGCATCCAGCGACTCAGCGACTATGTAATCTCCTTTTCGCTTGATTCTTGGTGGTCTCTTTGAAACATTCAATGACTTGGTGTGGTGGTTATCTCCTATTCTCTTAATCAGGTAGCTAAGTTCAAAATCTCTCAGTGATCCAGTGAATGCCGTTGATTTTCTATGCAATCGGTGGTCAGGTTTTAATCTCTTGACATATGGGTCCTACAACATATTGTCCAACGATCTGGTGACTGAGTCTTGTTCTCGTATTCTCTAAGTTGGTAGCTCTGACAAAGTAATTTGGTGAAAGATATAGTTTCCTTTGTCGCTCAATCTCAAGAAGGAATGCCAACGGTCTAAGTTATTTGGTGATTGAGTGAATGAAGTGTTCGTAGGATCTCAGAATTAGTTGGTGATGTTCTAAATCTTTTAGCGACCTGAAAAACAAAGTAAAATGGAGGTGTGACTTCTTTGTCATGTATTCTTGGAATGAAAAGACTAAAGGTTTAATGGATTGCGTGACTCAGCGACTACTGTCAATTGTTCCTAAGATCTATGGTTAGCACTTAATCTTGAGATATAACCTAAGGTATGAAAAGCATTCAGTGAATTGGTGATTTGGGTTATTCACTCAATCTCGAAGCCTGACCATGGTTAAGCATTCCTCTCTGAGATTAAGAGATTTAGCTTGTTTGCTGATTCTCTAGATGTGATCGTGGTTAAGGCATTGTGTTTCATGGCTTAAAATATCCTTTGTTCACTGATTCTCCAAGTGTTTGAATGAGTTAAGGAAAAGACTTCAAGAATTGGCGAAGTCTTTGGTCGCTTATTCTCTGAGTTTAACCATGGTTGAATCAAGTATTCTGAGAATGTGAGACTACCTTCAGTCATTGAATCTATGATTGAGATGGGGTTGTGGTAAGTTTTGAAAGGTAGTCTAAGGACCGTTGATCATTGCTGGGATCAACGGTGATCGCTAGATCTCCAAACTTGACCTCGGGTTAGCATTTCTTTTGGAGATCACGAGTTTCCTTTGTTTGCTGGATCTCTGAACTATGCCTAGTTAAGTTTTCATGCCATCAGTGTTATGAACTGTTGCAACGTGGAAGAGGGTACATTGCCAAGCTGGAAAAGGTAGAAAGCCATCCAATTAGGTTTTAACGAGGGTTTACATCAGTAATTAAAGGTTTTAATGCAAAAGGCCATGATTATTGCTCTTGCACCTTGTTTATGATTTTTTTAAAATCATCCTATCAGCATCTATGTCACAGCTAGTTGTGATTTGAAGGTTGGTAATATGCAAAATCGAATGCAAAAGTGACTTAGGACAAATTTGTTATGATTTGGCAATCATACGCATGCAATTTTTGAAGTATATAGACAGGACCGCATTGCTTTTTGTGCTCAAAGTTATTCTGAAGACAATTGAGATTGTTGGTGCTATAGTAGAGAGTGGGTAGTGTGAAAGTTGCAGAGTTAAGGTGTTCTTGTTCTATCAAGATGAGTCATCCAATAGTGAGTGTAGCGTCATCCAGTGGGGCTGCAAAAGAACAGAGTGGAGAGAATAAAGGAAAGCCAAATTACTCAGATTAATTCATCAAGCTGCTTCCTAGTTTGAATCAAAACAAGAAGGCTATCGACATGGTATTTAAATATATCATGGACAAATGCAGGGATCCTGTCACTTCTGCAGGTTCAGGTTTTACCATATTCTCATAGTTTTATAACAACATGGGTAAAGCTATACCTATTTGTAATGCTTGGGCATTGGGAATGGAAAATATAATTGTGCCTGACATGTTTTTAGATGTATATTTAATCATTGAGCTGGCTAGGTTGTATGATCCCATTTCTAGATGTGTTAGGTGTGAAGACCAGTCTTTGTTTATTTCCTTGGATAGGGGGTCCTTCATGAAAGCTTTCAATTTCTATGCTTCCTCCTCCATTGAAATTGATTTAAAAAAGTAAAGGGACAAGTATGCCAGTAACATAGGATCAGTAAAGAGCCAAATAGTCAAGCATATGCCCAAGCAAGATAAGTACATAGCCCCTCTCCCAGAAAGTATGAATGCCCCTTATCTATTTTCATCCCTCAATCATTATATGAAATTATTGTGTCATGGGTTGTGTAGGGTTTTTGGAATTGATGGGGATGATGAGAAGTTGCCTACTGAGATTTTAATGATAATCCTTGACATTCAGAATTCTCACACCAACACTGATTATGATTACTGTTACTTAAAAATACAACATACAATACAATAAGCATTAGTAGGAAAAGGTTGCATTTTGTTGGTCTAATTAACACTACCTTGTAGGTTTTATTAGTTTACATGTCCTTATTGCATTCATTCTAGATGTCATTATTGTAGTCTAAGTATTGATTATTTTTTCCAAAATTCATAAATAATCATTACATTGTGATTTCAAACTGAATGTGATATACAAATGTCCTTTCTTGTTCCATGTTTCATCAATAAATAGAGTACATTGTAGAATTAAAAGAAAGACTGAAGTATGGAATAGGGGTCCCATGCATTGCCTCTTGTATTGGTTTGTGTCAGCTGGTTGTCTGCTAGGTCTCTGCATTTAGGTCTTCATGAGTCCGAGTCTCTGTCTGCATCTAGGTCTTTAGGGTTTCATATTTGCATGAGAAAGGAAGATATGGTTAGATCCTGTTGGATCTAAGCAATACATGAGAAACAAATAACATACTATAGCAATCAAGTTTTCAATACTGCATATCAATCTGTAAGATTAAATGAAATAAGGAAATGTACACTGACACTCACTGCAAGGTAGTGTTAAAGGGACTTGTTTCTGACATGAAACCTTTTACTACTAATGATCATTGTGGTGTATGTTGTCCTTTTTATTAACTAGGTGTCTGAATTAAAGAGACTTAGTATGTTTCAAACTGAGAAACCTTTTTCAGATAATGTATTTCATAATGATGTTATTTAAGAGCTTAACAGATTATCTTGCAAATAACAACTGACTGGTCTTCATATTCAGTCATTGTCAAAGATGCAGATCTAGTTGGTTTCCATGATATGCTACAGGAAATGCCAATGATTTCCAACTTTCCAGTTCAAGATACAAATGGTGCTGCATAAATACTGGTACAAATATGTCCTTACTATTTCAAAGTACATTTTCAAATCATAAACATATTTGTTGCTGAATACAAAAGAGTGCTTCAAGATTAAGCTATAAAATCATAAAATGTTTACAGTTTGTTTTTATTGAGTGTCACGAACCCATGTTTGAACCTCATTAGTTAACATTTTGATGTTTTTGAATGTCATGAGCCCATGATCAAACTTCATTAATAGTGAAAAAACATTTTCATCTTGTTGTACTTATCATATTAAGTGCAGATTCAACATCAATGAGAATTGTATACAGTGGACAAAGCTACAGGATGCAAGCTGAACATAAAGTGGAAAATATGTATAAACTGGAACAGAGTATGTATAGCTAATAGTGGAATATCATAAAGGAGAGAGTTACTTATCCACTATGGAAATAATTATAGTTATGTGTTGAGAGCATCTCTCAGTCATAATCACCTTCTAAGGTTTGTGAAGGTTATGAGTGAAAGATGAAATAGTTTTATTTATAATTGATTATATCTTTAACATTTTTCACTCATAACCTTGCAACTTTAGTAAGTCATTAAAGGTGATTTCATGGTTTCCTGGAGCAACTGTCTGTCATGGCTGAGCTCATCATATATGGTTTGCAAAGAAATGAGTTCACTAGTTCATCAAATTTATAGTTGTTGATTACACAGGTTCTTTTCATGTCAGCAAAGTAAAACAATTTGGGTGCTATATGCTATAATCATGGTTTATGTATAAGCTATGGAAAATCTAAGAGATCAAATTTAACACCACTGTGCATAGTGAATTCAAATGTCCACACAAGTGTGGAATATGTGAACTTAACAAACAGTCAGCTTCATGTTACAACAGTGAAAGGTATGAAATTTTCATCAGTAAAAAGATCGAGCAAGGTCAAAATCAAAAAATGTTTAGAGCAATCAATTTTTGTTATATCAGTAGGTTCAGTTTTAGATAAACCAAGTTCATTCTCATTCAGTGAATTTGAGCTTTGAGGAAAAAAGTGTAACAATCACTTTCAAATAAGACCTACAAGCTACATACTAGTCTTCCAGTTATCAAAAAGTGTGAAGGTTTATTTTTTCTTTGGTAGATTGAAGAACTCTGTTAATTAGTAATAGTCACGGCTTTATATGCCAAATGAAAATAATTTACAGTGGGTGCCGTGACTATTACTAATTTACAAATATGAAGCTAGATTGCAAATGTAAAGTTCACGATTCTATGTGAATCAAAGAATGGAAACTATGAATATAGCACATGATATATGATTGTCAATATTAGTAACAGTCAAAGCCATGACTGTTAATATAAACAAGTTTTGAGTCAAGTTTGTATTCAATGCCAAGAAAAAAGAAAACTGTGACTGTTAATGTAAACAACACTGGTGCCATGAGTGATATTATGGAGCAAGCTCGCGGTGTTTGTATCAAATAAAAGAGTATCAGTCACCCGATACCAACAATGGCCACTAGCAAGGTGAATGTCAAGTTCAAATAGTGGAGCAAGAAACTAATAAACAACAGTCATGACTGTTAGCATCTAATAGTCAAGCATGACTACACATAAATAAGTTCAAGTTCATAGGTTGAACTCATGAAAAGAAAGGTAATCTTCAGTTGAAAACCTGTGACTGTTGCTAGTTTATAAATATGAAGCTCATGGTTTTACAACAGTTGCAAATGGTCATACATGGTAAAGATGTATTCACAGCTTGCAAACAAAAGTGTGTTGAGCAGTTTTAGGTTCATTAGATTCAAACCCATATATGGTATGCAACAAATAAACCAACAGTCAAGCCCAGATGTGAAATATGCGAAGCTCATTGAAATAAAACACAGATCTATAGTATGAACAAATGAATCAAACCCATGGAGCCATGGATAAGTCACAGTCCAAAAGAATATGAGTGCAAGCAAATAAAAGCCCTCATGAAGGCATGCCTAGGTTCAACAATGAAGCAAGATACATATCAAGTCACGACTGTGACTTATTCGTGGATTCATAGTTAAGTAACAGTTATCTATTGAAAACAATAATAGTGATCATATATATAATGGGAAAAGAGGCCATAACTTATACTGGGTTAAAGCTATAACTTCATGATATTTATGCCAGAAAATAAGTTTCATATGATAAACAAAGAGTTCTTAAGAAAACTTACAATTTGCTGAACTTGAGTTTATATTCAATGTCGAGTTCCCTATTTGAGATAGAGTTAGTGAAGAAGTAGCAATGATCTTTAGTATGACAAAGGGCTCAAGTTCAATAATGGATTCCTTTCATAGTCAAGCAAAGTTCCTTCAAGCATTTTTTGAAGGCTTCTGCATGTTAGGGTTTCATTTCCCTTAAACTTCTTTGTGAAAGATGAAGAAAACACAAGTGCTGAGATCAAAATGAGAATAACTGTTTGGAGTCCGCCAAGCAATTCAATGCCTTCAATGCATGTCAGTTCTTGCAAAACCTCAAAAACTACTCATAGTGCCACCTTGCATTCTTATCTCCTTGTTTTTTGCATAGCATTGCAAGTGGATGAAGAGTCATGTTGACTTTCCCACATTGCATATAATTTACACTTAGAGTCCTTAATCTAAGTTAGGAGATAAGGGTAGGTTAGTTATTATTAGATTTTTATTTAATATTAATTTCTTTTCTTAATTTTGGCAATTTTATTTGTAAAAGGATTTAATTCCTTATATTAGGCCAAAATTTAGGGAAGGGGCATTTAGAGGAAGCTTGTAAAAAGGCTTAGTTTGGCACATTTTTTGGCACATTTTTGGGCCAAAATTGGGCATTTTGGAAGGACTTAGGTTTTCAGATTTCAGGCATAAAGAGGATATAAAATTGATTTTTGATGATCAATTAGGGGTTGCAGATTTTGGAGAGAGGGCATATAGTGAACATATCATTCCTAAGTGCTTTGGAAGGCCATTTTTGTAACCATTTTGTCAGATTTTTGAAGGAATGAACTAGATATTTTGACTCATATTTGTGAATTTGTTTCTATATTGGATCCTATTTTCATCTATTCTAACAAGTGTCAAATCATTTATTATCTAAAGGAAGTGAGTAGATTTCTGTTCCTTCTCAAGATAATCAATTGCTCCAAGGCCTTGTGTGAGAAATGTATGTTTGTTAATTATCCAAGCTATTTGTGGTAAAACCCTGATAGCATGCATCTATTAACCTATATGTTGAGCAGAGATTCAGAGTGTTAAGATCTTCACTTGTGAGTCAGGATTGAAGTTTCATGGTTTTGCAAAGTCTGAAGTATTCATTGGTGTATCACCCTATTCTTTTAGTTATAGTATTCTTTTCCCTTTTCCCAACAATTTGTAGAGCAAGAAAGTGATATTCCATATTTTATAGGAACCGGCCTAGAATCTGGAGATTCCTCTTCGTTCATAGTCTACCCACAGCTAGGAGAGGTTTCCATTGTCAGGATAGAATTGTTGTTTTGCCTTAATGCCTGATTTAAGGTAACAATTCTAAGCTTGAACAATTACATCCAGTATGTAATTGATAGGATGCATGAAGGGTTTGTGTCTGTCAAGGAAAATAAAAGACCTATCAGATTCATGCACTAGTCCCTTTTATGCATTTGATTCTGTACCATCATGTTAATGATTTTGATGCAAGAATATTGATGATAAGGATACATTTTAAGGACATTCCCAACCCAGTGCAATATTGGTTGAGAGTTTGGAACATCACATCCAATGAGTGTAACTTCTCCATTTTTTAGAACTATTTTGTCCACCCAATTCTTGAAATGTTAGGAACAAATGTTGTGAGATTGTCAACTAAGGTCTTGAGGGTTTTAAGACCAATGCAGTTTGAAGACAAATGGCCGAGGAACCACAATTGGGAAGACTTCTACCTAGGGGGTACCTTCACAGTCATTAGGGTTTATGGTTGCCCCCAACCTCCACATTTGCTTCCAAAATATGCACCTCCTAGAGTTGCAATGATGGAATTCATTTGGCAATTAATGTGGACTGACAAAGAGCACCTAGGACCTCATAGGAAGGGTAATTTCACACCAAGGCAATTTAGAATTGGTAGCTTTTTGATTGGAAAAAGAGAACTGGGTCAAGTTAGTAGCTGGCTAAATCAGTTCAAGATAACTATAGGTACTTTCCGATATGTTGACTCTGAAGGTTTCATCAGAATAGCCAGGATGAATTTGATTCCTAATATTGGAACTATCAGAGAGCATGAGGGCCTAGATGAGGAGATGTGATAAGGAATATGATGGATCAGGATGAAGTAGGGAGAAGGTGGACTAAGTATTTTGATTTACTAGACATAGAGGCCAAATTGAAGAAGGCAGGAGTTCCTTTTGATGGTTATTTCCTTGAGCTCCTATACCTACAAAGAATGGAAAAAATGATAGAAATGCATGACACCCTGTCTAACAAGTTGGAAGGGTTGCTTGAGGAAAATTTAGAGGTACCAAGAAATTATTCCACCTCTGAACTAGAAGAATTCACTGATGAGTCACAAGAAGGTAGTAGTCCACCTCTAGCAGGGGAAGCACCAATCATTGACTTAACTCAAGATCTAATGGAGGTGGAGGCTACTTCAGAGCCACCATTGAAGAAGCAGAGGCTTGAAGTAGGTGAGCCTTCTAAGAAGAAGAAACAAAAGAAGGTGTTGGATAGTGCTTCAGTTCTTGTGCCCGATAAAAGAGCCTACCACCATAAATTAAGAAAGGCTATCAGAGAGGGAAAGGAAATTGTGTCAAAGGAAGAAGGGGAGTTACCCTTGATATTAGGAACATATGAAAGAGAGCTCTATCAGGAGGAGTTTCTCAGTGATGACCAGTTCATCAATAGTAAGGAATTCAAGGATTTTCTCATTTGGAGGAAGCAAGAGGAGATGAAGAAGTCTCTTCCTGAAGGGATGCAACCAAGTGAAGAGACTTTAAGGGCTCTAACATCATATGATCCAAGTCTTGAAAGGATCACTGTGGAGGAGGTAAGGGAAATGGTTAAATCAAGTGGCATGCTTCTGACTCCTGGATGGGTTTTAATTTCTGCCTTTATCATCAACCAAATTAGAAAATAGCCTAAGGGAGGCTTGCCGTATGAGGTGCATATTGATGACATGATTAGAGGGAGTGGTTATGACCCCAAGTCACAAGCTGTTGCACTCTGGTCTTCAGCCCCAAGAACTTAGAAGCCATCTCTGGTTAGCATTGAGGACAAGATGGAAGGTAATAAGATTGTCTGGACTATCCAAAACACCACTGACCTTGAGGTATCTAAGGCAGTGACACACTTGGCTCACCTCAATGAAGACAAAACCATCCAATTGTCAGAAAGGTATGACAAATTGTTTGAGAACTCAATGAGGGTTGCAAATGATAGGGATTTAAAACTTATGATGATCAATAAAATGGAGGGTGAATTGGAGGAACTAAGAGAAAATCTTGAAGAAGTAGTTAAGGCAGTGCCTCCCCCACCTTTGCAAATTGAAGCCCCTCCTCAACCTGAAGTAGAGGTTCCTGACCATCCAGTGGAAGATCTAGAGAAAATAAGGATAGATGCAGTCCTAAAAACTATAACTGGTGTTGTGCAACATAGACAGGACAAGATAAATTCCATCAGTCTGTCATCATGTTACACAAGACAAATGATAAAATAAATGAGTCACTGGCTACTTTGGAGCCACTTCACAAAATTTGGTCCAAGACGAGTTAATTGTTTGAAAAACTTGATAGATTGCAAGAATATAGGTCTGATATTCCTGAGGTGGTAACATAAGTTTATGAAAAGATTGGATTGGTTGTTGCTATTTCAAAGTTTTTCAAAGGGAAGTCGAATAAAGTGAGAGCCAAGTTGGCTATGTTTGACAAAGATTATAGTAAGTTTTTGCCCTCTGTTTTCAATAGTGATGGAAGTGTGGTAAATTTTGATGAATGGAGGTCATCGATGGATCAATTGGAATCAAACAAGAAGCCTTTCTCAAAGGTGATAATATTTTAGACTTGGATGGGTGCAATGGTATAATTGATAGTTTGTTCAAAGTTGAAGGTGATTGCACATGGTTTGTTGCAGAAGTTAAGGCTGTAGATTTTCAATTGGCCATTTGATGATGATGTGACAGCTTGGGACAAAATGACAAAGAAAAAGAAGAAGCTAGTTGTCTAGGAGCTAGAGGCAGAGGAAGAAGAATAAAGTACACATGGTACCTGATCTAGAATTTGAGGGAGAGCATGTTTCAAACAAAGGATGATGTAAGTTAGCCTGTAATGGCAGTCATCATTCATGTAACAAATCAAGTAAATGCTCTAAAATATCTTCAGACAAAGGTGCCACTTGTAAAGATGCTGGTAGTTGTGAACTACTTTCTATTACTGTAATTTCTATCTTTTGGTTTGTACTTTTTGTCTTTAGTGCAAGTCATTTTCCTAGCCATCCGAAGCTTGTTGCATCCTTTTGAGGATTCCAAGATGGCTAGAAGTATATATAGAAAGTTTTGCTCTTTTTGTAGGGGTGGTGAAAGTTTTTGTAAAGAAAGACTAAATATAGAATCTGACTTCTTTGAAGTTTTTGTTAAAATTATAATGGATATAGTTGAAGATTAATACAAATATACTAGAATTTCATTGCTATCTCTGGTTGTCTTTGTGTATGGATACTTTGAGTTTTTTATGCATTAATTAGTAAGGCTCTTTAATGTGTTATTCACAAGGTGAATATAGGGGTTGAGCTCAAGTTTCTCTCAAGGAGAGATAAAACCTTCAGGGAGGTCTCTGGGATTTGAATATCTGTACATGAATTTGATGGCAGGGTTGGGAATTGGGAGAGTGAATTGTTAGGCAATTTATTTGAATTTCAGTATCTTTGTGCTAATAGGATTCTATAGATATTAAATTTTGACTCTAGCCTAATGAATAAGGCACTGGTTCAGTTCAATTTGCATCTATTCACCATCATCTTATTAAAAAAATATCTCCATTTACTTTTATTTGTATGTTTATGAGTTGCATTGGCTATGTCAGGTACATAGATCAATTTTATTATGCTTTGTAGAAGCATTTGAAAGGTAAACCCGCCTGAGTTTTACACTCAAAGTGAAGAAGGCTCAAAGCCTTATTACCTTAGCATTTAATTTGTGCTAGATGTAGCTATTGGGAATGCATGAGTCATATGTTCAGTAATTTTTCTAAATATTTCAACCATCTGTAGGATTAAGTGCTAACAGACCTGACATAGGACTTTCACCTATCTTCAATGTGGCTGAAATTTATGCTTATAAGTCTTCTAGTTATGTGAATGTTGCAGGAACAGGTCATCTATGCAATGTAGATACAACACAACTTCCAAGAATAGTCACTCTGAAGATAGGTTCATGGGACACAATTCTACCACAGGCAGAATTCTCATATAATGATTCATTGAATAGGAGCACAGGTCTAACACCTTTTCAAATTATCTATGGAAGCCACCCAAGGGGAGTCTTAGAGTTAAGAGATGTGAAGAATATGGACACGAAGAGTGCTCTAGTAGAAGACTTTTCCCAAGTGATGAAAGATATTCAAGAACAAGTCAGGGACAGACTGAAATATACCACAGAGAAATACAAGCACCAAGTCGATAGGAAGAGGAGAGATTTGTAGTTTAGAGTTGGGGACTTAGTGATGATTCATTTGAAGAAAGAAAGATTTCCAAAAGGCCAACACATCAAACTTATGATAAAGAAGGATGGCCCTTTCAAAATCCTAAAGAAATGTGGCAACAATGCTTACAAAATAGACCTTCCACCTGACATAGGACTTTCACCTATCTTCAATGTGGCTGACATTTATGATTATAAATCTTCTAGTGATGTGAATGTTGGAGGAACAATTCATCTAGGCAATGTAGATACAACACAACTTCCAAGAACAGTCACTCCAAAGATAGGTTCATGGGATATAATTCTACCATAGGTAGAATTCTCATATAATGATTCACTGAATACGAGCACAGGTTTAACAAATTTTCAAATTATCTATGGAAGCCACCCAAGGGGAGTCTTAGAGTTAAGAGATGTGAAGGATATGGACAGGAAGAGTGCTCTAGCATAAGACTTTGCCCAAGTGATGAAAGATATTTAAGAACAAGTCAGGGACAAACTGAAATATACCACAGAGAAATACAAACACCAGGCATATAGGAAGAGGAGAGATTTGCAGTTCAGAGTTGGGGACTTAGTGATGATTCACTTGAAGAAAGAAAGATTGCCAAAAGGCCAACACACCAAACTTATGATAAAGAAGGATGGCCCTTTCAAAATCCTAAAGAAATGTGGCAACAATGCTTACAAAATAGAACTTCCACCTGACATAGGACTTTCACCTATCTTCAATGTGGCTGACATTTATGTTTATAAGTCTTCTAGTGATGTGAATTTTGGAGGAACAATTCATCTAGGCAATGCAGATACAACACAACTTCCAAGAACAGTCACTCTGAAGATAGGTTCATGGGACATAATTCTACCATAGGAAGAATTCTCATATAATGATTCACTGAATACGAGCACAGGTCTAACAACTTTTCAAATTATCTATGGAATCCACCCAAGGGGAGTCTTAGAGTTAAGAGATGTGAAGGATATGGACAGGAAGAGTGCTCTAGCATAAGACTTTGCCCAAGTGATGAAAGATATTGAAGAACAAGTCAGGGACAAACTAAAATATACCACAGAGAAATACAAACACCAGGCATATAGGAAGAGGAGAGATTTGTAGTTCAGAGTTGGGGATGGAAGAAGGAATAATAAAATAGGATCCCATGATATAAAATATAAACAATATGGATTATAAGATAGACATAAGGATAGTGTAAAATATTTTAGTGCTGACAGGCATTGTCTGAAAACATATTTAGTATAATGTAAATTACTTACAAATTAATACTCTAAAAAATATGTTTGGAAATAAAGGATCTATAAATATATATATTGGTAATATGGAAATCATAATATATATATATATATATATATATATATATATATATATATATATATATATATATATATATATATATATATATATATATATATATATATATAATAATGAAATCAAAGATATATGTGTAAAAATATATATCAATAAAAATATTATCAGATATTTATATATCAATATTAATATTAATCAAATCAATATTAAAAATATCAATGCTAATAATATTATTAATCAATATAATATTTCCATAACTAATAATATTATAATATTAATCTCTGTATTTAATTAATAATATTATAATATTAAATTATCAAAACATTCGTAATTATGATATTATACAAATTTCCCTAATTAATAATATCAAAACATTTGTAATTATGATATTATACAGATTTCCCTTAATTAATAATAATATTATAATATTAATAATATCATAATATTCAAATAATATCTATGATTACTACTAACGACAACCAAGGTGCAAGAGGCATCTATTCAAAAGAGGCGGACCTTCTCCACCTCAAAAGATATAAAGACTTTCAGCAGATTCGGTTGGGAAATACCACAAAACAAATACTTCAATCATCGAATAGGGGAGGGAAAATAAATGGAAACGTTAATGTCATGAGAAGAGAAAAGAACAGAACTGGACCTTAGTGCTACCACAATAAAGCAATAACAAACATTGATGGAAGAAGGAATAATAAAATAGGATCCCGGGATATAAAATATAAACAATATGGATTATAAGATAGACAGAAGGATAGTGTAAAATATTTTAGTGCTGGCAGGCATTGTCTGATAGTATATTTAGTGTAATGTAAATTACTTACAGATCAATAATGGTCTACATAATATGTTTGGAAATAAAGGATCTATAAATATATATATTGGTAATATGGGAATCATAATAGATATATATAATTGTGAATATATATATATATATATATATATATATATATATATATATATATATATATATATATATATATATATATATATATATATATATATATATATATATATATATATATATATATATTTGATATATATATTAATAAAGTATAATCAGATATATATGTATATAATAGTGAGATTATATATATGTATATATATTTTGATAACAATATAATCGAATATATATATATATATATATATATATGAATAACAGAGAGATCATTTTGGATAAAAAGGAGGATCAGTATCGAATCCTACCATAAGTGAGAGGACCACTAGTTAATGCTTCCTAGCACTAAAATAGTAACAATAGAACTATGAGTAATTAAGTTATCAGTTATAAATAAATAAAATGTTATGTTTGTAATCAATTAATAGTAGTTCCTTGACCATATATCTAAGAAATTTAAGAGAATCAAGATATCCCAAACATAATATAAAATTGATTTTGATTACTACTTCTGACAGGATAATAGAAGGCAGAGGCCATAAGGCGTAATATTATTAATATTGATTATTTAATATTAATATGATCAAGGCTAAGGACTCATAGGTGTTTTATAAACCTCAAGTTCCTTAAGTCCTAAAGGACATTGGTATAGGATGTTTAAGGTTTTAAGTCTTAAAATAATGGGTTAGACCAAGGAAAAGGCTAACCCAGTCCTTAGGATAGAATAGAGTCATAGTTTAAGACATTTTAGCAAGATTTGAAAAGTGCAACAAAAAGTTGCTAAGCAACTTTTACAACTTTCTCAAAAAGTTGTCAAAGTTGCTATTTTGTGGCTAATTCAAAGATCTAACTAACTCCAATTGATTCAAGGCTAGTTTCTCAGTGGAGGAAATTTATATATATGTCTAAGAACCTTCTCAACAAAACAGGTTCCATTGTACGACTCTATTTTGAAAAATCAATAAAGTTCTCTAGTTTTCTCTTATAAAATCCCTATTATTTGTAGTGTGTACGATTTGTATGGATTGGTGAAGGGTGATAAATGAATTTTATTGGAAGTCTATCCTATTAAATTGAAAATGCAACAAGTCTGAGTTCATTTAGTGATTTCTAGCCCAAGTTGTGATAGGATCTCTAAAACCATTCCAGAAACCCTTGCTCCAACAGGGTTTTGTGCAAATGGAGGTCTAGCTCGCGACTCTACTAGAAAAATTGAATGAAACCTAATAAAAATGAAAGATATTAGAATGCTTTCAAAGATTCCAGAAGGAGGAAACTAGGGGATGAAGTTTCTATTTTTACAAACGAGCCCTAGACCAAATATCTCTATGTATTTGGTCCTAAATTGTAGGAGTTTGAGTGTGCATCAGTTTGCATGAAGCAAGTGATCAAGTGAATGGTGGATTTGGAGTAATTTGGCATCCCTCTAAGTTTTCACAAGGTTGGTTTGGATCTGTGTACCCATTTCTTAGGACTTCCTTTGAAAACCAAGCCTAATTAGGCCTGATTAGGACTATGTACTTAGGAAGAAGTTTGAAGTGCTAGAGTAGATCTGTAACCTATCTTTTGGTGGATATTTATGATGAACTACAACTGATTGAGAACTTGATTGAAGAACTTCAAGTGATTAGAGATCACCGAGCACTGAATTGTTATGTAAGATAATTGAATCAGTTTTATGTTGTCATTGATGTCAACTAGTTTTGACAATACTTATCATGGAGTTGCAAACATCTAACACATATGTAGAAGAGAAGAGAAAGATGAAGAACTAAGATATCTACATGGAGGAAGATGGATATGATAGATGAGGATAAGGAATACTCTTGGTAACTTATTGATGAGTCTATGACTTCATATTGTTGACTTGATTATGTTGCATTAATCTTTTATGAAGTTGGGAGAAAAATGTTACAAAGCAGTGTTGTTAGTTAATGAAGCATTCCATTATACACCGAGTAGTGTAGTGTATAGCGAGCATAATAAAAATTGAGCTTGTGTTCACCGATGCATTTCTTTGTTAACTGAGAATGAACAAAAGAACTAAATGATTAGTTTAGCCGACAGAAGTTGATGAGTTATAAAGTGTATGATCACGAGGTGACATATAAAGTTTGTTATGAGATCGACGGCTAGAAAAATTCAAGGAAGATCTAAAGGATAGATTTGAAATGTGTTACTAACACATCAATCGAGGAAGGTTTAAGTGACAAAATCAGCGATGGAGATTAAGCGCCAAAATCTAATGGATGAAAGGAAAATAGTTTACTTGTCTATTTAAGAGACTAGGGTTTCATTATGAAACTCATGTCAGAAGAAAGAATACTATAGAGATATCGCATGAACAAGCTTCATGCATGCCTAATCAAACTGGTTAAGGAGAACTGAACTATAGAGATTATCAAGCGTTAGAAAGATATAACCGAGAGACAGTAAGATATTGAATATTGTTGAAATAGAATTGATATATTGATCAGAGATTTGATTGAGCATAATATAGATATGTACATCTGCAAATCAGGTTGTATTGTAATCAGATCAACTACTGTTACAGTTTAACCATTGTAATCGGATAAATATCTTAACTGAGTGGACTTGAAAGTCTTGTAATGTCATTCATAGAATGCACATTTGTTATCTTGTCAACCCCATAGTGAATGCTGGTTGGACGATAATGGTTAGTGTTAAATCCTCTAACAAGGTCACACCTTACAGTGTGTTTTGTAACATTTAACAAGGTTGGGTCTTCACCGACCTCACTTCAGAAGAGTGAACAATTTTTGGGTTGTCGGTCCCAGGTGGTTTTTCCCTTTACAGGGTTTCCACGTTAAATCTCTTGTGTTATGTGTTGATTGTGATGATTGTTAGATATCATACTTTACATGTTGCATATTTGATTTGATCGGTAGTTACTACAAGTTATTATCTGGTAATCGGTAAAAGCACAGATAGTTTACTATTATATGTTACTGAGCTGCAAAAATTTGTTTAAATTGTTTTTGGATATACATTTATTATTTAGGATAGTGGATAACTGATTCATCCCCCTCTCAGTTATTCTAACAATTGGTATCAGAGCATATTAGTTTCTTAGAATAGAGTTTTAAGGACTTCAGCATAAAGGTCACAAAATGTATAAGAGGGATGTGCCAAATCTGAACAAGGACAACTTTACAATATGGAAAAGCCAAATGAAACTGCATATATCTAGAATTGGGAATTCTGCCCTCACACTATTAGAGAATGGCTACATTGCACCACCCACTAGACCTTTAACTCTAGATCAACTAAGAGATAGACATGAGCATAACATTACTATGATAGAGATTGCTGCTACTCTGACAGATGCCGAGTTTGAAGATATTAAAGATTGCACTACTGCTAAAGATATGTGGGATAAACTTTCTCAAGTTTACAGTGGTGATACAAATGTCAAGAGAGCCAGAGCTAAAATTTTAAGGGGAAGATTCGATGATATGAAGATGAAAGAAGGAGAAAACATTGTGCAGTACACAAACAAAATAAAGGATGTAGTTCATGCTATTAGAGCATCTGATGGAGTTATTGATGAAGATACTATGGTAAGAAAAAGTCTAAGGAATTTATTGCCTATTTATGCCATTAGAATATCTGCAATTCATGAAAATAGGTCAGCACCTAACAGTACTCTCACTCTTGATAATCTGATTGGAAAGCTAACAACATTTAAACTGAACAACTATGATAATAGTGTTGTACCGACTATTGAATCTTCTTTTATGACTTCTCTGAAGATTGGTAAGTCTAGTAGTAGAAATAATAAGGATGATAGTGATATCAATACTGATGATGAACTTGATGAGCTTGAAGCTCTTATGACCAGGAGATTACCTAAAGGAAAAGGTAGATATAGAGGCAAATTACCTTTAGCATGTTTTAACTGCAAAGAAGTTGGTCATATTGCTGCTAGATGTACGAATATGAAGGAAGATGATAGAAACAAGGACCAATTTGGTGAAGGAAGCTATGGGAGAAGAGGCAACAGAAGTTATCGATGCTACAATAGAGACAACCAAGACAATAATGAGAAAGGCAAGAAGATATGTTACATTGCAAAAGAAAATGAATCAGATTCCGATTCAGATGATGATGTAGAAGTAGTATTTGTTTCTATGAAGGATGATTTTGAGGAAGAAGAAAGGTATGTAGAAACAACACTAATTTCTAAGGTTAATAAAAATGATACATGGATCATAGATAGTGGCTGTACACATCACATGACTGGTGATGAGGAAAAATTTAATCATCTTGAGAAATATAATGGAGGATATGTAAAAATGGGTAATGATACACCTTGTATGGTTAGAGGAAAGTGATCCTTACTGATAAATGATAGAATCCAATGTGATAATGCTTATTAGGTAGAAGGACTAAACTATAATTTTCTAAGTGTGGTACAACTGAATAATTCAGGTCACTGAGTTGCTTTTGAGAGAAAGAAAGTAAAAATATTTGATGATGGAGGAAGACTTGTTGGAACAGGAACACAATCAAAAGGTAACTTGTTTTATCCTAACAATGATGAGTCTTCTTGTTTAATGATGAGAAATGAAGATGCTTGGTTATGGCATAAAAGGTTATGTCATGTGAACTTTGATAACATGATTAAAATTAGTAAAAAGAAAAAGGTTAGAGGTCTGCCTAACTTATCTAAGCCTGATCATGTTATGTATAATGAGTGTCAGAAAGGTAAAATGACAAAATCTAGTTTCAAAAGAAAAGATTATTCAACAAAGAAAATACTTGAGTTAGTTCACATTGGCCTATGTGGTCCTATGAGAAATCAGAGTTATTATGGTGATAGATATTTCATTCTTTTTGTTGATGATTATAGTAGATTGATGACTGTCATGTTCTTGAAAGAAAAATCAGAGGCATTTAAGATGTTCAAGTGGTATAAAGAAAAAGTAGAGAAAGAGACTGGTAAAGAATTGAAATACTTAAGATCTGACCGAGGAGGTGAATTTATTTCTGATGAATTTACTAACTTTTGTAAAGAGCATGGTATTAAAAGACATGTCTCTGCACCAAGAACACCTCAGCATAATGGAATTGTTGAAAGGAGGAATAGGTCAATAGTTGACTGTGCAAGAACATTGATGATAGAGAAAAATGTTGCACAAACATACTAGAGAGAGGTAGTTAGAAAATTTGTTTATGTTTTGAACCGAGTGCAGTTGAAGGACACTAACAAAAGACCCTATGAGTTATGGTTTTGACACAAACCCATTGTAAGCTATTTTAGAATTTTTGGAAGTAAATGCTTTATTCTAAAAGATGAAAGAAATGGAAATTTTGAATCAAAAGGTGATGAAGGGATATTTCTTGGATATGCCACTAAAAGAAAAGAATATAAGTGTCTAAATAAAGTTACTAATAAAATGATAGAAAGTGCTAATGTCAGGGTTGATGAGTTTGATGACAAGAATGCAGAGGAAAGCATAAAGGAACTGGAAGACTATGGTAGATTCACATACATTGAGCATCTAGAGTATCTACTGAAGCTGTAGACAGTGACAACCGGTCAACAGGAAAACAACACTGAGGAATAGGAAAGAGAAACTAATGAGTAGGAAGGACCTACCGAGCAGGAAAATGAACTTGAATAGGATGAAAAAGAAAGAAGAGATCAGATACTGGCAAGATTTGTCAGAAGACATCATCCTGAGAACCAAATTATTGGTGACAAGCAAGCTGACATACAAACGAGAAGTAAATCAAGACAAGGTACATGCTTAGTTTGTGAATATGAATCGAAAAATATTAAAATTGCATTGGAGAATGAAGAATGGATAAATGCAATGAATGAAGAGATTGAACAGATAGAGAAAAATAAGACATGGACCTTAGTACCTAGACCTAAGGATAAGAATGTTATCGGCACTAAGTGGATCTTCAGAAACAAGCTGAATGAAAATGGAGAGGTTACAAGGAATAAATCTAGACTAATTTGCAAGGGGTATGCATAGGAGGAAGGAATTGACTATGGTGAGACCTTTGCACCTGTTGCTAGACTAGAAGGAGTTTGAATGTTATTGGCTTATGCAACACATAAGAAACTTAAAGTTTATCAAATGGATGTCAAGTCTACATTTTTGAATGGGATACTTGAAGAAGAAGTCTACATAGAACAACCAAAAGGGTTTGTTGATCCAAACAAGAAAGACATGGTATGTAGATTAAATAAAGCTTTGTATGGTTTAAAGAAAGCACTGAGAGCCTGGTATGAAAGGCTGCATACTTATTTGTTAAGTATTGGATTTGTTAGAACTAGTGAGAACATCAATTTGTATATGAAAGGAGATACTGATGATACTATTCTAATTATTGAGATATTTGTGGATGATATTATCTTTGGAGATCAAGATCACATATGTAAATCATTTGCTGATGAGATGAGAAAAGAGTTCGAAATGTCTATGTTTGGAGAGATTAAGTTCTTTCTAGGACTGCAGGTTATTCAACAAAATGATGAGATATTCATCACACAATCCAAGTATATAAAAGAAGTACTGAGAACATTTAGCATGGAAGATGCTAAACTAGTTGGAACACCAATGGTCACATGCTGCAAATTGACTAAAGAGGATGAAACTGCAGAGGTGAACTAGACACTGTACCAATCAATGATTGGTAAGTTAATGTATGTAGTACATAGTAGACCATTTATAGCACATGCTATGGGAATTGTTGCAAGATTTTTTGCAAATCCTAGGGAGTCACACATGATTTCTACAAAGAGAATCTTAAGATACTTGAAGAAAATAGAGGATTCTAGATTATGGTATCCAAAGGAAGGCAAGTTTGAACTTAAAGTATACGCCGACGCTGATTGGGCTGGACATGTGGATGATAGAAAAAGCACAATCGAAGGAGCATTTTTCTTTGGTGAAAGACTTGTTACCTGGACAAGTAAGAAGTAGTCTTGTATTTCCCAGTCTACAGCTAAAGCAGAGTATGTTGCTACTGCTACAAATTGTTCAAATATTGCATACATCAAGCAAGTGTTAGAAGGAATGAATGAGATAATCACCGAGCCGGTGATTATATACTGTGATAACACTAGTGCTATAACATTTCAAAGAATCTAGTGATGCACTCTAAAACAAAGAACATATCTATCAAGTATCACTACTTAAGAGAAAAAGTGTAGGAGAAGCAAGTGAAGCTTGAATTTGTTACATCTAAAGAGAAACTTGTTGACACATTTACAAAGCCTCTACCGAAAGATACATTTGAATACTTGAGGACTAGACTTGGGGTCCTTCCCCTGTCTACCAGTCACTAATGTGATCTGGAGGTTGCATCATCCTAATATTATAAGAAGATCATTCATGTTGATGCAACATAGTTCACAGTTTGGATTTCTGTCTAAGGTTGTGAAAGATTTGAGAAACAAGTGGCATAATCAGTATATAAAGATACAGTAAATGCACCGGACAACAGAGAGTTACATGGCTACTACAGAGTTGTATGATCACGAGGTGACAAATAAAGTTTGTTATGAGGTCGATGACTAGAAAAATTCAAGGAAGATCTAAAGGATAGACTTGAAACGTGTTACTGACACATCAATCAAGGAAGGTTTAAGCGACAAAATTAGTGATGAAGATTAAGTAGCAAAATCCAATGGATGAAAGGAAAAAAATTTAGTTGTCTATTTAAGAGACTGGGGTTTCATTATGAAACTCATGCCAGAAGAAATAATACTGCAGAGATATCACATGAACAAGCTTCATGCATGCCTGATCAAACTAGTTAAGGAGAAATGAATTGTAGAGATTACCAAGCGTTAGAAAGCTATAACCGAGAGACAGTAAGTTACTAAATATTGTTGAAACAGAATTGATATATTGATCAGAGATTTGATTGAGCATAATATAGATCTGTACATCTACAAATCAAGTTGTATTGTAATCAGATCAACTGTTGTTACAGTTTAACCATTGTAATCAGATAAATCTCTTTATCGAGTGGACTTGAAAGTCTTGTAATGTCATTCATAGAATGCACATTTGTTATCCTGTCAACCCCATAGTGAATGTTGGTTGGATGATAACGGTTAGTGTTAAATCCTCTAACAAGGTCACACCTTACAATGTGTTTTGTAACCTTTAATAGAGTTGGGTCTTCACCGGCCTCACTTCAAAAGAGTGAACAATTTTTGGGTTTTCGGTCCCAGGTGGTTTTTCCCTTTACAGGGTTTCCACGTTAAATCTCTTGTGTTATGTGTTGATTATTGGATATCATACTTTACATGTTGCATATTTGATTTGATTGGTAGTTACTACAAGTTATTAACTGGTAATCAGTAAAAGCATAGACAGTGTACTATTATATGTTACCGAGCTACAGAAATTTGTTTAATTTTTTTTTGGATATACATTTATTATTTGGGATAGTGGATAACTGATTCACCCCCCTCTCAGTTATTCTAACAATTTAGACATATCTAAATGATGCAAATCCTTCACATTTTCTTGGTCTATCCTTTGTAAAGTTTTGGAGTTCCAAAGTAGTTTGGTAGGATCCTTAAAGGGCTCTATTTGGAGGAATTTGTCATTAGAACCTAAAATTGATCTTTTGTGAGTCAGATCTCAAGGAGTCCTAAGAGGTATCTGTAAGTTGATTAGTAGAAGGGAAACTATTGTTTGCACTCTTCCTAGGTTTTTCTATGGGCAACTATGGCACACTAGTATACACAATTATTATATTCACGGGTCAAAAGGAAGATGAGAATAATTAAAGTAAAAGTGATTAGAATAACTTGGGCAAGAAGGCCGAGAATCCTTCCTAATAAGCTCTGTATTCATTCTTATAAATTTACTTCTTCCTCATCTGTACTCACATTCATTAAAACTTGATTAGTTTAACTTGGTTCAAATTGGTCAATAACTGAGCGCTAATCTTCAGTTTCTCAGTTGTTAAGAGCCATCAAATTTTGAGAATTTCATTCTAGTGTTTGAGATTTCTTTAAGTTATAACTGTGTAGTCCACAGTAATATTTGAGAGTTCTTCAGTTTCTCAATTACTTAAAAATTCAATTATGGCATCTGTTGTGATTGATGTTGTTCTTGAAAATCTTGGCGGGATGTTGTTAGAAGAGATAAACAAGGAGATTTCACTTGTCTGTAACTTCACAAGTGATTTCGAATGGCTAAGCAAGAATCTCACAAATTTAAGAGATATCTCAGAGATGTAGATGCCCAGAGTGCACACCGTGCATCCATGAAAAGCTGGCTACTGGATGTTGAATACCCCTTATCCTATTTCGCATCCATACAAACTAGCATAATACAAAACCCTATCCAAGAATAATACAAAACAGAGAACGTAGAAACCCTTGACCATAAAATTATATAATGGAACCCTCATCAAGCCATGAAAATAATAGGTAAAAGAAATAAAAATGTGATATATTTTCTTGTGTTCTCCTTCAGAAGAACAGAGCCTAGGGAAAATCATGACGCATACCTAACAACGAGCCCAGATTTCTAATTCACATTTTCATACAAACCCTGGGATGAAGCTGATGTCGCTCAACCAGCCCATATACCTAGCAATGAGCCCAAATTTGTATTCACATTTCACGCTCTACAATTCCCTTCGAATCTCAGAGATCTTCAAATTTGTGTTTCACGTACTGCAATTCCCTTGAAACAAATTCACTATGGTAATAATGAACGAGAAATGAAACCTTTTATTTTTTTAAGTTATGCCCGTGTTAGTCAAAATTTTGACAAACACGGGCATAAATTTAAAAAAAATAAAATTTCCTTCTATAATCCGACCACATAAAACCTTCTTATTTTTTGGTCAAAAATTTTGGTAGAAAAACTAGGCCAAATGTACTAGTGTGATGTTGAAGTTAATTAATGCTAATGTGTTAACACTTCCTCCTTTCAAACCCATTGATCCCTCTAAACCTAAATCCAAATACTTTGATCCCAAATATTTCTATAAATACCATCATTAGCCTAACCATGATACTGAGAGGTCTTACTAGTTAAAAATTGTTATTCAAGACCTTATTAATTCCAGTTCTATATTTGTGGAAGGTGACAATAACAATAAGAATAAATATGTAACACCTTCTAACCTAAACTTGAAAATATATACCAATCCCTTTCCATCCCATTTAACCAATACCATTGACTAAACCCAACCTTCTTCTTCTTCTCCTTGCATTGAATATGATGAAAAAATTGATGAAGCTAATCATGTGGTCAATAAAGTTGAGAAACCCAAACTTAAACCTAAACCTTAACATCAAATTTTCATTCCCTTTGATTCTTTTGAGACAATTAAAGCACTTGATGGTCCCCTATACATTGTCGCAAGGGTTGATAACCTTCCTATCCATTGTGTCCTCATTGATCCCACTTCTAGGGTAAATTTGATAACTGAAGAACTTATCTATAGTAAAGGATTGCAACATGAATTCTATCATAAATCTAATGTTATGATCAAAACTTACAATGGTTTCCTTTATCCTTCACATGGTTCTATCTCATTTCCTATTGAAGTTGGTGGTAAAACCATAGATGCTACCTCTCTATCATCTCAACTTTTGATCAATTCCAAGTCAAACTTGGTCTTCCTTGGCTTACCTCCATTAAATCCATGGCTTCTCCTATTCATAAATTCCTTAAATTACCTCAAAAGAGAGAAATCATGACCGTTAACCATAGTCTTTATTAGCCTCTTGTGCCTCAAGACTTAGTTGACCTTGATTTATTTTGGCCTTCCATACCTCAATGAACTCAAGCTCATCCTTACCATCTCTTTCAATCATATAACCAAGTCTATAAGGTCCATAAGATTTGTGAACTTAGAAAACCTAAGGATGATCCTAGATGTGGAATTCTTCCTACACCACCTAGACCTCCTCTTCCTATTACTTATACATATACTTATCAACCCATGTCTCAACCTAGAGCATGGTTCCTTCAATTATCCCTCCTAAGGAAAAAAAGGAATCGATGTTGATTGATCCTACCCTAAACCAAATTTATAGAAAATCTAAATGTTATTGTCATGCTCATGAATGTTATTGCAAGTGTCATGCTAGAGACCATCAACATGATTCTCAAAACATTTCTTCACCTCAAACACCTCCTCATGCTTCACTTACCTTTAAACAACCCATGCTTGAGCCAACAAAGGAAGTGAATTTAAACAAGATTAAAATGAACAAACATGAAAAAGCTATTCGTATCTTGGATTCTATTACAATTAATTTGGATGAAGAGGATACTCTTGATGATGATATTATTGATACTAACAATTATATTCATACTAGTGATTTTGATGACTCTAAGACTATTGATATTGATCATGATTTACTAGCTATGCTTTCACAACAAATATCTATCACTCCTAGTGACAAACACTGTGACCTATCTTCACAACATGGTCCTTGTTTTGAATTGGCTATTGTTCTATCTATTGTGCTTGATGTTTCTCCTCTTTCTAGTTTCCCACCTTTCCTAAACACTATATATTGAGATAGGTGGGGGGGGGAAGGTGATGTACTTGACTATCTCCTCTTACGCAGTAGATTCTATGTGTTTTCTTGTTGTAATGTGCTTCCCCCGTGATGTGCTGCATGTTATATGTTTTGTTTAGATTTATTTAAATGAACCATTTTTATCTATATACGCAAGTTGATAAAGGAATCAAGATGTCATAAATGTTTATCTATTTGTATCTCTCTTCTTCTATATGTCATTACATATTATGTTGTGCATGTGCCAATGTTTGTAAATGTGCCTTTGTGTTTTTTTCTTGGGATGATACAAATGATAGATACCTATTCTTTTTGGTTACCGTGATGTCAACCCAAAACACTCTTCTTCATAAATCTTATATGCTTTTATTCCATTTTTCTTGTAGCTCTACTACCTTTGGAGGAACATGACATTTCATTTTGACATAATATCTCACATATTATCATATGATCATACTGAAACTAGAGTTAGTAGATCCCTTTATGCTCTCTTTGTCCATGTACTTATTTCCCTTGATTTGTCCTTTCTTTGAGGCATTGCATAGTGGAAACATTTCTTCTGGATGCATGTATGCTATATTAAATCCATTGGTCTCATTAAGGCATTTGCAATCACTTTAATGTGGGGGCATAAACTATGCTCTATGTTTCATATTTTGCACATACATACACACATTGATTCAATGCTACTTTGCATTTGGTTATTTCACTGATTGCCTTTTGGATCCCTTAATGGATACACTTTCCTTAAGGATAGATCCTCCTTTTATTTTTAATCCCTAAGGAAGCTTACCTTCTCTTAGGATAGATTTCCCTTTTGGATCCCTTAGACGATAAACTTTCCTTAAGGATGGACCCTCCTTTTCTTTTTGATCTCTCTAGAATCTTACCTTCCCTTAGGATAGATTACCCTTTTGGATCCTTAATGGATAAAATTTCCTTAAGGATAGATCCTCCTTCTCATTTCAATCCCTAAGGAAGCTTACCTTTCCCTTAGGACATATGGTTCTTTTTCACACCCCTTACTGGATACACTTTCCATAAGGATAGGTCCTCGATGGATTGAACTAGCATACCACTACTTTTTATAAGTTTCAATGCCATATTTTGTGGCACTTTCTTGGTGTGGTTCACAGTAAGACAAACAATCATACTGGTCTAAGGTAATCTCTCTCTCTCTCTCTCTCGGTGTCTTTATTATTTTTGTTTTGGATTTTAAGAGGACTTAGGTCACTTGGGAGCTTGATGTTTCCTTATCTCTTTGACATTGATGAGATCATCCAATGCATTTGATCTTCTTTACTATGAGTATGAGCTTGTCTCATAATCCCACTAAAGTGGGGGCTAAATGTACGATCCTAAAAAGTTAGCACCCATTAATTGGTGGCTTTAGGACCCTTTAGATCCCATTTTAGTAAATTCTAGATTTGAGTGTCTTTATTCTTGATTTCCCTCATCTTTCATTTTCTTCCCCCAAAGATTTTCCCACTTCCCAAGACCTAGATGTAATGCCCAAAATATTAGGACATGATGTAAGGGTAGGGAAGGTGAAGGAATAATCAGGGTTAATTGAGACTTCTTAAACCCACAAACATGCCCTGCAAAGAGTTACACATGGAAGAAATATAAAAACCACATGAAATTGGTGAAAACACAATGGATATGAGACAATCAACTAGTCACAATACTGGTGCAATTATATTAAGTCTTTCAACATGATTGGCTGTGAGGCCTTCTAGGTTTCAGCCTTATACAATGAGAATTATGAATTCAGAGTCTCAGCTCACATATTATTTCTCATTAATGATGTATCTACTCAACTACCTTCTTCACACTATCAACTGAATAACCTAAGCTCCAAATATATAGCCAACAAAGCCACAAGTTGGCTAGTCAGGCATTTAATTACAATATAGGTCCACTTAGGAGGAGAAACTAAAACTAAAGCTAGAAATAATAAAACAAAATGTGAAGTTTCATTTAGGTCCACACATGATCCAAGAATAGATCCCCAACCGTGCAAGATCCAATTTCCCCGCATAGAACCACGTAAGATGAAATACCACACATTTCATGAGCAAAATTGGCAGAAAATTGATACCCGAGGGAAACTATGATAACTTCCATATCCAACTGAATTAAGACATGTGTCCTTAGGAGAATGATCAAGATTAGGTCCACATCACTACATTAACTTCACAAGGAAAGAAACCAACAATAACATCAGTGACAAAACAAACATCAGACTGGTACAGGAAATAGGAAATATTTTTGGTGATGCAATATTGCTCAAGACCCAAGATGATCCTGCATCAGACACCTGGGGTAACAAAAGAATCGATGTCCACATCAAACACTAATAATATTCTAACCTGAATCATAAAGATCCAACTCAGCTTGTGTAATCCATGAACTATCTTCAACTAGCTTGTCTTTCCACTGAACTAGGTATTCCATGTAATCTTTTCCTCTTGTACTCTTGCTTAATTTTCCATTCAAGATCTTCTCAATGCTTTCTCTATTCTTCTTAGGATAATTTAGATCATCTTAAACCTCATCATTTGATTCAAAGTAATCAAATATATCAGCAATGTGGAATATAGGTGATATATTCATGTCCTCTGGTAATTCCACTTCATAAGAATTTCCACTATCAAACTTCTTCAGAATCTTACAAGGTCCAAACTTCTTCATTTTCAACTTGTTGTAGGTACCAACTAGAAATATATTCTTCTTCAAATGAATCATAACCTCATATCCAACTTCAAAAGATTTATGTTTCCTTCTCTTATCTTCTCTTTGTTTATATTTTAGATTACTATCCTCTAAATTCATTTTAACTTCATCATGAAAAGTTCTCATGTATACTATAAAATCTTTAGCTTTAGCACTTCTTCTGGTCTCAGTAGGTAAATCTCTCAACTCTATGGGTCCCTTAGGATGAAATCTAGTAACAATCTCAAATGGTGTCCTCTTAGTACTTCTATTCACATAATTATTATATGCAAACTCTGCTTGTGCCAAAACTAAATCCAAATTAGTAGGATTATCTCCATCTAAACATCTCAACAAGTTTCCCAAAATTCTATTCAAAACTTCAGTCTATCCATCTATCTGAGGGTGAAATATAGAACTAAACTTTAATTCAATATTCATCTTTTTCCAAAGTGTTCTCCAAAAGTAACCAGTAAACTTAGTATCTCTGTCTCTCTGAGTTTTAGGAAATCCAAGAACAAAACCATACTCACATCTTCCCAAGGTCTATCAGGTATAGGAAAAGGTGTATACAATCCCAAATTTTGACTAGTTCCTTTTGTTGTTTGGCAAATTCTGCAACCTCTAACCATTCTCTGTACATCTCTGTAAATCTGTGTCTAAAAGTATCTCTTTGACATCAGTTTCATAGTCTTATCAATCCCAAAATGTCTAGCAAGTCCACCACTATGTTTCTCCTTCATTATGTTCTCCCTCATAGATCATCTAGGTATGCACAATTGAACTCCTTTAAACAACATGTCTTCTTGAATGAAATAATCAGTCCCCTTATCTCTTACTATTTTTTCCTTACAAGCTTTCCAAGGCTTTGAAAGATCAATGTCAGTCTCATACAAACACTTCAAATCATCAAAACCAAGTACCTCAACTTTCATCTCTGTCAGAAAACTTCTTCTTTGACTCAAGGCATTAGCAACCTTATTTGACTGTCCACTTTTGTGCTTCAATGAAAAGGAAATTTTTTGCAAGAACTCAACCCACTTCATATGTCTCTGATTCAATTTATTCTGACTTCCCAAATACTGCAAAACTTTATGGTTAGTATACAACAGAAAATATTAGGCATCAAATAATGTCTCCATTTTTTCAAAGCTTGAACAATAGCATAGAATTCCTAGTCATAAACTGAATATTTTCTCTTAGCATCATTCAAATTTTCACTAAAGAAAGCTACGGGTCTTCCTTCTTGACTCAAAACATCTCCAACTGCACTTCCACTAGCATCAAATTCAACTTGAAAAACTTTACTAAAATTAGGCAAAGTAAGTGTAGGCAACTCTGTAATTCTTTGTTTCAATGTTTCAAAACTCTTATGTGCTCCATGTGTCCATTTGAAATCCCTTTTATCTCCTCTCATAGTTTCAGTCATAACATTATAAATAGAATTGAAATTTATGATAAACTTCCTATAAAAACTTTCCAATCCATGAAATGATCTTACCTCTCCAACATTCTATGGATTATGCCAATCAAGTATAGCTCTTACTTTCTCAAGATCCATCAACTGAAATTACAAAACCAAGGTACACAATCTCTTCTTTCATAAATGAACATTTCTTCAAATTAATCAGCAACTTTTATTCCTTCAGTCTCTGCAATACTTGTCTGATATGATCAAGATGTTCTTCCTTACTCTTACTGAATATCAAAATGTCATCAAGATATACAATCATGAACTTACCCAAGTATCTTTTCAAAACTTCATTCATCAGCCTCATGAAAGTACTAGGTGCATTAGTCAAACCAAAAGGCATAACCAACCATTCATACAAACCTTCATTAGTCTTAAAATCAGTTTTCCATTCATCCCCTTATCTAATTCTAATCTGATGATAACCACTCTTCAGATCAATCTTTGTGAAATACTTTTCTCCACTCAAACTGTCCATTATGTCATCCATCCTAGACAAAGGAAATATGTACTTTATTGTTATCTTGTTTATAGCTCTAGAATCAATGCACATTCTCCATTCTCCATTCTTTTTTGGTGCTAACACAATAGGTACTACACAAGGACTCAAACTTTCCCTAATCAAACCTCTCTCAAGCAATTCTTGCACTTGTCTATTCAACTCAATCTTTTCTTCAGGTGTCAACCTATGTGGTGCTTTGTTAGGCAAACTAGCTCCAGGTATCAAATCCATACAATGACTTATACTTCTCATAGGTGGTAAACCATTAGGTACATTATAAAAAATGATGTCATGAAATTTAGTCAACAAAGGTTTAACCTTAGGTGCATGTTCTAACTCATCTTGTTTTTCATTTTTCCTTGGAATTAAAGAAAAACAAACATTTTGTTCTTTCATTTCTCTTGCAAACTTTTTACCATCAACCAAGCATACTCTGACTATAGTACAGTGACCTTCATCAAAATTATCTACCAAAGGCAATAATACTTGTTTCTTCCCATCCATCCAAATAGTATATTGATTCAATCTACCATCATGCAAAGCTTTCCTATCATACTACCAAGGTCTACCCAAAAGAATATGACAATAATCCATATGCATAATATCACACAAGACTTCATCATGATAGTTCCCAAATTTGAATTTAACAAGGCATTGTTCACTTACAAGTATTTTATGCTCCTTTTGGATGCAACAAATATGGTAATTAGGTTTAGGATGTTTCAATCTCTGCAACTACAATTTGTTAACCAGCTCTTCGGATGCCAAATTATCAGAACTTCCACTATCAATGATTACCTTGCAACATTTGTCAACGATCTTACATCCAGTTCTGAACAAACTTTTCCTTAGAATAGGTTCCTCATCATCTTCTTCATTCTACAAGATCCTTCTTAGCATCAAGTTCTCACCATGTTTAGGTTCATTAGACATTTCCTCAACTTCTTCACAAGCCAAATTATTTTTTCCATTACCTCCAGTCTTCTTTCCATAGTTAGTACATTCAAAATCTCTATCCTTCTTCACCAAATTTGTAACAAGTACCTTTAAACCAAGATTTCTCTTCTCTTTTTCCATTATTTTTATTCCTAGAGTAACCCGTATAGCTACCTCTAGAGTAGTTGCCTCTTCTACCAGTAGGTTCATCTTTCCATCCTTTATCTTGTATTGCATTGTCAAATCTTCTACTTTGTCCATAAGATCTACCTCTACTTCTCTAAAATCTGCCACCTCTTCCTCTTTGTCTTTGTTCATGTCTATTTGTCAATCTCTCTTCTACCTTCAAATCAAATTGGTATGCTTCTTCCTCACTATCTATTTTCACATAGTTGATCTCATCTTGAATCGATGTCCTCAAACCATTTAGGTATCTAGCCACTTTCTCAACTTCATCATCCACATGTCCAGATCTGATATCCAATTTGTAAAATTCCTCAGTATATTCCTTCACACTCATGTCCTTTTGTCTAAAATTTTGCATCTTTCTCATCAAACTAACTTGATAGTTAGCTAGAAGAAACTTCTTTTTCATCTTTCCAAGCATCTTCATCCATGTGTTGATGTTTTCTTTTCCTCTCTTCTGTCTTTCAGTTTGAAAATGATCCCACCAAAGAGATGCGTGACCTTTCAACTTTGTAACTGCTATCTTAACCTTCTTATTATCAAGAGTACCTTCATAGTCAACGTATTTATCCATCTTAGAGATCCAATCCAAAAGTGTATTGGTCTCAAGTCTTGCATCATAACAAGAAACTTCAACTACAAGTCTGGAGTTAGCCTTAGACAAAACTCTCAAGAGTCTTTCCTCATCTTGTTCAACTTCAGGTTTAGGATTAGGCACTGCCTCTTCTTCATCACTAACATCTTCAAGATGTACGCCTCTTCTTTGGGCTGTCTCTACAACTTCAAGCCTAGTTGCAATCTGCCTCAACATATCCATGATAGCATTATCATTTCCTCTACCTCGAACCATCTTGACAATCAGGTTCCAACAAGATCATAACCTTCTGTAGGTTATAGGTTAGATCTTAGATCTGACACCCTATAATAAATCCAATAAGGTTCTCCATGATTCAATCCATAAGAAAGAACTCACTCTGATACCACTAGATGCAAGGGTCAGGGAAGGTGAAGGCAAAATCAAGGTTAATTGAGACTGCTTAAACCCACAAAAATTCCCTACGAAGAGTTACACATGAAAGTAATATAAAAAAACACATGAAATAAGTGAAAACACAATGGATATGAGACAAGCAACTGGTCACAATACTGGTGCAATTATATTAAGTCTTTGAACATGCCTGACTGTGAGGCCTTCCGGGTGTCAACCTTATACAATGAGAATTATGAATTCAGAGTCTCACCTCGCATACTATTTCTCATCAATGATGTATCTACTCAACTACCTTCTTTTCACTATCAACTAAACAACCTAAGCTCCAAATATATAGCCAAAAAAGCCACAAGTCCACCAGTTAGGCATTTAATTACAATATAGGTCCACTTAGGAGGAGAAACTAAAACTAAAGCTAGAAATAACAAAACATGATGTGAAGTTGCATTTAGGTCCACACATGATCCAAGAACAGATCCCAAACCAAACAAGATCCAATTTACTTGCACGAAACCACGCAAGATGAAATACCACATGTTTCATGAGTGAAACTAGCGAAAAATCGATGCCTAAGGGAAATTGTGATAACTTCCAAATCCAAGTGAATTAAGACGCGCACCCTTAGGAGAATGATCAAGATTAGGTCTACATCACTGCATTAACTTCACAAGGAAAGAAACCAACATCAACATCAGAGACAAAATAAACATCAGACTAGTACAGGAAACATGAAATATTTTTGGTCATGCAAGATTGCTCAAGACCCAAGATGCTCCTGCATCAGGACAAAAACACACCAACATTTTTTCTAAAGGCACTAAACAACAACCTAGGTTGCACACTAAGTTATGCTAAAAATTGTAATGAAATACAACGACCAACACATGCAACTCACAAGGAGAATCATGGCATGCGCTGGCCTGCCAACATCCCTTGCTCGTCAAGTGTGTTATTATGGTGAAACCCTAATTAGGGTTTAACATAAAAAGTTACCAGGGGGATAAAACCAAATGTTATTAATTAGAACATAATAAGTTCGATTAATAGCAATAATATTATTGAATTCAATGGTTAGTATTAATTTTATTTAAGATTCAATAATCCTTATAGTTAATCTGACCCATGGATTAGAACATCAAAATAATACAATAATTACTCAAAAAATTATTATTATTGTTAGGGAAAAATAATTCACTTAAGACCCTCCTAGGAATTAATAAATTATTTATTCCCTAATATTCCATATATTTATTAAAGGAAATAACGTGGATCATTAGATAAAATAATTCAACTAATTTTCTAAAATAAAACATTAATAAATCCTTAATTAATTTTAAAAGTGTAAGAATATAAAATTGAGATCTCAAATCTCAATATTAATTTAAATAAAAGAAAAAGCCATAATTAACTAGTCAATATTTAAGGAAATACAAATAACCACAATAGTTATAAAATCCTAAAATATCTCAAAAATTAATAAATAAATCTTGGGATTCCAAACCACTAAAATAGATAATAAATTTTAAAATTTCACTTTCCAAAGCAAGAGGGAAAAAGACAAGAAAACATGGATAAATCTCAATTAAATAAATAAAAGAATCAATAATACATAAAGTCTAAAACTCAAATTTCACCATTCAAAAGTAGTACTTCGAGATTTTGCCAAAGTTGGGGGGAAAATTGCTCTGCTAGGGTTTCATGCATATGACGTCCTATCTATGTCTTTGCACTGAGCTTTCCATCTGTCATACCACATTTACTGCGAGATTTTTTACATTAGGGTTAGCTTTTAGTATGGCTCTGGCCAACTTCGGCCCAACAATTGATGTTGGTGCGTGAGTTGAAGCTTCAAAAAGCCATGGTGCCTCCTTTGAACAAATGTCCTCGCAAGTTCATCCCGAAGGTCTTTCACGAGGTAACCCTAATATTGTTTTTAATCTACAAGAATTTGATTCTGCATGTGAATGGTTAAAAAAGCATACTCTGATTGGATATTTGGTGGGTTGCACTCCTCTTGAAAGTATCCTTAAAGATTGGGTAAACAAGAGATGGACCCCTCATGGGGTTCACCTTGATAGTGTGCAAAACCTTACCAAAGGTTTTTTTCTTTTCCATTTTGCTAACCCTTCCCAGGCGAAAGCTATTTTTAGCTGCGGGCCTTGGACGGTTAGGTCATCCCTGCTTGTTTTCCAGAGATGGTCTTGAGACTTCACCGTCTCGCATGATAAGAAACTTAGGGTCCCTATTTGGGTTGAGTTTCCTGGTCTCCCTTTGCCATGCTGGCCGTTTATTGAGTCTATTGCCAAAACCCTTGGTAAGGTCATTGTCATGGAGCATGACAAATTTTTCAATGCCCGACCCCAGAAGCGTGTCTGTGTTGAGGTTGAACTTTCAGGGACCTCAAGGACACTATTGAAATATAGGTTGGTTCTCTCATCGTCTCTCAAAAAGTTCTCTATCTAAATCTACCAAACACCTACTATAGGTTTCAATCAGGAGGAGCACAAGATTAAGGACTTCTCACTGGTTACCCCTTGGGTAAAGCCATCACCAAAGGAAGTGTCGGTCAATAATTCAGACGCTGGAAAAAAGAAGAATGGACTGTAGTTTCAAGAAAAGGAAAGAATGCCTCAGGTTCTAAGATGGCACATGCTAATTCTATAGCTGTGTCACCTCCGGAACCGTCAGCTGGAGAGCCTTCACCTCCCACCGAAGTGCCGCCAGTTATGCCACCTAATTCACACCTTGTTAATCAGGAGACATCTTCAGCTGCGAGGCCTTCCACTTTAGAGGTGGTGCTTGCACCGCCAACTACTTCTTCAGTTTCATCCCAGTCTCTACGTCGGTTCCACAGTCCTGATGGACACTCGGACGACCCAAAAAAAAAGTGGTTTATCTCTTCTAGAGATTTAATCCCCAGCTTTGGCTCTGTACTAGCTTTCTTGTAGAATAGTTTCTCCTCTCTTGGGGATGAGGAAACCATGCAAGAGTTTTATGAATTTTTTGTCATGGAATGTGCGAGGTCTAACTGACCTCTCTAGAAAGTACTATGTTCATGATACCCATTGCAGACTTCACAGTCTAGATATTCTCTGTCTCCAGGAAGTTAAAATTTTAGGTTTCCTACTTAATTCTACTTGTCGTGTCATTTGGCTGGACGACATTGTTTTCTCTTCTCAGCATGAAGCTGGTAAAGGTGGTGTCATTACTATTTTGTCACCTCGCCTTCATTCTTTTGTTATTTCTCATGGGTTTGATCCGATGCAGCGTGTCACTTGGATTTTGTTGTCTTTTCACAACCATTCTTTTGTCATCATTAATGTTTATGCTCCCAATGATGCTGTGGAAAGATCTCAACTTTGGTGTTGGCTAGATGACAATTTGCCTCCTTCCACTTGGGTTATGTGTGGGGACTTTAATATGGTTGAGCTGGCCTTTGACAAGGAAGGGATTTTTCATTTTCAATGGACAACTAGGGAGAGAGAAGCTTGGTATCACATGCATAATAAATTTGGCCTTTTTGATCCCAATGCTAACCGCCGCCAGCAGGGTGGGGTTTGGCATACTTGGTTTATTTTAGAGCTGGTTTTGACCATATATTTAAGAGATTAGATTGTGCTATTATAACAACTCAATCTTTTTCTCTTTTCTGAAGAGCGAGCCATACCTATCATTCCTTTGATAGATGTTACCTTTTTAGACCACTTCCCCATTTATTTTTCCATCACTTGGCATTCCTCTGCCAGGTGGGTTGCTCATACACAATTTTACCTCAACATGTCGGTGCTGACACATGCTTCCACTATTGCTCACATTCTTCAAGTTTGGAATTTAGAGCCTCGACCCCATAATCAAATTGGTTGGATTTAGTGGTGGAATGACACCATCACCAGTACTATGAGATTTCTTCGCATTTACGGGCGCGAGCTTGCCTGCTACAAGAAGTGTGCTTATGAAGCTAATACTAAGGCTCTTCATAATGCTGCTGATGCACTTGTGTTGAACCCCTTTGACTTTGATCTTCAACTTAAGCTGGCCTAGCTTCGTCATGAGATACAAATTGCTGATGCCTATGCTACTCGTGGAGCTCAAATGAAAGCGTGCCTCCACTGGTTGGAGGTGGGCGATAAAGCCTCTAAGGAGTTTTTTCATGCTCTCAAAGCTCGACATACCAATATTGGTATTCAAAAAATCAAACAAGGATCTAAAACCCTTACTGAGCTCTTTGCCATTCTTCAGGCTTTTGTTCAACACTATGAAAAAGTGTTTTCTTCACTGGGCAATTTTGTTGCGCTTGAGGAGGCTCTTAAGGCTTGTATTGTTGTTACTCCAAACCATGTAGCAGTTGAGCAGCGGGCCTTTTTTGAGAAACTTCTTACCATCAGTGATCTCAAAGAAGCACCTTTTTCTATGGGCGATGATAAATCTCCAGGATGTGATGGCTTCCCCTGCGAATTCTACAAGCACTTATGGGATGCTATAGGTCCTGATTTGCATAAAGTTTATCTCGAGGCCTTTCATAATAAAAGTTTGGGTGCTTTAATCAATAAAGGGAATATCAAATTCATACCTAAGTCTAGTGATCCCGAGGATATTTATAATTGGAGGCCCATCACCTTGTTGAATGTCTCCTACAAGATATTTCTACAGCTTTAGCTCTCAAAATCAGACATCTCCTTCCTCTTATTGTTCGCCCTGAGAAAACTCATTTTATTAAATCTAGGTACATTCTTGACAACATTATTGTTGTTTGGGAAGGGATGGAATGGGCTCGTCATTCTAAGCAGACCACTATTTTCCTTAAAATTGATTTTGCTAAAGCTTATGACCGCATTGAATGGCCTTTTATCCTTGCCATGCTCCAAGCTCTTGGGTTCAGTTCTAACTTCTTGCAGTCTGTTGAAATGATTTTTGGGGATGCCTCTGTATGCATTACTATCAATGGGTCTCAATCTGATATTTTTGGGATTTTTAGATCCATTCGACAAGGTTGTCTGCTAGCTCCTACATATATGTGCTTGCTGCTAAAGGCTTTGGGTATTTACTGACCAATTTTATTTCCTCTAGTTCGGTTCAGGGCATTTCCCTTCCCAAGTCCTCTTCTTAGCTTGTTAATGGTCATTTTGCTAATGACTCCTTTCTCACTCTTATTGAGGATGAGGAGAACATTTCTAATGCCTTACAGTGCCTGGACACCTTTTGTCAAGCCTCTAGATGTACTATCCGATGGCATAAGACTCTTTGTTTTAGACAGTCTTTCCTTCCAGCTCCTCCCTGGCTTGCTAAGTTTGACTGGAAATGGGTTTAGCATCGGGAAGTTTTCCACTTCCTGGGTATTCCATTTTCTTTCCATGGATCTTTTGTGGACTTATGGAATGTTGTGATTGCCAAGATTGAGAAAAAGTTGCAATATTCGATTTGCAAGCCTCTCTCCCTTTCTGGGAAATTTTAGATTTGATCCAAAGTGGTAGCTGCTACTCATGTCTACTACTCTTCTTGTTGGACTCCTAAAGCCTTGTATCTCAAGCTGGAGCACCTCCTCAGAGACTTTCTTTGGGCCTCTGGAGTTGATAGCCATAGGTTCCAAAGGGTTGCCTAGGAATATTATTGCCTTCCTCGTGATTCTGGTGGCCTTGGCCTTCTCTCCACCCAAAAGCAAGGTCATGCTCTCTGTGCTAAGTGGATTATTCAGGCTCTTACTGGTGATGAGGCCTGGAAGATTCTTGTCAGGCACTGCATCTCTTTAGGATTCCCTATTCATAGGCCGGCTTGGAAGGGCATTGTTCTTCAGACCTTGCTCACTATGAAAGAACCTATTCAAATTCAAGGTACTTTCATCATCAAGAGTATTTGGAAAGCTTGGAAAGCTATTAAGCCTTGGATTCAATGGGATGGTGATGCCTTTCGTAATGGGATTTCTTTTAATCAATAGAATCTCTAGTGGTCCCCATTCTTGTCTATTCAAGGCATCCCTCTGGCCAAGATCCAAGGGGCCAGTGCTCTACATTTTTTCAAATGTGGCATTCAAACTCCCAAGGACCTCTTTTCTAGGGCCACTATGAGTCTCCACTCCTGGGAGGATATGCAAGTGCAGTACCGTTTGGCTTGCACAGATCGTCAGACTTTTGATCTGCTGGTTTCTACAATTCCTGATAATTTGATTCATAAGCTTGGTATTCAGGCTGTTCATCCCTAGTGGAAGATTGGAAATGGTATCCTGCCACTCCTTTCAGCAACTACAAGCCAAGACTAGGATACAGATGGTTGTCTCACCATCTTCTGATGGTGGACACTCTTAACCAGAGATGGCATCTTCATTCTTCCACTTCTCACTGGAGCTCTCGCTTTCAGACCATCTGGGCTGCCATTACGGAGCCCAAGATGGCTCTCTTTGCTTGGTGTTTACTTTTCCAAGGTCTTCTTGTGGGACCTAGGATCAAACATTTGGGTGTTCATGACCCTCGATACCCTTTCTGTGGTCATCCTGAGACATTTTTACACATTTTCTGGTTCTGTAGGAGAGATCAACAGTACTGGTAGTGGATTCATGATTTTTTCAAACCTTTTAGGTCTGAGCCTTTCTCTTGGCATATGATTGTCTTAGGAGATTCTCCTAGACTTCCTTCCAAGTTTACCTAGATTTGGCATACTTTCAAGATGGTGATTTTGTTCACTTTGTGGAAAGATAGGAATGTTGTTATTTTTTCTCACAACTTTCTTGATACAAATGTTTCTCTATATAACAAGGCTTGCATATGTAATAATGTCATGATGCTAATTCAGGTTCAAGCTACTAAAGTGGCTCACCTGCAGGAGCTACTCAATCATTGGGGTAATGCCCCCTGCATTGTTGCTAGGGTTCCTTCGGATACCATGTCTTTTGAAGGTACTCCCCCCAGAGGGCACCACCGTGGGTACAGCTCTTCAGCTCGCCGCTCCCATACCCCGCAGTCTCAAGCTCCCCGCCACCACTCTCCTAGAGGTGGCAACGATAGCTGGTAGCACCACTCAGCTTCTCCGCCTCGCTGTACTTCTGGGTGGTCTCCAACTCCAGCTTAGTCTGCCCCTCCTGATGCTCCTGATACTCGCTATGGCTTTGATTGGCATCCTGCCACTTCCTCCAAGTTTCCCTGCCTGGTGCTGCCATTTCTCCGCCTAAGTGAAAGAGAAAGATAAGAAAGAAGTTGAAGATGATGGTTGGTTGCTCCCGACCCTCTTGTTAACCCAATGATGTGTGGGGTTCGAATGATAAAGATCCTCCTCCTTCTGGCACTGCTTTTGCTGCTTAATGGCTTTAGCCTATTTTTTTTTAATGAATAGTTGTTAGCTGTTTCTGGCTTTGCCGTGTGAACTCTGCGGGGTGATTTTTAGGTCCCTTGACCCCTTTTTTGTGAATATGTAACTTTAATATTTTATTACTAGAAAATGCACTATTCATTAAAAAAAAAACTCAAATTTCAAAATAGTATTAAATTAATATAAAGAATTGTTAAACAATTTTCTCAACATTAGCAACTTAAAATAATACTAATTTTGCCTTTATTAAATATTAAATAGAAATAAGTTTCTCTTGACAATAAACCCACATATTCTATATTCTAAATTACAAATCTCTAAGAAGAATATAAAATAAAATAATATTAAGTTTATTAAATTAAAAGTGACTTTCTAAAGTCACTTAACTTAATAAACTAAAAATAAAGTTTATAGTAAGGTAAAAATTAAAGTTCCACACAACCAAGACAAAATAAATAATAATAAAAAAATGAATAAAAGAATCTAAAATGGGTACCCTAACCCTAATTTGAACTTAGGGTTAGGCCCATCTTTAAAGTCCTCCCGAAACCCTAATTTTTCATTTTATCACTTTTTCTTGCAGGTGGAGCTAAAGGGGGAGAGGAAGGTGGAAGATTTGTATACACACACAAGTGTACATATGTGTGTATACACACCAGAGGTGTGTATACACACACACATTTACCTTTGTGAGTGGATGTGGGCATCACACAATTTTTTTAAAAAAATTTACAAACCCTTGCTCAAGGGTTCACATGGGTAAAAAATCTAGTTTTTCTCTGTTAATGAAAACCCAGATTTTTCCCTCATGTATCCGAACAGATCTATTCTATACAATGAAGGTTTACTAAAATTTATTATCTCTTTTTTTTCTCTATTTTATCCTTTCATTTCGGGTCATAAAGAAAGTTATTTTCCTTAATGAATATGTCACTGAATAGGGGCATTATCCTCTGTAAATGTTCTGTCTATTTCATTTATGAAAAGATCTGCAAGTTGTTTATAGATAGATTAAATTTTACATGATAAAAATCTTATTTTAAACTTTCTTTCTTTCTTTTTGGGTATGCTAAAACCCTACTACACTCGGCATGTATTTTATTCTTAATTTGATGCTCTTAATTTGTTTTCTAAAGAAAATCTATTGTGGTAAACAATAAAATAGAAGTTTATGTATTAGGGTCTATGTTTTTATTTTTTATTTTTTTTAAAATAAAATTTATATATATAAAAAAATCAAACAAGGTTTGATTTTGGCGAACTGTCGGCCGCATGCACATAGGCTGACAGCCGCCCTCCCCAATAGTGGCGGGTGGGGCTAAACCCTGCCGCACCACTACTGGAGTATGGGGGGGGGGGGGGGGGGTGTCTAAGCCCCTTATCGCACCCTGCAGTGGTGGCAGGGGGCAGTGCCTACGCCCACCACAAATGGGAGCGAAAAGCATAGGCCTTCCACTGCTGTGAAGCGGCTTG